>CM076570.1:141686703-142886703 GCA_034641835.2 Pinus albicaulis
TGCGTAGACCAAGGTTGGGCCGAATAAAAATCAGATCCGCCCATGGTTTTGTGCATGGGTTTGCACATGGTTTTGGGGTATGATGGTTTTCAGCCCGTGGTATTTTGTAGATCCGGTCAAGGGAACTACAATTATGTTCTAATCCAGGGTTAATGGATTGGGGTTTATGTATGTTTCGGCATGTATATATATGTGTGTTGTAACACTAAAAGGAATATAATGAAAAATCAAGTTGGTCATCCCGATTTGGGATCTAGGGGAAAATATCTGTGTTTATCTATTTTATGTTTTATGCTCTCGCTATTGCTTATTTTCTATTTTAAGATTCGTTAGTAGATAATTTATGTACAGGGTTAAAACCTACATTGGTATCAGAGTAGTTTCGGATTCAAGGGGATGCCTTTACTTCTAAGGTTTTTTTTGCTCGAGCCTGAGGTAGACCTTGTTCAGTGGGAGATCTGCGAGATCGATTCTTGTGGTGAAAGAAGATGGCGAGCGGTGGGAAGATAGAGATCGAGAAATTTAATGGTTAGAGTTTTGAGTTGTGGAAGCTCAAGATGGAGGATCTGTTGGTAGATTAATATCAATGGATCGTGGTAGATCTAGTTACTAAACCAACGACAATGTCAGATGAAGACTGGAAGAAACTGGATCGAAAGGCAAAGAGCACAATACGGTTGTGTGTCTCAGATTCAGTATTGTTGAATGTATCTGGGGAATCTACGACAAAGACCTTGTGGGACAAGCTAGGGAATTTGTACCAATCTAAGTCTTTGGTGAATAAATTGTTCCTGCGGAAAAATTTGTATAACTTGAGGATGAAGGATGGAGACTCGGTGACAGAGCATCTGAATGCCTTCAATACTGTGGTAAGTCAGTTGTCATCTGTTGATATTAAAATCTCACATGAAGATAGGTGCATCAGTTTGTGGTGTTCTCTACCAGATTCGTGGGACAGTCTGGTTATTGCAATAGGTAGCAATACAACTACCTTGAATTTTGATGACATTGTATCAGCCTTGCTATTAGAGGAAATGAGACGGAGAAATATGGAGGGTCAAAATGGAGATGCCTTATCTGTATGAGGAAGGTCCCATAACAGAAACAAGAATAAGGTTTCAAGTGGGAGATCTAAATGTAGAGGGAGATCTAAATCTCCTGGAAAGTTTGTAAAGGTGTGCTGGAAATGAGGAAAGGAAGGGCACTACAAAAATGACTACAGATCTAAGGCTCCCGAGAAAGGAATGGGATCTGATGATGATCCTTCTGTAGAGGCAAAAACCACCTCAGATCAAGGTGGGGATGTGTATTTGGCTTCTTCTTCAAATACACATGTATATCATGAGTCATGGTTGATTGACTCAGGTGCATATTTTCAATTCACTCCCCATAGCGAGTGGTTCTGCGAGTATGAGAAATATGATGGCGGTGATGTCTTCCTAGGGGATGATAGGAAGGCTAGAATCGTCGAACGTGGAAAAGTCAAGCTGAAGCTGCAAGGTGGAAGGATTATAACACTTCCTGGTGTTTTGCACATTCCTGCATTGGCCAAAAATATGATTTATGTAAGTAAGATGGATGATGCAGGTGTAAAAACACTGTTTGAGAAAGATACCTATAAGATGGTTCAGGGAGCACTGGTATTAATGCGGGGAGTTCGCATTGGAACTT
This sequence comes from Pinus albicaulis, assembly GCA_034641835.2. Classification (NCBI taxonomy): domain Eukaryota; kingdom Viridiplantae; phylum Streptophyta; class Pinopsida; order Pinales; family Pinaceae; genus Pinus; species Pinus albicaulis. The sequence continues at coordinate 141,688,375 of CM076570.1, forward strand.
TGTACAAGCTTCAGGGTAGCACTGTTATTGATGGATGCAACAGTTCTGTGGTTCTTGAAAGTGGAGTGGAAATCCCAACGATCTCTAGAGAAAAGACCATGCTATGGCATCAAAGGCTTGGACATATTGGAGAGAAGGGCCTTCGGATACTGCATGGAAATGGTATGGTAGAAAGTATGTCTAATAGCTCTTTAGATTTTGATTTCTATGAACATTGTGTATATGGGAAGCAGAATCGGGTGAGTTTTCCTTCTGGTGCTAAGAGGGTAAACAAGATATTAGAGCTTGTGCACAGTGATGTGTTTGGACCTATGTCGGTTGCATCACTGGGTAAGTCTGTGTACTATGTTTCATTCATAGATGACTTCTCAAGGAGTACATGGATATATTTCTTGAGGAAGAAATCAGAAGTCTTTCACAGATTTAAAGAATTTAAGGCTCTGGTGGAAAACCAAACAGAGAAGAAGATAAAGGTGTTGAGGATAGATAATGGTGGGGAGTTATGAAAGAAGGAATTTGAAGAGTTCTATAAGAAGTGTGGTATAGCACGGTAGAATACTACTCCATACACACCTCAGCAAAATAGAGTTGCAGAAATAATGAACAGAACGCTGATGGAAAAGGTAAGAAGCATGCTTAGTGGTACTGGGTTAGGACAAGAATTCTGGGCAGAGGCAGTGGAGACTGCATGTTACTTGGTTAACAAATCACCGTCATCAGCGTTGGAGGATAAGACTCCACATGAGGTATGGAATGGTAAGAAACCCTCTCTTTCACATCTGAGTGTATTTGGATGTGATGCATATGTACATGTTCCAAAGGAGAAACAGACCAAGTTGGATAATACATCTGAAAGGTGCATCTTTATTAGGTATAAGGATGGTTTAAAGGGTTACAATATTTGGAACCTAGAAACAAGGAAGGTTGTGTACAACTGAGATGTGGTGTTTAGAGAGGTGAAAGATGTTGTTAAACATGAATTCCTACCAAAGGAACCTTTGAAGATAGAGTTTGAGCTAAAGGAGGATGAATCAGACTCTACAACAGAAAAAGGCTCAGAAGAGGAAGAGCCACAAACTCCAGCTGTAAGAAGATCAGCTCGGGAAAGAAGACAACTAGAAATATATAGTCCCTCTACTTTCTATTCAAAATTTTCTTTAACTGTAACTGATGATGATCCTAGAATTTTCAGGGAGGTAGTAGATTCAGAGGATTGAAAACTCTGGAAGGAGGCCATGGTTGATGAAATGGCATCCTTGCATAAAAATGAGGAATGGGATCTGGTGGATTTGTCGGCTGGAAGGAAGCCCATCGGGAGCAAATGGGTGTTTAAGAAGAAGATGAATGTAGAAGGCAAGGTAGAGAAACACAAAGCTCGCTTGGTAGCAAAAGGTTATTCCCAGGTGTCGGGAATTGATTTTGGTGATATTTTTTCTCTTGTTGCCAAAGTTACTTCTATTATATTACTTTTATTTGTTGCTGCTGCATTTGATTTTGAGGTAGAACAGATGGATGTGAAGACAACATTTCTTCATGGGGATTTGGAAGAGGAGATCTACATGAAACAACCTGAAGGCTTTATGGTGAAGGGGAAGAAAGAACTAGTATGCAGGTTAGATAAGTCTCTGTATGGGTTAAAACAGTCACCAAGGATGTGGTATCAGAAATTTGATACCTACATACAGGGACTTGGCTTCACCAGAAGCAAGGAGGATCACTGTGTTTATTTTAAATTAATTGGTGATCGTGTTATTTATTTGGTCTTGTATGTGGATGATATTTTGTTGATTGGAAATGACAAATAAATTATCCAAGATTTGAAGACCCAACTGTTCTCCAAATTCGACATGAAGGATATTGTGCTACAAACTATATTTTGGGCATGGAAATTAAGAGAGATCGGGCAAAGAGGAAGCTCTGGTTAAACCAGAGGAAGTATGTTGAGACTATATTTCAGAGGTTCAATATGCAGGATAGTAAACTCATGAATATTCTGATTCCTGTAGGTACAAAGCTATCTGCTGAACAATGTCCCAAGACACAAGAAGAAGAGGAGGATATGTCCCGTGTTCCATATGCAAGTGCAGTGGGTAGCCTGATGTATGAAATGGTCTGTACTAGACCAGAAATTGCACATGCAGTGGGAGTATTGAGCAGGTTTATGTCAAACCCAGGGAAGGAGAATTGGAAATTAGTAAAGCGGGTTTTCAGATATTTACGTGGCACTAGTTATTATGGCTTGTGCTACTAGGGAAGACCAGGATTGGAAAGAGTGTTGGAAATTCGTGGTTTTGTTGATGCAGACTGGACTGGAGATCTGGACCAAAGAAGATCTACAAGTGGGTATGTGTTTAGCCTATTTGGAGGTGCAGTCAGTTGGATGAGTAAAAGACAATATGTAGTGGCTCTTTCAACTACAGAGGTTGAATACATAGCAACCACTCATGTAAGCAAGGAATCAATTTGGTTGCAGAGATTGTGTTCAAGTATGGGGTTGGTGCAGCAAGATATAAGGATAGATTGTGATAGCCAAAGTGCAATTTTCTTGGCTAAGAACCCTGCTTATCATTCAAAGACAAAGCACATTGATGTTCAATATCACTTTGTGAGAGATATGGTTGAGGCTAAAAGGGTGTTGCTGGTAAAGGTGGACACTTTGAAGAATGTTGTAGATGCATTGACGAAGTCTGTAAGCACTTAGAAGTTCTCTTGGTGTAGAGAAACAATGGGTGTTGCAGAATTGGGCTAATGACTAAGCTCTCTTGTGGCCCCTTGCGGAAAGAAAACAACAAGTGGGAGAATGTTGGGTATGTGTTATATTATTTCCATAACTAATCACGTGCAGGGGGGTCATAGGGGGGGGCAGTAGCCCTCCCTGTTGGGGTCCGGGGTAGTGCCCCAGAAAAAATTTTTGGTCCGTATTTCTGGTGGGCGGATCCGCACATGGTTTTGTGCATGGGTTTGCACATGGTTTTGGGGTACGATGGTTTTCGGCCCTTGGTATTTTGTAGATCTGGTCAAGGGAACTACGGTTATGTTCTAATCCATGGTTAATGGATTGGGGTTTATGTATGCTTCCGCATGTATATATATGTGTTGTAACACTAAAATGAATATAATGAAAAATCAAGCTGGTCGTCCCAATTTGGGATCCAGGGGAAATCTCTGTGTTTATCTGTTTTATGTTTTATGCTCTCGCTATTGTTTATTTTCTGTTTTAATATTCGTTAGTAGATAATTTCTATACAGGGTTAAAACCTATAGCAGGAGGATCATTGGATGGACATGGAAGTACAGTATAAATATACATTGGAGGTTGTCTAGGTTGGCCTACAAGATTTAAATATGGAACTGAACCAGATCCAGGCGAGCGTGATTTAACCGAGTCAGACCAGTGCGCTTGTTAGCAGTGCACAACCTTTGGATGTAGCTTTACCACCATTTGGGGAAGGATGATTCGTCCATATACGCTTGCCAACATTTCAGATGGATGCAAGCTAGCGCACTCAATTTACTAGCACAAGTGATGTTCATATTAATCTTTCTGTGTTGGCTACAGGAAAATTTCATCTTCTACATAGTCATTGCTAATGAGATGCATTACTGAGAAGAAACTGCGCAGAAGCAGACCTAGGATGCACAAAAATAAGATGAAAAAGAACATGAGAAACAACGACAGGTAGCAACAACATATCAAGAAGCAGAGGCCCAACGCGCTGCGCTGGAAGCCAAGATAAACCAAGTCTACTAGGATATTCCAGTGGTCATAGCCACCGCTGCACCTACATAGAAGTTGGACAGAATAACTGTTGTAATCAAGGATGTGTGCATGGAAGCTCACACTATTTGAGCTGAGTATGAGAAGAAAATCACAGATCTCCAAATTAAGCTTCAGCCAGAGACACCACCAGAGGTCCATTCCAAGAGAGCAGTAGAGGTGAAGTAGGCCCAAGAAATTATTCTCGCTACCGTCGCTCAGTGTGACCAGTCTTTGGCTGAGGCCATGGAAATTTAGGCCTCTGTCCAGAATGATTTGGTTGTGTAGCAGCAACGTGACACACTCAAAACCAAGGAACATCATTTCGAATAAATATGCATAGTATCACCCACATTGGTGGTTCAGTAGAGACTTCCTCGTCTGCAAGAAGGTCGTAGACTCTAGGGAGAAATTGTTGATTTGCGCCAAAAAGAATAAGTGCTCACAGAATGGATGCAACCATGGTTAGAGGAAGCATTGCAAATTTCGTAGACAATGGAAAACACGGTCAATATCATCCAACAGACCAAACGTAGTGTAGAGATGTCTGTTGAAGGGCCCATGACAAACAAGATGGCTCAGCAGGTGTAGCGTCCAGCTGCGTAGAGCTTGGAGTTAGTGCTCCCTCTCCAAAATTTTGTCAAGACGCTCTAGGTTAATACCAAGGATACAACCGCAACACCTTAGCGACTCAGGACGATTCACATGTTTGTGTTGGGGGCTTGTTGCAGCGGGGTCCCTTGAGGCATAAGTTTCAATGCTTTTTTTTGTATGTTTGTATGTGCGCGTTGCATAGGGGTAGTCAAAGGGATTTTTGCCCCAATTTTTGGATATAATTAAGCTTAAATGTAAACTATGGGTCTCAAACCATGGTTTGGGACCATAGTATATGTGCACTAGGAATATTATAAATAGATAACATTTGTCTAAGTTAAGTAGTTCAATTAAGTTAAGTGGTATTGATATTTAGATAATATCTACGTCTGTAAGGGTTTTTGGGTTGGGTAAAAGGCTCATGTTGGCTGTGTACACGGAGACCTAGTCCTGGCTGTGTGCACGGAAGGGATTGTAAGGGTTTTGAAGGAAAAGCTAATGTATTGACAGATCTGAAGGATTAATAGAAGTAATAGTTTTGGAAAATTCTCTGTGTTATGTGTCTAGCTGCTGTTTATTCTTACTATTTATGATTTGATGAGATTGCACTATCTGTTTGCTTATTGATGAATGCATATGTTTATGCACGACTATAGAATTTTGTTAAGAAAGATAGAGATCTGGCTCTGGTTTATCTAAGACAAGTACTTCAGTGTACTATGTAAATTATTGCGAAAATATTTATAATTCTGTTATAATTTGCTGTGCACACCTATGAAAGCTCAATCAGGGTTTTTCCGATGGCCACTTCCTTAAACTCTCTCTCAGGGTGTAGAAACTTGGTGCCAATACCCCCCTTACTTCTTCGGGTGAGAATTTGGTTTGCGCAAGAATATCATTGTCGAAAGGGCCAGTAGTTGGAGGATGTTGGTTTATCCATAAACTATGAACCTGGATCAGGACCCCTCAAGCCAACACTGTCTGTTTTCTAAGAATGAAAATTGTTTAGGGGAAGTATCTTTAGATAGAATGGGTTTCAGTCTGTTGGCAATGATTTTGGAAATGATCTTGTAAATGCAATTACACAGGGAAACAAGGAAAAATTCCTTAAAATAGGTAGGATGGTAAGACATGGGGATGAGGGCAATGAAGGTAGAGTTAAAAGCATCATACAAGTGACCTATTCTCCTGGTTTCTTTCACCATCTCCAAAAGCTCTTATCCCAGAAGATCAAAGAAAGTGAGGTAGAATTCAACTGACCATCTATCAGAACCAAGGATTTTTTCCTTCTTGAAAAATTTGAGAACAACCTCAAGTTCTCCCATAGTAACAGGATTGAAAAGATCCTTAACAGAGTCCCGATCCACAAACCTAGGGAAAATTCCAACAACCTTGATGGTTTCTGCCAGTGTGACATCCTGTGGAGCTTTGTAGAGGTTTCTGAAGTGTGAGGTGCCCAAATTGGACATATGTTCAAAGGATGAAGCAGGTGAGCCATCAACATTTTCAAGTTCCCAAATGGTATAAATGGCCCATTTCCCTCTGGAAAATTGTTGAATAATTTAGTATTTTCATCCCCTACTTTTATGCATATAGCTTGGATTTTAAGTCTCCATGTTTCTTCCCTGTCTTTGAGGATTTTAAGGCGCTCATATTCCAATTTAATGAGGTAAAATTTGGCAGTATCGGATGAAAACCGACCATTATTGGGATCATCAAGTTTTGAAATCTCCCTCTCAATATTGACAATCTCATGGACATTTTGTTTTCTCTTGTCTTTTTCCCACTCGATAGACATTCTCTTAATTATGTGTAATTTATTAGCAAAGCAGGCAAAACAGGTGTGGTCTGGGTGATTCAGAGCAGTCCTCCAAGCTTGATTGATCATCCTAATGTAATCATCATCCTGAAGCCAAACATAGAAGAAATTATAGGGGGAGGAAGACTTTTAGAACTCACCAGTAATCTCAAGGTAAATGGCTGAGTGATTTGATATGCCCCGAGATCCAACCCACTGTCTATAGGATACCGTGTTGTAGAAATTCCTCCTTGATAAGGAATCTATCAAGTTTTTAGGAAACCATAGCTTCACCAGTACGGGGGTTGCGCCAAGTAGGGCAGGGTGAAGCCATGGTGGGAGCAACCATGTGATGAAGAGCAATTAGATGTCTGAAGAAGTCTGTGAGGGGGTCCATGTGTGCATTGGGCCCAAAGATTTAGTCGAGCCCATAGAGAAATTAAGGTCCCCAGCTAAGACGATGTTGTCTACTTGCATGAAGGATGTTTGTAATAGGAAGAGCCAGAAATCCTGATGATGTTGATAGGGACCATATAAATTGACAATCCCTAATACTTCCCCAAGATCTTTAGATAAAATGTTAGCAACAAGTACTCCTTCCCTCCCCTAGCAGTTGATGAGTCTAAGAAACCAAGGGTTAAAGCCCAGAGCTAGGCCACTCGATTGTCCCGGGGCATCCAACGCATGAAAGTTACAAGAGGGAAAGAGTGATTAGAGGATAATGATAGTAGCCTCATATGGCCCAAGGGTTTCTTGAAGGAGCATAATATCCACATTTACAGATTCATAGAGGCGCTTAAGGGAAATGCGCTTGGTAGGGCTAGCTAGCCCCCAATAGTTGAAAGAGAGGCACTTCATTTGGTAACCATAGGGGGGCATTTATTGCTCCAAGGACCATTCAATGGATAATTTTTTACAGACTATAATGTCTAGACCAGCTTGTAATATGGCCTTGGATACATTAGAATGATGTAATATTCCTAAATTAGCATGTATGCTAATTGGAGTATTTATTTTGGTTTTTGCACCTAGTAGATGAATAAATGGGGGAGGAGACCCATACTTATCTTAATCAGCATAAAAACCCTCTTGGTATGAAAGGGGATCATTCTAGTAGCTGGATTTCACACCCTCATGTGTGAACAAGGAATTTTGCATGTGGATAAAGTCAATTTTGACCAAGTCAACACCATGCATGAAGAGGAATGGATAACCTATGGAATAGCTCAATGTGAACAAGGACCAGCTTAGACAGACATATGGAAGCTAGATTGAAGACAATTAGGTGTGAAAAGGGATGAAGCAAGTTGAAGAGGTCAACCTTGACCAAATCAAATAGCACTATTAAGGGAGAGTGGCCTTAATGGAGATACAACACAGTTTTGGAGGGAGATTGACTCATGTGCATGTGGAAAACCTAATGGGTGGGACCCAAGGTTAGGAGGCTCACAAAGCTTATAAGGAAAAAGAAGGTAGCCAGTTGGGGTTAGCTTGATGATTATTGATGTATGGTCTGCATGATTATTTTGCATTCTCTTGCTTTTAGCAGAGCTGCAGTGCTGTTTAGCACAAGGCATTCCTGTTTAGGAATCCCTTCTCCTACCTTGAGAGGCCTCTTGGAGGAGCATTGTACTTCAGTTTTCCACATTCAGGCTTGAGGTCAAGCATCCTCCTTCAGCCACAACATTATTTCTGCAGATCATAACATTGTGTTGCATGGTGTTGCAGTGGAAGGTTCACAACACCACCTTCTGAGCTTATCTTTCAGAGGAGGGAGTGTTGGGTGCAGGAATTACACTTAAGAAAACTCCTCAACACTTACTTTATCAACCCGGGGGATCCGTAAACTTAGAGACAAAGCACAGGAAATTCCAGAGATGGTATGAATCTTCCTAATATAAATACCTACTTTCTTTAAAGGAAATATTGTAGAATCAAATTAAAAAGAGAAAAAAAAAGGCAACTTGAACCCTAAAAAATAATCTAGGATTGGAACAAGAAAGGATGCATTTGCAAGAGGGAATTAAAGAAAAAAGGCAATCACTCTAGCTAATTAATTTTTAACTACTAAGTGTGTGTTTTTATTTAGCAGAGACACTTAGCAGTCTCATCAGATGGGCCCTTAAACCTGCTCCTTTAGGGATTTCCTTCTTACACTAATCTATCTTGCACTATCGCAGTCTGCTTGCACTAGTGCAGGAATAGAGATTTATGCAGAAGGTATAAATGGGGTCTTTAATAAAGGATTTTTACTTCATGCAAGGTCTTGAACTTTTATAGGTTCAAAGCACTTAGATCCCATGGAAAGAAACTAGTTCTTGCACCGGATCAGAGCTTCCTGCACTTAGCATTTAATTCTTAAAATGAGTGCTTAATTATTGCAAGTGCTAGTATACTATTAAATAAAATTGCACATATAAAAAGTGAATGTTTTTGATCTTAACAGAATGCAGGAATAAAGAAAAAACCAATATAAATTTATCCTGTCATAAGCATTTAATGAAAGAAAGGAGATTACGGGAAGTAGACTAAGAAGGCTTGCTGCATCACACCAACATGCACTGGTGCAGGTTCATTTCTCCTGCTTGGACCAGGTGGGGAAAAACAATCAAATAGAATTGCAGAAAAGGAGATATCACACCAACGTGCACTATTGAAGGGTTATTTCTCTTGCGTGGATCAAGCGGAGGAAAACCAATTTGAAATCAAGTGCAGGAAAGAAAATTGCAGGAAAAGGAAATTTATCTACTTCAGACAACGGATCTGCTTGCACTTAGACAGGAATGCATGTGCTTAAAATTAAATCACACTTGACAATGTAAACACAAATTACAAGAAAACAGGAAATGGGGTAAATGTGCTGGGTTGGCTAGGCCTTAGCCAACCAGCATGTTCCCTTTTAATTAAAAACACTGCTCAGTACCTTAATCAATTCTTCAGCTCAAATACAGAATCACAATTTTTAAAACATGAGGCAGAGCTCCCTTTTATTAATTCACTGAGGCAAGTACATACGTTAGTACATCGTCCAACCCATATTCAGGCAATAACAAAATACAACAACTTGTTACCGCCTCTCTAGCTGTATCTCTGTTCTCTTCTCCTCTCCTCCTAGTCCTATTTACATTCTATATTATATAGATCTTTGGCCAAAGGCAAAAATATATCATTCAAATGATTACATAACCAAACATAGAATTTAGCTTTTCGGCCTTCAAAATTAGATAATTTAGCAAAACTAGCCGTAGCCAATCTCCAGCTTTCGTCCTTCATGGATTCGGTCTTGGCTACCATTGGATCGATCTTGCTGTCGTGGCTGAAGCTGCTCAAAACAAGGCGGTGGTCAAGGAGGTTCGGATCTGCAAGGATTTTCTATGCTGGCAATGGTGCAAGATCTGATCCTGCACTAGGATCAGTGGTCACGATAAGTACTCTAACTACCAAATAAACATTGGAGATATCGATAAGTTACAAAGAGTGATTAAAAGTAAGAAATCATGTAATAAATGATTAATTAATGCTAATTTGAATTAAAAATGTGAAAAATAAATTTTATGTGAAATATGTCACTGTGCTTGGACTGGTGCAAGATGAGGGTGCATAAAAGAGGTAAAACAACGGTAAATGGTTATGATTTAGGAAGGGGAAAATGGCAAAAAGAGAGAAAATTAGGGGGCTAACATGGAGCTTCCCTTTCTTTGCAAGATCCGTAAGGAAGATCTATGGGCATATTTTAAATCTTGGCACTTGGCCAAAGTAGTCTCCATCTCCTACAATGCATTCCTTGGCAGGAACTGCGTCATTTTACTTAGTATTGCAGCAACAGGGTCAAGACCCTTGTTTGTGAGCTTGTTCCCTAGAGGAAGGGCTAACCCTACTCCTGGAAGGATTGTATAAAATATCTACTTTTGTTTCTTGTATTATTTAGCTATCTATTTATAGAGCTGTAGTATAACTGCATTGTTTCAGATCTAGATTTTTAGATCTACTCTTGTATACTCATTCTCTCAAGAAACCCTTCCCAGGTTATCTTCACATTATGTAAAAGAGGCCAGATCTCTATTTTTCTCTGAGTTTGGGCTAAATAAATTCTAGATCTGTTGTTTATAACATATTTCTGTCGAAACCCTCTCATAATTATGCTGTATTTGCTTCAGTCATTCCTCCATTCCATAAGTCATGGGATTTGGTATTTTTAAGCCATATTTGAGCCGGGAGATATGTTTAACTTGGCTAGAGTGATTTTTTTTTGATCCCATTCCATATGTGAGATGTATATTGTATAAAATAAGGGATCCAAGCCCCATTTATCACACTTATAACGCAATTCTCGGTAAAAAACGTTTTTATGCCCTATATTGTTGCATTTCCTCACTTTGGAGTGAGTTATAGGACATATTCTTGTTGTTGAGCATTTATTTTCTGGTTAGATTTTACTTTCACATCTGATGAGATGATTTACAGTGCAATTGTATTCATGTATTTCTGCATTCCCTTTTGGGGATATTACAGTGGTATCAGAGCATGATATTTGGCTCAGCCTGTGAGTTCCAGCTATCAGAAGGAGCAAGATCAGAATGATGGAGAGGATGAGTTTTCTCTCATCAATTTTCAGATCTAGAAAGAACCTCTCCCAGGAGGTTAAGAAGATGAAGGAGGAGAAATGCCAAGAAACTCCTAGAGGGTTTCAAGAAAAGGAAGGACCATGCACATCCTATTCTCATAAAGAAGAGAAAAAGAAGCATGAAGAGCACTTGGAACATGAGGTCCTGAGTGGGTACCTGGAAAAATACAAACATAAACCTAGAGCTCTCAAAAAGAATCTAGCTCTTCCTCAATTTATCCACTTGGAAGAAGAGAGGAGGCCCTACAACAATAGGATGATAAGGGGCAATAGATTTATATTGTCTACTTTTGATGGATCACCCACATGCACAACACAAGCTTGGGTGATGAAGCTAGAAGCATTCTTCCTACTACATCCAGTAGTAGAGAGAGAGGCTGTTGAAATCTCAGCATTGCACCTGGAGGGTAAGGAAAACACTTGGTGGTTCAACCATGTGAGTCATGCAAGAGTATCTACTTTTGCAGATTTCACTCAAAGGGTGATCAGAAGATTTGATAGAAAGAGATTAGAGAAGGAGGAGCCCTCACCACCACTTGAGGAGTCTTGTACCTGCACTGTCAAAATCATGGAGGAGTAGCCATCTATTGCAGCAGCTAAAGGCACCATCACAATGGAGGAATGAACTATTGCAGTCTTCCAAGATGTTCGTAAGTTCCACCAAGGTATGCATGAATTTCCATTTTCTATCATTTCAGAAAATCTTGTGGGAAGCCTTGGAAATATGTCTTTACATGATCAAGGATCAAAACACATTGCTGATTTGGAGCAACAAGATTACACTGCACTGTGCGGCTTGGGTTTGATCAAAGAAGGGGTAAACAATCATTCCAATGCACCCTTGTTGAGTTGCATGCAAATGTGGGGTTGGGGTGTAAGATTTTGGAGGACATGGTGAACATTGTCTGACTTTATGATGATGTTTTACCTTCATCACACTTGGATCCTTATGGATTCAAGATGATCATTGATGGGAGATATTTTCTAGGAGATCTCCAAGGGGTTGCATCTCAACACCCCATGTGATGCAAGGTGAGGAATCTGCTTTTGGAGAATGGTAGTCTTCTTTGGGAGTACAATTGGATGAATGGGAGTGGATCGAGAGCAAGAGGTTGGTCAACCACTTGCAGATCTATGACACAAGGTGATCCAGATTTATGCAGGAATGCAACAGAATATAGAAATAACCATAAACATAGATATGCAGCGGAAATAATGCGTCATTTCATTAATATCAAATATGCAAACAGTGTTTATAAACATACATTGAAACAAGGTTAGTTAGTAAATTGGGAGCCCATCAATGGAATGCTTGTCCTGACAGTGTAGAGGAACCTCTGGGAGTGAGGAGAAAATGTCCTCGTATTCCTTCATGAATTTTTCCATTTGCTGCAGCCGTACAGGGGAGCCCTGTTTCGAGGTTGTGGCCCCAATATTCTTCTTTCCCTGTGAGCGAGTTGTAAGGAAAATGAATTTCCTCGTTTGGGAAACAATCTTACTGTGTTGTTTTGCAGTAGTCAAAGAGATGACCGGAGGCAGTACTACCTCTGGTATCCTGTACAAGTTATTTCCCAAAGTAATAATAACAACACGAGGCCTAGACTCATACACATCATGTCGCCTCCACAAGAATGGTTGGCCCAATAATACATCAGCTACATCAAGAGGAGCAACATCACATAATACGTCATCCGTGAATGCCTTGATACTGTACGGAAGACGGCACTGCTGGCAGATGCGGAGATCTCTCCCTGGGTGGAGCCACCCGATGGTATACGGTTGCGGGTGTGCTATGGTCGGTAGGCCGAGCCGCTTCATGACCTCTGCTGAAATGAGGTTCTTTTGGCTTCTGCTATCGACAAGAAATTGCAGCGAAGAACCCTTCACCCAAGACCGCGACTGGAAGAGGCGTCCCCCTCCTCCTCCGGATCCTCTCGGACCCTCCTTATGGATTCGTGGTGGCAATAATGAATTTCTGGATCTCATCAATGATCTGCTTCCCTTTTTCATTGCCTTTGTCTGGTTCTAACTCAGGATCAGAAAATGCATCTGATTCTGGTGCCTTTAGTTCAGCCACCAAAGACTGTTTGGCCCGACACTCGTTTGTGCTGTGAGTGGGGCTGTTATGAAATTCACACCACTTCCCTGTGTCCTTCTTTGGATTTGTGGTGTTGTTATGAGTCGCATTTCTTTGGCCTTGCCCCTTGTTCTTCGATTCGGGGGCACCTTTCGGATTCGCAGATCCAAAGTCTCGCTTCTTCTGCTTAAATTTCTGCTCGATCTTGGCAGCATAGCGATATGCCGTGCCAAGCGATGTAATTTCGAGGAACTCCATTTCGTCCTGAATGTGTTTGTGCAGACAGCCGCGGTACTTGAGCACCAAATGTCTCTCTGAATCTTTAATACCCAACTTTGTGCGCAGGGTATGGAACAGATTCGTCAGTTCGTGCACATCTTGATCCTTTTGTTGCCGCAACGTGGTCCATTGGATGTATTTGTCCTCATAGCTCCCCACAGGGTAATATTGTTCCTTGATGCCGTCTCGGAACGAATTCCAAGTGGGTGTGGTCGAGAACATAGAGGGTTCCCCTTCGCCCTCTTGCTCACGGTAGGTTTCCCACCAGTCTTTGACATGGGGGGCGGCTTTGAGGAGTGCAAAAATAATCTTTTCTCGGTCAGAGAAGTCATGGACCGAGAAATACCCTTCCAACAAATTTAACCATCTGTCTACAGCGTCTGCATCTATTTTTCCTTCAAATATAGGAATGTCAAATTTTACATGTACCTTGAAGGGAGTGGCGCCTCCAGAGTGGCTATTGGATGCAGATGCGCCATATGTGGGCATTCGTTGAAGGATTTGAGCAAAGTTATCCACGTCATGCGTTCCTTTCTTTCTTAAGGGCCTCCTTCAGCAATATTTTGATAGGATCTCCTGCTCCCTTGTCTTTCTTTTCTTCCACCATGGGAGGTCGTCGAGGTTTGCGAGGCTGATCTTGCAAGGGTTCAACCAGATCGAGCCCTAACTCCTTATACCCTGACCGCGTTGGGGACATGCAAAGAAAACAAAGAAAGAGCAGACTGCTCTAATACCACCGGGACCGGATTTGGTGAAAGAATGCAAATGTATTTTACACCCTAAACATAGAGATGTTGTTAATGCATCATTTAATTAATATCAAATAATACAAAGATGCTTACAGACATAATGGAAATAAAATAGCTAGGGTGCTGGTAGCGAATCTCTGAGAAGAGATGTGGTGGCTACAGACCTCTGAACTGCTTTACAATGAGGCGCAAGGGCCTATTTATTATTGAGAAATAATGGAGAACCCTAAACATCCCAAAAACCTAACCCTAGGAGATGAAGCGCCAAAACTATGGGCCCCGTTTGGGTAAATTGGTGTTTCAACTTCCCAGGGATGTAACTTTGGCATATCAGATTCCGTTTTCTCTATGCGCTCAAAAACTCGTTAGAAAGATTCATTCAGAATGGTACCAAGAGAGTTTATCATTCCGACTTCAGGAATGATATTCATGGAGTCGCGATGCTCAAAAAAATCGTTAGGTTTCAAACTACTTCCGTGTTCAAGACCCGAAAAACTGCTAAAAATAGTAAGTTTTGTTGCAACTTGAAAATTGAAAGAACTGAAGATGGGGGTTCAAATGGGATAGGTGGGTGGCCACCAATATCCACCTGGATCATTAAGCCCCCAAAACGGCTCCGAGAGTGGAGGACCCGAAAACCTGCTAAAAATAGTAAGTTGTGCTGAATGTGAAAATCTGCAAGAATTGATGGTGCCGGTCCAAATGGAATAGGTGGGTGGCCACCGATATCCACCTGGATCATTCCTCCCTCCTTAGGAAGCAATGGTCCCCATTGCGTTGAGATCCTCCATGAGATGAGGCAAATTCTGTTGAACCGAGTATTAGATGTGTTGAAGATGTCATGGACCTGCGGGTGGACATGCTGGATGCGTTTAGTAAATTTGGTTTCTTTATCAGCCTCATACAGTACATGTTTGGATTCTGTATGTGTAGTTGTAGGATGTATGGAAACATCAGGTGGTGGTGCATTGGGAGTCAGATCAATGGAGTGCTTGTCTTGACAGTGTAGAGGAACCTCTATGAGTGAGGAGAAATTGTCATCGTATTCCTCCATGACTTTGTCCATCTGCTGCAGCCGTGAAAGGGAGCCCTGTTTCGAGGTTGTGGCCACAATATTCTTCTTTCCCTGTGAGCGAGTCGTAAGGAAAATGAATTTCCCGGTCTGGGAAACAATCTTACTGCGTTGTTTTGCAGTAGTCAAAGAGATGACAGGAGGCAGTACTACCTCTGGTATCCTGTACAAGTTATTTCCCAAAGTAATAATAATAGCACGAGGCCTAGACTCATACACAGCATGTCTCCTCCACAAGTATGGTTGGCCCAATAATACATCAGCTACATCAAGAGGAGCAACATCACATAATACCTCATCCGTGAATGGTTTGATACTGTATGGAAGACGGCACTGCTGGCGGATGCGGAGATCTCTCCCTGGGTGTAGCCACCCAATGGTATATGGCTGCAGGTGTGCTATGGTTGGTAGGCCGAGCCGCTTCATGACCTCTGTTGAAATGAGGTTCTTTTGGCTTCCGCTATCGATGAGAAATTGCAGCGAAGAACCCTTTACCCACATCTGCGACTGGAAGAGGCGCTCCCCCTCCTCTGGATCCTCTCCGCAACTCGTTACACCGAAAACCGACACCTTGTGCCTTGACATTCTGCCGACCGTATGAGCTCATTATTACTCATACTTCCTCCTTTTGCAAGTCTAATATACCAGCTCCTCATATCAAGCTTCAAAATCAGAAGAAAATCCTTAAAATCCCCTAAAGAATTGGTATCGCACTTTCTCTATGCATTCCCTGCGGTCCCGCACCTAAATTTCAGCCTGCATGCGGAACCATACCGCACGTGCTTTGTGTAATGGGTGCGGACCTCTGTAAAACATAAAAAGGCGAGAAAATGAAGATTAAAAAGTGAATTCCAGGTGAATTCTAGAAGATTCTAGACGGGAATTTTCGGAATGGATACGCTTTGAAGCTGGTTCATGCATCCCTCTCTTAATGGAGCTAACCCCTTGATGTAAGGAGTTTATCCCTTTGAAGGAGGATTCTATCCCTTCATATTTGGAACT
Organism: Pinus albicaulis; assembly: GCA_034641835.2. NCBI lineage: Eukaryota > Viridiplantae > Streptophyta > Pinopsida > Pinales > Pinaceae > Pinus > Pinus albicaulis. The sequence continues at coordinate 141,704,327 of CM076570.1, forward strand.
AGAAACCTCCTCTCTTTCACTATAAAAAGAGGCCTTGGGTAGCCTCAAAGGGAGTTCAAGCTTATGAGATTTGAAGTTAAATGCTGTTGAGATTTAGACTTGAGTAACTTAAGACTTTCTGTGAGGTTAAATCACTTATCCTCATTCGTCTTAGTTCAAAGAGTGCAATGCTTGTCAGAGTAAAGGAGATTCCTGCTTCGGACCCCGGGAGGACCTGCACAACATCAAGGCACAGGTTGTAAAGGTTTTCTATCTTTAAAGTTAATACAAATATACTCATTTCTCTCATTAAACCGTCAATTTGTGGTTTATTTCATAAATTCCTTGATCATTATGATAAGTATGATTTATGACAATGTATATACAGGTGCTGCTTAATCTTTTTGCTTGTTTGTGATTGTAGATATACGACGGACGTTCTTTCAGTGCACGGGAAGGACTTCAACAAAATCAAGTAAGCAAGCAAGCGTTGGACATAAGGTAGGCCTCACACCCGTATAGTGTTTTTATAAATCTTATATGCTTAGAGAGAGATTAGTATAATTGGATGTTTGTTGCTAGTTACCTTTTGTACTAGAGAGATCGGTCTTGTCCGCAAGACGGATTAATCTACACAACAAAATGGCGACTCCGCTGGGGAAGAACTTTTGTTTGTTCTTGGTTCTCTTTGATTTTTGACTTGAGAAAAGATTTCTTTTTCTGGTTTTTGATTGATTCACATCTGTCTGGGTGTTTTAAATTTTTTCTGTTTTTGAAAATTTAGAAGTATTTTGGATTTTTCTATCATTTTTGCTAGGACCGCACTCTGCATAACTGTTACAGTGCGGGCAGTTTCGCACATTCTTTATAGAATACAGTGCGGGACCGCACCTGTCAACACTGCTTACATGCGGACCCTGTAAAAATTTTGAAAAATCTCTAGGTTTCTTTTTCTGGTTAATTTTTAGATCTTTGGTTTCTGCCCAGACTGGTTATTGTGTCTATCAAGAATTCATTGTTTATGAACTCCAACAGTGTTAGTGTTTTGAATGATTTTCTAGAAGTTTTTGCCGATTGGATTATTTTTCTTGTTTGGTCTTTGTAGTGATTCAAATTTTTGACAATCTGTAGTATCTCAGATCACATAAGATCTCTTTTTGTCTATTGAATCCGACCTCATTGTGAAAACATCCTAGTTTGAGAAATTAAGCCTTTTTTATTTCTTTGCAAATCTTCGAAAAGAACTTGTTTGAAAAGTTTTGAATTTCATTTATTCTTTGAGTGTTTTGAAAAACATATTTTGAGTGTTTTTGATCTGTTTGATAGATTCTTAGTTTGCTGAATAACTAAGAGAAACATTCATAAAAAAAAAAAAACTCTAAAAAAGCTTTTACTCAATTTAGATTAGTTTTTTAAGATTAGTCTTCATAGTTTTGAATAGTTTTAATTTTTGTAGATTTCTTTCGAAAGAGAATTGTTTTGTAGCTTCTTGTTTGGAAAAGAAAATAGTTTTCTTGTGAGCTTTGATAGTTTAACGAAAAGACAAAATATTTTCTTTCACTTAGTTTTCATGTTTGAAGAAGAAATTTGAAAGTTGCATTCTCTAACTCTTCTTTAGATAGAAAATTCATTGAAAGAAAAAAGAATTGAATATCATCATAGGTGCATTTTAGTGTTTTTGGAGGTCGAGTTTTCACATCATACAAAGTTTCATTTCCGCGCCCATTTGACTTAAGAAACAGCTCTTAAAAGTAATGCTTAAATAAAATTCATCTAGTAATCTTTTTATTTTTAGGGCTCTCATCACCAACATAGCTTAGGCTAGTATCTTGGAGTAGGGAGTAATTAACTCTCCAAGGTAGATTAAACAAACAAGTAGATATATCTTGCGGTAGGAAGAATTCCAGTTGTTGCATGTATGCTCTGGGAAGCTCCTCTTAAAGGAGTTAAGCACGAGATCATATCTGAACCAGTGGGGTAATCAATCCTTCCTCATTGGGAACGATATAAGATATACACGTATTAAAAACGGTAAACCTCGGATAGACCATTGTCGAGGAGCCAGGGGTCACTTGTCGGTAAACCTTGGATTCTGTTCAAGGAGCCTTCAAGGGGATTGAGCTTTGTTACTCTGCCCTTGCGTGTGTGTCGGATCGTAGACTGTTCCCCCAGGTATATTTGTTTCAATTGGTAACCTTAGAGGCCATAATCTTTAGGATTCTTTCCTAAGGTGACGGTGGAGGGAAGATCCCACTGTACCTGGAACAGACGTCGACTAGACTCACTTGGACTCTCTGGGGGGTTCTCTTCACTCGAGATGGTTATGTGAAGAAACTTGTGCCAGTCTGTTTCATTAAGCAGGTTGTCGGGGTAACTGTTCCAACCGCCCTTTTCGTCCTAAAACTCTACTAAGTTGGATTTCATCACCAACTAGTGATTTTAGTACGGAAAGTTACTTGTTTGTGTGTGGTTTGAACTCTTAGATTTTTTAAGCGAGTGATTCAATTGTTTGTTTTTTAGAGATTTTAGGTGTTTTTATTGAAATTTTTCTTTGTTTGCGTGTGATTAGATAATTTTTCATCGTGGCGGAATTGCCGAGACAATCCCGGAGAATACAAGGGAAACCCCCTGAATTTACACCAGGTCATTTAGAAGGGCTTCGGGCTCTGGTACCACACAGTAGCCGTAGAATTAGATCAACAGAAGCTGAAAGCTCTGCTATTGTGATACATCCTGATCATCAAATTCCAACAACAAAATATATTCAAGAACCGATTTCAGTTTCTGAAGTCACTGAAAATATTTCTCCTACAGGAGAATTATCTGACGAACCTGAAATCTCTGAGCCTGAAACTGAATCTTCTGTGTTAGAAACATCTTCAGGATTTATCTCACCAACTTCTAGCGATCTAGGTTCACCAAGGGTTAGAAATATCATTACTGAAATCTTCCTTCTGGACTAATTTCTATAGAAGAACTTACTAATCCAGACGAAGACATATCTCTTCCCAACTTCCCTCAATCGTTAAATCTTAGGGAGCGTGAATCCATTTTCTACAGCCCTATTCGAACTAATCCCTGGTATCTTTCTTTAACTGATTTTTTAGAGAATCCGGGTCTTACTTTTTATCCACCTCGAGCTCCATTTCATCCTACACCCAGAGGTTACTATCCGTCATCTATTATGGATGGAGAGTCGTCCATGTTTTCGCAAACGCCTGAATCTTTTTTACATGGTGGTCCTTCTGTTCCTGCGGGATATCAGTCTTTGTCTGGTACTTTCTCAGGAGCAACTCCTCAACCTGTCGAAAATGTGTTATCATCTGGTCTTGGTGGACTTAAAATTGAAACGTCGAACGCAGAGCAAGTTTTTATGATGTCCGGTAATATTCCTAATCCTCAAGCTCAAGGCAGTCAGTTTCCTTCTGGGGGTCAACCTCAGGGAATTCAGTTACCACTTGGGGGGCAACCTCAGGGTGGGCAATTACCGCCTGGGGGGCAACCCCAAGGTAGTCAGTTACCACCCGGGGCTCAACCTCAAGGTAGTTTTTTCCCAGGACAAACTGTGGATCAATATTATTTTGGGGGGCAACCCCAAGGACAGTACATACCTCAAGGTTACCAACCTCAAGGACAGTACATTCCTCAAGGTCAACCCCAAACTCAATATGCTCCTCAGGGTCCTCAACAACCCCAACTTCAGTACTTGCCTCAAGGTTATCAACCTCAAGGGCAGTACCCAATGCAAGGTTACCAATAGCCTTCTGGTCAACCATCTGTTCAAGGAGCCGGAACTTTACCTTATTATCAACCCTACGTTCAACCAGGTTTTGGTCCTTACGTTCAACCTTCTACGGGACAGTACCCCGGAATGATGGTGTGGGATCCGTCCCAATATCAACAGCCTTTGCAGCCTAATGTGCAATTACCTTATCAACCTGGTCAGCCAATGGTTTCTGGTTCAATTCAGCAACCTGGTCAGCCAGCTATTCAAACTCCTGCACCTAGTTCAGCTCAGCAGGCTGGGCCTAGTACACCTCAGACTCCGCCCCAAACTGCTGCAACTGCTGCAACGTCTGTTCAACTTGTTACACCTATTTCTGGAGTGTCTGTAGCCCCGAGTTCGGCTATCCCTGTATCCGGGCAAATCCCTCAAGTCTCTGTACCTCAGTCAGGGCCTACAACTCAGACTACAGTTCAGATGCCTGCAGGACAATCCGGTACAAGTACAGTTGTTACGAGTCAACCTCAGTTTACTTATCAACCATACCAAGGACAGCCGCAATACGGTCCCTATGTTCAGAATCCGAGCTACCAGCCATACCCTGGTTATACTTATCAACAACCTCAGTATGGTCCGATTCATCCTGGTTATCCGCGAGGTTATACAATACCCAATGCTAATCCAATTCCTAGTTATCCCGGGTATCCGCCTCCTGGATCTGCTTTGGCTTCTCAAGGTTTTCGTGACCCTAACCGTCAATTACCGTTCATTGCAACTTTGGATTTACCAGATTTGACGCGCCTTACTAATGATCCTATTTTCTATTATCAGAACTGGCCGTCAATGCCTCATAAGTTGCCCAGTGACATACCAAAATTTGAAGGTAAGTCAGGAGAGGATCCATCAAATCATGTGATGACTTATCACCTTTGGTGTGCATCTAATTCTATTGTTGATGATTCGATTCGCTTACGTCTTTTCCAAAGGACACTCATAGGTCTTCCAGCCAAATGGTACATTGAGTTGCCACGAGGCTCGTTTCATAATTTCAGTCAGTTAGCAACGTCTTTCTTAACTCATTTCCAGTTGCCTGTCAGATACGACAATGGCACAGAATTATTAACCTCACTAAAACAATCTACGTCCACGTATATTTCTGATCATATTCATGAGTGGCGACGTAGACGACGATTGGTGAAGGTTTATATTCCGGATCAAATTTTGGCAGAGTGGTTTGTAAAATCATTACTGCCCAAGATCACTGAAGATGTAGCTAAGGCTGGTGTTGTTACTGAAGAGCAAGTAATTGCTCAGGCTCAGTACCTAGACCTCGTCTATACGCAGTCAGGTACTTTACATTAAAAAATTCTCGATTTACCCAAACAAGGTCAAATAGCTGCTCCTCCTTCAGGGTCTCATGCCGCTGACGGTATGATTGGTACAGTTAGTTCCAAAAGTAAGAAGAAATCCTCAAAGAATTCTTCTCCAATCATAACTTTACCTGATTCCCCGAAGGGAGAATCCTCTCAAGAAGTTTCTGCCGATATTCATGTCGTTGAAACATCTACGGCAAAATCAAAAACCGGTGGTAAAAAGAAAGGGAGGAATAAAAACAAGAAAAATTCGAAAGAGAAAACAGATATAGAAGAATCCAATGATGAGAAACGTAAACCTCGTTATCCTTGCTTCATTTGTGAACAAGATCACTTCACGAAAGAATGCCCATATCGAGAAGAGGTTACGAAACTCATTAAAGGATCGCAACAACCTGCTGTCTTGAAGGATCCTTTTCCGGTTCAAGATAGTAAGATGATTGGTTCTTCCTCGACCACTTTAGAAGAGCCTATTATGATGATGTCTCATATAAGGGTCGCGACGCGATCGCAAGATTACGGTTCTAAGAATCCCGTTGATGGCAAAAAAGGAGAGTCTTCCAATGCCAACGCATCAAATACAACTCCTCCTGTTTCCGGTCTGCTACAGATCGAGAAACAAAATCCAGACTTGATAATCAAGCCGCCTGCTAAAGGTGTTCTTCGTAAATCAGCTTTCAATCCACATGCGAGAGCTGCTCATAATTACAACATTGTTGAAGATTTAGCTATTTCTCCTTCAGCAATGTCGGCTTTGGAAGTGCTGCAGTCATGTCCAGCACAGCGTAAATTGTTATTGTCTGCCATAGGAGCTGTTGATGTTAATGATTCTAACCTTATAATCTTCGATTTAGAAACTAGTACACCACGTCTTCCTCATCAAATGGCTTTCCAGATTCCAGTATTAGTCAAAAACAGCCCTATTTTTCGGACTGTGATTGATGAGGGAGCTTCAACGTGTATTATGTCGCTTCAGTGTTGGAAATCTCTTGGTTCTCCTACACTTAACCAATCTCCGACGATTCTAAAAGCTTTTGATGGTCGAGGTTTTCAACCTTATGGTATTTTGCAAGATTTACCCATAGGGGTTGAAGGGAAAATTGTTAATCTAGATGTGGAGGTGGTTGATGCCCCTCTAGATTACAACCTTCTACTGGGTCGTAGTTGGTCTTATGCTATGACTGCTGTTGTCTCTTCGGTCTTTCGACTTATAAAATTTCCATATCAAGGAAGGATCGTAACAATAGATCAGTTAACTTATTTTTCGTCAGACCCAGCCTCTACAGAAACAATCCAGCATGTTGGTAAAACGATTATCTCTTATAAGGATGTTGGAGTAGGTTTGATTAAAGATTCTGGTTTACTAGGAACTTTTTCCTTTCCTCCTCCTAACGTATCGTCTTCTACAACAACTATTCATATGATTTCGTCAGACACAGTTTTGACTGATGATCCTTGGATACTACCTTTGGAATCCGAGATTGACTCATTTGATGGCGTGATGCCTTTGAGTCCATTTGAAATTGCGTACCAGACTGTACAGTCTTTTTCCAACACCTTTTCAACCACAATTGATCCAATGAATGGGATCCAAGAGGAATCACTTTCTATTTCTAGTTCAGACGCAACGACATTTCCTGAAATTGTTCATACAGATGAGCAAATTCGTGAGTTTTTGTCTGTTGATGATTTACCATGGGAAGATCTCCATCATAGGTCTTCATTCTTACCCGAATTAGATCATTTTGAAAATGATTTCGCTTCAATTTTTACTGCTGAATATGCCAAGGAACCTCAGAATCCATTGAAAAATCCTGATTCTGAATTAAATTTAGAAAATATATCTAGAACGGTTCCAATTGACATTTCAGTAAAGCCAGGAATAATTGAAAACATTCATATAGGTGCTTCTTGTTCAGAAGAAGAAATTCAGACTTATAAAGCCCTATTTCAAGAATTCCGTGACGTGTTTGCCTGGTCTTACGAAGAAATGCCAGGAATTGATCCATCGATCGTAGTACATGAAATTAAGACTTACCCGGATGCTAAACCTGCTCGTCAACGATTACGTCAAATACATCCTAGAAAAGCTGCTGCTATAAAATCTGAAGTTGAAAAATTACTTCGAGCAGGATTCATTTATCCAATTCCTTTAACGGATTGGGTATCGAATATTGTTCCTGTGACTAAAAAACAAGGAACAATAAAAGTATGTATCGATTATAGGGATATTAATCGAGCGTGTCCAAAGGACAATTATCCAACTCCCTATATCGATCAGATAATCGACGATTGTGCTGGAAGTGAACTATTCTCCTTTATGGATGGTTTTTCCGGCTACAATCAAATAAACATACTCCCTGTAGATCAACCTAAAACAACTTTCATTTGTCCATGGGGAACATTTGCCTATTGTAAACTACCTTTTGGACTTAAGAACGCTGGAGCAACTTTTCAACGGGCCATGTCTTATGCGTTTCATGACATTAAGCACATTTTTCAACCATATCTTGATGATTTACCTGCTCATTCATCACGTAGGGCCGACCATCCCACTCATTTAAGAGCAATTTTTATGAGATGTCGGCATTATCGGATAAGGTTGAATCCGCATAAATGTGTTTTCTGCGTAGAATCGGGTCGTTTACTGGGATTTGTTGTTTCGAAATCAGGCATTCGTGTCGATCCTTCGAAGGTCGAAGCTATTGTTAAATTGCCTCCTCCTTCGACATTGCGCCAACTCCAAAGTTTGCAGGGGAAAGCAAACTTTTTACGTAGATTTATTCAGAACTATGCCGAGCTTGCAAAGGGTTTTACCCGGTTGTTGAAACAAGACATTCCGTTCTTTTGGGACGAGGTCGCTGATCGATATTTTGATGCACTTAAACACGCGTTGACCCATGCACCGTTATTGCATCCTCCCAACTACAACCAGGATTACATTCTATATCTCGCTGCTTCTCATTCCACTATTGGGATGGTACTAGTTTAGGAAGATGAATCTCACAACGAACATGTGATTTATTATCTTAGTCGAAATTTGAATCCGACTGAAATCAAATATACACATGTGGAGAAATTGGCCTTGGCAGCTGTTCAAGCTGTCCAACGTTTTCGACATTACATATTATTACGTAAAACCACAGTAATTTTTGATTGCAACCCTATGATGTATATTTTGACCAGACAATTGCTAGGGGGCAAATATTCTAAATGGATAGTTATCCTACAAGAATTTGACTTGGAATTTGAAAAATCCAAGGCAAAGAAATCTTTGGTTTTTGCGGAACTAATGTGTGATTTTCCCTCTACTGATATGGAAACAGTGGCAGAAGAGTCCATTGTGGACGAATCTTTGTTTCTTATCAGTACGCTTGATCCATGGTATGGGGATATTATTGTATATCTCCAAACCCAATATTTTCGGCCTGAAATTTCACGAACTCAACGACGGAAAATACGCTTCCAATCCCAACAATATAACATCATTAGTGATACTCTTTATCGACGAGGAGCGGATTCTGTTTTCCGACGTTGTTTAACTCATGAAGAAGCTGAAAAGGTACTAAATGACTGTCATTCTGGAGCATGTGGTGGTCATATGTCTGGGTATGCCACTGCCCAAAAAATATTGCGTGCAGGTTATTTCTGGCCAACATTATTTAAAGATTGCATTTATGCGGTTCGAAAATGCCACAACTGTCAAATTTTTGATAGAAAAATGCGCGCGCCACCCGCTCCTCTTCACCCTATAATTGCTGTTGGTCCATTTGCAAAATGGGGTATCGATTTCATCACATGTAACCCTCACTCGGCCGGGGGGCATGCCTATATTATTCTCGCAGTAGATTATTTTACGAAATGGGCCGAGGCGATGCCTACATATTCAGCTGACGGCAAGACTGCTGCAACATTCGTGTTCAATCACATAATTGCTAGGTTTGTTGTTCCTCAAGCTATTATTACAGATCATGGAAGTCATTTTCGGAACATCATGATGACTGAATTAACAGAACAACTTGGCCTACGCCACGATAATTCCACTCCGTACTATCCACAAGCAAATGGTCTGGTTGAAGCTATTAATAAAGTTTTAGTCACCATGATTAAACGAATCATTTGTATTCACAAGACGAATTGGCATTCCATGTTATTTTCAGCGCTTTGGGCATATCGAACCTCAGTCAAAACATCAACGGGTTTCACTCCTTTTCAACTAGTTTACGGTTTAGAAGCTGTGCTACCAATTGAATGCGAAATACCGTCATTAAAATTAGCCATAGAATTACTTCCAGCTACGTCTGAAGAGGAAAAACGTTTCTTGTACTTGGCCCAATTAGATGAGAATCAGCGAAGTGCTGCAATAGCAAACGAGGCTCATGTTAAAAGGATAAAAGCTCAGTATGATAGAAATGTGACCCCTCGAAATTTTTCAGAAGGAGACCTAGTTTTACTTTATGATCAAGCTAACGACAAGCTAGGAGCTGGAAAATTCATGCCTATGTGGCATGGTCCTTACATTGTGAAACGAAAGTTAGCAAAAGGGGCCTATGAGTTAGTGGATTTTGATGGTGTCCCTTTAGATAAACCCAGAAATGGGCTTTATCTAAAGAGATATTACGCTTAAACAAGGTGTGGAGATTTTTTGTTAGTTTTAGATTTTTTTACTGTTGGTGTGTTTTAGATTAAAAAGTGTGCCTAGTTTAGAAGTGTGTTTTTCACTATGACTGCTTATCTGAGTTTTACTCTTGATATTGCAGATGTCGACGTCTCTTCAAACCTACACTGGTTTTGCTGATGGTGCTTGTCGTAGTACACGGAACATTTCTTCTGCAGCTTGGGTTATCTATTCACCCTCTGACGAGTTAGTATCCATGCATGGGGTAAGCCTTGGTCAAACAACAAATAACATTGCCGAGCATAGTGCAGTGATTGAGTTATTATCTGAGTCCATATCATTTGGAATTCGGAGTTTGATTGTAAGGTTGGATTCTGAACTTGTTGTATTACAACTTAACAGGGTTTATACCATTAGAAATCCGGTGTTATTACAGTTATTTTTGAGAGTTCGTCTCTTGGAACGTGAGTTTGATTACATTGAATATCAGCATATTCCAAGACGTTTAAATACATTAGCAGATTCAATTGCTTCTAGTATGATAAATAGACATTTGCAATAATTAAAAGCAGTGAAACAAAAAACATTCATTCATGTACGCAGATAGCCGTCAAAAATAGTGATATATATCATAGGAGTGTGTTCAAAAAATATACATCGTCTTCGATCATAGGTTGAAAACACCTTATGATCGGCAAAAATGGTAACACAAAAGTACAAAAATGAGTCTACATGATCATCTCATCACTGATGATGATCTCGATAGGAAACAACTGCTCGAGCCACCCTGCATAGGAACCTCCTGAAAGGTCCTGGGACTCCAATCACATATCTTTGAAGCCTGAGGGGAATATCATCTATGCTCGTCTCTGGTATATCTAGAGTCAAATGCTCTAGATGATGTTCCAAATCAGTCAAAATTTCTACTGATTGGCCTGTTGGGGCTGGTGCGGGCGCAACTGGTTGCCTCCTCTCGAAAGGTTGGAGATGAGCTGGACGTTGTGGACCCACATCTGTATTTGAAAAACTTTTGGTTATTAGTTTTCTAAGACGATAAAAAATTAAAAATTTAGAACTTAGCAAACGTTGAAAAATGTTTTACCTGAATCGTCCCACTGTTCCCCTGCAGGGAGAGACATCTCTCTATCTCCGCGGAAATCTATCCCTGCATATGGAAAACCCTCTATCGTAAAAATTTGGCGATCCAGCCAATGAAAATATGAAGCAGGGAATCGTACAATCTCAGTGCCCTCGATAGCATGACGAGCCATCAGCGCGGACCAGCGAACCATTCTTGGTTCTCGAAGTCGACCGGCATCAACTGAAATACTCTGTGGAGCTAACTGAGGGACCCTCTCCAAAGCAAAAGAAATGACAATGGAACCATATCCAAAGTTTTTTAGTTTCCCGGTTTTTGCTCTGGTAAGTTGGCCTTTTATATTTGCCAACACAGCTTCGCACCAGTTGAAGATGGTGCCACGAAAACAGTCCACAGCAATGCGCATTTGGGAACCAGTAGCTACATGCAGCACGGCACTCCCACATAGTTTGGTAACAATGAATGCTATAACTTTCAGTTCAGGACGGATGATATGTTTTATGTCAATCCGTTTGTCCCGAGGATCTGCCTGATCATTGCAAAATTCGAGTTGAAGACTAGCGACAGTCTGGCCACCTGGCCTAGTCACAAACAAAGATACATGTTCGCCCCTCTTGGACAAACCAGTCAAAAAGTATATATCCTCCAGCTCAATTTCGAGCCGGTGGCCACCAATGAAGAAACACCGGTCCTCCACATGCCATCTGTCTACCAACCATGTTAAGAGTTCCACTTGTGCCCTCATGCCAGAGATGGCCCAGAATTTGTATAAGCAGCATGCTTTTAATGCCCTTTGTGTGGGCAAATGGAGTATTGCAGCTTCATCCACTTCCTCATGTTCCCTTTCTCGCCAAATAAGCAACTTGTTAATCCCGCAACACAAAATAAGGCATATTAGCATGATTTCATTTGAAAACTTTTGGCAGAAATTTGAGAAAACTGTGCTTGAATTTTAACCGCGCGGGTACCGCACCCGCTCTTTGTAAACAGAGCGTAGCTCCGCACGAAAGGTGTGTGCCGGGTGCGGCACCCCCGATTTTTTCCCGTTCAGAAAAAATCGGGGTCCGCAGGCAACCTGTGTCCCGCCTGCGGACCCCGCGGGCGCATTTTTTGACCTATTTTTGCCCTAAAAATCAAACTAAAGCCTAAAAACGAATTTTAAACGGATGAAAAGCAAGATAAGGAGGTCGTGGATTACCTGGGGCTGACGATTTTCGATTCCAACGGTTGAATTTTCCAGAATCTTCACGGGAACTTTTTATCCAAAAGCTTTTTACTTTTTCACTCTGCAACTGAACGGTAAAAATGAAATAGAAAAAGTCCTTTTTATAAGTTTTTTCGAATGAATGAATTGTAAATTTATTTATTTTTCACTTTAAAAGGGATATTTTTGAAAGCATTTTTATTTATCTTAAACAGGTATGTGTAATGTTTTGAGTTTTTGTGCAGAAACAGGATTTTTCAGGTGAAATAATCATTTTTCAACAAAGAGCATACTTTTATCACTTTTTCGTACTCTTTCAAAAATTTTACGAAAAAGCGAAACCTTGGAGTCCTCTTTAAGCCCTTTTCAGACTCTCTAAATATGAAAAGATTGCCGAGTACTTCCCACTATTCAACTCGTTAGCAAATGGAACACACCTTCAAGATGATTACCCCTTTACGATTTAGTTGGACTATTACGAAAAGTATATTCATTTGGATTAAATACGTCAACAATAGAGTTCTCTCCCCGCATTATTTTATCCTTTTTGGGGCCTGAGGGACTAAATTTACGAAAAAGTACACCCATGGATTTTTCTTAAGTTTTTTCTTCTGACTCCCTAAAAATGAAAAAACACCGAGTTTCTCCTATACTGGACTCGTTAAAATTTAACAATAAAGGATTCCGTTGTCTTCGAACAGAATTCAAATTCACTCCTTCTAGGGGTTCGAATTTTAAACTAAGTTGGACTCACCCGAAGGGTCAGCTTATAACCAAGCAAATGTTATCCTCCTCAAGCTTGTCAAAAATAAAGAGGTACTTTCCAGAAATCGTGGGGGAAAAGAGAGAAAAATGAGCATGTTTGTTGTATTTTAAAAATTGTCCGAAAACTCAGTCGACCACTCTTGCACACGACACTTATATTCACTTGGGTTGGGAAATCCTTTTCCTAACAGTTAATCAAACCACATTGAAAGTCTTCAGCCGGTTTCTGGGTATTAGCTTTGGGTCAATTGTCACCAAGCCATCTGCAGTGTCATTATGTGTCCAAGAGAACAGTTCAAATGAAACCATTCATCTGCAAAATATCTGTCATCCATCTTTGACCATCCCTGAGTCAGTCCTTGCCAATGTATTTTCAAAACTTGATCTATGATTTCGTGTTGTGGGCTTGCCTGCTGCCGTATCGCTTGTCGACACGCACATTATCTGTGGAAGTTGATCCTAAATCGAAGGCACTTTAAATCTTTGCGTTCAATGGCAGTTTTCGTCACGACAAAAGCGCACAACAGACCTTCAGTCGAATGATTCCGTGACATGTTCAACTTCACCTCATTCATTCACATTTCATGGATTGTACTGGGTACTTTGAGAGCTATTGACATTACTGGTGGTTACTCTCACACTTGTTAACAGTTTACATCATTGACTGGTAATCAAGTGGTTTCTACCATGTTCGACTTCGACACATTTATTCACATGGATAGAATCGTACTAGTTCGAGATGCGGAAATCAAGACCCTGTATCTAGTTTCCACCATCCAGGCTGCGAGGAATTTTGTTGTCATCTATACTGTAGACTTTTGATAAACAGATGGCTGCGTCCATACTGTGTCTACATATATTTGTACTATGATGTATTCAAAATCATTCCTGTATCAGAACGATTTCGGTTAGTTTATAGTTAGTTTTTATCTGAGTATGGGAATGCCTACCTCAGTGATGACATATACATGTATATATTTTGGATTGAATGTTTTTACAGGTACCGACTGGGGTGTCCACAGGATGATCTTTGAAATGATAAAGTACTGCACTCTTCATATATGACAGACTATAGCTGCATCTATTCCAGACTTTGCACTTTAGGGGGCAATTTGTTACACTAAAAAACTGTCACTTTGACTTTCTGCTGACTTTATGAGCTCATCATTACTCATACTTCCTTATTTTGCAAGTCCAATATACCAGCTCCTCATATCAAGCTTCAAAATCAGAGAAAAATCCCTAAAAACCCCTTAGAATTGGTATCGCACTTTCTCTATGCATTCCCTGCGGTCCCGCACCTAAATCTCAGCCTGCATGCGGGACCATACCGCACGTTCTTTGTGTAATGGGTGCGGACCTCTGTAAAACATAAAAAGGCGAGAAAATGAAGATTAAAAAGTGAATTCCAGGTGAATTCTAGAATATTCTAGACGGGAATTTTCGGAATGGATACGCTTTGAAGCTGGTTCATGCATCCCTCTCTTAATGGAGCTAACCCCTTGATGTAAAAGGAGCTTATCCCTTGAAGGAGGATTCTATCCCTTCATATTTGGAACTAGAAACTCTCTCACTATAAAAAGAGGCCTTGGGTAGCCTCAAAGGGAGTTCAAGCTTATGAGATTTGAAGTTAAATGTTGTTGAGATTTAGACTTAAGTAACTTAAGACCTTCTGTGAGGTTAAATCACTCATCCTCATTTGACTTAGTTCAAAGAGTGCAATGCTTGTCAGAGTAAAGGAGATTCCTGCTTCGGACCACGGGAGGACCTGCACAACATCAAGGCACAGGTTGTAAAGGTTTTCTATCTTTAAAGTTAATACAAATATACTCATTTCTCTCATTAAACTGCCAATTTGTGGTTTGTTTCATAAATTCCTTGATCATTATGATAAGTATGATTTATGATAATGTCTATACAGGTGCTGCTTAATCTTTTTCCTTGTTTGTGATTGCAGATATACGAAGGACGTTCTTTCAGTGCATGGGAAGGACTTTAACAAAATCAAGTAAGCAAGCAAAGCGTTGGATATAAGGTAGGCCTTGCACCCGTAGAGTGTTTTTATAAATTGCATATGCTTAGAGAGAGATTAGTATACCTGGTTGTTTGTTGCTAGCTACCTTTTTGTACTAGAGAGACCTGGCCTTGTCCGGAAGACTAGATGACCCACACAAAACCCTCCTTCTGGATCTTGGTGGTGGCAACAATGGCATTGGGATCGGCATCAATGATATTCTTCCCTTTGTCATTGCCTTTGTCTGGTTCTAACTCAGGATTAGAAAATGCATCTGATTCGGGTGCCTTTAGTTCAGCCACCAAAGACTGTTTGGCCCGACACTCGTTTGTGCTATGAGTGGGGCTGTTATGAAATTCACACCACTTCCCTGTGTCCTTCTTTGGATTTGTGGTGTTGTTCTGAGTCGCATTGCTTTGGCCTTACCCCTTGTTCTTCGATTCGGGGGCACCTTTCGGATTCGCAGATCCAAAGTCTCGCTTCTTCTGCTTAAATTTCTGCTCGATCTTGGCGGCATAGCGATATGCCATGCCAAGCGATGTAATGTCGAGGAACTCCATTTCCTCCTGAATGTGTTTGTGCAGACAGCCGCGGTACTTGAGCACCAAATGTCTCTCTGAATCTTTAATACCCAACTTTGTGCACAAGGTATGGAACAGATTCGTCAGTTCGTGCACATCTTGATCCTTTTGTTGCCGCAGCGTGGTCCATTGGATGTATTTGTCCTCATAGCTCCCCACGGGGTAATATTGTTCCTTGATGCCGTCTCGGAACGAATTCCAAGTGGGTGTGGCCGAGAACAGAGAGGGTTCCCCTTTTCCCTCTTGCTCACGGTAGGTTTCCCACCAGTCTTTGACATGGGGGGCGGCTTTGAGGAGTGCAAAAATAATCTTTTCTCGGTCAGAGAAGTCATGGACCGAGAAATACCCTTCCAACAAATTTAACCATCTGTCTACAGCGTCTGCATCTATTTTTCCTTTAAATATAGGAATGTCAAAGTTTACCTGTACCTTGAAGGGAGTGGCGCTTCCAGAGTGGCTGTTGGATGCAGATGCGCCATATGTGGGTAGTCGTTGAAGGATTTGAGCAAAGTTATCCATCATCGCGTTCCTTTGTTTCTCGAGGGCCTCCTCGAGCAATATTTTGATAGGATCTCCTGCTCCCTCGTCTTTATTTTCTTCCGCCATGGGAGGTCGTCGGGGTTTGCGAGGCTGATCTTGCAAGGGTTCAACCAGATCGAGCCCTAACTCCTTATACCCTGACCGCATTGGGGACATGCAAAGAAAAACAAAGAAAGAGCAGACCCGCTCTAATACCACCGATCCATATTTATTCAGGAACGCAACAGAATACAAAAATAACAATAAACATAGAGATGCAGTGGAAATAATGCATCATTTCATTAATATCAAATACAAAAATATGCTTATAGACATAATGGAAATACAATAGCTAGGGTGCTGGTAGCGAATCTATGAGAAGATATGTGGTGGCTACAGACCTCTGAACTTTGTTACAATGAGGCTCGAGGGCTTATTTATTATTGAGAAACAATGGATAACTCTAAACGTCCAAAAACCAAACCCTAGGAGATGAAGCGCCAAAACTATGGGCCCTGTTTGGGTAAGTTGGTGGTTCAACTTCCTAAGGACATAACTTTGGCATACGATCTCCGTTTGATGCGCTCAATAGCTCGTTAGAAAGATCTATCCGAGGACTACAACTATAGACACAAATATCATTCCAAAATGGAATGATATTTGTTGGAGGCGCGATGCCCAAAAAATGTGGTTTAGCGCCTCAAAATGGCTCCAGAAGTTCAGGACCCGAAAAATTGCTAAAAATAGTAAGTTTTGTTGCAACTTGAAAACTGAAAGAAGTGATGATGGGGGTTAAAATGGAATAGGTGGGTGGCCACCAATATCCACCTATATCATTAAGCCCCCAAAACGGCTCCGAGAGTGGAGGACCCAAAAACCTGCTAAAAATAGTAAGTTGTGCTGAATGTGAAAAGCTACAAGAATTGATGGTGCTGGTCCAAATGGAATAGGTGGGTGGCCACCGATATCCACCTGGATCATTCCTCCCTCCTTAGGAAGCAATGGTCCCCATTGCGTTGAGATCCTCCATGAGATGAAACAAATTATGTTGAACTGAGCATTAGATGTGTTGAAGATGTCATGGACCTGCGGGTGGACATGCTAGATGCGTTTAGTAAATTTGGTTTCTTTATCAGCCTCAGACAGTATCTGTTTGGATCTTGTATGTGTATTTGTAGGATGTATGGAAACATCAGGCGGTGGTGTGTTAGGAGTCAAATCAATAGAGTGCTTGTCCTGATAGTGTAGAGGAACCTCTGGGAGTGAGGAGAAAATGTCCTCGTATTCCTCCATGAATTTGTCCATTTGCTGCAGTCGTATAGGGGAGCCCTGTTTCGAGGTTGTGGCCCCAATATTCTTCTTTCCCTGAGTTGTAAGGAAAATGAATTTCCTCGTTTGGGAAACAATCTTACTGCGTTGTTTTGCAGTAGTCAAAGAGATGAAAGGAGGCAGTACTACCTCTAGTATCCTGTACAAGTTATTTCCCAAAGTAATAATAATAGCACGAGGCCTAGACTCATACACAGCATGTCACCTCCACAACTATGGTTTGCCCAATAATACATCAGCTACATCAAGAGGATCAACATCACATAATACCTCATCTGTGAATGGCTTGATACTGTACGGAAGACGGCACTGCTGGCAGATGCGGAGATCTCTCCCTGGGTGGAGCCACCCGATGGTATACGGGTGCGGGTGTGCTATGGTCGGTAGGCTGAGCCGCTTCACAACCTCTGTTGAAATGAGGTTCTTTTGGCTTCCGCTATCGATGAGAAATTGCAGTGGCGAACCCTTTACCCACATCTGCGACTGGAAGAGGCGCTCCCCCTCCTCTGGGTCCTCTGGACCCTCCTTCTGGATCTTGGTGGTGGAAACAATGGCACTGGGATCCGAATCAATGATCTGCTTCCCTTTGTCATTGCCTTTCTTTGGTTCTAACTCAGGATCAGAAAATGCATCTGATTCAGGTGCCTTTAGTTCGGCCACCAAAGACTGTTTGGCCCGACACTCGTTTGTGTTATGAGTGGGGTTGTTATGAAATTCACACCACTTCCCTGTGTCCTTCTTTGGGGGCAGGATGGAAAAAATTTGGGAAAATTTCCGACATTTGGTCAAAAGCGTCGGAACCAAGTGTTGGAATTTCCGCCAAATGTACTAGTGCAACTCAGGAACACTTTGAAGGGCCGAATCCTTAAAGGTGGTGAATACAGAGACAAAGGAGTTCCACAAGTCCATAAGTGTACATACATTAGTTGAAAATTATGTAATGTTATGCTCACTTAGATCATTCGGTTGTGACTAAATAAATTCTTAAATATATTGATCAGTAATCTTGGATAGCGTGCTCAATTTGATAAAATGTCTTTGTGCCTCTGGGCGGAGGTCGTGAAGAACTCGTTTTGTTTCTTGGGTTGTCCTCCAAATGGTTAATATGAGCCCATAGTCATCATCTTGATCCAAAAGGTTCTTCTTTACTTCCATATCAGAAGTCGCCATTTCTTTTTGGAACAAGTGCTAAACATTCTGTGCAAGAGATAAATAGCTACATTCTTATTCACAATAACACCACTGTCATCTGAAATTTGGCTGAATATTTGTTGGGATTCCTACATAAGTTGTGGTAAGGTGGCATAGGAAAGGGTGGTTTTCTGCATCTTTTCAATGATTTTATCTTTGTACAGCACCAACGGATCTGATGAAAATTTTTGTAGAGTTGTGACGATGACCTTGAGCTCGATATTTTTGGCAACGATTTGTTTACACACCGCTTTGAAAAAAGTGCAACATTTGGCAGGGGAACATGTAGCGAGATCTTTACGATGTTCTTCACCATAGGGTGAAAGAGTAGGCCACAATAAATGAAAATAATAATTAACATCACTTATGCGAGTCTTTAATCCATATTTCTCAAGACACAACTATGTTTGTGCTGTGACAATGACATTGATATGATTCTACTACTCATCACAGGTGACCTAGAGGTTCGTGAACTAGGTCTCTTGATCCGGATTTATGCAGGAACGTAACAGAATACAGAAATAACCATAAACATAGAGATGCAGCAGAAATAATGCGTCATTTCATTAATATCAAATAACAGAAATATGCTTACAGACATAATGGAAATACAATAGCTAGGGTGTTGGTAGCGAATATCTGAGAAGAGATGTGGTGGCTATAGACCTCTGAACTATGTTACAATGAGGCTCGAGGGCCTATTTATTATTGAGAAACAATGGAGAACTCTAAACTTCCAAAAACCAAACCCTAGGAGATGAAGCGCCAAAACTATGGGCCCCGTTTGGGTAAGTTGGTGGTTCAACTTCCTAGGGACGTAACTTTGGCATACGATCTCCGTTTGATGCGATCAATAGCTCGTTATAATATCTATCCGAGGACTACAACTTTCGGCACGAATATCATTCCGGAATGGAATGATATTCACTACAGGCGCGATGCCCAAAAAACGTCGTTTAGGGCCTCAAAACGGCTCCGGAATTTCAGGACCCGAAAAAATGCTAAAAATAGTAAGTTTTGTTGCAACTTGAAAACTGAAAGAACTGATTATGGGGGTTCAAATGGAATAGGTGGGTGGCCACCAATATCCACCTGGATCATTAAGCCCCCAAAACGGCTTCGAGAGTGGAGGACCCGAAAACATGCTAAAAATAGTAAGTTGTGCTGAATGTGAAAAGCTGAAAGAATTGATGGTGCTGGTCCAAATGGAATAGGTGGGTGGCCACTGATATCCACCTGGATAATTCCTCCCTCCTTAGGAAGAAATGGTCCCCATTGCGTTGAGATCCTCCATGAGATGAGGCAAATCTGCTGAACTGATTATTAGATGTGTTGAAGATGTCATGGACCTGCGGGTGGACATGTTGGATGCGTTTAGTAAATTTGGTTTCTTTATCAGCCTCAAACAGTACACGTTTGGATTCTTTATGTGTAGTTGCAGGATGTATGGCAACATCAGGTAGTGGTACGTTGGGAGTCAGATCAATGGAGTGCTTGTCCTGACAGTGTAGAGGAACCTCTGGGAGTGAGGAGAAAATGTCCTCATATTCCTCCATGAATTTGTCCATTTGCTGTAGCTGTACAAGGGAGCCCTGTTTCGAGGTTGTGGCCCCAATATTCTTCTTTCCCTGTGAGCGAGTTGTAAGGAAAATAAATTTCCTCGTTTGGGAAACAATCTTACTATGTTGTTTTGCAGTAGTCAAAGAGATGACAGGAGGCAGTACTACCTCTGGTATCCTGTACAAGTTATTTCCCAAAGTAATAATAACAGCACGAGGCCTAGACTCATACACAACATGTCACCTCCACAAGAATGGTTGGCCCAATAATACATCAGCTACATTAAGAGGAGCAACATCACATAATACCTCATATGTGAATGGCTTGATACTGTACAGAAGACGGAACTGCTGGCAGATGCGGAGATCTCTCCCTAGGTGGAGCCACCCAATGGTATACGGCTGCGGGTGTGCTATGGTCGGTAGGCCGAGCCACTTCACAACCTCTGTTGAAATGAGGTTCTTTTGGCTTCCGCTATCGACGAGAAATTGCAGCGGAGAACCCTTTACCCACATCTGTGACTGGAAGAGGCGCTCCCCCTCCTCTGGATCCTCTGGACCCTCCTTCTGGATCTTGGTGGTGGCAACAATGGCACTGGGATCCGCATCAATGATCTGCTTCCCTTTGTCATTTCCTTTGTCTGGTTCTAACTCAGGATCAGAAAATGCATCTGATTCGGGTGCCTTTAGTTCAGCCACCAAAGACTGTTTGGCTCGACACTCGTTTGTGCTGTGAGTGGGGCTGTTATGAAATTCACACCACTTCCCTGTGTCCTTATTTGGATTTGTGGTGTTGTTCTGAGTCGCATTGCTTTGGCCTTGCCCCTTGTTCTTCGATTCGGGGGCACCTTTCGGATTCGCAGATCCAAAGTCTCGCTTCTTCTGCTTAAATTTCTGCTCGATCTTGGCGGCATAGCGATATGCCATGCCAAGTGATGTAATGTCGAGGAACTCCATTTCCTCCTGAATGTGTTTGTGCAGACAGCCGCGGTACTTGAGCACCAAATGTCTCTCCGAATCTTTAATACCCAACTTTGTGCGCAGGGTATGGAACAGATTCGTTAGTTCGTGCACATCTTGATCCTTTTGTTGCCGCAGCGTGGTCCATTGGATGTATTTGTCCTCATAGCTCCCCACGGGGTAATATTGTTCCTTGATGCCGTCTCTGAACGAATTCCAAGTGGGTGTGGCCAAGAATAGAGAGGGTTCCCCTTCGCTCTCTTGCTCACGGTAGGTTTCCCACCAGTCTTTGACATGGGGGGCGGCTTTGAGGAGTGCAAAAATAATCTTTTCTCGGTCAGAGAAGTCATGGACTGAGAAATACCCTTCCAACAAATTTAACCATCTGTCTATGGCGTCTGCATATATTTTTCCTTCAAATATAGGAATTTCAAAGTTTACCTGTACCTTGAAGGGAGTGACGCCTCTAGAGTGGCTGTTGGATGCAGATGCGCCATATGTGGGCAGTCGTTGAAGGATTTGAGCAAAGTTATCCATCAGCACGTTCCTTTGTTTCTCGAGGGCCTCCTCGAGTAGTATTTTGATAGGATCTCCTGCTCCCTCGTCTTTATTTTCTTCCGCCATGGGAGGTCATCGGGGTTTGCGAGGATGATCTTGCAAGGGTTCAACTAGATCGAGCCCTAATTCCTTATACCCTAACCGCGTTGGGGACATGCAAAGAAAAACAAAGAAAGAGAAAACCCCCTCTAATACCATTGATCCGGATTTATGCAGGAACACAACAGAATATAGAAATAACCATAAACATAGAGATGCAGTGGAAATAATGCATCATTTTATTAATATCAAATAACATAAATATGCTTATAGACATAATGGAAATACAATAGCTAGGGTGCTAGTAGCGAATCTATGAGAAGAGATGTGGTGGCTACAGACCTCTGAACTATGTTACAATGAGGCTCGAGGGCCTATTTATTATTAAGAAACAATGGAGAACTCTAAACGTCCAAAAAACCAAACCCTAGGAGATGAAGCGCCAAAACTATGGGCCCCGTTTGGGTAAGTTGGTGGTTCAACTTCCTAGGGACGTAACTTTGGCATATGACCTCCGTTTGATACGCTCAATAGCTCGTTAGAAAGATCTATCCGAGGACTAAAAATTTCAGCATGAATATAATTCCGAAATGGAATGACATTTTCTGGAGGCGTGATGCCCAAAAAACGTCGTTTAGGGCCTCAAAACGGCTTCAGAAATTTAGGACCCAAAAAATTGCTAAAAATAGTAAGTTTTGTTGCAACTTGAAAACTGAAAGAACTGATGATGGGGGTTAAAATGGAATAGGTGGGTGGCCACCAATATCCACCTGGATCATTAACCCCTCAAAACGGCTCCGAGAGTGGAGGACCCGAAAACCTGCTAAAAATAGTAAGTTGTGCTGAATGTGAAAAGCTGCAAGAATTGATGGTGCTGGTCCAAATGGAATAGGTGGGTGGTCACCAATATCAACCTGGATCATCTCTGGCTGAACTAAAGGATTCTCCAACTGAGATACATAGGCATGAATAAACTAGAACAACTGCGGTGATTACCATGTGTTGAGGGTGTTGACTGAAACTATATCTGTTGGCGGATGTCGCGATTGTAATGGTTGACAGTAAGAAACTCTGTGCTCTAACTAAGAATGTAGGGAGGACTCTCGTTGTATAGAACCCTCTTGATCTTGTGCAATTCGGCAAAGAATAGGGGTGAGAATGAAAATAATGAGATCATGTTATTGGGTGGCAAGGGATATTACCTGACGACATTGCTTGGGATCTTTCATAAAGTTAGCAAACTACTCAGTAGATATGAGTGAAGTAGTGGAAGAAGAGGGATGAGATGAGGTAGTGCATGGAAAAGGAGCGTTTGATGGTGGGGGAATGGTGTTGGTATGATGGTGGGGGAATGGTGTTGGTAGGAAAACTAGTAGAGATTAAAAATGTGGATTCAATTTTCATATATTATGACTCATCAGGGACTATGGGTGAATCATGATGGCAAGATAAGGTGGATTCCAAAGAATAATGTGTCCCATCGGAAGACGTATGCAAGGATAGAGGTTGTTCTTCAAGAATGGGGATAACAGGAATCATGGATGTAGGCTCAAAATCAAGATCAATAATGATGGATGTATGGGTATCATGATGGGATTGGTGAGAGAAAATGGAAATAGGGGAGGTAGCGGGTGGAATGGTGGCTATGATAGTTGGAATTACAGTGGATACATGAGAAACTCGATGTATCTGAGTAGATTTCTCAATTATAGAACCTACCTCAATCCAAGTAATGTATGCTAAGCTCACAAACTCTTTGGCTTTCTTCAACAGGGGCTGGATATCTTCTTGTGTATCTCTAGCATGCTTGCATGAGGATGAAGGGGTATTGTCGGCATGTCTCATTACATCAAATATATATAGGTCTTATTTTTCTTCCACGACAAGACTCTTGTCAAAGTGTTGAATTAATTATGGAAATCGCTCTTGATGATGTAGAATGACAACTTACTCATAGAAAAAGGGGTAGAACAAACATACAACAGTTGGAGATAACATCGACTATGACTTATACTGAAATAAACATGATGAGTAGATTAGTTGAGCATAGGAAGTGGCTCTCGTAAAATAATTATAGTCACCACATCCATTTTGTTTAACCTATGACCAAGGGAAATATCATTAAATTATTTGTTGATGGTGTCTTCAGTACTGTACCAAGGTGCGTAAGCATGCACATTAGGTTCACCTTCTACAATTGTAGCGATATCTCGACCTTCCGGAGTGCACCAATTATACATATCAAGTGGAATAAGAAAATAGACAAAAAAAAATAAGTGGGTAAGGTATAAATATCGTGAGCAACAACGAATAATTCAGTAAGGAGGTAGCTAAACCAATTCGGCTGGCTATTGCAAACGCAAGCCTTTGGAACTGATAGGGAATCCAATGAACATTCTCCTCTAGTAAATGGTGCATGAATTTGGTAGCGATGATGGTGGCACCAGGTGGTTCCATAATTTTTTGACAAATTGTTCTCATTCATCTTCTTATCATGCTTAACATTTCTCACAAAAGTTGAACTCACATCGGCATCATAAGTGGAAAGTCTAGTGAGTCTAGTATATGTATTCTACATGGATGGGGTATTCTCATTCTAGCTAGAGAGAACCCCCATTGAGGTGACTTATTAGAAACTTTCTACATCTCATTACTTTGCTGCTGGTGCTAAAAATAGGAAATTCATGTAGAAGAAGGAGAGTACATTATTTTAAAGGAAGAAAAATAGTTTTGACTTTAGAGATAGAATGAGCATTGGGGCGGGTATTGGACTCCATAAAAACATCAGTTCGGAGTACAGGGAACAATGACAGGTCTATGAGGCCATTATCAACAAGATGGGATTTTTCATATTTCCCCGTGAGGTCATCCTAGAAGTGGATACAACAGTTAATATAATACACACTGATAGCAGTTCTGACTTAAAAAATCATGGTTGCAAAATGGTGGGTATACACAAAATGAATAGGGGGGTGACAAGGAAATGAGGATTCACGGGTAGCGTAAAACGAAGCCAGAGTGAAAAATTAGAGTCCTAGATAGAAAAATATGAAAATAGAAAATACTGGCGAACATAAATAAAATAGTTGGTGGGATGGAGAGGGTATCCACCATGTGTGATAAATGTGAATCTCACTGAAAATTATGACAGGAGATTCTGGAATGTATTGAAGAATGTCGTGATTTGAAAAAAAATCTAACAATAAGGGGAAATCTCATCGAGAATTTTGAAACACATATGGAAACTAACTCAAAAATGATAGGGAGTAATCACGGAAAATACAATCATTAATGACACTTGTTATCACTCGGATTGAACCTCAGGCTAAAAAAGGAAATTCCAAGGTAACCACAAACCACGCTTAGCCAAGTAGCTAGCCCTACTAGGAAAGGAGAGGTTTGTCTCCATGAGGATCAGCTAAGATGGCTGGATAATGAAGATATTAGGCTAGGTATAGTAGCTTATGGTTTTGATTTTGATTGTATAGGGTTGTGTTGGATCAGAAGGAGAAAAAACATTCAGGGAAAGGGAAATTAGGTAAAAACTTGCAGGGTGTTTCTATGGGGCAAGGTAGGTACAATGTTTATCACTTTAGGATTTAAATGCATGGGATGATCAAGACAGGTGAGGAGCTAGAAAAATCATGTTGAAAATCATGGTTTCTTTCTAAACTGAAGAAAACTACAGACTATGAATGTCTACCCAAAACAGAGCATATGAGAATGAATTCTTCTCATCTAACTTGCATACATTCACTTAGAAGTTATGAAATGATGAACAAACTCAACAATACATTTGAAACATAAAAAAAAATGAGAAAATGAACTAAACATCATACCACAGGGATCCCATAAAAATAGCTGCAAATTTGATTAATATTCTTGTTCAGAACTGATACAAAGTATGTCTCTTCAAAAGCCAAGCATCCAACTGAGTCCAACCATTACAATGATTGAGAAAATACAGCATATAGACCTCAAAAAAAATCATCCTAGATTTAGGGGGTTGAATCCATGAGAGGAGGAGCTATTCCAAGAAATACTGAACTGACAACTAGAGAATAGGGTGGTCAAAGTGATTCATCCCAAATTTGAGCAAACTAATTCATTACATGTCATTGAGGCTATTTACCTAATGTATCTACCTTAGGCAAACCATAATTACATCACCAACCACTTATTACATCAGTAAAAATTCAAATTTACATGAGTAAAATTTTAATTCCTGAAAACTGATAAAACTAAGAAAATAGACAAGATTTGTCCTATGCACAATGCCAAGGAGGAAAAAATTGGTCTTCTTGCAAGTCACTTTTGACTGACGTCCCGATGTCCAAATTGAGCTTATGATAGCTCATGGGAAAGCATGTCCTGTCTAATTTCTAGATCATCTTTTTGTTTCTAATTTTTAGTTGATTTGACCCCACAAATATGCATTCTCCCAAGACTGATTCTACGCACAACGCCATGCTGAAAAAGAGGCAAAAACATGATTTTTTGGGTGTTTTTGAGCCTTTTTCCTGACCAGTTTTTCTCCAAATACTTAGAAAACGTAAAAGGGGCATTTCCTCATAATTATGAACCGAATTATGTCTTCATTTTTCTCATTGGAAGCCCCAAATAAGTGCACATTCATGTGTTTTTCCAAAATTAACAAAAAACTCAAAAATCTTCAAAATTTTCAAAATTTCTCAAAATTTGTGGGATGGGACCACAACCACTTATCAAGTTTGAGCTAAGGAGGCATCAAAAAACATATTTATTTTATCATCTCCTTTCTTTCCCTTTCGGATCTTCCTCAATTTATCTTTCATCTGTTTCACCTTGATATTGCAAATTTTGTTCCAGGTTTTATAGTGATGGGCCATGTGCTTGAGCATCTAATTGTCTTTGTTGGCTTTCACTAGTAGATTCTCCAAATGAATGTTGACTCCTCAAGAAACACTTCTCTGTTGTCTTCAATTTATTTTTCCAATTGCTCGTCAATAGTCAAATTTTTATTTTCTTGCTCTTCTTGCTCTAAGGCTCTTTTGAGGCCTCTTGTCTTTGGCCTTTTCTAGATGTTTTCAGCCTCCTTAAGATCTTCTATGGTAGCTTGGTTAATAATGTTTTTCCTCCTCTCTTGCAGCAAATTCATCTCCAAAAGAGTTTTTTTGTCTGTCAATTGTTTGTTCTCTTGCTCTAGGGAAGAGATGATTAATTTTTCCCTCTCAAGATTGTTTTGCAATTATCTGATAAGTGACTCTTTTTCTTTGATGCCAATGTTTGATGTGGTAGTTTCATCAAACTCTTCATTTTCTACTAGCTCAAAATCAGCCTCTTCCTCATGGGCATCTTCATGACTTACCTCTATGACCTTCTCCTTTCCCTTTTGTGCCTGGTGTACCTACTTTGTTGATGAAGAAGGCAAAAACCCCTCTACACCATGTGGAGAAAACATTTTCCTCTGTGTTGATGAAGAAGGAAAGGCCCATAGAACACCATGTGGAGAAATCACTTGTCTCTCTTCTGCAAACAATTTTCTGAGGCCTCTTTGATATGTTACATTGCAATATTTGACTGGCTTGGGTGATTTTACTTTATGTTTTCTTGTTTTTGCAGCTGTAGGGCTCATAGATGTCTCTATTCTCTCTTGTGGCATTGGTGGAAGAATTTGGGTATTTTTGAATATGTCATTAGAAATGAAAGTATCCCAAGAGATGTTAAGTAGATTGAGATGATGAAGTACAATGAGTTTGATTAGGGAGTGATGATGGAGGATGTTCATTTGTTGATGATATTCCTTCTTTGACGCCAAGTATGCCATCTTTTCAACATTCCAGAACAAGAAATATGGAATTTTCAGCATCCTCACCCTAGTGAAATTCATAAGTAGCCTGATATGGTATGTGTACAATTTGGAAAATCTGCCCTCACAAGTAAAATATCTCATGATAATCTTCATTATCGGTGCATGCTTGCTAAGGAGGAAACTGAAGGGGAAAACCTTTCTTCTTTCATTTTTGTACCTGGTCTTGAGATAAGGCTCAAAATAGTGATCATACAGGTCCTATTCTTTGGACCATCTCTCCCCTACATTTGGAATTCCTATAGCATCAACAATGATGGAAGTGGAAATGGAAAAAGTTACACCCGCAAGAGTTACCCTGTTATCATGGAGTGAAGAGCCTAGTCAACTCAGGGTGATGCTGAAATCTTTCCACCTTTTCAAAAAACTCATAGCACCCAACATATCTGAAACAAGACACAACTAAAGGTGAAGCCTCTAGCTCTCTATGGTTTGTTGGCTCTATTCTGATGATTCTGCCTCCCTTGTGTGGCCTTCTCTGCTGTACAACTTCATCTTCCTCAAACTCATCAGCATTATGTTACTCCTCCATGTAATATATGTATTCTCTCTCAATGTTTGTTTCTTTGGAACTTTTAAACCCTAGGGAAAAGGAAAGGAAAGAAAAGGGAGAGTGAGTGATGGAATGAAGGGAATGGGAGCAGGGAAAGAAATGATGAAATGAGGGCTTTAGGGGATAGGGATAGAGTCAAAAAAATAAAGGGAGATGAGGAAAAGGGTTAAGAACCTTTGTGAGGTGATATTAAGTGAAAATATGAAGAGGGATGAAGATGAAAATTTAATTACAGGTCAAGGGTATGGGGAAATCTAGGCAAAATAGTGAAAATCCTAGAAATTGGGGTTTTAATGGAAAAGAGTAAAGGGACTTAAGGATGGGTAGTTTTAGTGTTTTTTGGGAATATGGGGTAAAAATTAGGGTCTAGGGATAATAATTTTGTGACAAGGGGGTTTTGGGAAATTTTGTCAGGGGGATGGGGATTTTAGGAAAACTAGGGTTTACTTGTGATTTTTTTCCCATATAAAACTTTATCCATAAGCATAAAATGTAGAAAGAAGGGTAAAAAAGGATTTAATTACTTGATTTAGAGAAGAAGGGACTATTTGGAAGAATTTGGAAGAGTTTGGGAGGTTACTGGCCTATGCACAGTGCCTAACCCAACAGCGCAACACCCTTCTTCTATGTGAAATGCTAAACAAATTAACACTGCCTGAACTATCCTATGCGCAAGGCCTTTAGCCTATGTGCAACGCCTTTGGCCTATGCTCTTATTGTCCTTACTTCTTCCTCGAACTTCTTCCTCCAAATCATGTTTTTTCCTCTTGGCAATGAACACATGAGGTTTTCTTTGGGCAAATGGATTTTTATATCTTGAATCGTTTTGAATTTTGAATGATTGGGACCCATACTTATTTTTCATCATTAACCTTTGACAACACCTTTTGATGCTTTTTTTATGCTTTGGATGACTGACATGGCCTTTATATCTTTTCATGAAATATCTTTAGCTAGGAATAGGCAGCTTTTCTTTAGAGTTTATAACATATAGTGACTTTAAAATTACATAAAATTAGAACACAAAATATCTCTTTTTTTGTCTCAAAAATATCATTTTTGAGATGAAAAATTACAAAAATGAAATGTAACTTTACATGGAAAACCTAACTAAAGAAAATCATGGGTTATTATGGATCACCTTCACACCTTCTGCTGCCCTTTATTACAAATGAGACAATGAAATGAGATGACTTAATGAAATCCTAGTGACCTAATGGAAAATAAAAACAACTGTCTCAATGAGTTATTTTGACTAAAAGTGAAATGAGAGCAGATTTATTCCTAGTATGATGAAGACATGGAAGAGGGTCAGTAGGCATATACTTGTGAAGGAAGATGAGATACTTGACAAGGACAACCACCAGTGGAACAATTTTATATCATGACATAATGAAACGATTCAAAATTTCTTTAGAATGGGACACCTAAGATGCACATGAAAAATGTGTTTTGATCCCTGGTGGAAGTATGCAAATACTGGCACTAACATTGGAATTATTGGGGATGAAATCTCCTTGGAGGTGTCAAGAACACTGTAGACCAAGTTCCTAACCTTTGGGCTAATATGGTCAAAAAATTTAAAGACTGCAGATTATAAAACTGACTCAAAAAACCAACCAAAGTGACTAAGAACTGACTTGAAAACTGACTTTGAAACTAACTAAACTAAAACTGACGCAAAACTATGAAAATAACAGAAAATAAACAAGCTTCATAGCCTTCACTTTTGGCCCCAAGCCTAAATGATTTTTTGCTCCAAACCTTGAAAAAAATACAAATTGGTATTTACAATGAAAGTGGAACATTCTTTCAGAATTTGCATCAGAAATAGTAATGTTTCAAGACTCTACCATTGAGTGGTCCTCCTGAACATTCTTGTCCATTTATCTCTTTCAGCAAACATGCATTTTGTCCTCGATAAGCTAAGATCTTGTAGGGTCCTTTCCATATATTTTCAAACTTCCCATGCTTTCCTTTTTCTTCCTTTCTTACATCCCATCGCAACACTACATCTTACAGCTGAAACTTATCTGCCTTGGTTTTGCGATCATAAATATTCTTGATTTTATCCTGAATTTTAGAAGCAGTCTGAGAAACTTCCTCCCTTGTTTGCTGAAGGTGAATCATTTGATTGATGTGACACTGAATATCATCTTCCTCACTATCTTCTTCCTGCAATAATCTCATAACTGGGACTCCAAGTGATGTAGGAAACATTGTATATGTACCATAAACCAATTCAAAGTGTGACATACCTATAAACTTCTTGGTGCTCACTCGGTCTTCCCATAAAGAATTGGTAATCTTTTGATGCCAATTCTTCTTGTTCTCCTCCAACATTTTCTTAATGATATTAACCAAGGATTTATTAGAGGACTCAACTAATCCATTTCCTTATAGATAATATGCAGTTGAATGGCCCAACCTGATGTTATACTTGTTACAAAACTCAATCAACTTCTTTGATTTGAATGTAGCTGCATTATCTGTAATAATTTTGTGAGGAAAACCAAAACGAGACAAGATATTGGACTCTAAAAACTGAATAATTACCGTGTCCATAGCTTGCCTTGTAGGAATAGCCTCGATCCACTTGGTGAAGTAGTCGGTGGCTTCCAGATTCCATCTATGCTATGTTGATGATGTAGGATGAATTTCCCCAATAAAATCAAGTCCCCACTATTGAAAAGGAGCATTTACCACAATAGATTTGAGCGGAAGAGGAAGAAGTTTCCTTTTTCCCTGAAAAACATGACGTTCATGGCATCTTGTAACTATTTTTTACAAATCTGAAAAAAGAGTTGGCCAATAATACCCTTCTCTCAACACTTTATTAGCTGTTGTTTTCCAAAACAAGTGGTCTCTGCAATCTCCCCTATGGAATTCATCCATTACCTTCTTGGCTTCATCTTCAACCAGACAATTTAAAAGAACACCTCCTAGATCTTTCCAATAAAGGGCACTACCTAGAATGCAGAACTTAGCATATTTTAATTTCAAAGACCTACCCTTGCTTTTTGACATTCCAGGAGGAGGAAATAGGTGTTGAAGAACATACACCATATTTGAATACCATGGTGAAGTGAGAAACATTTCTAATACCTCTATTAGAGCGCCATATTTTTCATCATCTAACATTGCTGCAATAAGGTTTATGTCTAGAGCATGCAAGTTGGATTCAACCATGAGTTTGGCTAGCCCTTGTCCCTTGATCAGCTTGGTGGGCTTGATCTCGAGATCATACTCTAGCATTGCTTCTATCCACTTACCTCTTCTTCCTTCCGAATCAGTCTGCAAGAGAACTTCTTTTACAATTGCATTTGGAACATAAGATATAGTGTGTGAATGTAAGATATAGACTCATAAATATTTCAAGGCTTTGATTAAAGCCAAAGCTTGCTTCTCAATAATATTATAGCAAATAGAAGCATCTCTAATGGCTTGACTGAAAAAAGAAATAGGCTGCTCAAACTGATCTTTCTTTTGCATCAAAACCACAGCCAAGGTGTGCTCGGATGCAAATGGAAATATTATAAAATCACTGGATTAATCGGGACTAACAAAAATAGGGGTTGTAGTTAAAGCAAGCTTCACCAAATTGAAAGATTTCATAACATCATTAGTCCATTTTACACTGTTGTCCTTCTTCAACATATTAGTCATTTCACGCAAATGCTCAGTAAAATTAGGAATAAATCTGCGTAAGAAATTCATCTTACCATTGAAAGCTTGTATCTCCTTTTTATTGTGCGGAAAATCTATTTGTTGAATTTCTTCCACTCTAGAAGGATCAATGCGAATACCATATTTGGAAATTATGTGACCAAGGAGCTTGCCTTCATCCATGGAAAAAAGACTCTTTTTCGGATTTAGAGAAATTCCGAACTCCCTGCATTTCTGAAAAACAATTCTTAGATGGTGTAAATGCTCATCATCAGAACCAAAAAACAATGTCAAATCATTTAAATACACCACTAAGAAAGCATCTTTCTCATTAGCAAAGGCTATATCCATCGCCCGCTGAAAAGTAGCCCTTGCATTATTGAGTCCAAATGGAATTTTGAAATACTAAAAGGTCCCCCACGGTGTTGTGAAAGCAGTTTTACCTTGGTCTTCTTCATGTACCAAAATCTGATTATAACCTGAATAACCATCAAGCAGCAACATCCATGATGCTCCAACTACCCTTTGCAGAATATGGTCCATCTTAGGAAGCAGGTAGTTATCCTTTAAAGACACTTTATTCAAATTCCAGAAATCAATGCAAAACCTTATCTCTTTGGTCTTTTTCCTTACTAGAACCAAATTTTACACCCAATCAGAAAACCCAACTAGAACAACGATACCAAATTTATGCAATTGATTTACCTCTTTCTCGATGGATGGAAACAGTCTTGGATTTATCCTTCTTAGCTTTTTTCTGAAAGGTTTTTGATCCGGCTTGATGGGAATAGTATGCTAAATAATATTTTTGTCATAAACCTTCAAATCTACATAATCCCATGCGAAAATATTAGAAAATTCAGATAACAATTAGATGTACTTATCTTTTTCTTCGGGAGATAATGTCTTAGACAGCTTAACCATCTTGGGCTTCTTTTTTGTTCCGATGTTTACGTCTTCTACACCCTTTTCAATAGGAACCAATTTTGGTTTCTTGGCCACATCATCCTGATCAAAAAATTCTTCTAAAGGTATGATACCTCTAGGAATAATATTACCTTTCAGCTGCAAAACATTAAGTTGATTGCCCTCTATGTTTTTATCATCAAAATCAAAAACATCATCAATAAAATCATCTTTGAACTTCCCTTCATTCTGCAAGAAGCTATTAATTTCTTTTTCATCCCAAAAAACTTGCCAATACCTTAATTTATCGGGAACACTAAGTCTATGTTTGACATGAATTTCAAATTTGTTACTTGAGTTCATCATAATTTTGAGATTGCTTGATATTGTAGCAAGCGAATCTGCAATGATATTTTGACTCCTTGGTAACGCTGTTAATGTATATTCAGGAAACATTTTCAAGATATCCAAGAATGCATTCCTATAAGCTCTCATTCGAGGATGCTTTTCTTGATATTCTCCTTTCACCTGCTTTATGACAAGCTCAGAATCACCATAAAGAAAAATTCTTTTTGCGCCAAGTTTCTTCAAAATTTTGAGACCTATGATCAATGCTTCATACTCCGCTTCGTTGTTAGAACAATCAAAATCCAATTTATAAGAGAATTCTCTAACATTGCTTGGAAATTTATTTGGCCTACAAATAGGAATTCAGATCTAAATTCCAATACCTGCACCTTCCTTACCCAAAGCACCATCGAAATCCATGCTCCAAAGGCCATATTCATCTTCTAAATGCGGAAACTTAACTATTGGTTCAGTTTTACCTTTGTCGGTCTCCTCATTTTTTTGTTCTTCACTAATTTTCTATTCTTCTAAAATTTGTTCGGAAGAAGTCACCACTTCTTTTTCTTTATCAAGAACTGCTCTAAAACTCTCTGAAACTTATAGTACATCTTCTACCTCTACTAGCTGATTACTTACATCATTAAAAATACCATCACTATACAAAATAAAAGACTCTAGATCTATATGTAGAGCCTGTATTGGATGATTTACGGGTTTCTCCTTACTAGTTATCATGTATTTCATCTTATTTTCTTGGTACAATTTCCTCAATTGCCCAAAAACATGAATAGTAGCATAAGAGAAGACAAGTTTTAAAGTACCTTTGATTTTGGCTCCCCATGATCTAGACAACAACATGCTAAATCGAGGCAGTATATCAACCACCACCACATCCATTAAGACATTCTTGGCTGGGATTTGGTCTAAGGAAACCACTAAATATTTGATGAGACCAATGCAGCGAAATCTACCAGAATCAAAAGAGTACAAATCATGGTATGGTCATGTGATTTACATGCCCATATTTTCCATAATAGCCTTCAGCATTAAATTATGAGAATCCCCAGAATCAAGCATGACATTATGGAGTATGTACTCATGTAGTCTAAGGCTTAAATAAAAGGGGTGAACTTCACTCTCTTCTATCTGACCATTTATAGTTGGACCAAAAATAAGCTCGGGGTGGTCATCTTCAACATTAACCATATCGGAAAAAGGATCAACTAGCAACATTTTAGATATATGATGTTGATAGTGATTATTCTTCACTAATTCTGTCAAAGGAATGGACACTTTCAATTTAGCTAGTTCATTTCCTAAATTGAAAGTTGTGACTTTACATACCTATTATGACATTATCTCTTCTGTCATTTTGATCCTTTGTTACATTCTTCTTTTTCTGAGTGTATTTCTCTTTAGTAGTTGAGCTTGTTGATGGCTGGTTGATGTTGCTATGGTTCTAATCCTCATGTTAGTTTCTCTTTCTCTGATTTTTTGGAAGATAATTTTCTGGCTGGACCTCTTTTCTTTTTTGAATAGGATTGACAGGTACATCTCTTCTCCTTAAAGAATGTTTTTCTACGTGCACTCAAAGCATTCATATACCCACACTGATAATCATCTGATTTAGTATCCAAATCATCATCATTTTCCAAGATATAGTCCTCATCTTTTGGGATATCCAAAATTTCAGTATACTCTTCATCTTCAGTCAGAAACATGGGCAGAACATTTTCTGTAAAGAAATGATTTTTGTCGATAACCGGATCTTCATTTTCTTCCTCTTCCACTCCTTTAACATAATTCTGCTGCATTGGGGTCTGAATCTGTTGTTGTTCTATTGGTTGGTCTAGTGCTTCCTGTTCTCTTCGCTTGATTCTGAACTGAGGATGATGCTGCCCTCTGAAATTTGGGTTCTAGATCTGTGGTTCAGGCCTATCTGAAATAGATAACTGATCAACCATTCTCTCCATGGTTCGATGTAATGAATCCATCTTAGCATCAAAATTAGATGTCTCCTCCTTGATAGTCACTCTCTTTTCATATCTCATCCTTTCTCTTTTAGCTAGTAAATTCGCTTCCACACTTACGACATTCTTTTGCATATCCGTTAAAGTTGTAGGATCATGTTCATGCAACTATTATTCCATATCAGTATCATACCCATCTGGAAATTTCACTAAGGCCAAACCTTCAAGTGGTTTAATATGTGCGGGAAGAGCATTGTATACTGCATTAAATCTCGCACAATAATCTTGCACAGTCTTGCTAACATTCCTTTTGATGTTCTCATATTCAGACAAAATTTGAAGGAGACTTTTCTTTTCTTCCCATATTTCTACGAATTGTCAATGCAAGGCTTCTAAAGTGTCAATAGTGGCTGGTTTTAGAGCTCTAAACCATTTCCTTACTTCCCCTCCCAAACTTTGTGCAAAAATCCTCATCTTTACATCCTCAATATCAATTTCATGAAGATCAAAGAAGTCACTCATCTTGTCTATGTGCTTTTGGGCTGTCATAGGCTGAGTATTGTCAAACAAAGGGATTTTGGTTTGGTAGTATTAGGGCATAGCACCCGGATTCTGAGGGAGAACAAGGGGGCATATCCTGCAGCCATGATGATTGGAGGTGGAGAATTTCTAACAGAGATTTGGATGCTAGATGTAATAAAGGAAGGACTGGTCACTGATTGAGTAGTGTGAACAGTATATGAAGAAGAAGGTGGGGGATGAGTAATATTTTGGGTAACAATAGATGAAGTGATTGCAGAAGAAGCTGAGATCTGAGGTCTACTTACTACCCAAGCATTTATTTGTGAAGAAACATTTTGCAGATCATCAAGAACATTTAAAAGTTGTGACCCTGATTGTGATCCTGATTGTGATCTTGATTGTGACTTTAATTTAGTATGTGAAAACATGTCTTCAATGGGGTTGTGAAAGGAAATGGAGGAATCAACAAATTTTTCATCAACCCAACTCAAATATTTTTCTACAGAATAAGCTTTGTTCAAAATTTATATAAAACTCAATATCTTGCAAGGTTTCTAACTTTCCAGGGAATGAATTAGCTCTGGGAATGGAACTTTTCTTTGATTGATTTCCAGCTGAACTAGATGTCTCCACAACAGTTTTGGATTTTCTTCCTATATTCTGAGGATCACTAAAAATGGTGGGAGGATTCGGTTCTGGATCGGATCTAGTGTATCTTCGGGAAGCCAGTATGTCCAATTTTGAAAACTAACTTTCACTTTACAACTTTCAATTCAGCATTTGAATAATTTTAAACTTCTCATCCACAAGTTTGAGAATTTCAATGAAAGCTTAGTAGGGTAGATCTGATCTTACTCTTTACTTCCCCAGTGGATTCGCCAAAATGTTATCACTTGGATTGAACCTCAGGCTAAAGAAGGCAATTCCAAGGTAACCACAAACCACACTTAGCCAAGTAGCTAGCCTAGGTATAGTAAGGAGAGGGCTCTATCTGTAAGGATCATGGTTAAGATGGTTGTATAATGAGTATATTAGGCTAGGTATAGTAGCTCAGGGTTTTTATTTTGATTGTATAGGGTTTTTCTCGATCAGAAGGAGAAAAAACATTCAGGGCAAGGGAAATTAGGTCAAAATTTGCAAGGTGTTTCTATGGGGAAAGGTAGGTACAATGTTTAGCACTTTAGGATTTAAATGGGTGGGATGATCAAGAAAAATGAGGAGCTAGAAAGAGCATGGTGAAAATCATAGTTTCTTTCTAAACCGAAGAATATTATAGACCGTGAATGTCTACCCAAAATAGAGCATATGAGAATGGATTCTTCTTATCTAACTTGAATACATTCACCTAGAAGTTATGAAATGATGAATAAACTTAAAAATACATTTAAATACATGAAAAAATGGATAAACTGAACTAAACATCATACCATAGGGATCCCATAAAAATAGCTGCAAATTTGATTAATATTCCTGTTTAGAACTGATACAAAGTATGTCTCTTCAAAAGCCAAGAATCCAACTGAGTCCAACCATTATAATGACTAAGAAAATACATCATATAGAACTAAAGCCAACTCATCCTAGCTTCAATGGGTCGAATCCATGAGAGGAGGAGTTATTCCAAGAAAGACTGAACTGACAACTAGAGAATAGGGTGGTCAAAGTGACTCAACCCAAATTTGAGCAAACTGATTCATTACATGTCATTGAGGCTATTTACCTAATGTATATACCTTAGGTAAACCATAATTACATCACCAACAACTTATTACATCAGTAAAAATTCAAATTTACATGAGTAAAATTTTAATTCCTGAAAAATGATAAAACTGAGAAAACAAAAAAAAATTGTCCTATGCGCAGTGCCAAGGAGGAAAAAATTGGTCTTCTTGTAAGTCACTTTTGACTAACGTCCCCATGTCAAAATTGAGCTCATGATAGCTCATTGGAAATCCTGTCCTAGCTAAAGTCTATATCTTCTTTTGGATTCTGATTTGGAGTTGATTTGACCCCTCAAAACGGCATTCTTCCAAGACTACTTCTATGAGCACCACCATGCTGAAAAAGAGGCAGAAGCATGATTTTTTGGGTGTTTTTGGCCCTTTTTCCTGACCAGTTTTGCTCCAAATTATTTGGAAAAGTACAGGGGGCATGTAATCACCATTATGAACCCAATTATGTCTTCCTTTTTCTCATTGGATTCCCCAAAAAAGTGCACAATTCCAAGGCGCTACGCATAGGGAAAAATTTCCTATGTTTTTCCAAAATTGCCAAAAAACTCAAAAATCTTCAAAATTTTCAAAATTCCTCAAAATTTGTGGGATGGGCCCACAACCAATTGTGAATTTTGAGCTAAGGAGGCATCTGAAAGCATCTTGAGTTTATCATCTCCTTTATTTCCCTTCTAGATCTTCCTCAATTTATCTTTCATCTGTTTGACCTTGACATTGCAAATTTTGTTTTGGGTCTGATAGTGATGGGCCATGTGCCTGAGCATCTGATTTTCTTTGTTGGCTTTCAATTGAAGCTTCTCCAAGTTAATTTTGAATCTCTCAATTCACACTTCTATGTTTTCTTCAATTTATTTTGCCAACTGTTGGTCAATAGTCAAATTTTGAGTTTCCTGTTCTTATTTCTCTCAGGCTCTTTTGAGGCCTCTTGTCTTTGGCCTTTTCTGGATGCTTTCAGCCTCCTCAAGATCTTCTATGGCAGCTTGGTTAATAATTTTTTTCCTCCTCTCCTGTAGCAACTTCATCTCCAAAAGAGTTTGCTTTTCTGTCAACTGTTTGTTCTCTTCCTCTAGGGAAGAGATGATGAATTTTTCCCTCTCAAGATTGTTTTGCAATTCTATGATATCTACCTCTTTTTCTTTGATGCCAATGTTTTATGTGGTAGTGTCATCAAACTCTTAAAGTTCTACTAACTCAAAATTATCCTCTTCCTCGTGGGCATCTTCATGACTGACCTCTATGACCTTCTCCTTTCCCTTCTGTGCCTGGTGTACCTGCTTTGTTGATGAAGAAGGAAAAGCCCCTTCCACACCATGTGGAGCAAACATTTGCCTCTATGTTGGTGAATAAGGCAAGGCCCCTTCCACACCATGTGGAGAAATCACTTGATTCTCTGCTGCAAACAATTTTTTGAGCCCTCTTTGATATGTTACATGGCATTCTTTAATTGGCTTCGGTGATTTGACTTTATGTTTTCTTGTTTTTGCAGCTGCAGGGCTAGTAGATGTCTCTCTTCTCTCTTGTAGCATTGGTGGAGGAATTTGGGGATTTGTAAATATGTCATTATAAATGAAATTATCCCAAGAGATGTTGAGTCGATTGAGATGATGAAGTAAAATGAGTTTGATGAGGGAGTGATGATGGAGGTTGTTCATTTGCTGATGATATTCTTTCTTTGACACCAAGTATTCCATCTTTTCAATGTTCTGGAACAAGAAATATGGAATGTTCATCATCCTAAGTCTAGTGAAATGCATGATTAGCCTGATATGGTATGTGTACAATTTGAAAAATCTTCCCTCACAAGTAAAATATCTCATGATAATCTTCATTACCGATGCATACTTGCTGAGGAGAAAACTGAAGGGGAAAACCTTTCTTCTTTCATTTTTGTACGTCTTGAGATAAGGCTCAAAATAGTGATCATCCAGGTTCTGTGCTTTGTACCATTTCTCCCCTACATTTAGAATTTTTGTAGCATTAGCAATGATGGAAGTGGAAATGGAAAAATTTACACCTGCAAGAGTTACCCTGTTATCATGGAGGTTCAGTATGAAGAGCCTAGTCAACTCAGAGTGATGCTGAACTCTTTCCACCTTTTCACAAAACTCATCACACTCGACATATCTAAAACAATACATAGCTAAAGGTGAAGCCTCTAGCTCTCTAAGGTTTGTTGGCTCTATTATGATGATTATGCCTCCCTTGTGTGGCCTTCTCTACTGTACAAACTCATCATCACTATGTTCCTCCTCCATGTAATATATGTCTTCTCTCTCCATGTTTGTTTCTTTGGAACTTTATAAAACCTAGGGAAAAGGAAAGAAAAGGGAGAGTGAGTGAGGGAGTGAAGGGAATGGGAGCGGGGAAATAAATGATGAAATGAGGGCTTTAGGGGATAGGGATAGAGTCACAAAAATTAAGGAGACGGGGAAAAGGGTTAGAAACTTTGTCAGGCGATGGGTAGTGAAAATATGAAGAGGGATGAAAATGAAAATTTAATTACAGGTCAAGGGTGTGGGGAAATCTAGGCAAAATAGTGAAAATCCTAGAAATTGGGGTTTTAATGGAAAAGAGTAAAGGGACTTAGGGATTGGTAGTTTTAGTGTTTTTTGGGAATATGAGGTAAAAATTAGGGTCTAGGGATAATAATATTGTGACAAAGGGGTTCTGGGAAATTTTATCATGGGGATGGGGATTTTGGGAAAAATAGGGTTTGCTTGTGATTTTTTGCCCATATTAAACTTTATTCATAAGCATAAAATGTAGTAAGAAGGGTAAAAAAGGATTTAATTACTTGATTTAGAGAATAAGGGACAATTTGGAAGAATTTGGAAGAGTTTGGGAGGTTACTAGCCTATGTGCAGCGCCTAACCCAGGAGCGCAATGTCCTTCTTCTATGTGTAGTGCTGAGCAAATTAACATTGCCTGAACTGTCCTATGTGCAACATCTTTGGCCTATGCACAGTGCCAGGAAATTTCTCCATTTTTTTCTCCTTACTCTAACCTCTTCCTCCAAATCTCGTTTTTTCCTCTTGGCATTGAACAAATGAGGTTTTCTTTGGGCAAATGGGCTTTTATACCTTGAATTGTTTTGAATTTTGAATGATTGGGACCCATACTTCTTTTTCCTCATTAACCTTTGACAACACCTTTTGATGCTTTTTTGATGCTTTGGATGACTGACATGGCCTTTATATCTTTTCATGAAATATAGGAATAGGTAACTTTTCTTTAAATTTTATCACATATAGTGACTTTAAAATTACATAAAATTAGAACATAAAAATATCTCTGTTTTTATCTCAAAAAATATCATTTTTGAGATGAAAACTTACAAAAATGAAATGTAACTTTATATGGAAAACCCGACTGAAGCAAATCATGGGTTTATTCTGGACCACCTTCACACCTTCTGCTGCCCTTTATTGAAAATGAGACAATGCAATGAGCTGACCTAATGAAACCCTAGTGACCTAATGGAAAATAAAGACAATTGTCTCAATGAGTGATTTTGACTAAAATTGAAATGAGAGTAGATTTATTTCTAGTATGATGAAGACATGGAAGAGGGTCAACAGGCATATACTTGTGAAGGAAAATGAGACACTTGACAAGGAAAACCACCAGTGGAACAATTTTATATCATGACCTAATGGAATGATTGAAAAATTCTTTAGAATGGGACACCTAAGATGCACATGAAAAATGTGTTTTGATTCCTAGTGGAAGTATGCAAATATTGACACTAACAATGCTGACAAGAAAAGATACGACAAAATCGCCACGGCCACAATGGGTTGCAGTAGGTCACAACTGAAAAGACAACACATTTGCAGAA
Organism: Pinus albicaulis; assembly: GCA_034641835.2. Lineage (NCBI taxonomy): Eukaryota > Viridiplantae > Streptophyta > Pinopsida > Pinales > Pinaceae > Pinus > Pinus albicaulis. The sequence goes on from CM076570.1 coordinate 141,745,223, forward strand.
AAGACGAAATATGCAAACTATCAAACTGAAAATTCTTTATTGACACAATTGTCCTAACTGCTACCTACTACTCTCGCAAGGAGAGGATACTCTATTTTTAAGTTGAAGCACAAAAATAGGGTTTCATCCGAGCGCCATTTACCCATCCAGAGAAAAGTATACCATCTAATTGATATAATTCGAACAAGACTAGAATATTCCACAACATAAAAAGGACCAAGCCAATGCATCTGAAGCTTACCAGAATGATTTTGATACTTTTTTCCATAGAGTAGCACCTTTTCACCTACAGAAAATTAATTCTTCTTAATATGTCGATCACGCCAAGCCTTCAAGCACTCCTTCACAACAGTTTGATGGAAATAAGCAAGAAATCTAGACTCATCAAGTTGTAATATTTCATGCACTCATCTTCAGAAATTTGAGCTGCATGAGCAATGAAAATATTAAGAATAAAGAACTCAGCAGGAACAACAACTTCTTTGCCATAAAGCAATTGAAAATGGGTATACTTATGCAACTGCTTGGCATTAGATCTATAGGCCGATAAAGTAGCAGGAACTCATTCATCTCAATCATCTCTATTGGTGTAGAACCTTAGTAAGTCCCTTTTATAAAATTTTATTGAAAGCATCAACAATACCATTGGTTTGCAGATGATTGTTGAATTTCCATGATCTTGGGTCTAGGTTAGAATCTTAGAATAAATTATGCTACCAAACCAAGAATCTCAAAAATAACTACTTTGCATAGTGGAAAATATAAAGCAATAAATCACACATGCACAAGTGCAAATAATTTTTAAAAAATATTGTACAAAAATGTACAACCCAGTCTTCATTATATTAAAGCAAACTAAATAATACAACATTCTATGGAATACAAGATACAATGACAATCACACTTTCTAGACACTATGTCATATCTTGTCCTAATGGTCCTTCACTTCCATACCACTCTATATTAGCCCCTTAGTCCTTCAAAGGACAACACATAGATACTGCAAGAGGGTTGCCACCTGACACTGTTGTGACTCACTTCTGCTACATGTACACGGGCTGATCCATTCTGCTCTCTAGGCTAGCCAATACTTGAGCTTCAATCTGCCTTCCGGTAGCCTCTTTTTTCATCAAAGGGCTACTCAAAAGGAACCAAAATTGACCCAACCTTAAAATTCTCTTCATCACTTCAAGATATCTTGTGTAGGGCTACTTTGGGTAGCCAACACACTAACCTCCTCCAGATCAATGGCTCCCAGTACCTCACTGTGAAATTTTCTCCTATTTTGGGTATTAAACAACCCAAGTCAACCCCAAAAAATGTCTTCCACAGGCTGATAGTCAAATCGATCCAAAAATGGTCAAAGTTATGACCCAACACAAGGAAAAAAATATTTCTCCAAGTTTTCTATATTGCAGTTGTTATGACTATGATTGGTTAGGGAATCATATAATGTTGCACCAACCCTTAACGAAGCACCAAAACAACCCTCAAGCACTATGGCCTCATAATGCAAGAAGGCCCTCCTTGTGTGATACTATTTTGGGCACTTTTCAACCTCAAAACATCTAATGTAGGCACCTTTTTATGGTGGTATGTCCTGCCACGTACCACAGTCACCTCATGTACCCACAACCTCTCCAAATTGAGGTATATTTCCTCAAAAACTTGCCCAATAGACCTTCATTTAGGGCCTTTACTCACTTGGCCTCCCTACAATAATAAGCAGCCCTTCAAACAAATCCTAGAAGGCTCCATGTAGCCTTCCCTTCCTTGCTGAAGTGGCCTCCTTTACGCGGGCTCAACATAAATCGTCCTGCTCCCTTGGCCAAGTTCCTTTAGATCCTCAAATGTTTCCCTTATTTTTCACAAATGGATGTTGTAAATTTTCCTCCATCACCTTCTATATATAAACAATAGAAGGGCTCCTTAAAATGTCCACTATGGGTTATTAGCCTCTCTCAAATAACAATAATAAATCCAAAATAATTAATTAATTAATTAAATATTCCAAGTTAGGAATATGTGCCTAACTCTTGGGTTGTTCCTCAAATATTTAAGTTTGTTTAGTAACTCCTATCTTGGTGGGTTTTTGGTGAGAAATTATCTCAACCAAAGGATTCTAAGATAGCACGGACTATATTAGACATTTTCTCTCATCTATTTAAATTGTAAACTAAATTCTTTTATTAAGAGAGAATGATCAGAATTCCATGAGGCTGAAGCCGCTTTTCTGCCAATGTTTTTTCTAATTTTGTATCTATTTTTTCTGCAATATGTTTCTGAGTTAATTCCATTAGTAACATGTGGTATCAGAGCTACATGGTTTAAAGACCCAAATCTTAAAATTTGTGTGACCTTGTTGGGATTCGGCTGCAACGTTGAGCTTCTAGATACATAATCAATCCACTACTTGATTTGCTTGTGTTTGGAGCCAGTGGAGAGATCCGAGCGTTGACAAAGCCACCGTGAGTAACTGTTTGAATCGAAAGAAGAGCCTGAATGCCAAATTGTAAAGCTACAGAGTTTAAGCTTGGCTAATCAAATGACCAGACCACCATGGAGCCAATGCACTTCATCACCGATAGGTCCCATCTAATCAGAAATTTCTTTGTTTTATTTTTCTGTGTTAATTAAACCAGTGTGGAAGCGTTGTTGTCTCTGCAATGTTGGATTGGATGTCAAATGCCATAGCAACCTTGCGTAATATTTACATCTGGTATAACGTATAATTGCGTTTTCACTATATATAAAAAAAAAACTGTGGGCACTTCCAAAATCACTCTAATGACTTGATAAACACGCAAAACCTTCCATAATCTCGAACATAATTAGTTTGAACTTTAAATCCCATCATGCCATCCCTGCTTTGTTCCATACATAATATTTTTCACAGGCCTGTGAAAACCTCCTTTGGCCTAGCTCGGAATTATTCCCACTAGTACCAATAGTTGTATCTATCTTTTTTTCCTTGTGCCTTCCCCATACGATATCTTTTTCATGCATGAAAAAACGATTTGCAGTACGCTGCCAAGAAACTCATGCTTCGGCTACAGCCATTATGTCATCACAGATGTTGGAAATCAGACACAATGACACTGTGCCAATGTGTTCAGGCCATATCCACTTTGATGACATGATACAGACACAATGACACTGTTGTAATCTACATATGGCAACCTGTCTGAACAACAGATAGAAGGGACATGAGATAACTCCCGAATCACAGCCTGTGATTTATCAATAAGCCATTCAACAACTGTACACGGTTGGTCAAAGCCGAGTCTATATTGTAGCCCATATAAGTTGATAACTGTTCCCACAGATAATCTTATTTTGCAGTCTCTAGGATTTTTTGAAGTGAGTACCTAACTGTGACGATCTATGCTTCCTGGAGGTCGAGAAATCCAAGATCCATTGAAATGTCTTGTTGTCACCTGAAATTTGTTCATCATATCTCTACGACTATAAAGTATCAATCAGCTTAAATTCAATGAGGATTATATTTATATGCATCCATGTTGAGAAATTTCTATTTAACAATGAGCTTACTAAAAAATGGTAGAAGTGTGCTTAACTGAAGGGAAATTCACAGAAGACGACGTTGTTTTACGAATTCCGATCTGAACATATGTGATCTCGGGGGAGATGTTTTTATAAATAAGACTGACGGGGAAGATATCTGGTGTTTGTTCTTTATTTCTACAGAGTCAGCTTATATTTGGTTGAAATTTCTGACAGTCCTGGTTGCCCCTACAACAAGGAAAATTTTTCATTGGTATTGCTTTGTTCGCTAAATGCATTTATAAATTATATAAATTTTTCATTGGTCGATGTTTTTGGGATGTATCTGACATAAAAAAAAATAAGTTCTGGACAAGGAGGATTCTTGTGCGAAAGACTTGATGTTTCTGCGGGGTTTGTTTTTGTTGTGGTGTTTGTGTGTGGAGCTTAGTTTAATTGCTGATGACGTTAAATTGTTGCTACTTGAAGGAGCATTGGAGATTTGCTACGGAATTTTCCGCTTGGTTCCTGCCAGTTTCCCCTCTAAAATCGATTTCCTCTCTAAAATTATTTTATGTTTCCTTTGATATGTTGTGAGGACCGGAGGAGATCGCCTACATGACTGAGATGACCGAAGAAGCTTATAATCTAAATCATTTGAAAATTTCAAATATTTTTGAATGAGGCCTTGTTAGAAAGAGATTTTAAAAGGGGGTTTCAAAATAACTATTATATGAAGGTAAGATACTTAGTGATTAGAGAGATATTAAGTGCTTCCATATTTTATTATATTTGAGTAAGCATTAAATTAAAAACAAAAAGGGTTGAGTTTTGAAAAAGAGGTAAAGCATGAGTATTTAAGTGACTTCATTTTCTAGCATTTGGAAGGTTAGAGCGACAATAATATTTTGTATTATTTTGGAGTAATAAGGGTGATGTTTTGAAATCTTTGGAGAGATAAAGAGTGGTGTGATAATGCATTTTTTTTAAATTTTGGGATGGAGTGAGAAAGTAAATTTCTTTTGTACATTTGGGGTAAATATTGTGATTATTTTTTGGAGTGATAAGTTGCGTTTTGTAATTTGGAGAGATAAGGAGCATTTCTATTTGTATTTGGAGAGATAAGGTGATTTATTATAAATTTGGAGGGATAAGTGTTTTGTATTTGGAGTGATATGTCAAATTTTTTAGAGCAATTTCTTGTTGTAATTCAAAATATTGTTTTACTTTGAGAGAGATTGAGTCGGTGAATACCCATATTTTGAAGACGAATTGCTTCTAAAGGTTGTGAGCTTGCCATTTTCATTACTTGAAGGTGGAAATTTCTTATGTACTCAATACTTAATAAAGATATCATTTTTTGGTGATTGTGTCCTAGATCTGCCCGAAATTGAATAAGGGGATCTTAGGTACACCATTTGTGTTTGTGATGGCGCATTTTTTTTTATGGCTTCATGTTGTTGCCTTTTGATTTGTGTCTAGTTGTGACACATCAATAATTTCATTTAATATCGCATACATAAAGTTCAATATCAGCAAGCACAACACATGTACCGAAATAGCTGCAAGATCAACACATGCATTTATGCCACTACAACATATAATCAAATATTGTCTACATCAGCACTCTACATCAACAATCAGATTCACTTAGTCAAGTTAATGCATTTCAAAGCAAAGTCTACATCAACGTTCTTGCAAATCCATTTCAGAACTTGTAATCAAATTCATTGTTTTAAGTGAATCATTAAAAATTCATTGTTAATGAATTTTTAAGAGAACAAGTGAATCATTAAAATCATTGTAAGATTTCTTGGCTGCATTTTCGACAGTGTTCGACACCCTTCCTTTAAGCAAAATCAAGTGAATGCAAGATTTTTTAAGGCAAACAACAAGTTCACATTTCCTGCAATCGAGCGTAAGTATTCCTTCAAGAAATTTGCATCAAGATAGTACAAAGTTCAAACGTGGTTCAAACCTTCAAGCGAGCCAGAGTGAAGTTCATTGTAGCAACCATCAAAGCAACCAAACAAGTTAAAACAATCAAGCAAGTTGAGATCGACATCAAGTGAGAATGACTATTCATTCAAGTGAGCGTGAAGTCATCAAGTAAGTCAAGTGAACGCTTAAACAAACGAGATCATCAAGCGAGCGTGAATTCCAAAGTTTAAGCAAGAAATTTCTACAACTCTAGCAAGTGTTCCCAGCAAGTGCAATCATCAACCAATCATGTGAGCATGCCATTCAAATCAAATAGCAAGCGAGCCTGTCATTCAAGTACCAAAATCAAGTGAAACAGTTCAAAGCACGGCATCTCTGACAAGAGAGCCTGATTTCAGGTGAGAAAGTTTAGATGGCGCAACATATTCTATTGTTAAACATTGTTCACAGTTTGATCATCTCAAGTTATGAAGACATGGTGCAAGTCAGCAAAGAAACTCTTATTGATCTTTCACGACATCTACAACAAAAAAAATAAACCATTGAGTTTCTTCAACTAGAGTCGCAACTTCAAAGGATTGAATTGCAAGAAAAGTGTGATACTTTCAAGTTTTTGAACCATCGAGATGATAATTCATTCATTCAAATAGCTTCAAGTGTCGAAGTTGTTCCAGTTCCAATTTCTTCCAAGCCCATCATCAAGCCCTGGGAAGAAATTCACAATAACAAGAATAGACGAGGCTTAGGATATGTCAACAATGATGACACCACCTTACATATCCCAGATTATTCCAAGCCAATTAAGTTCGTCAGTGTCAGATTTCTTGCACAACTCACCTCAGCAAGTTATGAAAAAGTTGCAGACAACCAGCAATGCACGCAACCCAAAGTTGCAGAAAAACATAATTTCCAGCAACCTGAAGTTGAAGTTCAACTGAAATGTTCTCATTGTCACAGAACCGGTCATATGGAAGATCAGTGTTTTGATCTCCATCCTTGTTGCCATTGTGGCAAACCCAATCATTCCTCAGAAAAATGTCGCAACCACCAAAAATTAGCCAGATTATAGATACATTATGAATGGATTGACCCTTTGAAATGGTCATCCACAGTCAAAATATTGTCTCAGTTCTACAACTGCATACAATCACACATAGTGCAACCAATAGTGAAAATATGATGGTACTCTCATGCAGTTGAACAAGGGAGTACACCAGTGTAAAACTCCTACACCTAAAGGGGGGGAGTTCAGGAATAATTTCCAAGAGAAGTGTCTCTCCTTTCAGTTGACAAAGGGGGGAAAATGTCAATGAAATTGACAGTGGTTGTCAGACTAAAAGTCTCGGCAAAACCAACAAAAGCAGCCATTGGGCATCTTCAACAGCCAGTGGGCATCAACAAATTTTCCAGTGGGCATCAAAAAAATTTCTAGTGGGCATCAAAAAAATTTCCAGTGGGTAGTCGACAGCAAAGAAGTAGTGAACAGTTTTCCAGCATAGCAAAAGCAACAATGAGTTGTTTTTGACATCTTCAACCAGTGGGCTTTAAACAAATTGTATCAGTGGAAAAAGGATACTGATTTCATGCAAAGGAAAAATGGATCCTTTTGCAACATGGAAATTGATGGAGTTGTCAAGTGAAATTCAGAGATGAATCAGACATACAACTGACTCATGGTCTCTTCAGATTGCAGTTTTTCAACATACAGCATTAGCAGTTTTCAGGCAATGTTTTTTGAGGATCAACATGAGAAATTGGAAGATAGTTCCTCGTTCTTATTTTGGATTTTTCATTGAAGGGGGGAATGTTAGCCTCTCTCAAATAACAATAATAAATCCAAAATAATAAATAAATTAATTAAATATTCCAAGTTAGGAATATGTGCCTATCTTCCTATCTTGGAGTTTGTTTAGTAACTCCTATTTTGGTGGGTTTTTGGTGAGAAATTATCTCAACCAAAGGAGTCTAAGATAGCATGGACTATCTTAGAAATTTTATCTCATCTATTTAAATTGTAAACTGAATTCTTTTAATAAGAGAGAATGATGAGAATGCCATGAGGCTGAAGCCTCTTTTACACCAATGTTTTGTCTGATTTTGTATCTATGTTTTCTCCAATCTGTTTCTGAGTTAATTCCATTAGTAACAAGGGCTTGTCTATTTTTCAATAGCCTTATTTAACTCAAGCTGAACTTGACACATATGGTGCAAACCCACTCCATACCTTCAAAAATTCGTATCTCACTAAGGACAACTCGGAATTTGGCGATTCTCGAAGCGTTAGATTCTTCTTTCTAACCTCTATAATCTCATCCAATCACATTTACAAATTTATCCATGGAATTTCCCTAAAAAATTTTGGGTTCAAAACCCCAAGCTTGGGTTCCAAGCCCACAAGTGACCCTTGTGGTGCTTTTCCCTCCAAACCCCAAACCCCAGGGAGTGGAGTACCTCCCAAGCTACTCAAAAATCAACACTCCCTCTTAGTGAGGGAGGTACTTACAAGACTAGGAATTAACTCATCATAATCATCACTTCTCGCAATACTCGCCCAACTCTTGGCACTCACCACTATAGTAATCCCAGACGCATGAACTATGCCTCTCTCGTAAGTGTCGATATCACTGGAAGCATCCTGCTTCTTCTTCTTCTTCTCCTGTATCACTTTCCAATATCTTCATGATTCCTTCTTGGCAGTTGTAGGATCACCCTTTCTCCCCAATGACCATGCACTCTTATTGGGATGCAAATTCTGCCTCTGAACCTACAAGCCCCTAATAGAATTCGACTGCCTCTGAGCCTATATAAAATGTGCCTTCTTTGCTAAATATTTTACCTACCCCTTTGAAGTTTGCACCTGCACTTGCTTCTCTAGAACTTGCACCTGCTCCACCCGCTTCTTCTTTCCATGATATATAGGCTTTCCCGTCAACTTGTAGAGACCATGCTCTCTAACTCCAAACACAATCCCATTAGAGATAGAGCCTCTAGGTAAAATTCTTGCCTTCCCATCTTGGAACAAGACCTCAAACCCCTTCTTCTCGATCATCGAGATAGAAATCATGCTATATTTGAGTCCTGGTACAAACAGTACATCCTGGACCCACATCATTTATCTTATATCCATCTTGAATGGCACAACACGTGATCCTTAGATCTCCAACTGACTCTTGTTGCCCAACAACATGTGCAACTTTGAGTCCCATTCAACTAGAATCTAAAAAACATCCCGTGACCGTGTCCTATGTTTTGACGCACCATTATCCACGTACCATCCATTATCATCGATAGTACCCTCTGATAAATGAGAGATCATAGAAAATTCCTCCTCCTCTAATCTCCTGGTGTGATCATCTGTCTCAGCTGAAGTGGAAACACCAACGACCTACTTCCCTTTCCTATTCTCAATATCTCTCTTCTTCTTCATCAGACACCTCGACAGAAAATGAAACATCTCGCCACAGTTGAATAAATTTACTTTACTCAATTCCTTCTTATGCTTACCCTTCATTCGTATTGCAAGTGCCACATCCTCATCTGACCTTTCCGTTGGATGAAGATCATCATATCGCAAATCTTCCTGAATGAATTCTCCCCATAGCCTATTCTAGTCTGGAAACTTCTCTCCTGCAACAATCCCTTTGATGAAGGGTTTCCATTCCTCAGTGAAATTTTTTAAGGAAATCCTCACCATATCACTATTTGAAATAGTCACACTGACGAAAACAAGCTCATCTGTGACCTGAGACAACCTCGCGAGATACGAAGTCACTCCTTCACCCTTTATCATCTAGCTCATCTCTGACCTGAGACAACCTCGCGAGATACAAAGTCACTCCTTCACCCTTTATCATCTTGGTGGACTTCAACTTAGCCTCCAATACCAGTAGTCGGTTCTCATTCTTATTCTGGAACAAGTTTTGAAGAGTGATCCACATCTCATGTGTAGTTTTCTTGACAAATGAGGTATTATGGGATCCTTCACACCATCTAGGATGATCAGTCTCACCCTCATATCCAAATCCTCATATAATTATAACTCGTTTGGGTCGGTTGGCTTCTTTATGTATTTATCGGCAAAATCCTAGATCCTGTTGACATGCAAGACCAACTTGATCGTTTACTTACATGGACATAGTTGGAAAACCCCTCCAACCTATCCTCATACCAGAGACCTACCTGCAACTTCGACATTCTCAACTACAATATGACCAAATCCCTCTTAATTTTTACTTCATTGTGCACAACTCTGATTCATTGTCTTCCAAAGTAGCTCATAAAATGCTCTGATACCATGTTGAATTTACACTATCTTGGGTCTAGGTTAGAATCTTAGAATCACTGATGCTACCAAACAAATAATCTCAACAAGAACTACTTTTCACAGCGGAAAATATAAATAATTAAATCATACACGCACAAGTGTAGACAATTGTTAACAAATATTGTACAAAAATATACAACCCAATATTCATTATATTAAACCAAATTGAATAATACAACTGTCTATGGAATACAAGATACAATGACAATCACATTATGCAGACTCTATGTCATATCTTGTCCTATCGGTCCTTCACTTTTTGTATTATTCTCTAGTCTCCCCTTAGTCCTTCAAAGGACAACACATAAAGAATCCAGGAGGGATGCCACCTAACACTGTTGCAAGTGACTTCTGTTGCACATACACAGGCTAATTCAATATACTCTCTAGGTTAGCTAATACTTGAGCTTCAATCCACCTTCCAGTAGCCTCTTTCATGCGTCAAAGGGCTACTGAAAAGGCACCAAAATTCACCCAACCTTCAAATCCTCTTCATCACTTCAAGATAACTTATCTAGGGATACATTTTGTAGGAAAAACACTGCCCTCCACCAGATCAATGGATCTCAATACCTCACTGTGAAATCTACTCCTACTTGGGGTATTCAACATCACAAGTCAACCCCAAAAAATTTCTTCCATAGGCTACTAATCAAATTGATCTGAAGTTGGTAAAATTTATGACCCAACATAAGACAAAAATGATACTCCAAGTATGCTATACTATTTTTTTTATTACTGTACCTATTTAGGGCAACATAACATGTTGCACCATCCCTTAACCAAGCACTAAAATAGACCTCAATCACTTTGGAATCATTAGGAAAGAATTCACTCCTTTTGTGTTGCTATTATCAACACTTTTTAGCCTCAAAATAGCCTTGCATAGGCACCTTGTTGTGGTGGTATGGAATGTGGCCTACCACAGTCACCTCTTGTACCCACGACCTCTCCAAATTGAGGTATCTTACCTCAAAACCTTGCCCAACATACTCGTGTTTATCCCTTTACTCATTTGGCATCTCTGTAATAGTAAGTAGCCCTTCAAAAAAAAACCTAGAAGGCTTCACACAATCTCCCCTTCCTCGTTGAAGTGACCTCCTTTTTGCAACCTCAAAAAAAATCTACTTGCTCCCTTGGAAATTTTCCTTTAGCTCCTCAAATGTTTCCCTTATTTTTCACAAATGGATTCTCTAAAGTGTTCTCCATCACCTTATATATATACACAATATAAGGGCCCCTCAAATTTTCCACTATGGGCTTTTCCATCTATCAAGAGCCTTATTTAACTCAAGCCGACCTTAACACATATGGGGCAAACCCACTCCATACCTTAAAAATCCATATCTCCCTAAGGAAAACTCATAATTCAATGATTCTTGAAGCGTTGGATTCTTATTTCCGCCCTTTATCATCTCATCCCATCACATGTCCAAAGTGTTCCATGGAATTTAACTAAGCCACGATGGGTGAAAAACCCCAAGCTTGGGTTCTAAGCCCATAAGTGACACTTGTGGCGATTTTCCCTCTAAACCCTAAACCATGGGATTTTGAGTACCTCCCAAGCTACTCAAAAATAAATAATGATAAGGATTCCTCTTGTGGTGATGTATCATGAAATTTTGTAGTAGAGCCTCGATTATTTCATTGATGAAATGGGAGCCTTGGTCACTTGTAATACTTAATGGACATCCAAATCTGGTAATAATGTTTTCAAAAATAAACTGAGTTGTCATATCAATAGTGCAATCTTTAACTGGAGTAGTTTCCTCCCAGTGAGTTAAATAATTTGTTACGGTAATGATATACAGATCATGTGAATGACAAGGAGGGGAATAGGTCAAATAAAATCAACAACCCATTTTTTAAAATCATTAAAAACTTGTACCAAATTAAAGGAAATTTCATCCCAATGCGATGGTTGACCAACCCGCTGATAGACATCGCAAGTATTTTCATATTCCTTCACATCCTTGAAGAGAGTCAGCCACCAAAGGTAAACATGCAGGACCTTCCAAGCAGTAGATTTCCCTCCAACATGACCTCTTGCAACTCCAGTACGAAATTCCCATAATACACCTTCACATTCATGATCAAGAATAAAATGGGAAAAAACTCGGTCTAGTCCCAATTTATATAGTTTTCCTATAATAAGTTGGTAATTTTCATCTCTAACCATCAAATGCTTCTTTTGCACAATAGTATAATCAAGAGGGCATTTTCCTGTAGCAAGAAAATTGGCAATATATTCTAAGTAATCAAGGAAAACTTCAATACGAAACAAATGAGAATCTGAAAATTTATCAGCAAGTGATCCCCCTCATACTGTTGACTCTAGCCTAGACAAATGGTCTAGCCCCATATTCGACTTTCCTGACTTGACATTCACTTTAACAGTAAATTACTAAAATAACAATAACCACAAAATATTCCTTCCTTTAATAACATGCTTATTGATTAAAAATTTCAGTGTTAAGTGGTGTGTGAAGAAATTAAGTGGACCTCCTAGCAAATGATGTCATAATTTATAGAGAAAAAATACCATTGTTGAAGCCTCTCATTCTGTAGTCGTATAATTTTTATCCACAGTAAAAAGTTTTTTGATGGAAAAACAAATAGGATGATCCAATTTTCTTTCTCATGGTTTCTTTAATATAGTTCCTAAGGAAATTGCAGACACATAAACATGGACATTGAATGGCTTATTCAAGTTAGGGTAGACCAGGATGGGTGCACTTGCAATTTTCTGCTTCAAATTATCAAATGTAGCATCACATTCATTAGATCACACAAATCGTTTAGATTTCTTCAGAAGTGTTTCAAACAACGATGTGATGGAAGCATAATTTCTTATAAATCTGCGATAATAACCAGTATGGACCAAATTGAAACACAAATATCAAACATAAGTGGGTGGCGACATATTCAGTATTACCACAACCTTGGTAGGGTCCAAACATACTACTTCCTTACAGATGATTTAGCTCAATAATGTTCCAAAAGGCACAAAAAAATGCATTTCTTCAAGTTCAAATATATTTGGAGTTATCTACATCTATAAAACATAACTCTAAACAAACTAGGATGTTTTTTGAGAAATCTATATATGGTCCAATCATCCATATAAAATTCTAGAAACTTATGTATATATTCATGGAAGGCATCAATAACAATGTGTGAGAAAACATCATGGGAATTCTTCAACCCAAAAGGCATAATGTTATAAACATAGGACCCCCATTTGGTAGTGAAAGTGGTCTTCTTCTTATCTTCTTCTGCAATGCACACTTGATGTTACCCTGAGAAACCATTAGTAAAGGAATTACCTTCATTTCCCCCAACATTATCCAAAACTTCATCACTAAATGGATTTGGAAATGGGTCATGTACACAAGAATTATTGAGGTTGCGGTAATCGACACACACTAAAATTTCATTTGAATCCTTATTATCCTGGATGACAATGGGGCTTATCCATTCATCTTCATCAACTTGAAATATAAGACTACCACTAGCATTTTGTCAATTTCCTTCTTCACTTTCTCCTCGAATTGTTGATTAAATATGTATGGACGATATTTAATGGGATTCACATACGGTTTCAATATTATTTTCATTTCTCCCAAATCTCCTTTAATTCCCTTTAATATTGAGACGGAATAGGGAAATAAATACGAGTGGTTTGATCATCCCAATAGTCCCCAATATAAGCAAGCTTTTGTTTGTCTTATGTCCCGATATTCATCTTCTTCAACTTAAGAGGCTATAAATGAGGAGCATCATGTATAGGACCCTCTATAATCCTCTCTTCCCCTTGAGACTCTTTAAAAGAAAAAAATTTTGTCTCTTCTAGGTCATCATCAAGATCTTTATTAACTTTACTGCAAATAAAAACTTCATGGAAACGATTCATATTGATGCACAAATTCTCCATATCTGTTGCATTTTTCCAAAGTGTTCCCACCTGAAAATAATACACTTCTGATAGCTCAAAGAGCTTGCGCTATCCTTTCATCATCATCAGAAAGGAAAAATATCTATAGAATCGGGAATATAACACATTCCAATCCATTGTTTGGTGTTTCAATTCCTCTTGAAAATACCAAGCTTGCAGAATATTTCCGAAGGAATGGATAAGTAGATGTGACCACATTTCGGCTATTGGGCCATCAACCTGCCATACAGAACAACAATGCTAAACATGCTCTTGTGGACAAGTATGACCATCATAAGTAGGGATTTTACTAAAAAATGTATTCGGAGGGAGAAATCGATACAACAAAACAACTTTAATTGTGCACCAATATTGAAGCTAATCCTGATGGGGTTCCCACCATACTGTGGGAGTTTCTTGCAAAAAAACACTCATTAAAGGAACCTTTTGACTTTCATCTATGCAAGAATCAACTTCTTTGATAAAATTTACAAAAAAATAAGTACCATTAAAGATGGGATACTCGTGTACCTCGAGCAAACACATCGAATAATGGCACAATGTCAAGAATGAATTTCATGAGCTCCACGTTTCCAATCTTCCGTCACAGCCTCAGAGCCAACTTCAATAATTTGAATACTTTTCAAACTAATAGATCCACTAGTTGTGGGGTTAATATAATCTTCTCTCCTCCCAGCAGTCAATTGATATAACTGATCCAGTAAATAAGGGGACTCAACATCGTCCACTGGTTCATTAAATCTCGGTCCTTGATAAGGATCAAGAGGTTGTATGAATCGCATGCCATCCACTTCAAAATTCATATTTTCCTGCTTCAAATCAATGATTGCATAGTTCTAAAAAGCCCAATCGATGCCCAATAAGGCTGGATATGGATCTTTATCCAAAATAATGTCAGTAACTTTGAAATATGAAAATGTTTTGACATTGGCGATATAAACTTCAACATCCTTTAGTATTCCTATAAGAATAATACAATATTGGTTCACAATGCGCAGCGGAATAAGGGAAAAGTCCAACTTGTGTTTTCCAAGAGCTTCCCAGGTTTTTCTTAGCAAAATATTGACATCTGAGCCCAAATCCAATATGGAGTCCTTAATTTGGAAACTTTCAAACTAAGTGTTTATCTAGAAATCCTTTCCAGTTCACTTCTTAATCCACCATACTGCCCTAGAATTTCGCTTAGGTAAATTCACAAAAATTGGTTCTTCAGAAAACACATCATCCTCAACAATAGCCTTTAACCTTTTCCTCAACTGACCGACAAGCTATTTATCATTCATAATTTGTAGAAATATCTTAAACCAATCTATTATTGGTTGGAAAGGTTCTACAAAATACTTCTCATCACAGACCTTTACTTTCACCTCTTTTTCACTACGAGAACCTTGCAAAGAAATATATTGACAGAAAAATTGAGATGCATCCCTATAATATTCCTTGTGTTGATTTGGATCTTAAGGCTTATTTGGAGATGAAGGTATTATGACAGTTGGTTAATCAAGAGTTCTAATGTCAAAACTGGTCTTCTTTCCTCTACTTGTAACAATATTGATATTGGGATGCACTGTAGGACTATAATCCTGAGGCTCTCCGTAGAATAACTTATCTCCTTTATCCCAGCTGCGCACCTGCTACTGAGAAATATGTTCATGACAATATTCAGTTGCATGAGTATTCACCTGATAGTATGAACACCAAGGTACTTGCAGAATTGGTCATTATATCGCAACATGGCCTTCCTGATCACAATTATAACACCTAATCAGGCCTCTCCCACCCATCCTTCCTACCATGGAAGCTCCTCCTCCTCATCCTTGATGAGTCTCATTGATACGAAAAGTAGAATGGTCAAGACAATCAACTAAATAATTCAAGGACATACATTGTTCTGTACAATGGTTGGGAGATCCACAAAACTCATAAAAATAATTATTGGGAATATTGGAATACTTTTGCAGAATTGGACATAGGTAAGGTAAATGAAAAATTTCAACATATCTCACAATAATAATTCCTAGGCATACCTTGAGGATTTGGAAATTATTGAAATTGGGTGTGGCCCTGATAAGGTAGAGCAGATGAAATTTGCGCAACTCCTGGGGACTGTGGTGGAGGAGGTCCCATAGGCACACTGGTCAAATCTTGTTAGATATGTATCCAACCGATGAAGATCATCCAGGTTAGTTGTAGCCAAAGTTTTGCGCAACCTCGGTCGTGTCACAACACCCACTTTACGCTGAACTCGAGTCAACCAATGCTCTAATTTCTCATTAAACTTACCCCAAAAGATCTCGTATTGATCATAGTTAGGCTCAATATATTGAACCTCCTCTCAGACCAAATCCTAATCCTTTTTTCTCAATTGTGCTTTTAGAAAAAAAATGTCATCAACCTTTTCATACCACCATTCTCAAATATTCCGACCAATATACCTTGGTCGTGTGATCTAGATCCCCTAAGAAACTTGAGGTCCTGACAATGGAACCATTTTTTGGTGGAATAATTTAAATGAAGAATGACCTAGGCTTCGACCTAGGGTGCCAATTTTTTTTCCTATTCTAGCACTTGCTGACACTTTCACTCCCTTGAATAAGAGGAGCGTCTCACCCGAGGTGAGACAAAACCATAGAAAGATGGAAGGGATATCTAGAAAAATCTATTTATGGAGTTTACACAACCATTTATACATTCATTGTAGTAATCCAAATTAAACATTTAAAATGAAATAACAACATTAAAAAAAAAATGAAAGGGGATGTGAAACACACAATCATAAAGTAAAACTCCCATTATCATTTATTAAATAAGTTTATAGCCCATTTACATCAGTATTTTCTCAGTACACCTTGCAACTCCTTACATACTATGTGCAGACATTAAAACTCAAAACATTTATCAAACATGGATCACTACATTTATAGATATACATGTAACACTCTTTCTTTCCCATCTCAGATTTGAATTCTTCAATGGCTCCTAAAATTTGTGGCACTTATTAAACTTTGTGTTGTTGTCAAAACTTATTTCTCGCTACTCTACGTCTTATTTTATAACCCGCACTCGGTTGATTTGGTTTTCAACCTCTCGTTCACTTGATCTGTAGTTTTCCAAAACCTTGGGCATGTTACCACTCCCCCCAACTTCCTAGGCTGAAATTAGGAGTGAAGAAAGGTAACCACAGACCAAATTTTCGCTAGGAAGCTAGCCCTACCTAACTAGAGAGGGCTCTCTCTGTGTCACTTTTTAATTATTCAATTTTAGGGTTGAGTACTAGATTTTAGGCTAGATAATATATTAATTTGTTTTAGGATTTGTTTAATGCTTGGTTTTTTGAATAAAATTTATAATCAATGAAACATAAAACTGATTTCAAAGACTGTATTGCAGAAAAATGAGCAAGGCAAGATAGGAAATCTATTTAAGAACATTTAATTTATCATTGGTGTATAGTGGTAGAAAAGAGAGAAGTATGAATGAGAATTTTTACATGAATTCATTCATTAGAAGAAACAGACATTGTAAAAATATTAATAAAAATAGCATTTGACTCATTTTTGTTTATAAATTGAATAATATTTTACACAGAAAATGGAATGGAAATGAATTAACAGAGAAAGGAAGAGTGCTTAATAAAATACCACATGAATCTCAAATAATTGCTACAAACTCCTTTGATTTTCATTAATAGTAGGTCCAAAAATAATACACAAAGTTTTCAAAACTCAATTATCCAACCAAAATACTTCGTACAACGAAGTATATATAGAAAAATAAAATTACAACTCTTACATTAAAGGCTATCCAAACTGATAACGCTTTATTTGCTAACTAACTCTAACTGCATCATGGAAAATAAATTGAATCTGTTGTGTTGTCATTAACTGTAACTGGAAGTTGTTTGCTGAAGGAGATAATCACAGGCTGCGATGTCTATCTGTTGACTGTTGATCCATCAAAATTTACTTTTCTTCTTTTATTAATTACTCCTTAAACTCACATAACTTTTTCCAACACTCTCCATCATGGATAACTAATTTAATTATCATGTGGTAAATTTCATCTGCTTCAGTGTATTTGGCAAAAGTTTGCTTTACAACAAAGAAATGTTTTATTTCATATTGAATATAAATATCATTGCTTATTTCTCCCAACAGTTCTTTTCATGTTAATGTGCCTTTAATATTTGCAAACTTGGTAGTATCCCTCGAAATTTCCTACAGTCTCTTTCCATAGTCATCTCTAGTCATCAATTTATCATTAATTACAAATAGAGAAGGCAACCCTTTTTGTGTTAAAGATTCTATCCTGCTGAATAATCTCTAAACTGACCTCTAGACTGTGAAATTTTTCTTCAAGTTGAAGAATCAAATTCTTCTTTGTCAGCACTCTTTTTACTTCCAAGATGGTTTCAGTTCTGTCCTCAATACTCAATTCATCCAGCTCATGCTTGTTCTTTGAATTAAGAAATATAATGATATTGTTTTTTGTTGTACTCTTATCTCCCAGTTGTTCTTTGATTGATGTAATGGCCTCATTTTCCTTCTGGATCAATTATTTTTTCTCAAAGAAGATTTGTATGCTTGGCCAAATTTCAATGATGGAATCTGTGATTTCTTCCCATATTATATCTTTCACCTAGCCCAAAATATTACCAATGGATGACTCCTTTTTTTCTTTCTGCAGTCTTTCAATCAATGTTTTAGCCCTCTGTGCTTTAGCTGCATGTGAACTATCAACATTAGTCTTCTGTAATTGCAGTAATTTTACTTGATCTTGCAACTTTTTGATCTCTTCTTCTTGAATGGAAAAGTTCTAAACTAATTTAGTAAGCTGATTAGCTCCATCTGTAGTTCTTGCTGTAGAAGTTTGAGCTATAGGAATGGCTACTAGTGGAGCTGCCTATAAAGAAGCATTTGATGTCTTCACTACTACTTCCTTTTCTTTTATCATCTTATCTAGCTTTGATTCCATTTTCTTTAATTGAGCATTATGCTTCATTATTAGCTTCATCATATATGTCTTTTTACTTTCATTTTCTTCAATATCCTTTGCTAAAGGATCTTCTGTAGCTGGGATTTTCAATTGTTTTCTCAATGCTGATATATCATCATTTTTCTTCTTGATGATCTCTTCAATTGCATTCACATTAGATGGATCATATCCAATCTTTACCACTATATATTCTAGAATTTTTATCCTTGTTTCCTTTGTAAATGAAGATACCTTCTCCAAATTCAGTTGTGACTGTACATTTTCTAGTGAAACCTGCAATTTGGATAAACTTAAAGCAGTATTAGTGAGAGTTGATGAAATCATCCCACCAGTTTATTATGAAGCTCCATTTGATCTATTGGATGAATTTATTTTGTGTCAAACTCAAATGTAGCTTTCTTATAATCTGCTTCTGATTTTGGTTGTGAGATCTCTGCTTGAAGAAATGAAAAATTCATTTTTCCCTTTTCGGAATCAAAGGCTGAAAGTAGCATACTTTGTGAACTAGGAGTATGTCTCCAAAACTGACTAAAGGTAATAGTCTTCAACATTTCATTATTCAAATTCATTTCTTTGAAATTTTCAAAGACGATCTTCTCCTTTTCTTTCTCCCCTGTAGCAGTTGTGCTAATCTAAATGGCTTTTTGCTGATCTTGAGGAGCTATTGTTTGCTGCTCTTTAGGAATAATAGAATTAATAGGAGTAGCAGTAGTACCTTTATTACCTGTTTGTGTAGAAGGAGGTGTTTCTTTAGTGATGATGATTACTTCTTTCTCTGACTCCTTGCTGGGATTGACCTTTAGATTTATCTTTGTCTTTTTCCTGTAGTGAATCTTGAACTCTTTGCTTGATGGATCAGTCATGGGAGATGAATGATCTTCTCTAACTCTCCTCCCTGCTCTTTCCTGTGAAATTAGAGTCTGCAATGCTGATGTAGATAATTTATGCTCCTCAGCCTCTTGTAATGTTCCTTCTATCCATTCAAGTCGATTCATGTACTTTTCAATCTCTCGTCTAAGTATATGAAAATATGTTGTAGATTTATTTTCCACCCTCAGTTTGGAAATGACACCTACCAAATCATAAGACCATGTAAAGCTTGGGTTAAACTAAATTTTCTTCAACAACTTATCTGCCTCTTCCCCTGCTGCTCTGCTATTACAGATAAAAACACCTATATGTGTTTTAATTTTAAACTGTGATTTCTTCTTAGCAGAGAAAAAATGCACTTCATCTGCATTAATAATTTGTCTAATATATTCCAATGAAAAAATCTTCATGGGGAGTAATTTTGGAAACTTATAAGGGGGGAGTTCAGATCCATAAACTCTGGGTTATGCATAGTTTTGTTAAAGATACCAATCCCCTGTTCTAGCTTGATATGATAACTAAAATACCTTCCTAATCTCTTCACTAATTCTTGGCTCTAGAGTGTTATTCAACAAACTAAATGTTGGCTGATGAAACAATTCCACAAAATTTTAATAAGAATACTCATTTTATTCCTTCATGATTAATGAAGTCTAGAAAGTGATTGAATTCTGTGACCTTCTTCATCTAATTTCTATAGAGAAAAAATAAATTTGTCTCCCTGAGAGTACAAGAATAAATAGACTAACACAGAGGCATAACTGAAAGGCTCTTCAGTTATGAATTTCAGAAACTGATCATGGATAGAATCTGCAATAAACTAACTAAAATTGAAAATGATGGAGGGTTTGGAATCAGTGGAAAATATGGACAAAAACTCTATGATGGCTTCATCTACCCATTGTTCCGAATATAACTAAGAAGGTAGGAAATGACTGTGATGATTTCTCTAGTTTTTTCAAGGAATATCGATGCTGGGAATGGATGTTTTTTCTTAGGTAATGGGTAATTTTCAGTCATGAAAAGCTCAATATTTTGAGCTCTCTTTGCTTGATGTATCAGTCATGGGAGATGAATGATCTTCTCTAACTCGCTTTTTCAGCACTCTTTTTACTTCAAGGATGGTTTCTGTTATGTCCTCAATGCCCAATTCATCCAACTCATACCTATTATTTAAATCCATAAATATGATTATATTGTTTGTTGTTGTAGGCTTATCTCCAAGCTATTATTTTATTTCTTTAATGGCCTCATTATCCTTCTGGATCAATCCTTTTTCCTCAAATATGATTTGTATGCTTGGCCAAATTTCAGTGATGGACTCTGTGATGTCTTCCCATATTATCTCTTTTATCTAGCCCAAATTATTACCAATGGATGACTCCATTTGTTATTTCTGCAGTCTTTCAATAAAAATTTTAGCCCTTTGAGCTTTAGCTGCATGTGAACTATCAACATTAGTCTTCTGAAATTGCAGTAATTTTACTTGATCCTGCAATTTTTTGATCTCCTCTTCTTGAATGGACATGTTCTGAACTTCTTTAGTAAGCTACTCAGTTCCATCTGAAGTGCTTGCTGTAGAATTTTGAGTAATCGGAATGGCTGCTAGTGGCATTGCCTCTAAAGGAACCTTTGATGTCTTCAGTGTTGAATCCTTTTCTTTTATCATATTCTCTAGCTCCGATTCCATTTTCTTTAATTGAGCATTCTCCTCCATTATCAACTTCATCATATTTTTCTTTTGAATTTCATTTTCTTCAATATCCTTTGCCAAAGGATCTTTTGTAGCTGGGATTTTCAATTTCTTTCTCAATGTTGCTATATCAACGTTTTTATTCTTGATGATCTCTTCAATTGCATTCAAATTAGATGGATCATATCCAATATTTACAACTAGATCTTCTAGATTTTTTTATCCTTGTGTCCTTTTCAAATGAATATACCTTCTCCAACTTCAACTGTGACTGTACATTTTCTAGTGAAACCTGCAATTTCGATAAACTTAAAGCAATATTAGTGAGAGTTGATGAAATCATCTCACCAGTTTTCTTATGAAGCTCCATTTGATCTATTGGATGAATTTATTTTGTGTCAAACTCAAATGTAGCTTTCTTATAATCTGCTTCTGATTTTGGCTGTTAGATCTGTGCTTAAAGAAATGCAGAATGCATTTTTTCCTTTTCATAATCAAAGGCTAAAAGAAGCATGCTTTGTGAACTAGCAGTTTGTTTCCAAAACTGATTATAGGTACTAGTCTTTAACATTTCATTCTTCAACTTAATTTCTTTGAAAAATTCAAATACAACCTTCTCCTTTTCTTTCTCCCCTGTAGTAGTTGTGCTAATATGGATGGATTTTTGCTGATATTGAGGACCTATTGTTTGCTGCTCTTTAGAAATAGTAGAAGCTGTAGGAGTAGGAGTAGTACCTTTATTACCTGTTTGTGTAGAAGGATGTGTCTCTTCAGTGATGATGATTATTTATTTCTCTGACTCCTTTCTCGGATTAACCTTCATATTTATATTTTTCTTCTTCCTATAGTGAATTTTGAACTCTTTGCTTGATGAATCAACTATGGGAGATGACTGATCTTCTCTAACTCTCTTCCCTACTCTTTCCTATGCAATTGGAGTCTACAATGCTGATGTAGATAATGTCTACTCCTCAACCTCATGTAATGTACCTTCTGTCCATTCAAGATGATTCATGTACTTTGCAATATCTGCTCTAGGTATATGAAAATATGTTGTAGATTTATTTTCCACCCTCAGTTTGGAAATGACACCAACTGTATTAAAGCTTGGTTTAAACTGCATTTCCTTCAATAAATTATCTGCCTCTTCCCCTCCTTCTCTGCTATTATAGATAAAAGGACCTATCTGTGTTTTAATTCTAAACTATGATTTCTTCTTAGCAGAGACAAAATGCACTTCATCTACATCAATCATTTGTCTAATATATTCCAATGCTAAAATCCTCATGGGGAGGAATTTTGGCAACTTATAAGGGGGAAGTTCACATCCAGTTCTGTATAATTTTGGTAAAGATACCAATCCCATGTTCTAGCTTGATCTGTTACTAAAATACCTTCCTGATCTCTTCACTAATTCTTGGTTCTAGAGTACTGTTCAACAAACTAAATGCTGGTTGAAGAAATAATTCCACAAATTTTTTATAAGAATAGTCTTTTCGTTCCTTCATGACTAATGAAGTCCATAAAATGATTGATTGTTGGTGACCTTCTTCATCCAATTTCTGTAGAGAAAACATAAATTTTTCTCCGTGGAAGTACAAGAATAAATAGACTAACACAGAGGCATAACTGAAAGCCTCTTCAATTGTGAATTTCACAAACTGATCATGGATATCATCTACAATAAACTGACTAAAATTGAAAATTATGGAGGGTTTGGAATAAGTGGAAAATATGGACAAAAAACCTGTGATGGCTTCATCTACCCATTGTTCTGAATAATAACCAAGAAGGTAGGAAATGACTGTGATGATTTTTCTAGTTCTTTCAGGGAATATGGATGCTGGAAATGGAGGGTTTTTCTTAGGTAATGGGTCATTTTCAGTCATGAAAAGCTCAATATTTTGAGCTCTCTTAGCAAAATCCAACTTCTGATAAATTTATATCAAGGCTTCTCGGAAAAATGGTGTAAAATATTTTGTGTTTGGGGCTTGCATCATTTTTTCAATTTTTTGGGCATCAATGGTCACTAAAACCTCTCCTATAGGGGCGATAATAGCTCTTTGGTATGGCATATACCAAGCCTGAAATCTCATGAAAAACTCTGGGCAACTATGGGTATGAGGAAATATGAAATGAGGGAGATTAGAGTCCCACATCTCCATGTCATCTGATTTATCCAAGTACTTATCTTCTAACCAACAATATAAGTCAAAAATCTCAATATCGGACAAGGTTTCATGTATTTTATAATCTGTCTTCTAAGGGAATATTGTGAAAATCAACTAGAGGATGCAATTGTAGACTTACTGGTTGCTCAGGTCCCTTGTTTTTTGGAGGCATGGTTGACTCTGTTAAAATGGTTGAAAGAAGAAATTATGTGATTGGAATGGTGGAAATCCGGAATTCTTTGATACACAACAGAGGCCGAGACTGAAAATGAGCTATGCAACTAAAAGAAAATCAGTAGCTGCAAGAGAATGCTTTAAATGATGGCGAATTTGATCTCTGGAACTCTGGTAATGGCTGTTAATTTGGAATCCTGTGCAAAGTAGATGGAAAAACAGCATGAAAGTCTTAAACAAGCATTCAATTATGAATTTATGGACAATTTTGATTATTTCTCGTTTGAAAATGGACGCGGGTACATTTCCTAACGGTTAACCATTGAATTAATTAGCTAACGGTCAGGAGAACAAGGGAATTCAACCAATTGGACAGGCCCGTCCATGTTGGCATGATATGATAGGTGGGAGAAATGATCATTTTGATAAGTAGTTAAGTGGAATTTCAGAGGGGTGGGAAAGCAGTAAGTGGTTTCGTGTGGGGGGTGGGGGTGTGAAATTGCACGGGTCTAACACGCAGTAGTGGGGTCACTATTCAATACCAGTATTTTCAGAACCCCCCCCCCCCCTCGACATTAGGTCTCGGACTATGAGGGGGGGACGAAGTCTGACATGGGTCGACAGATGAAAAAGTGATGCGATGGATGGTCGACTAGATGAAGGAGGATTCACGTGTGATAGAGGTGATTGATTGGTGGGGTAGGGGTATGATGGGAGTGATACAATATGGATGGTAAATGAATAAATGAGTGAAACGTGTCACGATCGTGATGGAGGATAATGGATAGTGGATTATGATAGCAGAAAAATATAACTCATAGGATTTAAGAACTATGGTTAAAAAAGTTTATTTTCAAAATATTAAAGATAAATCTTTAATATAATGTAATTTTTGAAAATATATTTTTTCAATAAATTTTTCATTTCCCTTTGAAATATGGCAATAGAGCATGGAAATTACATGACACCGAATTTATTTTTGGACTACAAAAAAGTTTACTCCTTCAACTTTGACCTATATGGATGAGATGGAAATTTAACTTCCATTTTTAATAATAGGAAATTGAAGATTTTTCATGAAATTTTTAACCCTAAACTTGACGTAAATGAGATGAAATGACACGACTTTAGGTCTCTAAAAGGAGATGAAAAAGTGTAAATGAGTAGCATATACTTATGAGACTTTTTCCGTGATCAAATTTATTGTTGAAGACTAACTGAAAAAGAAAAAAAAATTAACTAATGACCTAATGGAAAACTCTCACGGAAAAAGAAAAAGAAAATAACTAATGACCTAATGGAAAACTCTCAAAATAACTATATTTGATCACTAAAAAACTAACTCTAACATTGGCTCCATCTGGGGATGGAAGCTCCTTCAGGAGGTGTCAAGAACACCGTAGATCAGGTAGCCTTATCCATTGGGCTATGGAGTCAACTTGGACTTTGAAAAACTGAAACAAACTGAAATTTTTTGACTAAAAAAACTGACTTGACAAAAGACTAAAAATTGACTGTTTATAGAAGTCTCATGGCCTTCTCCTCAAGCTTCAAACTTTTGCAACTATTCCATTTTATTTTATGAACTTGAAATGTGAACTGGTATATACAATCAAAGTAAATTTATTTCTTAGGATTTCAAGAAACATAGTGCTTCAGAAACCTACCATTGATAGGTCCTCCTAGCACTTCTTGTCCTTCAAGATCTTCTAGCAAAAATTATTTGTTTCCTCTGAATGCCACAATATTGTAAGGTCCTTTCCATAGATTGTCAAATTTCCCATGTTTACCCTTTTCTTAATTTCTAGCATCCCATCTTAGAACAATATCTCAAATTTTTAAGTCAACAATCTTTGTTTTTTTGTCAAAACTCTTTTTAATTCTGTCATGCAGCTTTGATGTATTGCTAAAAACTTCATCACTTGACTGTTGTAAGTGTATCATTTGAATTATCCTTCTCTAAATGTCGTTAGGCTCATTGTCAACCTCCTTCAAAATCTTCATTACTGGAAAAACCAAAGAAGTAGGGAAAACAATATCAATTCCATAAACAAGTTGAAATGGAGACATATTAATTGACCATTTTATGCTCACTCTATCAACCCACAGAGAAATTGTAAGCTTATTGTGCCAATTCCTTTTGTTTTCCTGCAACATCTTTTTGATAATATTGACCAAATATTTGTTATATGATTCTGCAAGACCATTTCCTTGAGGATAATATGAAGTAGAATGACGAAGTCTAATGTGATATTTATCACAGAAATCAATCATCTTCTTGGATTTAAAAGCAACCACATTATCAGTGATAATCTTGTATGGACAACAAAGTCTTGAGAAACCATTATTTTCAAGAAACAGAATGATAACTGAATCAATTTCGTTCTTAGTGGGAATAGCCTCAATCTATTTAGTAAAATAATTTGTATCGGTGAGAATCCATTTGTGTTGAGATGAATATGGAGGATGAATTTCACCAATAAAATCAAGTCCCCATTGCTGTAATGGTGCTTGGACTTCAATTGGTTTAAGAGGCAAAGGTAAAAGTTTCATTTTTCCTTGAAATATTTGAAACTCATGACAACTATGAACTATTTTATAAAAATCAAAAAATAAGGTGGGCCAGTAGAAACCTACTCTCAAAATCTTATTTGTTGTGGTTTTCTAATAAATATGGCCTCCACAGTCACATTTATGAAAATATGTCATAAATTTCTCAACTTCACCTTCAACTAGACAATTCATCAATATCCCTCCAGGATCTTTCCAATATAAAACACCATTCATAATGCAGTATTTCAGTGCTCTTAACTTTAGTGATCTTGCTTTACTGCTTGTCATACCAGGAGGAGGATTCAAATGTTGCAGAATATATAACATATCATCATACCAAGGATATAAAGAAAAGATCTCAGCTATCTCAGGTAATGTTTCAGCAGATTTTTCATCGGACATTGCAACAATGAAATTTATGTCTAAGGCATGAATATTAGAATCTTCCATCAACTTTTCTAGGTCGTGTCCTTTATGGGCTTAATTTCCAAATCATACTCTAGCAAGGCCGCAATCCATTTTCCTCTATGACCTTCTAGATCATTCTGTGTAAGTACTTCTTTAACATCAACATTTGGCACATAAGCGATGAAATGAGAATGTAAAATATACACTCTGAAATCCTTCAGTACTTCGACTAAAGCTAAATATTTCTTCTCAATGATGTTATACTTTAAATAAGCATCTCTTATTGTTCTACTGAAGGAAACAATAGGTTGTTCTGTATTTTAAATTTTCTTTTGCATTAAAACAACTGCAAGTGTATACTCTGAAGAAAATGAAAAAATAATAAAATCAAGTTTGTAGTCTGAACTAATAAGAATAGGAGCATGAGACAGAGCTAACTTGAATTGACTAAATGACTTCTTTTCTTCCTCATACCATTTTACTTCAATATCTTTCTTCAACATATCAGTAATCTACCTTAAATGTTCAACAACATTGGAAACAAATCTTCTTTTAAAATTGATTTTACCATTGAAAGATTGAATCTCCTTTTTACTCCTTGGGTAATATAAATTATGAATTGCTTAAATCCTTGAAGGGTATACTCTTATGCCACCTTTAGATATAATATTCCCCAGAAACTTACCTCTTCCATAGTAGCAATTTATGTTTTTAATTATGTCATGCAGCTTTGATGTATTGCTGAAAACTTCATCTCTTGACTGTTGTAAGTGTATAATTTGATTGATCCTTCTCTGAATGTCATTATGCTCACTTTCAACCTACTTAAAAATCTTCATTACTGGAACAACCAATGAAGTAGGGAAAACAATATCAATTACATAAACAAGTTGAAATGGATACATATTAATTGATCTTTTTGTGCTCACTCTATCAACCCACAGAGCATTTGTAAGCTTCTTGTGCCAATTCCTTTTGTTTTCCCACAACATCTTCATGATAATATTCACCAAAGATTTTTTAGATGATTCTGCAAGCCCATTTCCTTGAGTATAATATGCAGTAGAATGACCAAGTCTAATGTGATATTTATCATAGAAATCAATCATCTTCTTGGATTTAAAAGTAACTAAATTATCAATGATAATCTTGTATGGACAAGAAAATCTTGACAAAATATTATTTTCAGGAAATGGAATGATAGCTGAATTACTTTCTTTCTTAGTGGGAACAACCTCAATTTATTTAGTAAAATAATCTGTAGTGGTGAGAATCCATTTTTGTTGAGATGAATATGGAGGATGAATTTCACCAATAAAATCAAGTCCCCATTGCTGGAATGGTGGTTGGACTTCAATTGGTTTAAGAGGCAAAGGTAAAAGTTTCCTTTTTCCTTGATATATTAGACACTCATGACAACTATTAGTTATTTTATAAACATCAAAAAATAAGGTGGGCTAGTAGAAACCTATTCTCAAAATATTATTTGTTGTGGTTTTCCAATAAAGATGGCCTCCACAGTCACCTTTATGAAAATATGTCATAAATCTCTCAACTTCACCTTCAACTGGACAATTCAGCAATATCCCTCCAAGATATTTCCAGTATAAAACATCGCTCATAATGCAATATTTCAGTGCTCTTAACTTCAATGATATTCCTTTACTACTTGGCATACCAGGAGGAGGATTCAAATGTTGTAGAATATATACAATATCGGCATACCAAGGAGATAAAGAAAATATCAGCTATCTCAGGTAATGTTTTAGCAGTTTTTTCATCGAACATTGCAGCAATGAAATTTATGTCGAAGGCATGAAGATTAGAATATTCCATCAACTTTTCTAGGCCTTTTCCTTTAATCAATTTTTTGGGCTTAATTTCCAAATCATACTCTAGTAAGGCTGCAATACATTTTCCTCTACAACCTTCTGGATCATTCTGTGTAAGTACATCCTTAACATCAACATTTGGCACATGAGCAATGACATGAGAATGTAAAATATACACTCTGAAATCCTTCAGTGCTTTGACTAAAGCTAAATCTTTCTTCTCAATGGTGTTATAATTTAAAGAAGCATATCTTATTTTTCTACTGAAGAAAACAATAGGCTGTTCTATATTTTGATTTTTCTTCTACATTAAAACAACTGCAAGTGTATGCTCTGAAGAAAATGAAGAAATAATAAAATCAAGTGTGTAGTATGGACTAATAAGAATATGATCATGAGATAGAGCTAACTTGAATTGAAAAAAAGACTTCTTTTCTTCCTCAGACCATTTTACTTCAATATATTTCTTCAACATATCAGTAATCTGCCTTAAATGTTCAACAACATTGGCAACAAATCTTCTCGGAAAATTGATTTTACCATTGAAAGATTGAATATCCTTTTTACTCCTTGGGTAATATAAATTCTGAATTGCTTCAACCCTTGAAGATTCTACTCTTATGCCACCTTTAGATATAATATTCCCTAGCAATTTACCTTCTTCCATAGAAAAGATACTTTTCTTTGGATTTAATGAAATTCAAAACTTTCTGCATTTTTCAAAGACTTCTTTTAGATGTTGAAAATGTTGTTCATATGTTTTTGTGAAAACAATGATATCATCAAGGTAAATAACTAAAAAAAAAAAAAAAATCATTGGAAAAATCTATTGTGAAACCAGCTCCAAAAAGAGAAGAAAAGAGATATCAATGCCTTAGAAATAAGCCACTTCAAGGGGGAAAACTCCAATACATTACATGAATGAACAATTCTTGGATGATTCAAATTACAAAACCTCATTTCTATATATAGGAGTCCATGGGGCCACAATGTAATCCTAGCCAACATAAAAATAATAATTTAAGGGCACAATAATAACAAAATGGGGGTTACAAGGGTTCAATAATAACAATAAGGTGGTTACACTAACAATAATAAGGGACTATACTAGTGATATAGGGACCTAACATGCCCCTCTCCCTCAAAAAAGTGTTGTCCTCAACGCTTGAGTATCTCCGGGTGCTTCTGTATAAAATTCTCATCCTCCCATGTAGAATCTTCAGTGGGTAAGTTCTTCCACTTGATGAGATACTCTGAAATTGATCGATTCCGTAGCTGTCGAGTTCTTGTTTCCATGACCGCTTCAGGTTCCAATATGATTTTCCTTCCTCATCAAGTTCTGGCAATATTGTTTGAACTGGAAGATTTTCACCTATAACCTTCTTTAAGCATGAAACATGGAAAACTAGATGCACTCGTGAAGAAGCGAGAAGCTCCAATTTGTATGCCATAGTACCAATCTTTTGCAACACCTTGTAAGGACCATAGTACTTTGGCGATAATTTATTATCCTTCTTAGCTTGCTTGAGGGGCATTTGTTTGTATGGTTGTAGCCGTAAAAATACCCAATCTCCTACATCAAAACTTCTCTCGCTGCGATGTTGATCTGCCTGTTGTTTCATTCGATTTTGTGCCAAATTCAGGTTTTCCTTTAAGAGTTGGAGAACTTCTTGCTGATGCTCGATGTGATCTTCCACTGCTTGAACCTTCGAATTTTCCCTTAAAGATGATGTGCTGGATGGTGGATGATATCCATAAAGTGCCATAAATGGGGTCATTTTTGCTACAGTATAGAAGGAAGTGTTATACCACCATTCAGCAAGAGGTAACCACTTGACCCATTGTGTTTGTTTATCGGATACAAAACAACGAAGATATCCTTCCAAACATTTATTTACTATCTCAGTTTGACCATCAGATTGAGGATGATAAGATGAGCTATGAGCTAATTGAGTACCCAAACAAGAAAATAACTCTGTCCAAAAATTTCCTGTAAAAATGGGATCTCTGTCGCTCACAATAACCCTTGGGTTTCCATGTAGCTTTTCAATTGTGTCCATAAAGGTAGTAGCAATTGTACTTGCTTTAAATGGATGAGATAATCCACAAAAGTGTGCATACTTGGTAAGTCTATCAACTACCACCATGATGACACTCTTTCCTTCGGATTTAGGTAAACCTGTGATAAAATCCATTGAAATATCCTCCCAATGTTGACTTGGAATTGATAAAGGTTGTAGAAGACTAGGGGTCTTAATTGTATCAACTTTATTCTACTGGCAAACCGAACATTCCGCCACAAAATTTTGAATATCACATTTAAGGCCCTCCCAAAAAAATTCTTTCTTCACCCTGTGGTAAGTTTTTAAAAATCTAGAGTGTCCTCCTAAAGGAGAAGTGTGCAATTCCAAAAGAATCTTTTGTTTTAGTTGGGAATTCTTACAAAGATATAAGCGATCTTTGTACCATAAGGAATCATTTTTCCAACTAAATGTATCAGATGTACTAGGATCTTGCTGCAACTTTTGAATGAGTGTCCACACGTCTTCATCCTTCTTCCATTCATCTCTTGCTTCGGTTATCCAATCTGGTTGGATAATAGAAATGGCACAAAGCAATGCTTCCACCTCTTCATTCTTTCTTGAGAGTGCATCTGCAACAACATTAAGCTTTCCTTTTTTGTAGATTATTTCAAAGTCATAACCCAACATCTTTGTGACCCATTTTCGCTGCTCTTCTAAAGATAGTCTTTGTTCCAAAAAGTGTTTAAGACTATCATGATCAGTTTTTACCTTGAAGTGTCTTCCCATTAGGTAAGTTCGCCATTTCTTTAGTGCATGCAGTATTGCTAACATTTCCTTCTCATAAATAGGTTTCTGTAAATACTTTCCTTTGATTGGACAACTTTCAAAAGCAATGGGACTTCCTTCTTGCATTAAAACAACACCAAATCCATTTCCTGAGGCATCACATTCCACAATAAAGGTTTTTGTGAAGTCTGGCGTAGCTAAGACTCGTGCTAGGCACATTTCCTCTTTAAGATGTTCAAAGGCCTTAGTTGCTTCAGGAGTCCATGAAAATGCATCTTTCTTCAATAATGTTGTTAGAGGTGCTGCTATTGTCCCATAATTCTTAACAAACTTTCGATAATACTCTATTAACCCGAAAAATCCTCCCAACTGCTTTATGGTTGTGGGGAATTTCCATTCCTTAATGGCTTTAATTTTGTTAGGTTCTACCTTAACACCCTCGTGAGATACAATATGACCCAGATATTCCACCTCTTGTACTCCAAAGAAAAATTTGGATGTTTTTGCATATAATTGTTTCTCCTACAATAGTTTGAGCACCCTGTCAACATGTTGAACATGATCCTTCCAAGACCTGCTGTAGATTATTATATCATCAAAAAATACTAGCACAAATTTTCTAAGGAAGGGTTAGAAAATGGAATTCATCAACCCTTGAAATGTAGAAGGTGCATTAGTAAGGCCAAAAGGCATGACCAAAAATTCATAATGACCCTCATGAGTTCGAAATGTTGTTTCGGAATATCTTCAGTCTTCATTCTAATTTGATGATATCCTGAATGAAGATCCAACTTGGTAAAATAAATTGCTCCGTGTAATTCATCCAATAATTCATCGATCACAGGAATGGGAAATTTATCTTTAATGGTGAGCTTATTGAGCTCCCTATAATCCGGACACATTCGCCATGATCCATCCTTCTTGTGTACCAATACTACAGGAGCAGAGAAAGAACTTTGACTAGGTTGAATTATACCTACCTCTAACATTTCTGCAATCATACGTTCAATTTCGCTCTTTTGGACGTAAGGATATCTATAAGGCCTGATGTTTGGAGGAACACTTCCTGGAATCAAATGAATAGAATGATCATGATCATGAATAGGTGGGAGTCCTTTGGGAGTTTCAAACACCTTGGAATGATTGTCCAAGACTTGTTGGAGATCTGCAGAAATAGATGATTTTGATGTCGGAACTTTTAGTGAGCATAATTGTGCAATTACGCCTCGTTGTTCTTTCTTTAGAAGCTTTGTCATGACATTAGAGCTTATTATCCTTCCCGGCTTCCCTTCAATACCCCGTAATTCGACTTCCTTTCCTTCTGAAGAAAATTTCAAGAAAAGTTCTTGAAAATTAAAAGCTACCGTCCCCAAAGATTGTAACCATTGTACTCCTAGTACAACATCGGCACCTCCCATAGGAATGGAAAGCATTGGACTAGTCAATACATATTCCCCCATGGTTAGCTTGATATTATGGCATTTTCTAGAGAAATTTATATTTCCTCCATTTGCAACCATCACTTGACATTCTGGTGCTGGGTATAGGAAACAATTTAATTCCTTGGCTACCTTACAATGAATAAAATTATGGGTGCTACCTGAATCAATCAACACTATTACCTTTTTCTTCTTGATATGTCATTCTATCTTGAGAGTTTGAGGAGTGGTAATTCCTGCCAATGCATTACACGATATGGTCGGATTCATTTCTTCCTCTTCTAGGGCTGGTTCCTGGTGTATATCCTCTTCTTGTTCATTTTCTTCTTCCTCTTCACAATCTATGTAAAATAATTTCTTCTCAGCACACTTATGACCTTTAGTGTATTTGCTATCACAACTATAGCAAAGCCCTTTTACTCTTTTTTCTTCCAATTTTTGTGGTGTCAACCTTGTAGGTTGTGGAAATCTAGGCGTAGCAACACTTCCTTCTTTATAGAAGTAAGTGGTAGGCTTCCTTGTCGCCATAATTTTACATTCAATTTTTCTTGCCAACTTGAATGCCTTCTCCAATGAATCAGGTTCCAAAACACGAACTTCATGTTGGATGTTATCCTTTAAAGTACCTATGAAGAGATCAATCTTGTGTTCCTATGGAATATCAGTTACCCTTATATTCAATTTTTGGAAGTCCTCAATGTGCTCCCCATTAAACCCTTTTGTTTGAGATTTATCAATTGGCTAAAGAAGGTGTTTCTCTTTGTATCCTCATAATGTGCTATCATTTCCTCCGTAAAAATTGACCAAGTGACAATTTTTTTACGAGAGCAAAGCCATCGATACCATAAAAATGTATTTTGTTCTAAATGTAAAGTTTCAATGCATACCTTTTGTGTGTTTTGCACATTATGGAGATCAAAATATTACTCCATCTGTAGTATCCATGTTACAGGATCCTTTCCATCAAACTTCCTCATATCCATTTTTGGAATATGGTGGTTATTCCCGCCAACATAAGATTTTATGAAATCATGATTAACATTTATTTTGTTCTCATCATGATTTTCCTCTACTATATTTTCACCATTAGGAAACATTTCCTGTATCAACTTTGTCAAACCTTCCATGTCTGCTTTTAGATCATTCTTCATGTTTTCCATTTTGGCTTCCATGTCATCCATATTAGATTCCATGCCAGCTTCCATGCCATCTATCTTAGATTCCATTCCATTCTTCAAACCATCCATCTTAGATTCCACGCCTTTCTTCAAACCATCCATCTTAGTTTCCACGCCTTTCTTCAAAACTTCCATGTCATTTTTTGTTTCGCTTTGCGAGAGAAAAAATTATTGCACTTGCTCTTGTAATTTTGATATTTCATGTTGCCATTCTTTGTCTTCATGAGTCATAGTAGAGATTTCTAAAGGCTTAATGGATGTTGAATTCTTTTTAGGGGCCATTTTAGAATCCAATACTGATATCTATTTTACAATATTCCCTTGGAATCAATTCAACTTGATTCTTCAAACAAGACTTATGAAATTTGGAAAACAATAACACACCTTTTACTTTATTTTGAGGAATTTGATATTGAAATTGAATTATCGATATTTTAAATTCAACCCTGTAGTAGCCCTCTGAAGCTTCTTTCAAATGCCACAGGTCTGATCTGATTTGGATTCTTCAAGGCAAAGTTATGTCCAATCTCCCACAATGACCGAATTTTGGACTAGTTTAGTAGAGCGAACTTGTATGACTTTCCACGTGTCACTGTTTCCTCCTTTGGGTTTGAAATTGATAGAAAAAAACTACAGTCTGTGTAATTGCAGCCACTTTTTACATCATTCCAATACAATGCTCAGAGAGAGAGCTATGAAGATTTTGCCACGATCACCTCTTTGAGATGAAATTCAAAAGCCTAAAAAATCCCTAACTTCCACAGATCATATATTTGAAAATATTGAGAACCAATATCTGAAAATTTGCGAAAATGTTCCTCAGGATTGCAGGTTTGCACTCTAAAAATTTCAGCTTTTGACCCTTCGTAGAAAAAACGTTATTACGACAATACCACGATGACATGTTTAGGTTAAATTCAGGAGCCTACAAAATGACCTAACTTTCACAGATCATATGTCCGAAAATATTGCGAACCAAGCTTTGAAATTTTGTGACAATGTTCCTCGAGATTTTGGCTTGGCACTCTAAAAATTTCAAATTTTGAACCTTAGTAGAAACAAAGTTATAGCGAAAATTCCACGATGACCTGTTTGAAGCAGCGAAACCCTAGAATATCAAAGCTCTAATACCAAATGTTGTGAAACCAGCTCCAAAAAGAGAATAAAAGAGATATCAACGCCTTAGAAATAAGCCACTTAGAGGGGGAAACCTCTAATACATTACATGAATGAAAAATTCTTGGATGATTCAAATTACAAAACCTCCTTTCTATATATAGGAGTCCATGGGGCCAAAATGTAATCCTAGCTGACCTAACAATAATAATTTAAGGGCACAATAATAAAAATATCATGGTTACAAGGGTACATTAATAAAAATAAGGGGGTTACACTAACAATAATAAGGGATTATACTAGTAATATAGGGACCTAACAAAATCAATGTCCATTTCTCTTTGGAAAGTTTCTCCTGCGTTCTTCAAACCAAAAGAATTTTGGCATACATGAAAGTACCCCAAGTGTTACACCATTTTTTGGTCATCTAACCTATCATCATTAGATGGACCCAAGTACACCATGTAAGACCAATTTTACCCTAAGTAAAATTGCTCTCACTATGTAAAATAACTTAATAAACCACATTTATTAGGTTGTTTATTGTCCAAACAGGAAAACCCAAAAGGAAATAGTAAACAAACCTATATTTGTTTGATTTTCCTCATGGAATAATTAATTAAACCATAATTTAATTATTATTCCCAGTCATGTTTAACCCAAAATCAAAGAAATTAATTAGATAAACCTTTATTTATCTTATTATTTCTAGGAATAATCATTTACACCTTATTTAGATGATATTCCTTGTTAAATATGACAAAATCACCCACAAATAATTAAATAAATCATTATTTATTTAGTTATCTCCCAACCACTTCCTTAAATAATCAAATAAATATTTATTTATTTATTATTAACAAATAAAGGGATTTGACCCAAGTCAAATACTTTTTCCCTCCAACAAATATAATAAAATATCCCATAAAAGGTGGATCTAGATTTGGTTAACATTATTTTAATCATGCACAGAGATCTAGAATGACCCAGTATTTTGTTATAAATAGGAGGGTTTTTCCTACCATTCTTCACCTTTTGTTGCCTATTAGATCACTCTGGATCTATACACTTGGTCACATTTTTTCTACATTATTTTTTGTGTGAGCTCCCTTTTAGTTCTATTTTGTCTGGGTTTTCTACACCAACAAGAGAGAGAGATTCTAGATCTGAAGTGATGAGGACTTCCAAGAACCCATCCCATTGAGGAGAATTGGATATGCCTTCTTGTTTTCCTCCCAGGTGCCCTTAATACAAAAATTATTTCAAAAATTGTTCTTGTCTTGTCTATTGGATATATGGAGCAAACCCTTCTTTTTGCGGCAATGTCTTTCTATGCATAGATCTGGTTTTTTGCAGCTCTTGTCTTGATCAACTAACTACATATCTGAAGATATTGGCAGCCATCTTTGATGTTAGGGCTATTAGTTATGCGTAGCTAAAGTGGTCTTTTTTCGTACACTTCGACAAAGGATTCATACTAACAATTGGCGACTCAATTTTGGTCATCTAACCTATCATCATTAGATGGACCCAATTACACCATGTAAGACCAATTTTACCCTAAGTAAAATTTCTCTCACTATGTAAAATAACTTAATAAACCACATTTATTAGGTTGTTTATGGTCTAAACAGGAAACCCCAAAAGGAAATATTAAACAAACCTATATTTGTTTGATTTTCCTCATGGAATAATTAATTAAACCATAATTTAATTATTATTCCTAATCATGTTTAATCCAAAACAAAGAAATTAATTAGATAAACCTTTATTTATCTTATTATTTTCTAGGAATAATTATTTAAATCTTATTTAGATAATATTCCTTGTTAAATATGACCAAATCACCCACAAATAATTCAATAAATCATTATTTATTTAACTATCCTTCAACCACTTCCTTAAAAAGATAAATAAATCATTTATTTATTTATTATTGACAAATAAAGGGATTTGACCCAAGTCAAATAAATTTTCCCTCCAACAAATATAATAAAATATTCCATAAAAGGTGGATCTAGATTTGGTTAACATTATTTTAATCATGCAGCAAGATCTAAAATGACCCAATATTTTGTTATTAATAGGAGGGTTTTTCCTACCATTATTCACCTTTTGTTGCCTATTAGATCACTCTGGATCTATACACTTGGTCACTTTCTACATTATTTGCTGTGTGAGCTCCCTTTGAGTTCTATCTTTGTCTGTGTTTTCTACACCAACAAGAGAGAGAGATTCTAGATCTGAAGTGCTGAGGACTTCCAAGAACCCTTCCCATTGAGGAGAATTGGAAACATCTTCTTGTTTTCCTCCCAGGTGCCCTTAATACAAAAAATTCTTTCAAAAAATTGTTCTTGTCTTGTCTATTGGATATATGGAGCAAACCCTTATTTTTACTGCTTAATGTCTTTCTATGCATAGATCTGGTTTTTTGCAGCTCTTGTCTTGATCAACTAACTGCAGATCTGAAGATATTGGCAGCCATATTTGCTGTTAGGGCTATTAGTTATGTGTAGCTAAAGTGGTCTTTTTTCGTACACTTTGACAAAGCATTCATACTAACAATTGGCGACTCCACTGGGGATTTCAATTACGACCGCTGTCATTTTTCATATTCCTGCATATCCAGCTACTTCAGACCCTAGGGTTTCTTTTCAGCTTTTTGTTTTTCCTATTTTTAGGTTGTTTTTCTCACATAAAACCCTAAAATATTCAAATTTCTAACTTCCGCGTGTTTCTGGCCCTATTGCACAGGTGACCGACATCAGCTGCAACTGAGACGGCAACTTTTCTGAAAATCTGCCGCCGAGACACTCGGAGCTTCAGGTCGCACTTTTCAGCCCATAACCTGTGACCTGGACCTCCAGGTCGCACTTTTCAGCCAATTTTCTGCGACCTACACTGAAAACAAGTCAGAACCTGCGACCTGCCAATTTTTCAGCTGTTTTTCTGCAATTTTCCTGGGTTTTGCTAAAGCTTCTGTCAGGGTTTTCCAGCCTCTGTCTCCACCTGTTTAGACCTGTTTCTGATCTTTTTTTCTCATCTAAGTGGGAACCTAGCCCCCTAGGGCTTCAGTACCCTCCATTTTTTGTGGAAGAGTTTTTAGCTGTTTCAACCGTCTGTTTTTTCAGAGTTTCAGCCTACCCTTTTTTAGATCTATTACCTCATCCTCAGATCCCTTTAAATCAGCTTTTCTTCCTTTCAAATCACCTCTTGTAGTTTTTTTTGGACCTCCATTTAGAACCTCCTCCCTGTCCTTTCCGTTTTTTGTTGATTTCCTCCTTTTTTCCAGCCACCTTGCCTCTGCCTCTTGGCTGTGATCTGCACCTCTTTTCAGCAGCTTTCTCCTTTAGATCCCTGTCCCTTTCGACCCTAGATCTATTGGCCTATTTTTAGTGTGTTTTGACTAGATTTTTTCCCTCTTTTAGATTATTTTTGAGAGACCCGCCTTTTTGGGTTGAATCGATGCAATAGTAGCTGTTAATTTTCTGTTATTTCAACATTATATACTGTTCTCTGCAGATTTATTTTCAGTTACGCAGCACACTTTTTCTCTTGCTCTCAAAATGAAAAGGGTTTAAAAATTAAAATTAATGCATGCCACACACTCACCCTAAGCGAAGAAGAGCCTAGTTTACACCGCCAGGCAAAGACTTTAAAATCAATTGACACTGCACCTATCTGCCCTTGTTTCGACATTGTAATCACTTGATTCTGCACCTCCTTGCCCTTGTGGTCGTTCTTCTTCCCCTTGTGCCGTGTTTGTGTTGTCATCATTGCGCCCCCAAGGCACACTTCCCGGAGACTTCTTGGCCTTCACCCTCAGTTTCCGGTCGATCGACCTGCTCTGTCCCGCTGTCGTCGAGCCAGTCCTCCTCCGAGTCCACACTCCGAATCCTCTTCTGATTCATTGGGTTCTCCTTCTCCTCCTGGTTCTTCCCCTGTTACCTTCACTATGTCTGGTCCAGGGCCTAACGCTAGCGGTGCTCCAGGCCCTAATGCCGGAACTACCACTAGCGGAACCGCCACAGGAACTACCTCGGCCATACCCTTGCTGCCGTACATCGCATGCCTCAGCCTCCCCGATTTCAATCAGTTGATCAATGACCCTATCCGCCACGATGTTGGTTGGCCTGCTATGCCAACCAATCTCCCCTCCGATATCCCTAAGTTCGAAGGCCCTTGCTGGAGAAGATCCAACCAATCATGTCCGATCTTTCCACGTGTGGTGGTCCTCCAATTCCATTACCGATGACTCCATCCGTCTTTGTTTGTTCCAACGCACGCTTATCGACGAAGCTTCTAAATGGTATGTTGACCAAGCCACTTCTTCCCATACCACCTTTGTGACCATTGCCCAAGCCTTTTTATCTTATTTCCAGCTCCCTCTCCTATACGATACTGGTACGGAGCTTTTGACCTCTTTTAAGCAAACCTCTTCAACCCACCTTTCCACTCATGTCCAGGAATGGCAAAGAAGACGAAGCTTATGTCGAGCTCCCCCCTTCGAAGATCGGGTTTATATGGACTGGTTACTTGGCACTCTCTTAGCTCCCATTGGCAAAGATGTTGCCTCCCATTTCCCTTAAACCGAAGAAGCCTCCCTCCAAATAGCCTTGAAATATGACCTGATCTACGCTCAGTCTGGTTATGTTTATACCGTCCTTCCTGACCTCCCCAGGACCGGAGGCGCTAATGCCCCGGGGGCATCTCATTCTGCCGATGGTATCGTTGGAGCCCTTTCTCATCTGTATGCTTAACCTCCTATGGGCTACGGTCTCCCTCAGGGAGGGGCCAACACCTTTAGCACTTTTCCCCCTCCAGGTAGCATGTATCCAGGATACGACATTCCTCCTCCTTTTGCCCAACCTCCTGCTTACCTCAATGTTTCCCAACCTAACCATTACCCTTATCTGTAGCCTGGTGCACCAGCTCCTCCAGCATATGCGCTTCCACCTCCCTTGCCTCCTCCAACCCCGCAATAGCACCTACAACCCCCTCCAGGGCAAGTATTTGCACAGCAGGGCGTGACTAATCCCCCTTCTTCTCAAAGAAGGCGGAGAGGCAATCAAAACCAATCTACCCCTGGTACTCGTGGACCCAATCTTCAAGGTGTTGACCCTACCACTGCTAACCAGCAACAGGGCACTCAGCCCAAGCCAGATAGGCCTCTTCGCACAAATAAGCCTTGTTCGTGTTGCGGTGTTTATGGTCATTACACCCACGATTGTCCCCTCTACCCCGCATGGCGGCGGTATGTCGAAGTCTCAGCCACATTGCTACGTGACAACATGCCCGCTAATTCTCCCCTAATGTGGCCACTACTCAACCAGCCTGTGTTTACTGATCCTTTCCCTCAGCAAGGATTCGTGGCTACCCAACCACCTGATGGACAGGTCGCCACTCCACCTTCCATTTTTGGTTTCTTCGATTACCAGATCCTCATGATGAACTCTGATCCATCCCCAAGTGTCGACCTTCACCTTCAAACCCGGTCTCGCCAGTACCCAAAGCCTCCCGCTCAGTCTTCCCCCGAGCCCCCTTCTTCAGGTTCTACAGAGCCTCTTTCAACATCCAATGGCCCCTTACATATCCCTCAACCCAAAGTTGTAGGTTCATACCAAGATTCCTAAGGGCCAATTACATCGAAATGCTGCTTCTGGTCGAGCTGCTCATTCGTATAGCATAGTAGATGATTTGGTGCAATCTCCTGCTTCCATTTCCACATTGGAACTCCTCCAATCGTGCCCTTCCTAAAAGAAGGCTCTGCTATTTTCCATGGGCGCTGTAGATCCTGCTGATGACCAAATGATTGTTTTCGACACCCATCAATCAGAACATCCTCCTCTTCCTGCTTCCGTCACCTTCCAAATCCCAGTCAAAATCTGGAATGCCAACGTTTCTCGATGTATAATTAATGAGGGGGCATCCACCTGTGTGATGTCCGCTTTGGTTTGGAAGCAACTCAGATCTCCTGACTTGGCTCCTTCCATGATCACCCTTCGAGCGTGGGACGGCCACGCCTCTCAGCCCATCGGCCTTTTTTGTAATTGTCCCATCACCCTTGCCGGTAAGACTGTTTGCGTTGACGTCGAAATCATCGACACCCCTCTAGACTACAACATTCTATTGGGGTGAAGCTACACCTATGCCATGTCTGCTGTCCCATCCGCGGTTTTTCGCAAGATGTATTTTCCTCACAATGGAAAGATAGTCACCATCGACCAGTTGACCTATCATGAGCCAAAGTCTCAGACCTCCCCTGAGATGACCATCTCTTCTGTAGCCAATAAGAAAACCATCGATTCCATGACCAGTGTCTCCCCCGGCGTCTACAAAGATTCCTCCCTGCTTGGAACTTTTCCTGGTCTCCCCCCTCCTCATATCTCTGATCCAAGCTTGTCGAATGTTTTCATGATGCAATCGTCTCGGGCTGTCCTTAAGCGACCCGCTTCGGCTAGTCAACAACCTCAGACTCAGCCTCGCCCACCACAACCCGCTCCTAGCCCTTCATCTCCACCAGCCGGACCTCCTCCTTCTGGTCCTTCTCCCACAGCTGGTATCCCTGAACCCCTTTATCCCCCTAGGTCGGTTCCCCCAGGCCTTAACCATCTCAGAGCCGTCCCTCCTGGTCATTATCCCACTGGTCAGATACCGTTCCTGGCTCCCCCTCCCGGAGTCTATTTGGTCCCCATCATGGCCACCCTCTCTCTCCCTAACCTGACCCTGGATATACCCATCTGGTACCTTGACCCTCCAGCCGCTACCCCTCCTGGTCACCCCAAACCCTATCTTGCTTTGACACCGGTTCAACCGGTCCCCCTCGCTTCCTCCATCGCTACCATGCCCCCTACGCCTCCCCAGGACCCTACCCCTGTGGTGACATCTCCAAGAAAGAAAGGCAAAGCTCGCAAGGGGGCATCTAAAGACAAGGCCACCCCGACTAACCCTGCTCCTCCTTCGCCCGCCAAGCCTTGTGCCTTGTGTGATCTCGTCGGTCACGCCACCCATACTTGTCCTGAGTTGCCCCGCATTCAACCCATGGTTAAAGTCGTGTTCCCTGAGTCTATGGTCTCTCACCCTTCTCTTCCGTCCTCGTCCGTAACCAAGAACCCAAAAACTATTTGCACTAGCAAACCCTGTGCTTTGTGCGGTGTCCATGGCCATTACTCCCACCATTATCCTCACCTGACGCATTACCGCGCCTCTTTAGAAGTAGTCCGAGAGTATGAGGTTGAAAAAAATCAATTTGCCTCTCCCATACTCGTGGAGTATGCTTCGGGCTAGCTTGAGGATCCCCCCACTCCCATCGACATTCCCCCCCCTGATGTTCAGATGACGGAGTCTACTACGACCATTCTTTACCTATCATCCTCTGTGAGACCCTTGAGCCCACTTTGCATCCTCCCCATATTTCACCCGACTCTCTTTTCTACCGATACACGAGATCACTCCACCCGTATCTCTGTTGACCTCCGTAGCCCGAGTCCCCGCCATACCTCCTATAGCCCTCATATACCACCCTCTAGTTTGTATATGAGTCATAGCCATCCTGCTCATTGCACTCCCTCCTGCAGTTGCCGCTCGATGTCTTATGTACACTCACGCTGCCGTCATTGTATCTCCTCCCCCCATTTGTTGTCTTGTAACACCATTCCGCAGGACCTCCCGTCCCCACCCTTTATCGGTTACGGCGATGGTGCAAGTCGTTACTCCCGAAATCTAGCCTCAGCAGGTTGGGCCATTTTCACCCCCTTGCATGCCCCATTGAGGGCCGGGTGACGGTCCGTATTGGTACCGCCTCCCTCCGCGATAGCCTGATATGATGCAGTGCGTGGTCTCTTAGCCGATGCTCTCTTTCATCGCATCCTCCATCTCCATGTTCGTTTAGATTCCCTACTTCTTGTCATGCAACTAAATGGTGTCTATCATGTGCATAATCCTGTGTTTTTTAGACGATATTTACGAGTGAAACTCTTGATACGTGAATTTGAAACCATAACTTTCAACCATGTACCTCGAGAACAGAATCACCATGTAGATAGCATTGCAAACCATGTTCTAGATTGGCATTTATCACACGCATTTCATACCAGACAATAACATTCATAATCATTAAAAAAGATGCATATCCATAATGTGTCGCAAAACATGTGTTTAGAGTCC
This sequence comes from Pinus albicaulis, assembly GCA_034641835.2. NCBI lineage: Eukaryota > Viridiplantae > Streptophyta > Pinopsida > Pinales > Pinaceae > Pinus > Pinus albicaulis. The sequence goes on from CM076570.1 coordinate 141,788,352, forward strand.
ATCTACTCTGATACATATGACATGCCCATAGCATGTTACAAAAACTCAAACCGAGGGCACCACCCGCTTCCTACATACACACCAGGGGGGCACCACCTGTCTCACACCTACTCACTATCTGGCGGATCCCGAGCCAATGGCTCTACCCCTGCAGCCCGTAGATCACATATGCCTTGACCGGCCATCGCCATGCGCCGCATGACACCTCGCCATTCCGAGGGAAGACCAATGCATGGCTCCACGTACTGGTCGTCTAAGTCTTGCCACCTGCGCTCTGAAACTCCAGTCAGAAACCTCTCACATCTACGGCGGATGTCCTCCAGAAGGGCAGCCGCATCCTCATCGCGCGTTGCTCTCAACCCACTCGACCCTGCAGCTCCAGAGGCTGCCGGGCGTCCCATATATCCGGTCGGTTTTACCGGAGCTATATATACATACCAAAAGTACATGAATCAGTACCATATCTACTATTCAATAACTTTAACATGCCCATACAAGAATAGTAATCTGTCACTTACCATCGCCCTATACTCGATCGTGTGGAAGTGGCAGTCCGTATCTCCACACAACTCATCCCACCATAAGGATAGTCGCTACGATAATGGCATCTGGCCTAATGGGCAAAGAACTCGTGTCGAAACACTCACCCAACTACCCCTCCTCTCCCCTTCCGTTACGCAGCCGCCCCCCACCGGCGCGCATCCCGGGGCTCTCTCGGCCCCCATCCGGGTCTCGTATACGAGGTCGTAAGGCCTGGATCTTTCAAAGAAGCTAAAGTTGGCGCACAACAAAGTCCCATACGAGCAATCGTGGTTCAATTGCCGCTTGCACAACGACAAATGTCGTTTTACCGACACCAACATCATTTGGGCCCACCCATAGTAGGTCCCACTCAACACACTCTCCACAATCATCATCTGCCCCCCAGTGATGTGATGGAACACCTGGTTGCCCAGGACCCGCAACACCGCTGCGGCCACTGCACGGGTCTCTAATCTCTCTAGATCCTCGATCGGTATCCGAGTCCCCTTGACTTGGAGACCCGGTCGACAATGTCGCTCCACAAACTCCATGATATGCCGCCCCCCGCGGTAATACTGGCTGCGTGTTTCCCACCATCCCCAGTGGCGGGTGACCAGTCAGGAAATACACATCCTGGACTGTCAGTTCGATCCTGTGCCCCTGCACTACAAATACCTCATGCTCTAGATCCTAGTAACTGATAATCCGAGCCAACAAAGGCTCTCCCGCTCTCATCAAAGGTTCTCCAAAAACTTTAGAACCCCAAACCTGGCCAACACACGACAGAAGCCCTGATCTGCCTGGATCTCTGCCCGTAATGTACCCAGGTCTCTCTCTCTCCAGTTACCCCGTATATCTTCCATATCTGCACAAAAACATCATTTTTGTCAGCATACAGATCGGGAACACCATAACCAAACACAAAAACCCAACTCTCAGCCATAAAACAGCACTAAAACCCCCTCATTTCCCAGGTCGCAGTTTTCTGTCCAATTCTGGGACAGGTCGTAGTTTTTTCCCTGAAACCTGCTTCCCAGGTCACACTTTTTGGCCCAAAAAGTGTGACCCGGCCGTAGAGATGAAGGAAGGTCTGTTACTGAGATTTTGGGCCCTAAACTGAAATTTCAATCCATCAAAATGAAAGAGTAAGGTTAGGCCTCTTACCTGCAACTGACGGATCTTGATTCCAACGGTCGGTTTGTCCGCTACACTCGCCACAAGATTTAGGGCCTTCTCTCCTCTCTACATTCACCACAGCAACACTAGCAAATGAGTGAATTTGGAGGGAAAATTGCCTTATTAAAAGAGAACCTTTGTTTCTTCTTTCGCCTGCTGCGACCATACCGTAGCCCCGTTTGACAAACCGTCTGCACTGTTGGAAAGCTCTCATCGAGCCCTCAAATGGGTATCTGTTAGTTTTTGGTGATTTGATACTTCACCAGGACACATTTTGTCCAAGAATGGTCACTTCACCTCTCCTTAAAATCACATTTATTCACTTACGACACTTGTACTTGGGGCACCATTTTTCCTTCTTACTTGTCTTTGTTCGTGTCAATTTTCGTCATGAGTTACCATCTCGTACTCATTTTTTCATGATCCCCCATTGGGCCTTTACTGTGTGGCAGGACCATTGAGTCGCCCTTGTTTAGAGCATCCAAGTTGAGTCATCATCGCATTCATGGAGTCTATCCCGAGTCCCTTTGTACCCCGTTATTGCCCTCCATCCTTCATTGCTTGGTTCTTCAGGAACAGACATTATGGTCATTCCATCGTCTCTTATCCTCTAGATATTGTGGCTACCACTGCTATGTCATTCATGCCCTTTATGCTCTAACAAGGAAGTCAGTCTATCTGCCACTTCATTCCCTACATTCCATCATCATCAATGTGCTGTGGCCTATCTATCGCTCTACTATTTTCTCTCATGCCTTAGTTGAGGATCTCTCATTGCCTCACCTATGGTGGACCTCCTTCTGTCGACATTAGTTTCTTCATTCCAGAAGACAGGTCTAGAGGGCGGTGTACCTTGGTTCCAGCTTCCACTCTTGTTCGGTACCTCGGATCAGGAAAAGGGATCTCTCATTTCCCTTTGACTTGATTTTTTCTCCACTCCAACTCCTTTCAGCATGATCGAGATCCGTATACTTGATGGTTCAATGATGCAGCAACATCTCTTGGTGATTCCCGGGTGTGTGTGAGATGTCTCAGCCCTCATGAGGGGGTGGCCCTGCAGGTAGCCCCCCACATGCCCGGATGACCTCTTCATTGCAGCCCTTGATGTAGCTCCATATATTTGATGATGTCGGCCTTAGCCGCTTGCAGCACCTCTTTGATTTGCATGTATCAGTAAGATTTTGCGAGCCCTTCCCCATTTACAGGGGACATTTGGGTTGTATTTGTATCTCATGTACTTGGATATTATTGTATAACTCCTGGCTGTTATCCCAGGCACAGCATGTATGTGGGATTCTTCATTGTATTTTTATCTGGCGCATGATTATGCCGGCTGTACTTTATGGTTCGGTCCCTTGTTTACTGGACACACTATTCTTTTGTACTTTGTCTCGGCGGGCATAGGTATGCCTCCCCCGCCGCCTTTAGCACAGGTACCCTCTCATAAAAAGAGACTTTTTGCACCTGTAAGTCTCGTCTCCTCAGGGTCTAGTTCTTCAGCACATTAGATTTCTCTCTCTGACTTCCCTCTTGATGTCTAGTGATTGAGTTCTTACAACGTACTTCGGTCATACGATTTTCTCCTAACACTCGCACGCTGGGGGGCAATCTGTTACACCATTTTTTGGTCATATAACCTATCATCATTAGGTGGAACCAAGTACACCATGTAAGACCAATTTTACCCTAAGTAAAATTGCTCTCACTATGTAAAATAACTTAATAAACCACATTTATTAGGTTGTTTATGGTCTAAACAGGAAACCCCAAAAGGAAATATTAAACAAACCTATTTTGTTTGATTTTCCTCATGGAATAATTAATTAAACCATAATTTAATTATTATTCCTAGTCATGTTTAACCCAAAACAAAGAAATTAATTAGACAAACCTTTATTTATCTTATTATTTTCTAGGAATAATTATTTAAATCTTATTTAGATAATATTCCTTGTTAAATATGACCAAATCACCCACAAATAATTAAATAAATCATTATTTATTTAATTGTCCTTCAACCACTTCCTTAAAAAGATAAATAAATCATTTATTTATTTATTATTAACAAATAAAGGGATTTGACCCAAGTCAAATACTTTTTCCCTCCAACGAATATAATAAAATATTCCATAAAAGGTGGATCTAGATTTGGTTAACATTATTTTAATCATGCACCAAGATCTAGAATGACCCAATATTTTGTTATAAATAGGAGGGTTTTTCCTACCATTCTTCACCTTTTTTTGCCTATTAGATCACTCTGGATCTATACACTTGGTCACTTTCTACATTATTTGTTGTGTGAGCTCCCTTTGAGTTCTATCTTTGTCTGGGTTTTCTACACCAACAAGAGAGAGAGATTCTAGATCTGAAGTGCTGAGGACTTCCAAGAACCCTTCCCATTGAGGAGAATTGGAAACATCTTCTTGTTTTCCTCCCAGGTGCCCTTAATACAAAAAATTCTTTCAAAAAATTGTTCTTGTCTTGTCTATTGGATATATGGAGCAAACCCTTCTTTTTACTGCTTAATGTCTTTCTATCCATAGATCTGGTTTTTTGTAGCTCTTGTATTGATCAACTAACTCTAGATCTGAAGATATTGGAAGCCATCTTTGATGTTAGGGCTATTAGTTATGCGTAGCTAAAGTGGTCTTTTTTCGTACACTTCGACAAAGGATTCATACTAACACCAAGGTGTAGTGAAAGTTGTCTTTTCTTGATCATCTGGGTGAAAAAGAACCTGATTGTATCTTGAATATCCATCCAAACTAGATGATCCAACTACCCTTTGTAGAATATGATCCATTTTTGGTAGTAGATAATTGTCTTTTAAAGATACTTTGTTCAGATTTCTAAAATCAATGCACAACCTTATTTCTCCTATCTTCTTTCTCATAGGTACTATATTAGACATCTAGTCATAGAATTGAATAGGAACTATTATTCAAACAATGAATAATATGTTTACATCCTTCTGAATAGAAGTCAACAATTTAGGATTCGTCCTTCTCATCTTTTGGCGAAATGGTTTTTGATCTGGCTTCAAAGGTATAGTATGTTGAATAATACTTTTATCATAGACCTTCAAATCTGAGTATTCCCAAGAAAAAACATCTAAAATTTGAAACATAAGTACTGCATACTTAGCTTTCATTTCTAGACTGAGGGATTTAGAAATCTTCACCATCTTTGGCTTCTCTAAAGTGCCAAGATTTAAATTTTCTACTCCCACCTCTGTTGGTGACATAGAAGGCTTTGTTGCAACGTCATCCTGGTTAAAAATTTCTTCCAAAGGTACTAAACCTCTTGTAATATAATTATCCTTAAGCTGTAGTACTTTCATTTCTGTATCATGAATTTCTTGGTCATCTATTTGAGCATTTATGAATTCTTCTTCTGTCTGCAAGAAGTTATTGATTTTTTCATCATTTTGAAACACTTTCCAATATTGAAAATTTTCAGGGACAACTGGGCAGTGTTTTACATTCATTTCATATTTTTTTTTGGATACAAAGTAATTTTGAACATACTAGCAGAAGTGGCTAGAGAATCAAAAATAACATTGTTGTTTCTAGGAATTAAAGACAGAGTAAATTCTGGAAATGTTTTAAGGATATCTAGGAATGCATTTCTGTAAGCTCTCATTCTGAGATGTTTGGCTTTGTACTCTCCTTTAACTTTCTTGATAAATAACTTGGAGTAACCATATACATAAATTTTCTTCGCAACAAGCTTTTTCAAAACTTTTAGACTAGCAATTAAGGCTTCATATTCAACTTTGTTATTTGTGTTGTCAAATGCTAGTTTGTAGGAAGACAATATAACATTTGGAGGGATATCCAATGATTTATTAATTGGGCTACGAATCCAAATTCCAATACCATCACCTTCTTTGCGGCCCATGGCTCCATCAAAATCCATAGTCCAAAGACTATTTTCTTCATCTGGAAAGTGCAAATAAGATAGCTGATTTTCAATTTCCGTTTGAGATACCTTTATTGTATTCAAAATCTCCGTTTTTCTATTGTTTTATTTTTTTCTTCTTGAGAATATGTTTTTATTTCCAAACTTTTTGGTACTAATTTACAAAATTTTGTGTCTACCAATTCTAAAACTAAATCTAAAAATTTTGAATTTTCTAATTTTTCTTCAATAAAAAAGTTTGATGATGCTGAGAATTCTTCATTAAATAAAATAAAAGACTCCAAATATGTATGTAAAACATGAATGGGATGATTGTTAGGTATTTCTCTTGTACCGATCATATACTTCATCTTAATTTTTCTGTAAATTTTTATGAATTGTCCAAAAATAGGAATTTTTGCATATGAAAAGTCAAGTTGCAGAGTTCCTATAAGATTTTCTCCCCATGATCTAGAAAGTATAATTTCATACCTAGGTGGAATATCAGCCACAAAAACATCCATAACGACATTTTTCACTGGAATTTGTTCCAATGAAACCACTAAATCTTTGATAAGACCAAGACATTTCACTCTCCCTGAATCAAATAAGTAGAGGACATGGTAAGGTCTTGTGATGTCAAGTCCTAACTTGTCCATAATGGCTTTAGGCATGAAGTTATGAGATGCTCCAAAATCAAGAATTGCATTGTGAAGTATAAAATAATGGATATTAAGACTCAAATAGAAGGGAGGAACTTCATTATCTTCTGATTTTCAATCAACATCAGGACCAAAAAGAAGCTCAGGATGATCATAACTCAAGTTAACCATATCAGATGTTTGATAAACTATAAGAAAATTATTAACTTGAAACTTATATTGATCATTCTTCATTATCTCATTCAAAGCAATAGAAACATTCAGTGTAGCAATTTCATTTTCAAGAAAAAAATGAGCAGCATGTTTTTCTACCTCTTTTAGTGATGTGTCCTTTTCAGGAAGTTATTTGGATGACGATTATTTCTTCTTCTCTCTTTCTTGAAATTCTTGATTTTTTGTTTTATTTCTGGTGGATGATTCATTAGATTTAGGAGAAGCAGAAGCAACCAGTGCTTTTTCTTTTCCTCCATTTGGTGCAACAACTTGTTTTTGCTAAGTATTAGTTTGAGAGCTTTGTTTCTTTTGATTCGCAACTATGGGAAAATTTCTGCTCCTCAAACAATACTGTCTTTTAACTTGTGTGACAAAATTTTGATAACCTCTCTGATAATATTCAATACATATTAAATATTCATTTGACATGGCATATAGATGGCCTTCTGATGCACAAATTTCTGCAAAGTATTGATCTTCTTCAGTGAGGAAAAACGGTTGTTGATTTTCCTGAAATAAATGGTTTTCTCCATAAATTTCTTCTTCATCATCTTCATTAGGGCCTTTAGTATAATTTTGTTGAAAAGGTGTCTTGACTTTTTGTTGACTTTTTGGATCCTGACCCCTCTGTTCCCTTTGTTTGATTTTGTATTGGGGTTGCTGATTTTGACCCCTGAATTGAGATTTCTTATAGAAGGTTTAGCTTGTCTATCAGCACTAGACATCTTACCCATCATTTTCTCCATGGATTTAATAAAAGTATCAATTTTTCCTTCTAATGAAGAATATGTTTCTTATTTTATTGTGACTATTTTCTCTGTTTTGACCTTGGACTTTTTAATAATTAGATTGGCCTCTACACTCATTGCATTTCTTTGCATGTCTTCCAAAGTTGATGGGTTTCTCTCCCTTAATTGATAGGCCATATGAGGGTAAAAACCATCAGGGTAATGGAGTAAAGCAAGACCTGGGGGAGGCTTGATATTATCAGGAATTGAATAATATATCTTATTAAATCTAGCTATGAATTCTTGGACAGATTCATTTGTATTTCTTTTCAGTGCATTATATTGAGCTAGGATTTGCAATGGATTTTTCTTCTCTTCCCATTTTTTCATGAATAAATCAATTAGTTGTTGTGATGTACCAATTGTACTAGCTCCAAGAGAGTGAAACCATTTCTTTACTTCTCCATATAAACTTTGAGCAATAATACACATTTTATCATCCTCATTGTCTACTTCTTCAAGATATATAAAATCGGTTACTTTAGCCACATGCTGATAGGCTGTAATTTCTGATGTTCCATCAAATAGAGGCATCCTATGACCATAACTTTGATGCAAAGCAGTAAGATGACCTAATAGAATTAGTGGAGAAAATATGGCCATAATTAATGGAGGAGGTGGTGGAGGTGTGAATTGTGGTGTGGATTGAATACAAGTTTGCAAAGGTAAGGATGGAATGAAGGGAGGAACAGATGATGTAGCTATATGAGATGGTGAGATAAAAGAAATACCAAAATCCTGTTGCTAATATTGAAAATAGGCTTTTTCAGAGGTTTCTTGAAATTTATCAACTAAGCCCTTAATTTTATGTAAATTAGCCCAATCTCCAGTATCAGTTTCAGACTCAAAGGTTTCAGAAAATGGTGGAAATGACTCAAAATCAAAAGGGTCAAGAGTATCTTCTAAGAGAAAATTTTCAAACTTGTTTCTAATTAAATATTTTTTAGGTGATGGAGAAAAAACAAAATCTTCTGAGACAAACCTCGTAGGCAAGGAATTTGATTTAATTAGTGGAGGAAAAACTCTTCCTGACTGTAGAGACTTAGTATTATGTTTTATCATAATTCTTTTAGGATTATATACCAGGGGTGATGGATTAGGGTCAGGGTTTGACCTGGTATATCTTTTAGGAGACTTCAGCCTATTTAGAATGTAGAAATTTGAATAATTTGCTGAATTATTCACTGAGATTATCCTGATTACACACTATTTAAGCTTCATGCATAATACATAACCTCTTCTACAATTGATCATCAATATGCGGAAATAGAAGCAGTCGCATGCGCACATAAACACAATAGTCAAGCACACATAAACACAGTATGTAATGGGGAAAGCATAAAGATGAAAACCCCCAAATATCTGTATATTATAATGATAGAGAACATGTAACAATTATAGTACAATACTCCTCACAAGTACTCAGTACTATCTCCAATAGTTACACACAAACTAGCTCAGATCTGAACAAGTCACAGGTTCAAATCTCCTCCACTGTTTGCCTGCCTCTACTGCGCAATCCAAGATGAGAATGAATGAGATCCAAGTTTGAATACCCTTTTCTTGTACTTTGTAATCCTCATTGGAAATCTCTATCAATGTGTGTGCAAATCTCATGCACAGCCAATAGTCACAACTGATAGTAGACTCACACTTTCACCCACCTCTAACACTGGTCTCCACTGAACTGTCCATGCATTGCAGTTAACTGATGTATTATTTAGTTGATTTATGAGTTAATAATTAGTGAATTAATTATTAATTAATTCACACCACTCATCACTAGTGTATTTTTTAGTTAGACTAAATACAACTAGTTCAACTAAGTTAAACCGAACACAACTCCACCAACTGTCTCATCAACTCCACCAAACTCTGCCACATGAGTTCTAACTAAAGTCAATCATGCAATAGCTCAACTAACCCTTAGGAAAATTGTATTTCCTTCTGTCAGCTGCATGTGCCACATCCAAGCATCAAACTGAAGTGCTCCAAGAGGAAAAGATAATGTTTATAGTCTAAATATTATTAAGGGTTAATAATATTTGGCTGTTCTATTTTTAGCTCGACAGTCTAAAAATAGAAACCGCCCAATGTCTAAAAATAGAGGTCCATCTATTTTTACCAACTCGACCAATCATCCATAAATAGCATCCTGCAACTCATAGACCATGATCCATATGTCTAAAAATAGACATAGTCTAAAAATAGACTTTGCGACAAAAATCACTTGTGTGGCCCCCCACCTAGTTTAGGTGATCACTTTCCAACTAGAATCAGGAAAGATGTTTCAGGATGCCTCCTTCACTGTTTCTTGTTGCAATCTTCAACACTCCCTCTCAACAAGAAAGGACTGTCTTTGCATGCGACATGCAACTCCATGCATTCGCCCTGCAACCTTCACAAGCGCCATGCAACTCCATGAATCTGCTCTGCAACTCCTTTGAAACTGAATAGGCTCCAAACAACTCAATCATTCTGATGCGTCTATCATCAAAGTCTTCGACTTCTTCTGGTACCAACTACACATGTCTTCAGGAACCACTACGCTGTTGAACTTTTGCACCCATGCACTTTGCACTTGCTGTCAACTCTGATTCGCACTCCAGTATCCGACACTGTCACTTTAATCTGCCTGCATCAATCCAATTGATCATGCTACTACTGCACTGTGGTCACCTCGTAGCCAGGTTCAATTCATGAGATCCACACCATCTCATGAATCCTGCCTAGAAATCTCCTCTTAGGATTAATCATGCATGTCACCCCACCTCTCACCTGGTGGTATAACTGCATGCACTCTATCTGCCCATCTGGCATGAAATTTCTCTGCATGAGTGGTTTCTTCCAATCCATGATCCTCATCTTGTGGCTGCTCCACATCCCGAGGTTCATTCTTACCTGCATGTAAAACTTGCTCCCTCTCAAGCATCAATTGCATGTCTTTCTTGCACTTCCCAACAATAGGAAGCTCCGTAGACATCCCATCTACTTCAAGTCTGTAGAGATTATTTGCTCAAATCCCAACCTTCTTGACTTGTCCCATTGCCTTGTGCCGAAGGAAAAATTTTCCTTCACTGAAGACAACTTCATACCCTTTATCCTCTAACATTGCGACTGAGATCAAATTCTTCTTTAAACCTAGAACATGCACTACATATTGTAAAAGAATGAGTTTACCTGACTCCCTCTGAAAGGTTATGGTACCAATGCCGGTCGCATTGTATCGTCCATTTTCGCCCAACTCAACATGCAACTGGATATCTTTCTCCACCAAGTCACTGAAAAGATTCACATCTCCCGTCATGTGAAAGGAAGCGCCACTATCAAAATACCACCCTGATCCCAATGCACTAGACACAATACATGCGATCAATGAGAAGTCCAGCTCAAATTGCGAGGCAAGAGCCTCACGAGCTGCAGCTCCAGCAACCTGCTTGTTCTTCTTCTTCTGTGGACAATTTGTGGCTTAATGTCCATGATCGTGACAGTGAAAACACTTCACTTTGGACATGTCATGCTCTTTACCATCCGCACCGGATTGAGAAGAATTCTTCTTTCCCTTCCCCTTCCTTGCTTTGGCAGCCAAAGCACAATCTTCTTCATCAGATACCTTTGATGAAGATCCATCCCTGGTACTCCGGCTTATCTCCTCTTGCACAAGATCCGACCAAAGTCGCTCCCATCCTGGCAATTTCTCCCGACCATTGACAGAATCCTCATAAGAATGAAAACTCTTCGGAAGACCAAGGAGAGCCAAGCTCACCAAGTCCTCATCATCCACACTAACTTCTACACTCCCAAGCTCATCCCTGCAGTGGACAAACTTTGTCAAGTATACCGGAATAGTGTCATTCTTCTCCATCTTTATTTTCCTGAGTTTATCCTTGAGCGCCAACTTCCTCTGGTCGCTCTTGCTTTGGAAAAATTCTGTCAACTCTTTCCACATCAAATATGGAGAAGATTTTCCATGCAGGCTGGATACTATGTGATCCTTCACGCCCTCCAACAGAATCCTTCGACACCTTGCTGTCTTCTTTTGCCAAGCCTCAACCAAGGCTGCATCGCTAGGATTTGGAACTTCAGCATCTATGAACTCCTTTAGCCCATTTTCATCGAGCACCGCCTCCATCCTATCTCTCCATGCAATATAATTCGAGCTGCCTTCAAGAGAATACTCCAATCGCAATCCTTGATAAGATATTTTGACTTCGACACCAAGAAAACACTGCTGCAAATTCGAATTCCACCAGCTCAAAACTCAACTTCTTCTGGATCTGTGAGAAAAAAGTATTTCTAGCATAGAGATCGACTGTAGGGGAATTTACTGGATATATCACCTTTCAGAGAAAGGATGGATCCAGAGGCTACCTGGCCCGCTTACAGACTCTGTCTACCGAAATAAATTGTAATCACTGTAATAGATCCGATGATCAATTCTCCCTCTGATACCATGTAGAAATTTGAATAATTTTCTGAATTATTCACCGAGATTATCCTGATTACACACTATTTAAGCTTCATGCATAATACATAACCTCTTCTACAATTGATCATCAATATGCGGAAATAGAAGCAGTCGCATGCGCACATAAACACAATAGTCAAGCACACATAAACACAGTATGTAATGGGGAAAGCATACAGCTGAAAACCCCCAACTATCTGTATATTATAATGATAGAGAACATGTAACAATACATAGCACAAAGCTCCTCACAGCTCTCAGCACTATCTCACATGCTACACACAAACTAGCACGGAAGATGAACAAGTCACGGGTTCAAATCTCCTCCACAAGTCTGCCTGCCTCTACTGCGCAATCCAAGATGAATAATGATGAGATCCAAGTTTGAATCCCACTGGCTTGTACTGCGAAATCCTCATTGGCAATCTCAATCAATGTGTGTGCAAATCTCATGCACAGCCATAGTCACAACTGATAGTAGACTCACCCTTTCACCCACCTCTAACACTGGTCTCCACTGAACTGTCCATGCATTGCAGTTAACCGATGTGTTCTTTAGTTGATTTATGAGTTAATAATTAGTGAATTAATTAATAATTAATTCACACCACTCATCACTAGTGTATTTTTCAGTTAGACTAAATACAACTAGTTCAACTAAGTTAAACCGAACACAACTCCACCAACTGTCTCATCAACTCCACAAAACTCTGCCACATGAGTTCTAACTGAAGTCAACCATGCAATAGCTCAACTAACCCTTAGGAAAAGCGTATTTCCTTCTGTCAGCTGCATGTGCCACATCCAAGCATCAAACTGAAGTGCTCCAAGAGGATAATATAATGTTTATAGTCTAAATATTATTAAGGGTTAATAATATTTGACTGTTCTATTTTTAGCCCGGCAGTCTAAAAATAGATTCCACCCAATGTCTAAAAATAGAGGTCCATATATTTTTACCAACTTGACCAATCATCCATAAATAGCATCCTGCAACTTATAGACCATGATCCATATGTCTAAAAATAGACATAGTCTAAAAATAGACTTTGCGACAAAAATCACTTGTGTGGCCCCCACCTAGTTTAGGTGATCACTTTCCAACTAGGATCAGGAAAGATGTTTCAGGATGCCTCCTTCACTGTTTCTTGTTGCAATATTCAACATAGAAAATATTTCCTAGGGAATATTTAACAATCGTTCCTCAGCAACAGCACCAAAAACGTTATCACTCTCCCCAACATCCTAGCCTGAAATTAGGAGTGAAGAAAGGTAACTACAGACCAACTTTTATCTAGGCATATAGCCCTACCTAACCAAAGTGGGCTCTCTCTGTGTCTCTTTCCAATTATTCAATTTTAGGGTTGAGTACCAAATTTTAGGCTTGATAATAGGTTAATTTGTTTTAGGATTTATTTAATGTTTTGTTTGCTGGATAAATTTTATAATCAGTGAAATCTAAAAATTATTTCAAAGACTGAGAAAGGAAAGATACGCAATCTATTTAAGCACATTTAATTTATCATTGGTGTATAGTGGTAGAAAAGAGAGAAGTATGAATGAGAATTTTTACATGAATTCATTCATTAGAAGAAAGACACATTGTAAAAATCTTAATAAACAGATCATTTGATTTATTTCTATTTATAAATTGAATAAGATTTTACACAGAAAATGGAATGGAAATGAATTAAGAGAGAAAGGCACAATGTTTTAAAAAATACCACATGAATCTCACACAATTTTTGCAAACTCCTTTGATTTTCATTAATAGCAGGTCCACAAATAATACACAGAGTTTTTAGAAATCGATTATCCAACATAAATACTTAATACAATGAAGTATATATAGAAAAATAAAATTACAATTATTACATTAAGGGCTATCCAAACTGATAATGATTTATTTGCTAACTAACTCTAACTACATCATGAAAAATAAATTGAATCTGATGCACTATCATGAAATGTAACTTAAATTCATTTGTTGAAGGAGATAATCACAGGCTACGTTGTCTATCGATTGACTGTTGATCTCTCAAAATTGACTTTTATTCTTTTATTAAATACTACTTAAACTCACATAACGTTTCCCAACGATCTTCATCAGGGATAGCTAATTTAATTACCCTACAGTAAATTTCATCTGCTTCAGTGTATTTGGAAAAAAATTTCTTTACAACAAATACATGTTTAATTTCATACTGAATATAAATATCATTGCTTATTGCTCCCAACAATGATTTTCCTGTTAATGTACCTTTAATATTTGCAAAATTGGAAGTATCCCTCAAAATTTCCTACAGTCTGTTTCTATAGTCATCTCTGGTCATAATTTTATAATTAATTACAAATAGAGAAGGCAACCCTTTCTGTGTTAGAGATTCTATCTTGCTGAAGGATCTTTGAACTATAACCTCTAAACTGTGACATTTTTCTTCAAGTTGAAGAATAAAATTCTTCTTTGTCTACACTCTTTTTACTTCCAGGATGGTTTATGTTCTATCCTCCATGCCCAAATCATCCATCTCATACCTATTCTTTGAATCCAGAAATATGATGATATTGTTTGTTGTTGCAGGCTTATATCCCATTTGTTCTTTGATTTCTGCAATGGCCTCATTTTCCTTCCGAATCAATCCTTTTTGCTCAAAGATTATTTGTATTCTTGGCCAAATTTCAGTGATGGACTCTGTGATGTCTGCCCATATTATCTCTTTCACCTAGCCCAAAGTATTACCAATCGATGATACCTTTTTTTCTTTCTGCAGTCTTTCAATCAACATTTCAGCCCTTTTTGCTTCAGCTGCATGTGAACTATCAACATTAGTCTTCTGTAATTGCAGTAATTTTACCTGATCCTGCAAATTTTTGATCTCTTCTTGAATGGACATGTTTTGAACTACTTTAGTAAGCTGCTCAGTTCCATATGAAGTGCTTGCTATAGAAGTTTGAGATATAGGAATGGCTGCTAGTGGCACTGCCTCTAAAATAACCTTTGATGTCTTCGGTGTTGATTCCTTTTCTTTTATCATCTTATCTAGCTCCGATTCCATTTGCTTTAATTGGGAATTTTTCTCCATTATCAACTTCATCATATCTATCTTTTGACTTTCATTTTATTCAATGTTGTTTGCCAAAGGATATTCTGTAGCTGAGATTTTCAATTGCTTTCTCAATGCTGCTATATCAGCGTTTTTCTTCTTGATGATCTCTTCAATTGCATTCACATTAGATGGATCTTATCCAATATTTACAACTAGATCTTCTAGATTTTTTATCCTTGTGTCCTTTTTAAATGAATATACATTCTCCAAATTCAACTGTGACTATACATTTGCTAGTGAAACCTGCAATTTGGATAAACTTGAAGCAGTATTAGTGAGAGTTGATGAAATTATCTCACCAGTTTGCTTATGAAGCTCCATTTGATCTATTGGATGAATTTATTTTGTGTCAAACTCAAATGTAGCTTTCTTATAATCTGCTTCTGATTTTGGTTGTGAGATCTCTGCTTGAAGAAATGCAAAATGCATTTTTCCCTTTTCAGAAGAAAAGGATAAAAGTAGCCTACTTTGTGAACTAGGAGTCTATTTCCAAAACTGATTATAGGTACTAATATTCAACTTCATTTCTTTGAAATTTTCAAAGACAACCTTCTCCTTTTATTTCTCCCCTGTAGAAGCTATGCTAATCTGGATGGCTTTTTGATGATATTAACGACCTATTGTTTGCTTCTATTTAGAAATAGTAGACGTAGTAGGAGTAGGAGTAGTACCTTTATTACCAGTTTGTGTAGAAGGAGGTGTCTCTTCAATGATGATGATTACTTCTTTCTCTGACTCCTTTCTCGAATTGACCTTCGAATTTAGTTTTTCTTCTTCCTATAATGAATCTTTAACTCTTGGCTTGATGAATCAGTCATGTGAGATGATTGATCTTCTCTTACTCTCTTCCCTGCTCTTTCCTGTGCAATTGGAATCTATAATGCTGATGTAGATAATGTTTATTCCTCAGCCTCCTGTAATTTTCCTTCTGTCCATTCAAGTTGATTCATGTACTTTTCAATCTCTGCTCCAGGTGTATGAAAATATGTTGTAGATTTATTTTCCACCCTCAATTTGGAAATGACACCAATTATATCATAAGACCAAGTAAATCTTGGTTTAAAATACATTTCCTTCAATAACTTATCTACCTCTTCCCCTGCTACTCTGCTATTATAGATAAAAGGACCTATCTGTGTTTTAATTTTAAAATGTGATTTCTTCTTAGAAGAGACAAAATGCACTTCATATACATTAATCATTTGTCTAATATAGTCCAATGCAAAAATCCTCATGGGGAGGAATTTAGGAAACTTATAAGGGGGGAGTACACATCCACAAACTCTGAGTTTTGTATAGTTTTGGTAAAGATACCAATCTCCTTTTCTAGCTTAATCTAATAAGTGAAATACCTTCCTGATCTCTTCACTAATTCTTAGCTCAGGAGTGTTGTTCAACAAACTGAATGCTGGCTGAAGAAACAATTCCACAAATTGTTTATAAGAATACTCTTTTTGTTCCTTCATGACTAATGAAGTCCATAAAATGATTGATTGTTGGTGACCTTCTTCATGCAATTTATGTAGAGAAAACTTAAATTTGTCTCCCTAAGAGTACAAGAATAAATAGACTAACACAGAGGCATAACTGAAAGCCTCTTCAGTTGTGAATTTCATAAACTGATCATGGATAGCATCTACAATAAACTGACTAAAATTGAAAATGATGGAGGGTTTGGAATAAGTGGAAAGTATGGACAAAAAAACTATGATGGCTTCATCTACCCATTGGTATGAATAATAACCAAGAAGGTAGGAAATTACTGTGATGATTTGTCTGGTTCTTTCAGGGAATATGGATGCTGGAAATGGAGTGTTTTTCTTAGGTAGTGGGTCATTTTCAGTCATAAAAATCTCAAGAGTTTGATATCTCTTTGAAAAATCTAACTTCTAATAAAATTCTATCAAGGCTTCTCAGAAAAATGGTGTAACATATTTTGTGTTTGGGGCTTGCATCATTTTTTCAATTTTTTGGGCATCAATGGTCACTAATACCTCTCCTGTAGAAGCGATAATAGCTCTCTGGTATGGAATATACCAAGCCTGACATCTCATGACAAAATTTGGGCAAATATGGGTATGAGAAAAGATGAAATGAGGGAGATTAGAGTCCCATAGCCCTATGTCATCTGATTTATCCAAGTAATTATCTTCTAACCAGCAATATAAGTCAAAAATCTCAATATCAGACAAGGTTTCATTTATTTTATAATCTTTTTCAGCTAAGGGAATATGGTGAAATTCAACTGGAGGATGCAATTGCAGACTTTCTGGTTGCTCAAGTCCCTTGTTTTTCGAAGGCATGGTTGACTCTCTTTGAATGGTGGAAATAAGAAATTATGCGATTGGAATGGCGGAAATTAGGAATTCTTTGATACACAACAGAGGCCGAGACTAAAAATGAGCTCTGCAACTAAAAGAAAATCAGTAGCTGCAAGAGAATGCTTTAAATGCTGGTTAATTTGATCTCTAGAACTCTAGTAATGGATGTTAATTTGGAATCCTGTGCAAAGCAGATGGAAAAAAAAACATGAAAGTCTTAAACAAGCACTAAATTATGAATATATGGATAATTTTGATTATTTCCCATTTGAAAATGAATGCAGGTACGTTGCCTAATGGTTAACCATTGAATTAATTGGCTAACAGTCAGGAGAACAAGGGAATTCAACCAATTATATAGGTCCATCTGCATTGGCATGACATGATAGGTGGGAGAAATGATGGTTTTTATAAGCAGTTAAGTGGGATTTCAGAGGGTTAGGAAAGCGGTAAGTGGTTTTGTGTGTGTGTGTGGGGGGGGGGTGTGAAATCACATCGGCCAGACACATAGAAGTGGGGTCAATGTTCAATACCAGTCTTTTCGAATCCCCCGCCCCCGACATTAAGTCTCAGATGATGAGGGGGGGCGAAGTCTGACACGGGCCGTCAGATGAAACGATGATGTGATGGATGATCGACTAGATGCGAGAGGATTAACATGCAGAAAAGGTGATCGATTGGTGGGGTAGGGGTGTGACGGGAGTTATACAATATGGATGGTAAATGAATAAATGGGTGCAACCTGTCACGATCGTGATGGAGGATAATGGATAGTGGAGTATGATGGCAGCAAAACATAACTCATAGGAATTAAGACCTGTGGTTTAAAAAGTTTATTTTTGAAATATTAAAGATAACTCTTTAATATAATGGAATTTTTGAAAATATACTTTTTCAGAAAAATTTTCATTTCCCTTTGAAATATAGAAATGGTGCATAGAAATTCCATGACACATAATTTATTTTTGGACTATAAACAAGATTATTGCTTCAAATTTGACCTATATGGATGAGATGGAAATTTAACTGCCTTTTTTAATAATAGGAAACTGAAGATTTTTCATGACAGTTTTAACCCTAAACTTGACCTAAATGAGAATGAATGACATGACTTTAGGTCTCTGAAAGGAGATGAAAAAGTGTGAAGGAGTAGCATATCTTGATGAGACTTGTTCAGTGATCAAATTTATTGTTGAGGATTGACCAAAATATATATATATATATATTAACTAATGACCTAATGGAAAACTCTCAAAAGAGTTGTCTTTTATCACTGAAAAAATTACTCTAACAGGACCATTACCTTGGTTTTCCTCTTGACTGTATCAAAATCGGTTCCAGCTTTTTTGGTACGTGCCCACACTTTCTACTGCGCAAGTACCAGAACCAATATTTCACTGCCACTTTGATTTACTGGTGCTCTAATTCCGATGACTTTATCCAAAATGTCCTCCACAAATTATATTGCTTCAAAAACAAAGGACCCAACATGTTGTAGAAGTTATGAGATGTCCTTCTAGGTTATCCCTTCAGGTTTTTTATATATCATTACATGCTTAAATATTTGGTGAAAATCCTTGCGCTTAAAGGTAATATCTATTGATGGTTTCTATTATTCAAGGAATTTGACTTTTATGTGGTGGTTAAACCAAGCTAGAAAAACATGGGGCTCAATCATTTGTCCCAAGTCCAGAATTTGGAATCCACTAAGAAAAATGAAGAACTACCCAATTCCAATCTGTGTCACATGGAACAAGTTCTTAACTTCTTTTCTAAGATCATCCAATTCATGAACTCTATATTTGTGTTGAAATACTATTATGGATAATAACATAGGTATCTAGTTGTGCATCTATAGAATTATTAGTTGATTGTTAATAATTTGTAAAATTTAGCCATGGATGGGATTCTACACATGCATGTTTAATCATGAATGATAGGCAATATTATGGAAGTCCCATGGTGGCTAAAGTAATGGATAATATAGTGGAAATGCCACTAGATGAAAGGTACCATAGACATGGATCTAATGGCCAAGCTTATTTCTGAATTATATGTAATATACAAAGTAGTGCAATGGATGCTAGCATGTGTAATGGCCATCTACTTGAGATAAATTGTTATTGCAACCCATTATTATCCAAGATCCATTTTAGCACATCGAAGTGGTCTTAATTAGACCTATCAATCCACCAACATGATACTTAAGGGATAGATACATTGAAAGTAGAATATATTATATAATATTATGGTCAACATTTCAATAAAATCAATATTTCTTGATGAATATTGATACATGATTCCATTTTAAGAATATTGTCACAAGGTTTGGATGGCCATGTAATATAACTAGTGATCAAGGTTAACATGTTATTAGTGGTGCAATGGATTCTTTGGTTAAGGAATTCATGATCCATCACCATAAGAATATGTTGTATGATCTACAAGATAATAATATGGTTAAACAATTTAACAAGATCCTATAATGAATACTCACAAAGGTATGCTTAGTGAATAACAATTTTTGGGAGGAAAAGTTCCTATAAATTCTATGGGCCTAAAATATTGTCTAAGAATATCCCATTCAATTTAGTGTATGAATAGGCTGTTGTGAACCCACTGGAGTATTTTATCTTGAAGCTACAAGAAGACATTTATATGTAAATGTCATATGCACAACAATTATAGAATATGTTGGATATGTTAGTATAATTGGAATAATATATGTGTTTTAACAAGATACCATTAGAAGGTTCAAAAAATTTGTCAAAATGCATGGCATGATAGGTGTTAGCACTCCACCAGATCTCTGAGGATGAGAAGGGACCAACAAAGGTAACTACAAACCAAGCTCTCACCAAGTAGCTAGCTCTATTAGGCAGGAGAGGGCTCTCTCGAAGGGATCATAGCCAAGAGGGCTGGATCAATTAGGTTTTAGGCTAGGTATAGTATCATAGGGGTTTTTATTGGTTGATTTGGGTGCTGGATGAGTGAATTAGGTCAAAGAGGTAACTAGGTTAGGGAAAATAAGATCATAATTGCAGACATCTGATGGGGCAAGGTAGGTAGGTACTTTAACACTTTAGGGCTCTTAGGTGAGAAGGATCAGACTGGTGAGGTGCTAAAATGAGCATGAAAATACATGAATTCTTTTTAAACTAAAGAAATGAAACAAATTATGATGATTCTCCCAAAACAAAGCATTAAATATGTATTCTTCTTATCAAAATTGAGAATCAAACATATTATAGAAGTGGAATGAACATGGAAAGTACAAAAGATTCATACATATGCAACAGAAGAAGAAACTATGTCAAAATATCGTACCACAAGAATCCCAACAAAATAGCTACAACTCATCCAATATATTCTTGCCAAAATCTGAATACACTAGTGTCTTTGATCAATACAACAGCATCCAACCTGTGAAATGAGTCAAGAAGTGAAATATATAGACATGACACAACTTCTCCCAACCTCAGGGGTCAAATCCCTGAGTTGTGGAGCTAATCCACAAAATTATGTACTGCAAACCTAGAGTGTATGGAGGTCAAACTGACTCATCCCTAACTTTAGTGAAACTAATTCATCAATCCTCAAAAAGACTTTTACCTAATGTATTTACCCCTAGGTAACTCAAAAGTATCATAATTACATTTACATCCATCATTTACATTGGTAAAAACATGATTTTCCATGATGAAACTAAAAAAACTAAGAAAAAATCAGAAATATCAATCACTCGTCAGGAGCGCAGCGCTAGTGTTAGGAACATAGCGTCAGTGTCAGGAGTGTAGTGCCATCTTCAGCTCAACTTTTGAATGGGTTGCTGATGTCCAAATTGAGCTCAGGATATCTCATTGGAAAGCCTGTCTTGTCTAGTTTCCATAAATGTACTTGGTTTCTAAAAATTGTAAGTTGTTACCCTCCAAAAAGTCAATCTCCCAAGAATGGTCATGAACATAGAGCCTAACTGAAAAACACGACATAAACATGATTTTTAGCGTGTTTTTTAACCTTTTTCCCTGCCATATTGCCTAAATTTTCTTAGAAAAGTGTCTAAATTGACTATTTTCTACCTTCTGAATCTAGTGGTAGTCTTGGTTTTTCATATGGAGGCCTCTAAAATAAGAGCATCGCCTAGGACATTGTGCTCCCGGTAGTCTAGCTGTGCTAAAAACTATCAAAATTTTGCAAAAACCCAAAATTTCAAAACTTTGTTCAAAATTCCTTCAAAATTGTTTTGTAGAAGCCTGATGAAGTATGCTAAGCAATGAGATATGCCTCAGCAAGGATGTGAAGCTTGTATCCTTCTTTTTTCTTGGCTAGGGTTATCTTATGTTTCTCCTGTAATTGCTTGAGTTTAATGCTACAGACTTTGTTTCTTATGATATACCTGTTACACATGTTTCTGAGCATTTTTTGGTCTTTGTTTGCCTTGTGGAGGAGTTTCTCAAGGTGTAGGTTAACCCTATCGAGCCATATCTCTCTGTCATCTTCAACCTCCTTGGCAATCCCCTCCTCAAAAGTGACTTTTTCATCTTCAATATTTTGTTGTTGTAGAACTCTCTTGAGACCTCTTGTCTGAGGTCTTGCTTTTCTTCTTAGAATGTCATCATGATCAAAATCATCAAGTGATGTGATGGCCTTACCTCTTTCCACTTTGAGAAGCTTTAAATCCATAAGTACTTGCTGATATTTCATCTACTTATTCTCCTGCTCAAGAAATGAAATGAAAAACTGAGCTCTATCCAAATTAGTTTGTAGCTCTCTAATTTGGGCATCCTTCTCTTTGAAAATCAATATTGAGTCCTCATGATCATCTTTGTGATCCAATTCAACTAGGTAAAACTCTGTTTCCTCATCATAAGGGTCCTCATCCTCTTGCATGACTTCCTCATGCACAACTGCTTCTTTCTGATTCTCATCCTAGTGTACCTGCTTTGCTGATGAAGAAGGTGTTAGTGCCAGTCAAGTTTTCCTGTCACCAGTGATCAAATAGGTATCCTCTTTCTAAATTTGTCTGATTATTTTTCAATTTTTTTGTATTTCATTGAGTCTCAAAATAAAAATTTGTTCATTGGTTTGGATTGTTAGGTGTTTTCTTCTTCCACCATGACTAAGTTTATAAAAAGGTTAGATTGTACTACCATCATGAAAGGTTATAAGTCATGAGTCATTGATGTAATTGTCATAACAGTAATTTTTGTATGGTCAAATTGTAATTTCAAGATGTTATCGTTAAATTCATGGTTTCATAGTCTGTAATGTGTCATGATGGAGTCAAATCAAAATTAACGTCATGTCAATATATGCATCATGAGTGGAAGAAGTATTTTCTCAAAATATTTGGTACTAAATCATTTCAAAGCATGTACAACAAGTTCTAGAAGTTTAAATGTAGGCTTCTCCAAAGGTTCCTAAAGCCACTCTGAGAAAATCATTAAAGGTGAATTGGTCAGCCAGCACGCTACTTTTTCATCATTACGCTACTCTCTCACTTCATCCACCCTCAAAAATCTTAGCAAATATTAAATTCGCCTCAATTCCGATCAATCAGACTAATTTTCCCTCTTATAAGCCCTTCTTGCTCCTCAGTAACAATGTTTTAGCCAAATCATCGTTTTGTGGGCAAAAAGGCAGTGTGTCTACTCTTTTGTTGAAACCGTCATTTAAACCCTCTTTCTTGTTGGTTTTATGAACACTAAAGTTGCACATGAATATTTCAAATACAACCACATCTTTCAATTTTCCCTAGGATTCCTCGAAGGTAGCAGAGCTTCTCCCACACTACGGTTTCAACCCAGAATCACTACGTTTTCAGAAAAGCTTAGTCTTTGCATTCAAGGAATAAAATCAGGAGCTCAGCATCTTCAAATAAAAAATATTCAAGATATTCTCAGCTTTAAACATGTATTCTCATCAAATATTCCAAATTATTTTCTCCTAAATGCTCAAAAATTCCAAATTCAAAAGCTTGTTAGGGTTTCAGGGCACAATTTTGCTTATTTTAAATATTTCTGCTCAATTTTCAGCAAAAATCCTCAAAATTTGATAAAAATACATTATAAGATCCTTTCATCACCCTTCCCATCCCTTTCAAAACGTTTTCCTCGTATTTTCCATTTTTTCCATTTTTCCCCAAACCTACATTGCATTTTAACTACCAGGCCTGTGTTTTAGCTTTTTCCACCCCTTCCCATCATCCTTTTTTGTCCCTTCCACTTACATAACCTTTCTAATATACATCCACACTCCCTCAAATTCTATAAAAATTTTAGAACTCATTTTCCCCTTTTATCCCCCTCCGTTCATCCAACGTTGAAGCAAGGGCGAAAAGGTAGTGCACGCTACCTTTATCGATGTAGGCATCTAGATGAAAAATGGGTTGCATTTTTGGAAAGGCCTTAGCTTATATGTTAATTATTTTCACTCAGTTTCCTTCACCAGCAATTAGTTTTACACAGGAATTCAAATAAGTACCCAAAAAATATCTCTTTTCCCCCATTTCAGCACTCACATACCAGTTTTGGTTAATGCAATTTTGAGTACTTTGCTAGATGTTTTGTGATGCAAAAAAACTTCAGAGGCACAAAATACACCCTCAACAACCTCCAACAGTTTTCAGAGGAAAAATTGACCAAATAATCATCATCAAATCAGCTCAAGAAGTCCATGCTACGCATTTGTTGCGGACACGCTACACAAACACAGTTTCATGCTACGTTTTCACCAAAAACTAATTTTTTGTAATATTAGGGTGAAATTCAATTTCCCAATGATGGATGATGATGTAATATTATGTATTAAGTGTGTGTAATTTCTAATATCTAGAAATTAATTAGTTATAATGATGTAAAATCAAATGTTTCTAGTTGGAGAAAAATCGGGGAATGGTTAGAACCTCCCTTGAATTGGGTTTTTGTTAGAGAAAAAGGTGTTTCTAAGTCCTAAATAGGTGAATTCGACCCCTATCGGTGGGGATTTGTAGTTTTGAGTATATATATTTCTATGTTTTGATTCAAATAAAAATTTAGAATGTTGGACGGGAGAGGGTGAAGAGCTTTGGAGCTAGTGTATTGTTTTGACAATAATAGAACCAGAAGTTACATCTATTTCTTAGGAATTCCCGTGGTGTGTAAATTTGGTAAATTTTCTTTCTTATGCTAATATTTATACATGTTATCACCATATTTTCTTTCTAATGGTAATCTCTCCCATATGTAAACAAAATTCATGAACACATGCTCTATTTTAAAAGAGATTTTCATGTATTTGTTTTATTCTTCTATCAAAATGAATTCACCTCTTGTGCTCATTTTTATTTTATACAATTTCATCCTATATCATCAAATACTAAAAAATATAATATACCTCTTATGCATAATATGTTCCTAATTATCTCTGTAAATTATCATTCGAAATTCTATACCTATCTCCTATTTTCACCCTCCTGAAACCATCATCTAACAAAACCATCTCAGACAAACCCTTCTGCATTTCATAGCTAGCCTAAAACCTTTTCATCCAGCCCTCTTGGTTGTGATTCTTGTGGAGAGAGACCTATCCGAATTGGTAGGGCTAGATATCAAGTTAAAATTTTGGTTTGTGGTTACCTCTGTTGGGATTCCTTCTTCAGCCTTAGGGATCTGGCAAAGTGATAACATACTGGCACCATTACAGAGGAGTGAAATCTCTATCTTCCCCAGGAAAGAACGACAACGACCTAGATCTTATTGCTGATGGTGGATATAATTCGGACAAAATAATGGTTGAATCATCCACCTGGTGATTCCACGTAGCTCAGGTTGATTTAAGGACTGCACTACCATAAGAATCCAGAAATCAAGACATTCATGGTGACTGAAATCTTTAAGAACCGGTAGCCTGAAGAAATTCTTGGTGACTTCATTGTTATAAAAATGGATTCAATTGCTCAAAGGTATGCTCCCATGAGCAGAGGAAACATACTAGGTTTTCTGAATCGGATACCTCAGGTTGATTGGATGACATATCTTCTAAATTTCAAAGATGTGAAAGGTAATGATGTTGCTCTTCATCTGGCGAGATTTCACATGCACGTGCGTAGATTAAAGATTGATTTTCCTAAATACTGCTTGATGAAGATATTCATGGCCACTCTGGAAGGTGAAGCCCAATCTTGGTATGAAATTATGTCGCCTGCTTGTATTTACTGTTCATATCATGTTCTTTCAAAAGTATAAATAATCTTGTCCATCCTTAATATTAGTTAAGAACGGTTGTAAACATGTTGATAATTTTATTGAAAATCTTGAGGACGTTTATGGAGATGATGAATTCATGGATGATGAGATCATGGAAGCCTTGTATGAAAATCCATTTCATTAGCATAAAGAAATCTTAGAGGATACTTATCAAGATGCTCTAGATAGTTTGCAGCAGGTTGAAGGTCTTTTTACAGTTGAAAATGATGGAAGACAAGGTCCTATTTCAGATCTGCTTGCAACAGAAGATGGTATGCAGGAAAATCAAGTTCCAATTTGATATTGTGGTAAAGTCAAGATGGTTGACCCAAATCTAGATTCAGATTTTGATGATGAAGAGTACGTTGTTCCATATCCCATCAAGGAGGCCTCTATTGTTGAGATCACCTTGAATGAAGAAAACAAAGTTATTAACCTAAGTGTTCTCATCCCATCAAAACAAAGTCTTCAGGAGGAGGCAATCCAGACCTTTTCTAAAAAACAAGATGAGATCTTCGTTCAAGTAAGTGAAAAATATTCTTTGGATGATTATGTGGCAAATTATAGGAATGTCAGTTTTGAGTTTCAAGAACAATCTGAAGTTTTACCTCTTATGACTAATGAGTGTGATAAGAAAAATTAAAATCTAGTTGCCATGTCATATGAGGATGATTTTGAGTTGGAGAATAGTGAACAAGAATAACCAGCAATGGTTGAAGAAGGGAAAATGGTGGAGGATCACACTGATGTGTTGCCTCTGGCTCATAAAAAAGAAACAATTCAAATTGATAGTTGTGCTAATCTTCTTTCTAATCATCAAGATTTGTTCTTTTCACATGATTTTCAAGATCCTTTTTCCAGTTTTCTATAGTCATTAAATCAAGTTGGTTGTCTTGTTTTGGATCATGGTTTTCAGCTTCAGTTGTATGTTGACTTTCCAACCTTCAAGATTTTTATAGATAGTGTAAGCAGACGAAAATTAGGTATCCAGCTACTTGATTGGCTTCATTAGCATTTTTCCTTTACCTGATTTAGCATTCATTTCCAACAGTTAGAATAGGAAAGGGTGTTATTAATAAGCTCATAGTAGTGAGCATCTTTCAACAATTTCATTCAGTTTTCTACAAGTGTGAAGTAGAAAAGCACTGGAGTTCAAAGCCCAAAATGAAGGCCATTGAGCTTCATTGAATTTCTGCCATTTTCAAGTTCCATTTTTAGTCAACTCAAGTCTTGAGTCTTTTTTTCCATCAATTTAAAGATAGTTCAAAGTCATTTTGTGTCATTTGAGTTGTCAGCATTTAGTCATGTTTTTCAGTTTGAGTATTGACCGTATTGGCCCACATGGTTAGGCACTTGGTCTACGGTGTTCTTGACACCTCCAAGGATTTTCCATCCCCAATAAGGCCAATGTTAATGCTAGTCAATTTTTCTTGTCACCAGTGATCAAATAGGTATCCTATTTCTAAATTTTTCTAAGTCTTTTTCGAATTTTTGGTATTTCATCGAGTCTCAAAATAAAATAAAAATTCACTGGTTTAGATTTTTAGATGTTTTCTTCTTCCACCATGACTAAGGTTATAAAAAGGTTAGTTTGTACTACCATCGTGAAAGGTTATAAGTGATGAATCATTGATGTAATTTTCATAACATTCATTTTTGTATGGTCAAATTTTCATTTCAAAATGTTATGGTTAAATTCATGGTTTCATAGTCTGTAATGTGTTATGATGGAGTCAAATCAGAATTAAGGTCATTTCATGATAGGTCATCATGAGTGGAAGAAGTATTTTCTAAAAATATTTGGTACTAAATCATTTCAAAGCATGTACAACAAGTTCTAAAAGTTGAAATACAAGCTTCTCCAAAGGTTCCTAAAGCCACTCAGAGAAAATCATTAAAGGTGAATTGGTGAGCGAGCTTGCTACTTTTTCATAATTACGCTACTCTTTCACTTCATCCACCCTCAAAAAGCTCAAAAAATGTTAAATTCGCCTCAATTATGATCAACCAGACTAATTTTACCCTCATAAGCCCTTCTTGCTCCTCAGCAACAATGTTTTAACCAAATCATCATTTTGTGGGTGAAAAGGTAGCATGTTCCTACTCTTTTGTTGAAACCATCATTTAAACCCTCTTTCTTGCTAGTTTTTTGAACACTAAATCTGCACATGAATATTTCAAAGCCAAACACATCTTTCAATTTCCCTACGACACCTCAAAGGTAGAGGAGCTTCTCCCATGCTACGGTTTCAGCCCAGAATCGCTATGTTTTTAGCAAAGCTCAGTATTTAAGTTCAAGGGAAAAATAAGGAGCTCAGCATCTTCAAATAAAAAATATTCAAGATCTTTGCAGCTTTTAACAGGTATTCTCATCAAATATTCCAAATGGTTTTCTCCTAAATGCTCAAAAATTTCTAATTCAAAAGCTTGTTAGGGTTTTAGGGCACAAATTTGTTTATTTTAAATATTTTTTCTCAAGTTTAAGCAAAACTCCTAAAAATTTGATAAAACTACATTATAATATCCTTCATCACCTTTCCCATCCCTTTCAAAAAAAAATCCCTCATATTTTCCATATTTTCCATTTTTCCCCAAACTTACGCTGTGTTTTAACTATCGAGCCTGTGTTTTGGCTTTTTCCACCCCTTGACATCATACTTTTTTGTCCCTTCCACATCCATAACATTTATAATATCCCTCCACACTCCCTCAAATTTTATCAAAAATTTAGAATTCATTTTCCCCTTTTATCCCCCTTCATTCATCTAACGTTGAAGCAAGGGCGAAAAGGTAGCATGCCCATGCTACCTTTATTGATGGAGGCTTCCAAATGATAAATGAGTTGCATTTTTGGAAAGGCCTAAGCTTATATGTTAATGATTTTCACTCATTTTCCTTCACTAACAATCAATTTTACACATGAAGGCATATAAGTGCCCAAAATATAGCTCTTTTCCCTCATTTCAACATTCACAGACCAGTTTTGGTAAATGCATCTTTTGAGTACTTTGTTGGATGTTTTGTGATGCAAAACCACTTCAGAGGCATAGAAGAAACCCCCAGAAACCTCCAGCAGTTTTCAGAGGAAAAATTGACCAAATCATCATCATCAAATCAGCTCAATAATTCGACGCTACGCATTTTCTGCAGACACGCTATGCAAACACAGTTTCATGCTATGTTTTCACCAAAAAGTCATTTTTTGTAATATTAGGGTGAAATTAAATTTCCCAATTATGGATGATGATGTAATATGATGCATTAAGTGTGTTTAATGTCTAACATCTCTAAATTCATTATTTATAATGATGTAAATTCAAATGTATCTAGTTAGAGAAAAATCAGAGAATGGTTAGAACCTCCCTTGATTTGCATTTTTGTTAGAGAAAAGGTGTTTCTAAGTCCTAAGTAGGTGAATTTGACCCCTAGAGGTGGGGATTTTTAGTTTTGAGTCTATATATTTTCTATTTTTTGATACAAATAAAAATTTAGAATGTTGGACAAGAGAGGGTGAAGAGCTTTGGAGTTGGTGTACTATTTTGACAATAATAAAACCATAAGTTATAGCTATTTCTTAGGAATTAATATGGTGTTTAAATTTGTAATGTTCCTTTCTTATGTTTATCACCATATTTTACTAATGATAATCTCTCCAGTCTGTAAACAAAATTCATTAAGACATGCTCTGTTTTAAAAGAGATTTTCATGTATTTGTTTTATTCTTCTATCAAAATGAATTCACCTCTTGTGCTCATTTTGAATTTCAGAAATTCCATCCTATATCATCAAAGAATAAAAATCTAAAATACCTATTATGCATACCTAACTTGCTCCTAATTGTCTCTGTAACTTATCATTCAAAATTCTATACCTAGCTCCTAGTTTTCACCCTCTTGAAACCATCATCTAGCAAAACCATTTCAGGAAAACCCTTCTGCATTTCATATCTATCCTAAAACATTTTCATCCAGCCCTCTTGCTTGTGATTCTTGTGGAGAGAGCCCTCTCCGACTTGGTAGTGCTAGATACCAAGTTAAAAGGTTGGTATGTGGTTACCTCTGTTGGGATTCCTTCTTTAGCCTTAGGGATCTGGCAGAGTGATAACAGAAGTAAAGGCCCCTTCCACAATATTTGGAGAAAACACCTGCCTAGGTCCCCTCTGATAGGTCTTGACCTGTTTTTCCTTTCTAGCCTCTTTGGTCTTTTTAGGATCTTTGACCACAACTTTTCTGGATAACCCAATTTGACTCTAAAATACTGATGATGGTGATGATATGGGTCCAGTAGGCTAAGTTGATGGAGGAATAGATGCAGATGGTTGAGATGAAGGAGGGATGTTTTCAGCATGTTGAGCTTGTGGAGTAGTGAAAACATCATTGGAAATTAAGATGTCCCATTAAATGTGAAATAGTTTAGATGATGGAGTACAATGTTTTTTATCAGCGAGTGATGGAACAAATTGTTCATTTCTTGATCATATTCTCTCTTTTGTACTATGTATGCCATATTTTCCATGCTCCGGAACAAACATTATGGGATGTTGAGAAATTTGACTCTTGTAAAGTGCATAGGAAATATGATGTGTTATGTGTAGAGTTTGGAGAACCTTCCTTCACAAGAGAAGCACTTCATGATGATTTTCATCATGGGATAGAACTTATCAAAAAGGTAACTGAAAGGGAAGACTTTCTTTCTCTCATTTTTGTACCTTTGTTTGATGAATGGCTCATAAAATTGGTCATCCAGGTCTTTAGCTTTAAATCACTTCTCACCCATATTAGGTATCCATGTAGCAGCAACAATGATAGGTGTGGATATTGTGAAAGTCACACCTGCAAGGGTCACCTGATTGTCCTGAAGGTTTGAGATGAAAATTCTTCTCAAAACACAGTGGTGTTGAACTCTTTGAACCATTTCATAGGAATCAAAGAAGCCCACATATTTTAAGCAAGTGACTATGGTTGATTCCATAAGTTCTCTAGTGTTAGTGGGCTCAAGCCTCAAAATTCTTCCTTGCTTGTGAAGTCTTATTTCCTATCTGTCCTCCTCCTCCTCCTCCATGAAATATTTGTCTTCCTCCTCCGTGGTGTTTTTAGTTTTGAAACCCTAGGGAAGGGAAAAGGGAGTGGAAAATAGGTTTAGGGAGTGGGGATGGGAGTAAGAAATAGGAAAGGGGTTTAGGGAACTTAGGGGAGTGATATGGGATCAAAATATTTAGGGAAATCGGGTGGGGAATTTTATTACATGTATAGGGAAACTTCCTAGTATATTTGTAGTCTAGGAGCTAGGGTTTTGGGAAATGTAGTTTTGGGATAGGGATTTAGTGATGTAGGGATAGGATTAGGGTTTACTATGATGTGGGGAAGGAATTTAGGGTCTAGGGAACAATTTTGGGATGTAGGAATGACAGCTAGGGTTTCTTAGCTTAAACAATTTGAAAATTTAAATAATATATTCAACACTTTAAATTTGCAAATGGGAAATGCTAGGAGGGCATAAAATGGTGTTTCTTAATTGTTATGAGGTGGAAGAACCCTTGTTGGTTATTTCGAGCACTTGCACGAAGTTTTAGAGGCTGTGAGTGAAACTAGGTAGGAACGCAACACCAGTTGTAGGAGCGTAGCGCCTATATTCCAGGAGTACAACGCCTTCTCCAAGAGTGCAATGCCTTTGCCAGGAGCGCAACGCCTTGCCTCCAAGAGTGCAACACCACCAAAAAAATTGGATTTTGACATTGAAAACTTGATTTTTGAGGTGAGGGAGTGGGAGCTTGATGGCTTAGAGATAAAATGAGTGCTTCTTTGATCTTTTTTTGGGCTTTATGCTTGGTGGATTAGATGAATTTTCCTTTGGGACCCACTTTTCTTCTTCACATTCACTTTAAATTTTGAAACCTTTACCTTTCACTTTTTCTTCTGATCTTTGGAGTTTATTCATGTGATGGATTTGAGAAAACTTAGACTTTGAAACTTCTGAGCTTTCTTGGCATATGAAACCTTTGAGTTGACAGCTATCTTAGAACCATGAAATTATTACATATTGAGAAAACATGAAGTTACATAATGGAATAAAAATAACATAATGGAATAAAAACTACATATTACTTTTCAACTTTACATGGTAAAGCAAATTTACTGATCACCTTTAGTCTTGTTGGTCTTTTATGCAATGGAAAT
This sequence comes from Pinus albicaulis, assembly GCA_034641835.2. NCBI lineage: Eukaryota > Viridiplantae > Streptophyta > Pinopsida > Pinales > Pinaceae > Pinus > Pinus albicaulis. The sequence continues at coordinate 141,819,913 of CM076570.1, forward strand.
GATGTTTTAATGTGCCTTGAAAACCCTAAGGCCTAATGGACACCTGGACTGAATGGACTTCATGATGACATGAATGAAAAGGTGATAAAGACTCATGAATGATGGACACTCATCATAGTGATGAAATGAGCCAGCTTGTGATGAGATGACAATTTTTTAAAAGAGTGAACCTTCATTAAAATCTTCACCAAGTGACCAAATTTTTGCATGACCTAGTGGAATGACAAAAATTTCTAAATGGGACCCCTAACATGACATGAAAGAGTTAATTTTGATCATTGGTGGAAAGATGAAAAATACTTACACTAACAATATTCATATCCAAAATAATTGATTTGAATTGAATGATCTGATGCCAATGCATAACGGTAAGTTTTGAAAACATCTAAGAAAGTTAGGGATGCATTGGAAAATAACCTATAAAACATTGTTGATCACTAGCAAGGGAATATTCCAATTAGTGTGGTTAGATGGAATGTTGAAAGAGCAAGGAGTGAATGGCATATACCTAAAATAATTTGATGCTCCAACATCTTTTATTGGGAAAATACCTCTTGCGGACAAGAGAAATCTCCCTAGGCTCAATGATTAAATCTAGAACAAACAGGACAATGCATAATATCTTTCTCTAGTAATGTTTGAATGGGGATTACTTGTTTAATGAAATAAATCCTCCATTAAATCCTCTTCCTGCTTGATATCCTTCTCCACTTCAATCTCTAAAGACCATAAACTGCAATAACAAAGACAACCTAAAGTATCAAAGCATACTATTGATGAATAATTTAAAACAAGTACTAATTAGAATATCGAGGAGCTATGATACTATGAATGCGAATAATAAGAAAATCATGTGAGAAAATAGTATATATTGTATTAGAAAATAAGAGGGAGAGATTACAACCCAAGCCTTGATGTCATAAGTATCCTTCCACCACTATCCAATCCTTCCATTAGTATGATGAGCCTGCACTTCCACAACATGAATGCATAAGTCAAAAACCTCAAAAAGCTAACCCCCTCTGCTTTGGTATGCCTTGTATTTATAAGATAAGATAAAAGGATGTAGATCCACTTCTAAAGGGGTGATATCCACAATGAGGAGAGATAGGATCCATAATGAGAGGTATGGAATCCATAAAAGTGGGGATAATTCCTAGATAGGTTTGAACTCGAGCTCATTCAATTTGAAGAAGATTCTTGAAAAAGGCTTCTAGAATTTACTTTCTATTTTTACCCATGTACAATTTTAATCTCCAAGGAAGATTTTAAGGATCGAAAATTATCTTGAAGTTTAAAAAAATGGTGAATCTCACTAGTCCCTAACATGCAAACTTTAAAATGTTTATTGATGTATTTGTAAAATTATTCAAATTTATAATGATTTTATATATACTCTCTATATAGTGTTGGCGATTTGTAATGAAAATACTTTTATATTATAAAATTTGGGCGAATCATTTTTATAAAAAATGGAGATTGGTGAATCTTTTTTTGGAAAATTCATGTAAAATTAGCCCAACTACGAATATTAGCTCCTAAAATTTTCCATACTCATCTCACTTTTTGGTCCAAAAAAATTCACTCATCATTACATGTTTTTAATAGTTACAAGTGAAAAATCACATTTTGACTATAAGAAAGGTGAGATGAGGGATGAAATCAGGGTTTTTAGCAATGTAATCCAAGATTCTTTTATTTCTTATAATGGCTCTTCTTCCATCTTTGTAGGGGCATGTTGAAAAGGATCCATCAGATAATGAAAGATCCAGATTTAGGCTCTTTTTCCTCAGTGTGAAAAAATGATATGTAACAACCCCTATATAACTACTATGATTTATGAGGAGTGGGAGTTTGTTTAACATTATAAAAATCAAAATTTAGTTTTTTAATCTTAAAAAATTGTAGTTTAAGAAAATCACTTTTATCAATTTCATTTTAGCATCATTTTTGGTCGTCTACTACTTTATAATTCTAGGAATAGACCAAATAATAGATCCATGGTTATATAATCTAGCTTACACCACCATAGTATATCTATATAGTGTGTGTGTTAGTGGGCACTAAGGATATATTGATGGGATCAAATGGGTTTCACAAGAACCAGGGGGAAAATAGTTAAGAGACTACAAATTAGGGGTTATTTTGCAAAGTATAAAGGGTATATGAGAAGAAATTCTCTACATTGAACAACAATACTTGGTGGGGGAGCTAGTGGACTATAAAAAGTCAATTCATGTCACCTATGTTAAATACTACTTGAGATACACCCAAATTAGTGGTGTTTCATTCATTGCTCAAAACTTAAATGGAAAAGGAATGTATTGCCCTACATTAATGAGAAAATACATGTAAGATTTATTAAGGATATTAGTAGGAAAGGTGGTATGGAGTAGAGATCAATGGCTAAAATGGTGCATACTTCAAGTGGCATCAATCTTAGTAAAAGTAGTTTAAGGACAACTATTTGGGTTTATGTTTTGGCAAGAATGCATATCATTTTAATGCAAAATATTGAAGATTTGCAAGAGTATTAGATTCAACCTTGCACTATGTTGTTGCTTGAAAATGATCACTTCCTAAAACTATCACTTTTCCCATTGTGTCCATCTTAAGCCAAATTTGTAAATCAACTAAATTACATATTTGAATATAAGAATTGGACCATACTAGAGTTAAAAGAATCCAATTCCATGTAGCTTAAGTATGAAAGGTGTTTTTTCCACATGGAACCCATCGTGGATAAAATTGTGTTTTTCTGGCCAAAATAGTAGTTAAAGTATATGGAATGACTTAGATATGGTTTTTGAGGTCAATGATCATGATGAACACCAACTTACCAAAGTTTCTTTATGAAAATATATCACAAAGTCATCAAAAGCTATCATGTATCCAATGAGTGTAAATCACTCTATTTCCACTATGCATTGCTTCTAAAGACATATGATTCAAGATTTGTATGTAGGATATAGAGAAATAAGAATGGAAAATTTTAGGGGCTAATGTTCACATTTGGGATAAGTTTCCATGATTTTTACAAAAAGAAGATTCGCCAATTTCCATTTTTTATAAAAATGATTCGCCCCAATTTCACAATATAAAAATATTTTACCTTAAAAATTGCCAATATTTTATAGAGATTTATATAAAATAATTATAAATTTGAGAAATTTTACAAATACCTCAATAAACATATAATATTTTCCATATTAGGGACTAGTGATATTCGCCCATTATTTTAAACGTCAAGAAAATTTTCCATCCTTAAAATTTTCCCTGGAAATAGGAGTGAAATAAACTAAGAAAATACATGTTTTTAGCAGTTTTTGGCATGTTCACTGTAACAAATTTTATTTTAGAAAGATAACTATTTATGATTACAGTTAACAACCATATATATTACAACAAAAATGTTGCAATTCCAAAGGGGTATCAACTTTAATTGTAAACCTGGGGCTTGTAAAAAATTAAGAGGGGGGAAAATTGTGTGTGAAGCATGCATTTTTTTCTTCTTTTGTTGATCTAATGCAGGTGAAATCAATTGAAGAGAAGTTAGGTTGCAAAAATATTGTTTTGTTATCTATGTTATAGGAAATAATAAAAAAGTAAAATATGGAAATAAAGACAAGTAAATCTATTCTATTTGTAGGAAAAGAAGGAAAGCAAATTCAAGCAAGATGGAAAAAAGAAAAATATACTCTACTATGCATTGGAAAAAACTTGCAACTAAAAGAAATCTTTGAAACATTAAACCCTAATTTTCATAAAAAAAATGATTTTTACTACAACAACTAGGTCAAATATTCTATGGTTTCATTGGGATTCCAAATTCCATCCCCAGACTCTTATGTACATTATAACATTTCAAGGAAGAAAATATTGATTTGGATGCAAATTTTGAATAGTTTTTTATGCAAATTGTGGGTTGGTACAAGAGTCCTTGTTTTTATATAGGAGATAGTCTAGTAAGTAGAAAATTTCATTCTAGATGTGGTTTTTGGAATGGATAAGGTGAAGGAGGGATAAAGGAAGGTCAAGAAGTATTTTCAAAGTCCTTATTCATTTGTTGAATTGGTTTATTTAACAAAAGAGTGATTCTGGGGGTTTCCTATCACTCTGCAAATAATAATTTATGCACTAACATGTTGCATAACTGTATGATAGCAAAAAATAAATAGTCATCTAATAAATATAAGTGCATAGAAAGGTGTGGTAACTACATCAAATCAATCTTGTTAAATATAATGAAAAAATCATAAATATACTAGTAAACAAACTATCTTATTGACATGTAGGAAATGATATTTACAAGTGATATAACAAGAATTATTGGTTGAACTAATACATGGAAAAGAGTGTTACTGTGTAACATAAATTATTGTTGGATTTACTAAAGAAATATGCATAAACACACTTGGAAAAAAGCTAATTCACTAACCCTACAAAGACAATGTTTAGAAATACAATGAAAGAATTTACTAACTAATTTAATGCATGGAAAGTAAAGACAAAAAGAGGGGGCTTGAACACCTGGGTTTGGCCCTAACTAAAGGAGAATCAGGTTCCTGAGGAAAGATCAGTGTAGGAACCAAAAATGCTTCTCATTGAACATAAAATGTGCCCATACATAAAATATTACAAGACTTAAATGTTAGGCAAAGCCTTCACTTGACTAATGTTGATTCTAGTCTCTAAAAAAATTGACTCTATGGGCTACTCGATCCCCTTATTTATACATAGCATGGTTGACAGATATCCTCCTTCAAGAGGGGGCTACTTTCCCCCCAAAACCCCCCAAAAGTAGGATATTTCTCCCGATGACGTAGCATATATATGGAGGAGTAATGAATACTCTAAGCTAGCCAATTTTTGGCCATCTTGTACCAGGGCGCAAGTCTGATATTTTTCTCTTGACTAGACCCCCTCTTATTTTCATCAACTATCCTTAATATCCTGCAAAAATAAACACATTATAACCTTCCTAAGAACTTAGTAAATTTTAGAAATACATTATTAAGTGTAGAAGGGGAGGTTAAATGTTCCTAGTAAAGGTTAGTTGTACCTTAAGTTGTACCTAATTGGAAGGCCCATCATATCCCTCTACTGAAACTATTGTTCATCCTCTAAGAAACCTACTCACATTCGTTTTCCTATTATTCTTCATTTATTCTCTCAATGCTCTATCTGTTATTCCATGTTGTGCTATATTTAGTTACCCCTGATGGATGAAAACCTACATTTTCCTCAATTTATTTCCATTCCATTATTTCTTCCTCTTGGTTTTGATATTCTTGTAAGCCTAACAGTAAGGGAGGAAAAAATATTAGTTCAATCCAACGGACTCCAAGTCTCTAGATGATTCTTTTTTACAACTCAGTTTTGTCTAATTTATCTCTTAACCTATCAAGTGGATGGTATTCCCTTATCCTTAGACAATATAGAAATTTGTGTCATCTCCTATGATAGGCATGCAAGCCTTCCTATCCTAATATCCTAAAGGTATCCTCAAAGTAGAGGATGGATTTTTCCTGCCTTTTTCTCGTAAACTACTATCATATTAGGATCTGATGATATAATTTTATGATTTACAGTGAGGAGACATGGGGATGGAAGCTTTGGTCTGGCCCATAAAGGTTCCTACACTTCTTTGGCCGATAATATATTTACCTTCTCTGTGATTATTTCTTCATACCTTATCCATGAGGCTAGGCCCATCAATTTTGAATCACCCAACTAATAATTGGGGTCCCAAATTTTCATGTTAGGCAACACCAAGCTGAGCATGTAGAATTTTGCAAAATTGGCCTTGTCCTCAATGCTTATTTGGACGCAAAAATCAATAACTTGTATTACATCTTACAAGGGAAGGGAACCATTTTTTTTCATCATATTAATCTAAAATTGACACCATTGAACTTTTAAAAAAAGGGAATCATTCTTTGAGGGGTACCTACATCTGAGAGCTTCTAAAGAGGGGTTTTTTGTAGTGTCAATCTGACTTTCTTTTTCCTATAGTAGTTTTTTTTCTTCTATAGCCGAGCACTCAAATTTTTATTTTCCTTTTCTTGATGGTCTCTTGTATCAAATTCATATAATATTAGAAGAGCCATATCCTCTCTCATATTTTTAATCTCTGCTTCCATCCTTCCAACATTAGTAACCCCCTTATATTCTGCAATCTATTCCCACCTATGAGTTCTACCATTTTCTTCTTCAAGCTCGAAGAATAAGACTAGCCCTAGATGAATAGAGAATAATTTCCCTGCCTCAATCCAAGAGTAGTAGGAAGAGAGGTATTTTAGAGCTTCTTGTTTTTCTCTTGTATGTTCCTGTAGAAATGAAAACTACTTATATAAGACTATAGTTTTTTCTTGTACCATTTTAACTTGGAGTACTCAGGGATTCTAAAGTAGCAGAAGCCTCCTCTTCTAGATTATCTTCTATTTGAGTTGCAGTGCCTTATTATGCTTCCTTCATTGTGTTCTTTATTGGTCTTGTTGATATCTCAATATCCACCTCATGATTTTGAGATTCTTCCTATGGTGTTGCTATATCCTCAACCTCTTATTTTTCTAAATGAAGCTCATCCAACCTTACCTTAACTATCTTTGCCTCTGTTTTTGGCTCAATTTTCACCTCTTATTTTTCTTCTGCCTCTTCCTTTGACTTTTACTCCATTTCTTCCTTTGAATTTTACTCCATTTATTACTTTTTCTCTTCTTCTACTTCTTCTCTTATCTCTTCCTCAAATTCTTTTTTTTTACATGCCTCTTATGACCCTATCTAAATTTCTAACTAGGTATTTAGGAAAACTTGCCTGTCAATATAAATGAAGTATGTCTAGGAGACAGGGTTCTACAGGTGCTCTAGGGAATATATAATTATAATTTTAATACAACATGGTGATCCAAATAGTTATGCTTCCCTCATTTTACTCCCATTCTCATTTCATTAAGGGATTGAAGGAGAAAGTGTGGGATGCTAATTTTCTCATCAACAAGCAAGCTATCTTGGAATCTCAGTTGTTAGAGTAGCTTGAACTAGTAGGCATAGACAATACTTAGCCTTCCCTCATAATAAATGTACTTAAATATGTTATAGGCCACCTCATTCCATGGATTTGGTAGTATTTCTCTTCTCACCCCATTCTTATCCTCCTTAGGCTGTTCATTTGGGAGAAAATTTCTTATTTTAGCATTGATTGCATCGTGCCTTTCTTATTTAACTCTATTTGACTCCCTTGGGAAGTGTGATCAACCTAAAAATGAGATATTCATTCAAATGTATAATCATACCCATGATAATCATCTCATGCCCTTCAGGATTTTGGATGTTTAAGGAAAATTCCAAAGTAATTTCATCATCAAAACCTCTCAACCTTTCAAAGATTCCTAACCAATTGCAATTCTCAAAAATGTCTCTAAATTTAGGGTTTTCATGAATTCTTGAGGTATCCATTGGTTCTCTCCTATTAAATCTTCCTCCCATGTTTTGGAAAAATATTTCAGAGAGTAAAACAATAAAATTTTTGGATAAGGGAGCACTAACCTTCTTTTACTACAGGTGCTATGGTTTCTTGTGGTAGAAAAGCACCCTGTAGTAGAGGAAAAACATATAATATTTTCTTCTCAAGTATAGGAGATATTATTTAGAAAAATATCTTATGAACTCTTTACCATTTGTGAGACTATAGTTTTAAAAATATAACAACCATACCAGCCAACTGTTTCACTATTTAAATTTAGATTGTATAATGCAAGGAAATTATATTTGATGATTGAGAAAATTATGGATACTTTTGTTAAATTTAGGTGGCGAGAACTATTGACTTATATTTTTTGAAGATACCATTTATTTCTAAGTCTTTTGAGGCTCTAGTATTCATTTTGGAAAAAAATTGTCCTCTTGTAGCTACCTGCCTATTTTCATAGCATGTTTTCTCCTTCATATAGAAATTATTCTAGGTTTTTGTAGTACAGTTGGTTTCAGAATCTTAGTAGTGGGGATGAACTCTTGTATTGGTGGCAGCCCTTTGTTGGATTTTTAAATTATTTTTCATGCAATATAAACCTAAAGTGTATGGATTTGAGCAATATTTTTTTGAGGCTAATTTGAGGGAATGGACTTAGCACGTAGAGGTGAGATGACCCCAACCTACCCCTTTGTACTTCACATTTTCCCTTATGATTTCATGGTAATGATATACATTTCTAAGCCTTATATATTCATAATCTAGTTCTTGTCCCTCTTGTGTTGATGTATTTTAAGAGAAAAGTGAAGTTCTATATTATATATGGTCGAGACTCTTTGGTAACTAAATTTGGCTATATATACCTCTTTCTTCGACACATTTAATGTGTCCTCAAATTTAAAATAGGTTCAAAGGGTGAGGTTTTAGAGGTGCATACCTATGCCTTATGTTGAGTTCTTTTTTCAGGTGACATGGATACTGTTGTTATGGACATTGATGATGCTCATGAGGATTGTATTGAATATTTAATTGTTGTAGTTGACTTGGATATTTCTGTTAGGAATTTGATTCTTTTGTTTCCATTATTGATGATTATACTAGAGCTGTTGTTGTGGGTGATTTTGATGCTACAACTCGAATCTATGGTACTTCTATTGTTGTTGTTGGATTGGGGATCCTATAGCATCATACAAGATATCTTTTAGCGGCTCATGACATATTTTTTTACCTTATGAATATGTTGGAACCTATGGCATGCAGTGGTTCTTTTCAATCATGATGGATATTTGGGCTTATAGAGCTTCTAAAGGTTGCTACAACATTATGCATTTACTGTAGTAATCATAGAAGCTTCTCAGACTCATGATTTTACTTTTTTGAGTCATAAATATTTTTTGATAATTCAGAGGGGAGTTGGTGGTGGTGTTGGAGATTTTATTGCTTGTGACTAGTAGGGAAAAGTGATAATGTTGAGCTATTGTGAATGGAAATTGAGGGACAATGAAGGGAATAATGAGAGGTGGTAGGTGCTAATGGGGTGTATGAATGTTAGGAAGATTTAGGTGCCTTCCTCTTTCTTTTAGTTGAATAAAACTTCTGACCTGTGTCATTTTTATTAATTTTGTAACATCACATATCATTATAGGGCTTTCATGTATCAACTTAGTATAATGAGGAAAAATAAATGGAAAGGACTTTGAAATGATAGGTGGAGGTTGTGGATGGTTTAGTAATGGATGAAAATGACGTTGAGAGGCTTCCTTATGCATTCGAGCTTGGAAATAGATGTGCAAGTTGGCCTATCTATCTATATTGCTAATTTTCTATAGTACCTGCACATTAATCAGAGTAAGTAAAAAAAAATCATCATATTTCCTTGTTCATTTTTTCTTTTTTTTTCTTTTTTTTTAAGCCCATTAGCAGCCTCATGGAGGTTTTCAGCTAGTAGGTCTTCCCTAGGCACCTCAAAGGAGGATTTAACCTAGGGATATTTTATTGCTTCTATATTTTTTTTTAACAAGATGATAGGCTACCTCAAGGAGGCTTTTAGAAAATGAGATGTCTCAAGTGCCTCAAATGAGGTTTTCACTTGAAGGTTTTTTTCTCTTTATTTCTCTCTCTCTCTCTCTCTTTTCTCCTTTTTTCCTTGTTTATCAAAGGATGAATGAATTGGGAGCTCTGAAAATCTCAATCACATTTAACTATTTTATTATTGAATTAGTAAACTCAACCCTTGAGAGGGGATTCTTATAGAACTTTATCCTATAGCCATTCACTAGAATCATGATCTTCTCTTCATATATTATCCCAATCTGAACTGAGCCATTATCATGAAATTCTCAACCAGATAAGGTCCCATCCATTTGGTCATGAGTTTCACTTTCAAATATTTAACCATAGAGTCATAAAATAGGGCCCAATCACCCTCGTGGAAGTTCTAACTTTCATATATTTATCATGCAAAACATTCCTTTTCATTAAACCACTTCAATGTGCATTAGGGATTGCATTCTGAGCTCATCAACTGCATATATTTGTTGTGGTCTCTCTTCTTTTGCCTTGGTGAGATCCATGTCAATTTTTGTTGTCATTATTAGTGTATTATAATAAAAATCAACGGATAATAGAGTATTATTTCTATATAAAAACTCAAACAGGGTGAACCCTCTTAATTTTCTTAGGGATAGATTGTTCTTTTCTTTAGATAATTTAATTTCTTCATTTGCATATTAAAATCACCCCACAACATCATATCATTATTCAGTTTTACAACATTATTAAACAACATGTGAAATTATATAAAAATAAAAATAGAACCATCAATGCATCAGAACATAAAGGAACAATTAAAGAAAAACATTCACACATAGAGACACCAGGATTAGTCTGAGACCAGGGCAAACCTCAAAACCATTTTAAATTCTTCTTCATATTAGATTTTCATTGAATCATTCAATAAAGAGAGAGTAAAATGATCCATTATTTTATCCACATGACTATCCAACAAAATTAAATAAAATATATCAAATATATGAACTTGGCACTACTCATAATCAAAACCCTGATTCAGGAGCTTGTGGTCAACTGTAGAACTTTGTGATCAACTGATGAAATCTATGGTCAACTGCAAAATTCAAACCCTAGTTTCCAACTGCACACAGAGAATGTGTGGGCATGCGGTTGAAGCCCTCCAACCACACTCATGAGCCTACATGTCTACATTTGTAACCAAAAAATTCTTGTGTCATCCCTGCGGATGGAAACCAAAACCCGAGAACTGACATGCGAGATTTAGACCCTGCAATTTCGGACTTATATGAACTAATCTTGGCGAACCACCACACACCTGTGTGAGCCAAACCAAATAAAGAACAATTATCATCATGATTTACAAATTAAGGTCACTTGATTTGTATTTTTAGCCATAAAAGGATGCCCAATTTCTCTTTTCGACTGGCCTATCCTTTTATGCACATGTGGGATTCAATTTAAAAATAAACTTTTCCTTGTCGAAATTGAGCATTTCAATAGTCAAAATGGGTCCTCTCGAAAAGAGGAATCCAATCCCATGGTTGGAATTTTCACTGAGCTAGGAAAAAATAACACCCCCTATCATATATGGATAAATTCAATTCTTTTCATCATATCATGTCGTCACTGCTCGTCTCAGTTCATCTATGCTCATCCATGCTCATCTCTTTCTTGTCTCTTATTATGTGCTAAAATTTATCGAATATAAAAGAAGAATAATTTAACATCATAGGGGAGCTCAATATACCACCATATATCCACAGGGGAGCCACTTGTACCACCCAAAATCACTTCCAGCAGGAAGATAATGTTGCTAACCGGGAATCTTTGCTAGTAGGGAGCCAATTCTATGATCTAGGAAAATTTTCCAGTGGGGAGAGAGTGTTATGACCCGAGAAACTCTGTGAGTGGGGAGCTAATGCTACAACCTGGGATACTCTTCCAACAGGGAGCCAATGCTATGTCCCGAGAAACACTTTCAATGGGGATCCAATGCTACAACCCAAGAAACACTGCGAACAGTGGGCCAATGCTACGACTCGGGAAACACTGACAATGAGGAAGGTCCTATGTGGAACTCTCAGCTCATGTCCATGATAGTGGGGAATTTCCTATGTGACACTCTCATCGCATTTCAAGTAATATGTGAGATACCACTTACCAAGCAAGGATCACAACCATCTCATGATGAAATCAATGGGCGAGATACCACTTTCTATACGAGGTAAGGATCATAAGCATCATGTTTCCTACTAATATTCCTAGCAATTTACCCTTAATATTCATGTGGTAAAACACCTACATATCTAGCTTGAGCGGGATTTCATTTACCATAAATATTAAGGATCACTCCTAACTCAAGAAACCATCAACCATTGGCCAAATGAGTGGGAAAGACAGATGCTAAATGGGTTATACTCTACATAGACCAAGATATGGGAGCTACATCTTCCACCCTATGGGTAACAGATAGAGGTGATACCATATTGTCTAAAAATACCTCAACCCCAGGAGCGTTGTATCTCAATTCCTCACCCTGGGAGCTCAGACAGGGGGGAAGAGTCGACATAGTGTCCTTGATCAGCCAAGACCCTTACTCGAGAGGATCAAATACATAAATACATGTTACTCTTTATAGATTAGAAACATATCAACGTGCTCACATATGGTACCAACTTAACCAAATCAATGAAGAGTTTCATTAAACATCACCAAGAGAAGAATTCCTTTGTTATCCTATTCATGTAGGACATTAAAATCAAACATTATGTTAGAGAAAAAATATGTCACAAAAAGGATAGCTTATTCATCCTCGCTCTCATGGAGGCAGAAACCACAAGTAGAATTCTCTCAATATATGAATATATAACTATCCCAACAACATATGGGATTTTCTTCCAATAAAATCCCACTCTTGATATCACAATATATCACTATCATATCCAGAATGTTCTCAAACAACTCTTCAAGGAGATTCCTTAACCAAAATTCCCCTCAACTAAAAATTTGCTCAACTTCAGTCAAGCTTAAAGATAGATACTTCTATTTCATTTTCATCCATGATATAATTATAGATACCAAGAAACACTCAGATGTGCTCTTTCTAATTCTAGCCTTGTCATCATAGTATCTATGCAAACTCATATCTCTAAAAGTATATCTCTCCATATTATATCTCGAACTCAGAATCCAACTCTGTCGTTTACTCGATCATTAGAGGCTCACAACTACCTATCAAGCATAGATCGTCAATATATAAAAACAAAATTAAAGGCATACCTTGGATCAAATTGGATTGGTATTTCTTCCAGGCTTCAGTAACTATCCATTTGGACATGCCAGAATTTGGGAGCTTGTTAAAAACCATACAATGCTTCTCCAATCATAACACTAACCAAACCAATATACCTGGCTTCAAACAAATCAATATTGTGCAATCAAATCAACAAAACCTTATCGTCATGTCAACAATTGTAATTTATCAAGAAATATCAAACTTCATCAAGCCATCCACATGATCATAATTATTCCCATTACTAAATTTAATGCATACGCCATGGATAATTCATATAGGTTTATTCCATTCATTCATTCTGAATAAAAATCATTGCATACTACATACCCCTACAAACACAAGATAAGTGAAGACATCCACATTCTCTATAATAAGTTAAACATTATGAAGACCTTAGAAAATTCCCTACCCATAGAACTCTTCCATGATTTACTTCATGTTTGTAGGTTTTTCATACTCCTATTTCGCTCCTAATCAAGGAGGTTTTCAACAAATGATATGTCTCAAGTGCCTCAAATGAGGTTTTCAATTGAAGGTTTTTTTCTCTTTTTTTCTTTCTCTCATTTTTTGTTTTATTTTTCTCCTTTTTTTTCCTTGTTGATAAAAGGATGAATGGATTAGGAGCTCTGAAGTTCTCAATCACATTTAGCTATTTTCTTATTGAATCGGTAAAATCAACCCTTGAGAGGGGATTCTTATAGAAATTTATCCTATATCCATTCACTAGAAGCATGATCTTCTCTCCATCTATTATCTTGATCTGAACTAAGCCATTATCATAAAAATATCAACCAGATAAGGTCCCAGCCTTTTGGTAATGAGTTTCAATTTGAAATATTTAACCATAGAGTCGTAGAATAGGGCCCAATCACCCACATGGAACTTCTAACCTTCATATATTTATCATGCAAAACTTTTCTTTACATTAAACCACTTCAATGTGCATTAGGGATTGCATTATGAGCACATCAACTGCATATATTTGTTGTAGTCTCTCTTCTTGTGCCTTGGTGAGATCCATGTCAATTTGTGTTGTCATTGTTAGTGTATTATAATAAAACTCAATGGATAATAGGGCCTTCTTTCCATATACCAACTCAAATGGGGTGAACCCTGTTAATTTTCTTAGGGATATATTGTTCTTTGCTTGAGATAATTTAATTTCTTCATTTACATATTAAAATCACCCTACAACATCATATCATATTCAATTTTACAAAATTATTCAACAGCATATGCAATTATATATAAATAAAAATATCACCATCAATGCATAATAACATAAAGGAACAATTGAAGAAAATAATTCACACATAGAGACACTAGGATTAGTCTAAGACCAGGGAAAAACTCAAATCCATTTCAAATTCTTCTTCATATTAGATTGTAATTGAATGATTCAATAAAGAGAGATTAAAATGATATGTTATTTTATCCACAAGAATATCCAACAAAATTAAATAAACCATATCAAATATATGAACCTGGAACTACTCATAATCAAAACCCTAATTCAGAAGCTTGTGGTCAAATATCGAACTGTATAATCAACTAATGAAATCTATGGTCAACTGAAAAATTCAAACCCTAGTTTCCAACTACACACAAAGAATGTGTGTGCATGCGATTAAAGCCCTCCAACCGCACTCATGAGCCTACTTGTCTGCAGTTGTAACAAAAAAATTCTTGTGTCATCCCTGCGGATCGAAACCAAAACCCTAGAACTCACATGTGAGATTTAGACCCTGCGATTTCGAACTTGCATGAACCAATCTTGATGAACCACCACATACTTGTGTGAGCCAAACCAAATAAAGAAAAATGATCATCATGATTTCCAAATTAAGGTCACCTGACTTGTATTTTTAGCCATCAAAGGATGCCCATTTTCTATTTTTGGCTAACCTGTCCTTTTATGCACATGTGGGATTCAATTAAAATATACACTTTTCCTTTTCCAAATTGAGAATTTCAATAGTCAAAATGGGTCCTCTCGAAAAGAGGAATCTACTCCCATGGTTGGAATTTTTCACTGAGCTGGGAAAAAATAACACTCCCTATCAGATAGGGATAAATTCAATTCCTATCATTATATCATGTCGTCACTGCTAATTTTGGTTCATCTATGCTCATACATTCTCATCTCTTACTTGTCTCTTCTTATATGCTAAAATTTATCGAATATAAAAGAAGAAGAATTTAACATCGTAGGGGAGCTCAATATACCACCCTCTATTAGAAAGGGAGCCACTTGTACCACCCAAAATCATTGCCAACAAGAATCTAATGTTGTTAACCAGGAATAGCTGCTAGTAGGGAGCCAATGTTACGACCCGTGAAACTTTTCTAGCCGGGAGAGAGTGGTATGACCCGAGAAAATATTTCAATGGGGAGCTAATGCTACAACCTAGGATACGCTGCCAACGGGGAGCCAATGTTATGTCCTGAGAAACATTGTGAGTGGGGATCCAATGATATGACCCGAGAAACACTGCCAACAGGGAGCCAATGCTATGACCTAGGAAACACTGACAATGAGGAAGTTCCTAAGTGGAACTCTCACCTCATTTCCATGATAGTGGGGAATTTCCTATGGGACACTCTCATCCCATTTCAAGCAATAGGTAAGATACTACTTACCAAGCAAGGATCACAACCATCTCGTGATGAAATCAATGGGTGAGATACCACTTTCTATATGAGGTAAGGATCATAACCATCCTATTTCCTACCAATCTTCCTAGCAATTACCTTTAAGATTCATGTGGTAAAAAAACTGCATATCTAGCTTGAGCGGGTTGTCATTTACCATAAATAGTAAGGATCACACCTAACTCAAGAAACCATCACCTATTGGCTAAATGGGGTATACTCTACATAGACCAAGATAGGGGAGCTACAACTTGCACCCTGTGGGTAATAGATAGAGGTGATACCCTATTGTCTAGAAATGCCTCAACCGCAGGAGCCCTGCATCTCAATTCCTCACCCTGGGAGTTCAAAAAGGAAGGAAGAGCTAACATAGTGTCCTCGATCAGCCTAGACCCTTACATGGGAGGGTCACATCCATAAATCCATGTTACTCTTTGTATATTAGAAACATATCAACGTGCTCAGATATGGCACCAACTTAGCCAACTCAATGAAGAGTTTCCTTAAAATTCATCAAGAGCAGAAGTCCTTTGTTTTCTTGTTCATGTAGGACATTAAAATCAAACATTATGTTAGAGAAAAAATATGTCACAAAAAGAATAGATTATTCATCCTCCCTCTCATGCAAGTAGAAACCACAAGTAAAATTCTCTCAATATATGAAGATATCACTATCCCAACAACATATTGAATTTTCTTCCAATCGAATCCCAATCTTGATATCACAATATATCACTATCATATCCAAAACCTGCTCAAACAACTCTTCAAGGAGCTTCCTTAGCCAAACTTCCCCCAACTAACAATGTACTCAAATTCAGTTGAGCTTAAAGTTACAAACCTCTATTTCATTTTCATCCATGATATAATTATAGATTGCAAGCAACACTCAGATGTGCTCTTTCTAATTCCAGCCTATTCATCATAGTATCTATGCAAATTCACTCTAAAAGTATATCTCTCCATATTTAATCTCAAACTCAAAAGCCAACTTCGTCTTATACTTGATCATCAAAGGCTCACTACCTATCAAGAATATATCGTCAATATACAAAATCAAAATCAAAGGTATAATTTGGATCAATTTGGATTGGTACTACTTCCAGGCTTCAGTAACTATCCATGTGGACATGCTAGTCTTTGGGAGCTTGTTACAAACCATACAATGCTTTGTCCAATAATAACACTAACCAAACCAATATACATGGCTTCAAACAAATCATTACTATGCAATCAAACCAACAAAAACCTATCATCATGTCAACAATTGTCATTTATCAAGAAACATAAAACTTCATCAAACCATCCACATGATCATAATTATTTCCATTATGTTGGGTGTGGATCCTGATTATCTTGTTTACTTTGTATCACAGCATTGGACCCCTGTACCTTAAAAGGGGCGGCAACGCCGCCCAAAATTTAATCGCTGCCGTGGGGGGTCTTGGAGCCCCCCCCTGGCGGGGGTTCGGGGGCAGCGCCCCCGAAGCTAAAAACAGATGTAAAATTTCCTTGTAAAAGTATAGTAATTTCTAGTCAATCTGGGCCGCTCATTAGGCAAATGATCTGATGGTAGAAGTTATGTTTAGATTAGGGTTTTTTGCCCTAGAAGGCGACCCCCTTGTATATATGGGGGCATTGTATTGCGGCTGTGTATGAGGTGTGTATTCTCGGAGCGAGAAACAGAGAGGGAGACTGTGAGAGAGAACAGAGGATATTACAACGGATCTGCTGTAGGTTTTGTCTCTTCATTTTGTTGGATAATATAAAGGAAGGACTGGTTGTTCGGGGTGGACGTAGCCCAAACTGGGTGAACCACGTATATCTGTGTCTCTATGGTTTTATGTGTTTTGTGTGCTTGTATTTTCCGCATATTTTATGTGTTTCATTGCTCTGTAATATTTAATTTTCTAACAACTGGTATCAGAGCCGAAGGTATATTTCGATAAACTCGCGGAAAAAAGGGTTCTGGTTCGAGTGGGAGCAATGAGCGGACGATGGTAAGTTTAGGGTCGAGAAATTTAACGACCAAAAATTTGCGGCGCATGGAAGATGCGAGATGGAAGATTATACGCCATCGAAAGATACTGTACCTACCATTGAGCGGAAAAAAACAAAGGTATATTTCGCTGATAAACTCGCAGGAAAAAAGGGTTCCTGGTTCGAGTGGGAGCAATGGCGGACGATGGTAAGTTTAGGGTCGAGAAATTTAACAGCCAAAAATTTGCGCTGTGGAAGATGCAGATGGAAGATTATCTGTATCAGAAAGATCTGTACCTACCATTGAGCGGAAAAAAAAAGAAGCCGGCGACCATGACAGACGCGGAATGGAACATTCTCGATAGAAAGGCACTCGGAACAGTATGGTTGTGTCTTGCGGCGTCAGTCGCCTTCAATATTTCGAAGGAAACAACAACATAGGTTTTGATGCAGACGTTGGCGAAACTGTATGAAAATCCCTCGGCCTCAAACAAGGTATTTCTTATGAAACGACTATTTAATATGAATATGTCGGAAGGTGGATCTGTTGCAGACCATTTAAATGAATTTAATACAGTTACCAGTCAGCTAAGTTCTGTAGGGGTAAAATTTGATGATGAAGTTAGAGCTTTGTTATTCTTGTGCTCATTGCCAAAGAGTTGGAATGGTTTAGTAATGGCCATTAGTAACTCTGTCTCTGGATCTAGTACTTTAAAGTTTGATGATGTTGTTGGTGCTATCCTTAGCGAGGAAATGCGATGGAAAAGCTCCGGTGAGACATCAGGTAATGCTTTGAGTGCAGAGTCTAGGGGAAGAAGAATGAAAAGAGGAAAGAGCTCGGGATATCGCAGTAAATCAAGGAAAGGCAGATCCAAGTCCAGATCGGGGATAGTGTGCTGGAATTGCGGAAAGAAAGGACACCTAAAGAAAGACTGTAGATCTCGGAAGGGAAAAGAAGGAGACACACAGCAAGAAAACAATCATGAAGCAAATGTGACAGGTGATGTCTTACAAGATGCTTTGATTCTTTCTTTCGAAAATGTTACTGATTCTTGGGTTGTAGATTCAGGGGCTTCATTCCATGCCACACCTGATAAGAAATATTTTCATGACTATGTCCAAGGAGATTTTGGACAAGTTCGTTTGGGTGATGATAAGCCCTGTAAAATTGTTGGAATGGGTAAAGTTCTTGTAAAACAACAGAATGGAAACCAATGGCTACTAAAGGAGGTAAGGCATGTTCCAGATCTGAAGAAAAATCTGATTTCAACAGGGCAGTTAGGCGGTGAAGGTTGTGTGACAACTTTCACGGATAAAACTTGGAAGGTCACCAAAGGAGCCTTGGTAATAGCAAAAGGCGAAAAGGTTGGTACATTGTATTTATGCAATGGTATTTCTAACTCTGTTAATGCTTTAACTTCCAAAGGAGCAGATGCAGCATTATGGCATCATAGACTCGGACACATGAGTGAGAAGGGAATGAAGATTCTTCACTCAAGAAATTTGTTGCCAGGATTGAAGAATGTTGATTTGGATTTCTGTGAGAATTGCATTTATGGAAAACAAAAGAGAGTCAGATTTCTCAGAGTTGGGAAAGAAAAGAAGAGCGAAAATTGGAGCTTGTGCATACAGATGTATGGGGACCTGCTCAGGTATCATATCTCGGTGGCTCTCGCTATTATGTTACTTTTATTGATGATGCAACTAAAAAAACATGGATTTATTGTATTCAGAATAAATCTGATGTATTTGATACTTTCAAGAAATGGAAAGCTTTGGTTGAGATTGAGACAGGAAAGAAGTTGAAGTGTCTCAGATCAGACAATGGAGGTGAATATTGCAGCAAAGAGTTTGATAGGTACTGTTCGGAGCATGGAATTCGTAGAGAGAAGACAGTTCCAAGAACACCACAAGAAAATGGTGTGTCAGAAAGGATGAACAGAACAATCATGGAGCGTGCAAGGTGCATGAGATTGCATGCAGGATTGCCTTTACAATTTTGGGAAGATGCTGTAGATACTGCTGTTTATCTAATAAACAGAGGGCCTTCAAGTTCCTTGGATGGTGGTATTCCAGAGGAAGAATGGACAGGTAAAAAGGTAAACTACTCCTTTTTAAAGCCTTTTGGTTGTGAGGCCTTTGTCCATATTAATAAAGAAAACAGAACAAAGCTTGAGGCAAAATCAAAGAAATGTACCTTTATTGGATATGGTGCTAATGATTTTAATTATCGCTTATATGATTATGAAAATCACAAAATCATTAGGAGTAGAGATGTAATATTCAATGAAAAGGTCTTGTATAAGAATCAGCTGCAGGAAAATAAACAGGAAAAAGAAAGCAAGGAATACACGGTTCTTGATGAGATAACTGAAAAAGTAAAGGTGCCTGAAAATAATAATAATCAACAACCACAGCAACAACAACTACCAGAACAGCAACAGGCACCTCAAACACCTGAAAGTGGTGTTAGAAGATCTACCAGGATAAGTAGACCCCCTGAACGATACTCTCCTTCATTTTATTATTTATTGTTGACTGATTCTGGTGAACCTGAATGTTATGAAGAAGCAATGCAGGTTGAAAGCAGGAAGAAGTGGGAGCTAGCCATGGAAGAAGAGATGGACTCCTTAATGCATAACCGGACTTGGGACTTAGTCAGGTTGCCTGCAGGTAAAACTACATTGCAGAATAAATGGGTTTACAGGCTAAAGGAAGAAGATGGAGGAAAACAGAGGTACAAAGCTAGACTTGTGGTGAAGGGGTTTGCACAGAAGAAAGGTATTGATTTTTATGAAATATTTTCTCCTGTTGTTAAGATGAATTCAATCAGAACTATCTTAAGTCTTGTAGCAGCGGAAGATTTACATCTTGAACAGTTAGATGTAAAGACAACATTTCTCCATGGAGATTTGGAGGAAGAGATATACATGCAGCAACCAGAAGGATATGAGGTAAAAGGGAAAGCAAAATTGGTGTGCAGGTTAAAGAAGAGCTTGTATGGCTTAAAACAGGCCCCAAGGCAGTGGTATCTAAAATTTGACAAGTTTATGTCTGAACAAGGTTATACTAGATGTCACTCTGATCATTGTGTTTATCTGAAAAGGAAAAATGATGGCAGCTATATTATATTGTTATTGTATGTAGATGACATGCTTGTTGCGGGGTCTAACATGCAGGAAATAAATGTGCTCAAAAGAAAATTGGCAAATTCATTTGCAATGAAGGATTTGGGAGCTGCAAAACAAATCCTTGGTATGAGGATAACTAGAGACAGGAAAAATTGCAAATTAACACTGTCTCAGAATGAGTACATAGAAAAGGTGTTGAAAAGATTTAATATGCACAATGCAAAACCAGTTATTACACCTTTTGCTAGCCATTTCAAACTTAGTAAGGAGATGTGCCCAAAGACCCAAGAAGACATGGATTATATGTCTAAAGTTCCATATGCATCAGCAGTTGGAAGCTTAATGTATGCAATGGTCTGCACAAGGCCTGATATTGCACATGCAATGGGATTTGTAAGCAAGTATATAAACAATCCGGGAAAAGAACATTGGATGGCAGTAAAATGGATTCTCAGATATTTGAGAGGTACCACAAATCAAGCATTATGCTTTGGTGGTTCAAACATTGCTCTACGGGGATATGTTGATGCAGATATGGCAGGTGACAGAGATAACAGGAGGAGCACTACAGGATATGTATTTACTGTAGGTGGAACAACTGTCAGTTGGGTTTCAAAAATCAAAAGTGTTGTTGCACTTTCAACAACAGAAGCCGAGTATGTTGCTGCTACAGAGGCTAGTAAAGAAATGATTTGGTTACAAAGGTTTATGGATGAATTGGGTAAGAAGCATGATATGGGCACACTATACAATGATAGCCAAAGTGCTATTCATCTTGCAAAGAACTCGGCATTTCATTCCAGGACTAAACACATACATCTCAAGTACCATTTCATACGGTCAGTATTGGAAGATGGAGAGTTGAAGCTGGAAAAGATACACACTAGCCAGAATCCTGCAGATATGCTAACAAAAGTTGTAACAAGGGAGAACCTGTGAACATGATCAGTTTCAATTGGTCTTGAAGGATGACGATGAAGATGAGAAACAGCCAGGTCCAAAGAGGAGTCATTGTCCAGCAAAGGAAGCAGCAATGGAGTTGATACAATCAGTCTCCAAGTGGGAGATTGTTGGGTGTGGAGCCTGATTATCTTGTTTACTTTGCATCACAGCATTGTGGACATGCCTTAAAAGGCGGAAAACGCCGCCGGGGTGTCGCTACGTGGGGGTCCGGGGGGGGGCGGCGGCGCTTTTGGGCCCCCCCTGGCGAGGGTTGAGCGAGCGCCCCAAGTAAAACCAGATGTAAAATTGCCTTGTAAAAGTATAGTAATTTCTAGTCAATCTGGGCCATTCATTAGGCAAATGATCTGACGGTAGAAGTTATGTTTAGATTAGGGTTTTTTTCCCTAGAAGGCAACCCCCTTGTATATATGTGGGCATTGTATTGCGGCTGTGTATTATGAGTGTATTCTCGGAGCGAGAAACAGAGAGGGAGACTGTGAGAGAGAACAGAGGATATTACAGCGGATCTGCTGTAGGTTTTGTCTCTTCATTTTGTTAGATAATATAAAGGAAGGACTGGCTGTTCGGGGTGGACGTAGCCCAAACTGGGTGAACCACGTATATCTGTGTCTCTCTGGTTTTATGTGTTTTTTGTGCTTGTATTTTCCGCATATTTTATGTGTTTCATTGCTCTGTAATATTTAATTTTCTAACACATTACTAAATGTAAATGCATACACCATGGATAATTCATATAGGTTTATTCCATTCATTCATTATGAATAAAAATCAATGCATACTACATACCCCTACAAACACAAGATAAGCCAAGACATTCACATTCTCTATAATAAGTTAAACATTATGAAGACCTTAGAAAATTCCCTGCCCATAGAACTCTTCCATCATCTTCATACTCCTAGTGCACTCCTAATCTCATGCATTAGACTTTAGTATTTGTGGCCTATAGGCACAATCGCACCCATATGCTTTCTTCAGTGCAGTTGTGAGGCCTATAACCACACTCTTAAGCCTTTTTCTCCGCAGTTGGGGCTAGGACTAGGAGAAATCTTCTCTGATAAAAATAAAAAAATTTCCAAAAGGTTTTCAACAATTTTAGATGTTTATTCATTTCTAGGATCCTTCCTTCAACAATCAAGAGTCTTTTATTCATTTTTTTCAAATGACATGTGTTAAAATCTCATGAAAATTTTTGTCCCTCTAAATCAGGACCCACTTCATTCATTATCATAATACTATTATGTATCAACATAAATGTTAGGTCACGAAGACAAACTCTATCAGGTTCTAAAACACACATACATCATGGTCATGTCATAACAGGTTAACATCAACTACTTCATCATCACATATGAGCATGACATCAAAATTTCATCAAGGGTTAGTGTCATATAATTAGGGTATCTGACAAGAGTATCATCATATTGTTATACTTTCATCATCAAGGTTACTATGTTTATCACAATAATTTTCAATATTATCAAGTTACCATATATTAAAAATCAATGTTTTTATGTATCTTTACTATGAATTAATAGAATGTAAGATACTTATCCAATACCAAGTGCACAAACTCATCATATGTACCATGAATCAAACTTACCTTCATATGCATATATGAGACATTAATTAAGGTGATATTCCCATCATACCTTACGGAATAGCTTGTCATCAAATATTGCAGTTGAAACAATATATTGTACATACCTTATAACATTCAAACACCTTTGCACTTTTTATCATTCATTCTTCATGGGAAGTTGTAGCTCTTCTCTTCCTGCGCTAGATACATTTTCCTACACCTAATATGATCCTCAAGAAATATTCACTTATCACATCTCATTAGGAGGTTAGAAGTATCTAAATACTCAAATATTCTTGGAGGAAGTACAATGAATGGTCAAATCAATAAATATAAACAAGAGTAAAGTCATAAAGAAGTAACATAAATAGAAAAATTACTTATCTTCAAGGAGAGGTCATTATCTACCTCCTAATATGATCCTTCAAGAGTCATGATTGTCCATATAAAAATAGTTCCTTCATTATATTTCAATCATCTTCAATAACCAGGCCTAATTGAGACTATCCCATATAGTGCTACATCAAACTTGTCACAGGTGCTAGAACATATTCACACTGATCATGCTAATGTTTCTAGATTGAGTATCTCAACTATTTGTCATAATATAGGGTTTCTTCCAGACCCTAAACCCATGATATCCATCAAACCCTAATAACCAAATTTCCTAGGGTTTCCTTCAAACCTTAGAATTATTTTAGGTCTCCTCCATCTTCTCTTGCTTCCATCAATGGTTTCTATATAGGGGTCATGTTCAATGACATTTCTTCAACCCAGCTCTGATTCCATGTTAATTTACTTAGGGACATATTTTTTTTACTTTAGATAATTTCATTTCTTTATTTACATATTAAATTCACCCCACAACATCATATCAGTATTCAGTTTTACAACATTATTCAACAACATATGAAATTATATAGAAATAAAAATATCATCATCAATTCAACAGAACATAAAGGAAAAATAGAAGAAAATCATTCACACATAGATACACCAGGATTGGTCAAAGACTGGGGAAAAACCCCAAAGGGGGGGGGGGGGGAACCCTTTCAAATTGTTCTTCTTATTAGATTGACATTGAATGATTCAGAAAAGAGAGAGTATAATTATCCATTCTTTTATCCACAAGACTATCCAACCAAAATAACTAAACCATATCCAATAAATGAACCCAACACTATAATCAAAACCATGATTCAGAAGCATACGGTCAACTGCCAAACTCTGTGGTCAACTAACAAAACTTGCAATCAACTGCAAAATTCAAACCCTATTTTCCAACTGCATGAAGAGAGTATATTTGTGTGTGGTTGAAGCCATCCAACCACACTTATGAGCCTGTGTGTCTACGATTGCAACCAAAAAATGTTTTTGCCATCCCTGTGGATGGAAACCAAAACCATAGAGCTCACGTGTGAGCTTCATACCCTCCAATTTTAGACCTATACAAACCAATCTCCGTGCAGCAACTCAGACCTTTGTAAGCCAAACCAAAGAAATAATAATGATCATCGTGATTTCCAAATGAGGGTCACTTGAGTTGTATTTACAGCCACTAGAGGGTATCCAATTTTTCTTTTGGGTCGACATGTCATTTTATGCACATGAGGGATTAAATTCAAAAATAGGCTTTCCCTTGTCCAAGTTGAGCACTTCAATAATAAAAATGGGTCCTCATGAAAAGGGGAATCTAGTCCCATGGTAGGAATTTGTCAATGAGCTGCAAAAAAATAAAAAAACCAGTAGTCACATCCACTTTCCCATTTACTTGAGGTTGATATGGGGTATATTTTCTATGTCTAACATTATGTTGATTCATGATCCCCTCTATAATATTATAAGTGAACTGGGAGCCTTGGTTTGTCACAAATTCTCTTGGGAAACCAAATTTGTAGAAGGTGTTTTCCCATAAAAATTTAGCTACATTTTTCTCTCTTGTTTCCTTTACTGCTTTCACCACAGTCCACTTGGTCAAATAGTTTGTGCATGCAATGATGCACCTCTTCTTTCTTTATGGAGGATTAATAGGGCCAATAAGTAAATTCCCCACTTCTCAAATGGTTCAACAATCACTTGATGTTGTAAATGCATCTCATCCCTCTGAGTGGGTTTCCCCACCCTCTAACACTCATCACATTGTGCAACGTGTCTCTGGGAATTTTGATGAAGTTTAAGCCAATAGTCTCCTACCTGAAGGAATTTGTAGGTTATCCTCTTAGTAGAAAAATGGTCCCCATAGGGTCCATCATGAAAATCCAAGAAAATATCATAGACCTCATCTTCCCTAACACATATTCATAGGATATAATCAAGCCCCAACTTGAAGAGGTTACCCCCAATCCAAATATAAGGAGCACTCTATTTGAAGATATTGTTTTTCTCCTTTGAAGATAAATGAGGGGGAAATTGGCCAACAACTAAAAATTTTGCTATGTCAGCAAACCATGGAGACAAAACATAGTTACTGACCAAACGAGAAAATTATTGATTACCTATTTTTCTAAGGTAGCAAAGAAAGCTCCCAATTTTGAAAAGTGGTGATGTAGAATCACCTTTTTTTTTAAGGATATTTTTGCACTTTAAATTTTTTATGTATCAAGTTTTTTTAATTGTTAGTGATTTTCATGCTGATTTTGAAAAATGGTTATTCAAAATTATTTTTTTAGCATATTTTTAGCACTTCAAATTTTTTTATGTATCAAGTTCTTTGGAACATTTTTTCATGTTGATTTTGAAAAGTGTTAATGTAGCATCAACCCCCTTTTTTAGAGGGCTCATTTTTTACACTTCAATTTTTTCAAATGTATTAACTGTGAATACAATTCTTTAAATATTGATTATTTTACCATTTTGTCTTATTCATCTTCTTGTTTTTCATCTTAAGATTATTTTTTAAGGGTTTTCCAAACATCTGTTTTTTTTTTTTTTTTTTTTGAAGTGTGAATAATTTTTTTTAAATGTTGATTATTTTACCATTTTTGTCTTATTCATCTTCTTGTATTTCGTCTTAAGATTATTTTTTAAGGGTTTTCCAAACATGTTTTTTTTGTTTTTCTTTGCAATGTTTTTTTTTAATGAAAATTTTAATTTTTTTGAAAATTTTGAAAAAAAATTAGTAACAGTAATATTTTGAGGTTATGATTTTTTATATATCGTTAATTAATACTTCAATACACATAAAATATTTTTCACTAAAAGATAATCATTTTAAACACTCGACAAAAAATACACATTTTGTATATAAATATAATTAAAAAAATATGTATTTTTAGACATTTTCGCTAAAAAATGACATGTTAAATAAATTTATTTTTATGAAAAATTTAAATAGTTCAAATATTTTTATGAGTTTTATATTCAAAGATGATGACAATTTAAGTATTTTTTCCAAAAACAATATGATTCAAATAAGATTTGAAGTAAAAATAACAATAATAAAATGTTAAACAAAATATAACATATAATTAACATAACATAAAAAGTTTGAAAATTTTGAAAAAATTGAAAAAAAAAACAAAAACAAAAAACCAAAAAAAGCATCAAAATAATTAAAAAATAAATAAATTGAAAAAATAATTATTATTATTAAAACCATTAGAAATAAAATAAAAATAATAAAGAACATTAAATAAATAAAAATAATAATTAAAAAAAAAACATTAAAGAAATAAAAAAAATAAAAAGGATATTAAAAAAAACAAATTATAAACAATTTTTTTTTTTTTAAATAATCAAAAATAATAATTAAAAAAGAAAACATTAAAAAAATAGTAAAAACAAGAAGTTAAAAACGATTAAAAAAATCATAAAAATAACTAAGAATAATAATTAAAAAAAAACATAAAAAAAAATATATATTTAAATAAAAGAACATTTAATATATATATATATATATATATATATATATATATTAAAAAAATTTCAAAAAAAATAAAAACATTGAAAAAAATTATCAAAATAAAAGAAAATAACATAAAAAATAAAATAACAATTATAAAAATAAATTAAAAATGAAATTATTTAAAAATTTAAAAAGAAACATTAAAAAACAATTAATATATAAAAAAATTTAAAAATAAATAAATTGTTCCGCCTTGGTGGCAGTAGGGGTCAACCCCTTAGAGGGCGGGGAGCTGCCATGAGCTCCCCGCTTGCCTAGGAGTTGGCCCCCGTGGCCACCTAGGCAAGAGGTCATTTGTCGTTTCTCAGAATCGACCTCTCGCCTAGGTGGTGGCGGGGGCCGATCCATGGGTGGGTTGAGAGATGTGTACAACTCCCCATCCACCTAGGGATCGACCTCGCTGCCACCTAGGCGTGAATTTGATTCTCAACCCTTGGGCAGGCAAAGAATTGTGATCGCCACCACCTCGGCGGGAAGTCAATTCTGAGAAATGACTTCCTGCCTCGGTGGCGGTAGGGGCCGACCCATGGGTGGGTAGGGAGCTGCACATAGCTCCATGCCTGCCCAGGGGCTGACCCCCGCCACTACCTGGGCAAAATAATTTAATTATTATTTTTAAATTTTTTTCTCTATATTCTTTTTTCTTTATTTTTTTTGTTTTAAATTTTTTTTCTTTTATATTGTTGTAATGTTTTTTTTAGTTTTTGTTATATTTTTTTTGAATTTTTTTTATTTATTTTTTAAATTTGATGGTATTTTTCTATTTTTTAACTTTTAACATTTCTAATATTTTTTTTTTTGTAAATTATGTGGGACCACACTATTTTCTATTTATATTTGAAGGATAGGCTACAACATATAAAATTCAGGCTATGACCTCAACCTGCCCGCAGGAAACCAGGTCTGTTGGCCACCTGAAAGCATGAAAAGCATACCAAAATTGAAATTGTTTCATCCGTTTGTAAGTCTCATTAGCTAGCTGTCCTACTTCTGCAGATTGACCATACATATGACATAAAGACAGTTCATATAATTTAAACTAAAAAGTGCATCAAAAAACACTATAAGAAAAACAACTATCCATCTGAAGAGGAGACTGGAGCTGGGTCTTTCACAGTAGACCCAGGCATGTCTGCTTGCTGAAGCTGCTGAAGCAACTTCTCCATTTTTCCTACCCAATCATCCAATCGACTGATTCGATCTGTTGCCTACTACTGGGTTATCTTGATGTGGTGCAACTGGTTTTGAATGTCCTGTAGCAGGTCATGTAAGCTAGGTTCCTTCTTTGCCGGGTCTATCTTAATATGGACAGGCGAGAGACTTTGAATAGCTTTGGCTATAAGACATTTAACTATCCAATATGTGTGAATTGTCTTATTGAATAAGGTAAGACAGCCACAGGTATTGCCTGGGTCAGTGATGAAATCTAAAATTTCTGCTTCTGCTTCATTGTCTTCAGGATCAGTCTGTATTTCTCTCTCCCAACCACGGATTTCTTGACAAACTATTGAAGAATTTCCCATCACGAAATTTGCAGCTAAGGTCTCGAGATGCTCCTGATTAGTTTTACGACCTCGTTTCTTTGGGGCAGGCTCATACTGGACTTTATGTTTTCCTTTGGTAGACTCAGACCTGGAACGTCTCTTCCCCATTGCTGAAAAAATCATATTCAATAACACAAACCGGCAGGCAGGGACAGCAAGGATATGAGGAAAAATATAAATACAGTCTGTGCGCAACCCCTTTTGAGTTGAGAGAACGATTGCAGCATAAAAACAATGAAAAATAAACCACCAGAGCCGGTTCTGTAGTCATTGCAGGAATCCAAGAAGTCCAGATAGAAAACAAAGGGCTACAGACCGCTTGTCTATTTGTAAGAAACAACCCGAAAAAAGGATGGCCCTGATAACCTTAAACGTGATTGATCTCATATATGAGGGGCTGGCCGCGCACCCTAGATATGAGATTTTCAAGTTGACAACAAACAGAGCATGGACGCCTTGTAGGTTTGGAGCCGAATTCGAAGAGCTGAGTTGGGGGACAACATGGATGACTAAATTGCATAGAAGCATAAACTCTATCCGCCACTTCCTAAAAAAATCCTGGGGAACTGTGGGTTTGAATGCATAGAACAGAGCGACATGGGGCACCTTACCCTTATGAAACTTGACCCAATTAGAAGCTCTACAGAGCAGAACCATGCATAAACAAATGCAACTCCTTCTCCAACTATCCCAGCAATTACCAAGAACAACTAAAGCTCTACATAGCAGAACCATGCGTAAACAAATGCGACCCCCTCTCCATCTTATCATTAACGTTTTTATTAAAAAATGTTGACAATTTACCCCAAAAAAAAGGCATTATTCCAACATCAACACTTTTCATTTTCAGGGTATTTTTTGCACACAAAAATTTTGCGATGTTATTCCATCATCAACACTTTTGTTTTTAGGGTGTTTTTCGCCAAAAAAAAAAAAAAAAAAAATGCTTTTACTTCCATTTTTTAAAATTATTGAAAATTTACTCCGAAAAAAAGATCGAGAATAACATTTTTCGTTTCCGAGTTGTTTTTTCCATGGTTTTTTTATGTTTTTTTTTTGGAGTTCTCATTTTGAGGTAATAGTTCCTGTTTTATCGGTAACTTTGTTACAATAATGAGATGGAAAAAAGGTGCTCATCAAGGAGTTAGTCATCTACAATATCTTCATCTTTTGGAGAAAAAGTTAGCCTTGACAAAAAATATGCAACAAATTTTTCTTTCCCTGGTTTGTCAACAATGTTTAGATTAAATTGTTGTAGCAGCAATAACCATCTAGTGATTCAGGAATTTGCATCGAGTTTATCTATCAAATACTTAATTGTGGCATGGTCAATATGTACAAAAACTTGATATGTAGTAATGTAGTACCTAGACTTATTCAAATAATTTACAACAACTAAAAGTCCTTTTTCACAAACTGTTTAATTAAGCTCATGCTTGGAAAAGTTTTTGCTAATGAAATAAATGGCATGAATCAATTTACCTTCAAGCTACTCCAACTAATTTTTCTAATGCATCTCTATGTATGTATAAGGGCAAGGCCCAATGTGGGCCTCTAAGGACTGTTGGAGTTGTCAATTTATCTTTGATTTCTTCATATGTCCTCTAACATATATCTATCCAACACAAATTTTAATCTTTTGTTAGAAAATAAAACAAAGGTGAAGCAATCTTGCTGAAATCCTTAATTAATCTACCAACAAGTCCTAAAAAACTCCTAACATATTTCTATTTTTTAGGAACAAGAACCTTTCTAATAATGGCTATTTTATTGGGATCAACCTAAATTCATTCCTTAGAGAGAAATTTCTTGGAAAAAATCCCTTAATCTATAAAAAATGGCACTTTTTAGGGCTCAAGGAGATATTCATCTATATACATGTTTTCAAAACATTGCATAGGTTGGAGAGATATTCTTGAAAAGCATCTTCATAAGGTGTGAAATCATGGATATAGATATCTACTAAGTCATGTACAAGATCAGCGAAAATGCTCAATACAACCATTTGGAAGGTAGCAAGGGCATTGCACAATCCAAATGGAACAATCTTGAAGGAAAATGTTCCCCATCGACATGTGAAGGTGTTCTTATCCTAATTTTCATGACTAATTTGGATCTTATTATATCCATTGAATCCATCCAAAAATGAAAAGAAATGTTTTCCATGCAAGAACATCCAAGACTTGATCAATAAAAGGTAAGGGAAAGTGGACATTTTGGAAGTTTTGTTTAGCTCCTAGTAGTCAATGCAAACTCTCTAGTTTCCATTTTTATTAGGGACAATAACTAATGGGGACACCCACTCACTATCTGATACTAGATAGATAAAACCTCCATCTAATAAGTTCTGCAATTCTTCTTTGATAGTGTATTTTATCACATGGTCCATTCACCTTTGACGATAGTGAATGTGTTTGTGGTCCTATTGATCTAGACTTATGTAGGAACGCAATAAAATACAGAAATACACACTTTCAGGACCTTTGGTTATGGTGCCTTTTTCTCTACTATAAATTACAACCCACGACTGAAAGGCTATATATATCCTTATATGTGATGTGATGCACCAGATTTGACCTGAGGCCTACAAGAACGAACATATCTGGTTTCTTCTTCTATTGCTATTTCTCTTGCCTTAGCCTCCGCATCAATCATTGTCTATCCCAACTTCAGCTTATTTCTATCTCACTCTGTCCTGAGCGAAACCTTCTGAGAGTTGTAGCAGAAATAAGACTTCGTTTCATTAATATCTCATAACTAAAATATGCTTAGAGACAGAATGGAAATAAACTAGCTAGGGCATTGGTAGCTTATCTCTGAGAAGAGATGTGGCGGCTACCTGCCTCTGAACTATGTTACAATGAGGCTCGAAGGCCTATATATTATTTAGAAATAATGGAAAACCTTAGACATCCAAAAACCTAACCCTAGGAGATGAAACGCCAGACTATGGGCTCCGTCAGGGTAAATTTGTACATCAATTTCCCGGGGTTGTAACTTTGGCATACTATCTCCGTTTGACGCACATGATACATCGTTATAAATATCAATCTGACGATTACAAATATTGACAATGAATATAAAGTCTAGAAGACTCATATGCTTCAAACCTTTCATTCCCAACAAAACATCGTTTAGGGCCTCAAAACGGCTCTAGAAGTTCAGGACCCGAAAAACTGCCAAAAATAGTAAATTGTGCTACAATTAAGGAAACAGAAAAACTGAAAGAGAAAATGATGGGGGTCCAAGTGGAATAGGTGGGTGGACACCAATATCCACCTTGATCATTCCTCCCCCTTAGGAAGAAATGGTCCTCATTGCGTTGAGTTCCTCCATGATATGAGGAAAGTTCTGTTGAACTTGGTCCTTAGTGAGCCACTTGCCCTGGTGAAGGAGTTGGCCTGCTTTGACAACTCGATATAGTTGGATCCTTTGCTAGCAGGTGTTCTTGATTTTTTTTTCCATAATATGATCAGTTTTGTCTTGTTCCATGCAGTCTGGTTTTAACTCTTTTGGTGTGATTTGTTCTATCATGTCAGATGTGTCCAGTGGAGGTGGAAATTAGGGTCGAAGGCAGCCCACATTGAACATTAGGTGCAGACCAAGGAATGGTGGAATACTGGGCTTGAAAGAATTATCCCCTATAGCCATGGTGATGGTATATGGCCTATATCGGAGCAGGAAAAGCTTGCGGCGAGTTCCAACGAGGCGCTCATTCTGCAAATGTAGCCACACTTTGTCGCCCACCTGGAAGTTGTGTGGCACTCGATGTTGATCATGTCGCTGCTTGTACTTAGCATTGGATCTGTCCAATATGTCATGAACCTGTTGGAAGATGTGTTGAATGAGCTCAATGAATTTTCTCACCTTGGAAGCTTCAGACTGGACATGAGGTGAATCGACTTGATTAGTTGCAAATGCCATGGCTACGTCAATGGGACTTTGTGGTTGCAATCCCAAGCCCACCTGAAAGGGGTTGTGGTTGGTTGAGCTATGGATGGCCCATTTATAGCTATGTGGTACATAGGGGAGGCTCTCATCCCATGTGCGTGGATGCTTTGAATTGTACATGTGCAAAATGTGTACAATCATCCTGTTGACGACCTCTACCTAACCATCAGTTTGGGGATGGAAATTTGTGGACTTGGTGAGCTTGGTGTCCATCATTGACTAGAGGCTGGACCAAAATGTACTGAGGAACCTGTTGTCCCAATCTAAGATGATAGATTGTGGGATCCAAAATTGTACCCACACTCGTTCAAAGAAGATTTTAGCATTGGCTTCTGTTGTGATATTCGTCTTGTAGGTTGCCATAATGGCCATCTTTGAGAATCTGTTGACTTCCATGAAAACAAAATCGTTGCCATGCTTAGTATAAGGAAGGCCCAACATGTTATCCATGGAGATGGATTCCCAAGGTCAACTAGGGGTAACAATGGAGTACAGAGGCCTTGCTTCTTGATGGTCGGATTGGAAATGGCGTAGGAAGTGTAGGATCTGATGTACTTCCCAACATCCTATCGAAGGTTTGGCCAATAGAAATACTTCTGTAGTATTTCCATTGTTTTCTCAACCCCGAAATTCCCAGCGACCCGATTGTTGTTCGCTTCCCAAATCATCTTAGCACGCTCTCTTGAAGGGACACAAAGGTGTCTTAGGTGACATAGCAGTGCATCCTAGAGGTGAAATTTTGGAACTCGGTTACACTCCAAGAGAATCTTGTATGTGTGGCCGAATTATGGATGACTCTTGTAGAGAAGCAGCTAATCAGAATTCTCATGCCCACAAGAGTTGAGCATGGTGTTTAGTGCCACAATCGATGGTCGGCTGAGGCAGTCTGCAACATTATTGATGTTTCCCTTCTTATACTTGATGTTAAAATTAAACTATTGCAGATATGTGGACCACTTCTGATGGTAATCATTCTGAAACTTCCCTTGTGTCTGTATAAACTGCAGGGGTCAATGGTCTGTGTGGATAATTGTTTCCTTCCCTAAAATGTAATGCTTCCATTGTTGGAAAGCCTGCACGATGGAATACATCTCTTTTTCATAAGTGGGATACTTCCAGACTGTTTTAGATAGTGTCTCACTGTGATATGCCACTAGATGCCCCTGTTGAGTAAGAACTTCCCCAATAGCATAGTTAGTGGCATATATCTCGATATCAAATGGTTGTTGCAAGTCTAGTAATGTGAGCACTGGGGCAGAGTAGAGGCATTGTTTCAACTCTTCGAATGCCTTCTTTTGAGATTCAGACCAACAGAATTTTTCGTCCGCTCCTCCCTTGGTAACTTGATACAAGGGCCAAGTGATAACTTGCGGTAGAAATTAGCAAGACCCAAAAAGTTGCAGAGCTCTGTTAGAGTGGTTGGGGTTGGCCAATACTGAATGGCTTAGATCTTGGATGGATCCACATGCACCCCCCGCTCATCAATAATGTATCCCAAATACTGAACCTGGGTCATGCCAAAAGTTCACTTCTCCAAATTTTCACACAAATTGTGTTGCCGCAATGTTTGGAGGGCCTGTCGGATGTGGTGGAGGTGCTCTTCCCAAGTTTTGATGAAGATCAGGATGTCATCCTGGTATACTACTACAAATGCCACAAGATGTCATTCATGAGCCTCATGAAGCTTGCAGGAGAATTCTTCAACCCAAAAGGCATGATTAGTCATTCGAATAGGCCCTCCTTTGCTTTGAAGGCAGTCTTCCACACATCGGAGGGTTCGATTGGTACCTAGTGATACCTGAGCTTCAAGTTAATCTTGCTGAAATATTTTTTTCCCTTGAGTTGGTCCAGAAGGTCATCAATCCATGGGATTTGGTACCTATTCCAGAAAGTGATCTTGTTCAGTGCCTGATAGTCAATACAAAGTCTCCAAGTCCCATCCTTCTTCTGCACCAACATGATCAGGTTCCCATAGGGTAATGAACTCAGCCGAATGTGACCTTTCTGTAGCAGCTCCTGAATTTTCCTCTTGATTTCATCATTCTCTATAACAAAGCACCGATAGATTGGTCCATTGGGTAGCAACGCACCCGAGGTTAGATCTATGGATTGCATGACTTGATAGTCCATAGGCACCCCTACGGGTGAGGTGAAGATGTCCCCGCACTCCTCCACGACCTTGTCCATTTTCTTTTGTTGTGCAGAGTACCCCTGTTTGGAGGTCATGGCCATAGTCTTCTTCTTTCCGTGAGGACAGATCATTAGGAAAAAAAAATTCCTGGTTTTGGAAATGAGCTTACTATATTGTTTTGTAGTAACCAAAGAGATGGCGGTAGGTGGTGCGACCTTCGGAATCTTGTACAACTTATTTCCCAAAGTAACAATAATAGTGTGAGGTTGGGACTCGTATACAGCATGTTTCTTCCACAAGTATGGTTGGCCTAATAATACATCACAACATCAAGAGGGGCAATGTCACATAATACCTCATCTATGAAGGGCTTGATGTTGTAGGGAAGGCAACATTGTTGGCTGACATGGAGATTCCCTCTTTGGTGAAGCCACTCGATGATGTACGGTTGAGAGTGTGTTGTGGTTGGAAAGCCCAACCGTTTCACAACCTCTATTGAAATGAGGTTCTTTTGGCTCCTGCTGTCGACAATGAACTGAAACGGGGAACCCTTTACCCACATCTAGGAATGGACAAGGCACTCCTCCTCTTCTGGATATTATAATTCCTCATTCTAGATCTTCGTGGTGGTAACAGTGGCATTGGGATCCACATAGATAATTTTATTCTGTTTTTCACTCCCCTTGTCAGGTTCTAATTCAGAGTCGGAGCATACATCCGATTCAAAAGCCTTCAGCTCATCCACTAGTGAATGCTTGGCCTGACACTCACTTGTGTTGTGAGTGGAGCTCTTATGGAACTCACATGAATTTCCCATGTCCTTCTTTGGCTTCGCAGTGTTGTTCTTTTCTTGAGGCTTTGGCGAGTTATCCTGGGCCACACTGCCTTGGCTTTTTCCTTTTTTCTATTGTTTGGGAACACCTTTCCCTTGCTTCTGATTCGCAGATCCAAATTCTCGCTTCTTCTGTTTGAACTTTTGCTCAATCTTGGCAACATAACGATATGTTTCACCAAGTGAGGAGATGTCAAGGAACTCCATTTCCTCCTGAATGTATCTGTATAGATAGCTTTAGTACTTCAGCACCAAATGTTTCTTTGAATCTTTGATACCCAATTTTTTGCACAGGGTATGAGACAAATTCATCAGCTCATGCACATCCTGATCCCTTTGTTGTCACAACGTAGTCCATTGTATGTACCTATCCTCATAGCTCCCCACGGGATAATATTTTTCCTTGATGGTGTCTCAGAAATAATTCTAAGTGGGTATGGCCAAAAAAAGAGAGGGTTCCCTCTCATAGTTTTTCTCACAGTATGTTTCCCACTAGTCCTTTACGTGGGGGGTGGCTTTGAGGAGTGAAAAAGTAATATTTTCCCGGTTGGAAAATTCATGAACCGAAATATACCCTTATAATAGATTCAACCATCTATCTATGACATTTGCATCTATATGACCCTCAAATATGTGAATTTCAAAGTTTACTTGTACCTTAAAAGGAGTTTCACCTCCATATTTGTTGTTGGATGCAGATGCACCGCCAGTGGGTAGTCGCTAAAGAATCTGGGTAAAGTTATCCATCATCACGTTCCTTTGTTTCTCGAGGGCCTCCTCGAGCAATATTTTGATATGATATCATACTCCCTTGTCTTATTTTCTTCCCCCATGGGCATTCATTGGGGTTTGTGATGCTGATCTTGAAAATGTTCAACCAGATCAAACTCTAACTCCTCAGACCTTGACCTCGTTGGGGACATGCAAAGAGGGATCAAGAAAGAGTAGACCGCTCTGATACCATTGATCGAAACTTATGCAAGAACACAATAAAATAAAAAAATACACATAAACGAAAAAATGTAGCAAAAATAAGACTTCATTTAATTAATATCTCATAACTAAAATATTCTTACAGACATAATCGAAATAAACTAGCTAGGGCACTGGTAGCTTATCTCTGAGAAGAGATGTGGCGGCTACCTACCTATGAACTATATTACAATGGGGATCTAAGACATATATATTATTTAGAAATAATGGAAAACCATAAACATCCAAAAACCTAACCTTAGGATATGAAACACCAGACTATGGGCTCTGTTGGGGTAAATTGGTACATCAATTTCCCAGGGTCATAACTTTGGCATACTATCTCTGTTTGACGCACATATACAACGTTAGAAATATCTATCCGAGGACTACAAATTTTGACTGTGAATATTGATTCTAGAATATTCATTTTCTCTGAACCTTTCATGCCCAAAAAACGTAGTTTAGGGCATCAAAACAGCTCTAGAAGTTCAAGACCCGAAAAACTGCCAAAAATAGTAAATTGTGCTACAATTAAGGAAACTGAAAGACTGAAAGAAACAATGGTGAGGGTCCAAGTGGAATATGAGGGTGGCCACCAATATCCACCTGGATCACCTATTTGATCTATATATAATAAGTAAATATATATGTATAAAATCCCTTCATTTCTGTGTAATCCCATGTAACAACATCAATATTCTACCTCAAAATAATGAGCAATGTTTCTTCCTGATCAACTAAAAGAAAGGTGTTGATTTTCAAAGTTTTGGAGGGGCTGATTTATATGGTTTTCATATTTCTTTGGTCAGAAATATTAGTGATTATATCTTCCCATGAGTTATCCTAAGAATATCTAGGCTACCATATATATTCGCCTTTCAAGCCATCAATATTTATGGTAGCAAGATATTTATCTTGTAGAAACTTTTCAATCTGATTATCTTCATCTAAATGTATATTTCCAATGATGGTTTCTAATGTATAGATAGGGTATGGTGATGACTGATAAATGTCTTATTATAATTATTATTCTACCCAAATAGGAAAATGATGATTAGTTACAGGTTGATTAGGGGGATATAATACAAGCTATTTTTTATATTTCCCATTTGTGATTGCCATATTTCCAACCCTACAAATAGTGTAGTGTTGTCACTATGACAAACACCCTCAAAACATTTTCTTACACTTGAATTTTGGAGCATACTAAGGATCTTTCATTCTATCATTCCATGATCACTTCATGGTCTTCTAATGTTTTTCAAAGTGTTGATTCTTCTTCTAAGTGTCAAGTCAATTACTCACACATGTTCTGTCTTCGATGAATTCACAGAGACATATATTTCTATGAAAGCTTAGATAGGCATTGAGTATCTCTTGAAGGTAAGGCTTGCAAAATATTTAGCAACAGTGATGACACAATCCATAAGCAAAGTGTATTGCACAATACATATCGACATTTAGTGTGCACTCTGCATGGATAGTCTTCCTCACCTTGATTGCAATTGTATTTCTATTTCGGTGAGTTTTCTCAATTATCGCTCTAGCGCACCTTTATTTTCGCAAGTGTCACTTTTACGTGCAAAAATATCAATTTTTCTTGAACTCACTTTAGTAAGTTTCATTTTCATGTTATCTTCGCTCTAGCATGTGTCGCTTTCACTTTCTTTAATCCTTTGCAAGTGTCGTTTAAACTTTTCTCTTAGTTTTGAAAATGTCATCTTTTGGCATGGGAAGTGCCACACTTTGTAAAATCTAGAGTTATGGTTCATTTCAAGAGAAAAATTTGGTACCAATGGCTCCTATCTATCATGTAGACATGTATTAGACTAATTCCCAATTTTTTATGCAATGTCATATTGGTGTCGTTATTTCCGTTGCAAAGTATTTCATAAGTGTCATGCTTAGAGAATAATGTTGCATTTCCATCACATTAAGCAGATCACATTGATTTTGAGTCCTAATTGTTTAATGTTTTGTTGAGTGTGTGATCCTGTTCAATTCCAACCTTGGTTTGATCTCTGCCTCACTCATCCCAAACTTAGTCAAATTCTGGAAATTTTCATGTCCAACCAACCTTAGCTCACTCTAACCCCTTAGACTGTGCATTACGTAGTTGTAAGCCTCAAGCATGCATCCCTGCCTCTCTGAACTGTGCAATGCACAATTACTTCCTCCAAGGATTGTGCATTGCACAGTCACAATTCCCAAGAACTTCCTCTTTATCTGCAATCATGCCTCCCATCTAGTCTCCTTCTATGCATTGCGCAATTCCAAGAAAAAGTATGCCACCCTGTCTCCTTGAACTACACAATCCATTGGCTCTCTCTCTCTATTCTTAACTTCATATTTCATAGTTATAGTTGGAAATCCTACCTCGCTATGACCCTCAACTATAAAATCATGCTTCTCAACCCTCTAGTTCATGCAAATTATGCATTTTCAAGCCTTAATCCCTCACTCCCATCCTCTGGAAGAGCCTTCCTCCTTGTTCCAACTCACTAAGTGGTTTTCATGAAGAAAATTAGACTAGGATATATTTGAATGGATGTTGTCTTGTCATGAGTGATTTCACTTGCAGGAAATAGATCTTGACATAATAAAATGATCCTCAGAGAGGAGGAGAAGGAGATTATGCTAGAAGACACTTGTGAAGTAGGAACCATGAAGAAGTCATCAAGCAAGAAGATGAAGGAGCTCTAGTTTATGAAAAAATACCAAAGATAGGGGTCACATGAAGACTCCATAACATTCAACCCTTTTCAGTGTGAATATGAAGAACAAAGCATATCTTTCATGAAGATGAAGTATTGAAGATACCTCTCATGAAGATAAAAGACAAAGCCACAAGAAGAGTAGCTTGGAATATCCACCTCATCATGAAGTCCATGTCATCATCGTCAATTTGTGACTTGTACAAGTGTCATCACAATGAAATGTGTGTCCATGTGTCTTGCCACATCATTTTTGGATGTAATGATGTAAATACCAAAAGGAAAGGAAAAAATGTAATGTGTGGAAGTCCAAGAATCATATGTGGAATATGAAAATTCACATAGTCATATATGGACAAAAGAGTATTTATGAAAAGTCCAAAGATCTCATTAGAAGTCCAAGGGTCATGAGGGTAATGCAAGAGTCATAGCATATATGCAAGTTCATTCCTATTGTTATAAAAGAAACCACATAACTCAAGAAAATGGATTTTGGAGACTTAGCCTTTGGAGAGCTAACCTTGGCTTCTCTATCTTAGCATAGGAGAGAAGATAATTCTTTGGAGAAGAAAGAAGTGACTTAATGTTCCACTATTGGAGCTAATGGCTCACCATTGTAACTTTGTACTTGGATCTTTCACCTAATATCAAAATCTTGTTAGGAAAACACATTTTCATGCATGTATCGTGAATATTTTAAGACTATTATTTAGATGTTTGTGGTATATGATTTATTCATATTTACTAAGGAAATTGAAAGAATTCATTGGATTTTGTACTTATATTTTGAATGTGTGTTATATTTTCTTTAATGTTTATTATGTCTATGTGAACTATTTCTCTAGATTAATAACGAAAAATTATTTTCCCTTGTGTGACTCTCTTAGGATAGTACTATTACTTTCTTTCTAGAGACTTACTCTTACTTCCTTATCATTAAAGATTCCCTTTAAAGATTGCAATTTTTGTTTCACAGTGTCAACTTACTTATTGATTTCAAAGGTTATGTGCATACTAGTTGTGTATTTCATTACATCCAAGGAAAAACTTAGAGTTATGGTGGTCGGGTCGATACTCTAGATGGGGCTCCTACTCCAAACGATGTGAATTATAATTAGGAATTCATATCGGGGAGACCCCCATGGTTGACGGAATTCCATCATCATCAACATCTAGGCATCAAAAGTCTCCATCTAAGGTCTTCCTAAGATAAGAGGATAGCCATTAAAGTTGGTTTTGGGTTGAATAACAAGGAAACTTGTAGGATACTCCCAAGAATCAATGGAAATCATGAAATAATCAATTATTCATTCCAGTGATACTTTGGATCTATTAGAAATTTGTAACACTATGGTGTTTTTCCTCATGGATCCTTGGATATTAAGCTTAAGCATAGTCTCCTTAGTCATGGATTTTTTTGTAGCCCACAAGTCAATGAGATTTTTTGGGACTAAAATATCATTAATGTGCACATATACTATTGGGCTTCCAATATCTAATTAATTTTGGATGATGACCTTCCCAAGCATAAGGTCAAATAGCTAGGATATGACATTGATAGTAGCAGCATCTATTTTTCTCCTTCTTGGTGTAATATCCCCAAATTGGGACTGCTAGCAAGGCATGCCTAAAAAATGCATTTTTCAGGAATGTATGCTACAGGATTGGAAACCAGCACTTGGATCCCTTAGATCTTAAAATATAAGACCAAAATCCAAGAGGGATTCAAAAAAAAATCCTTCTAGGTGGGTTAAACAGATCTCCCCACACCTAGTGTATTTGCAAAATGCCCCAAAGAAGGAGCTGCAGCAATACAAAATAACTTTGCCCAGAAAATAACGTAGTTCAGCCCAATATATGCAGGAGATCAATATAATGGTTCATTAATCACTTATACATCAGCAAATCGGGTTTATAATAGGGCCCATACAATGTACAAGAGAAAAATGGAGAACTTTGATGAAGAAACCTAAAAAATGAGGTGCTGCAACAATGTATTAGCTGTAAGAAGGCTTGATAGAGTTATATTAGGGGCTTAAGCAGTTTTACATTACATATCAGATCTATAATAGATCTGTGTACAAAATATTAGATCTATATCAGATCTGTACAATAGAAGAGTTCCTCTACACATTCCCTTTGGGGTTTTGAGAAAAACATAAGATACAAAGAGTAGATCTGAGATCTAAATTTGCAGATCTGTAGTAAGATTCTGAATTTTTGAAGTAAATACAATACACAACAGATCATATTTGAACAGAACATGAATCAGAAATCTAATCCATCGATCACCACAGTGAAGGGAAGAATCCCAAACACCAGAGATATCTCCTCCAAAATCATGCCAAAACTCCCTGCAACTTCCTTCTTGAAAATAACGCAGTTATGGGAGATAAAATGCGTTGTTGACTCTAGAAATGGTTTGGCCTGATGCCAAGATCTGATTATGCAATTCCAATGATCCAATACTCTCTTATCAGGAGTATAGAAGGCTCTCCCACTGAAAAGAGGCACCATAATGGCCTAGATCTGAATAGATCTAGCCTCCACTTGCTGCAGCTTACAAGGAAAACCAAACCCTCAATAGGATCTATGTTGTAGTTAGAATATATAGCTTGGAAAAATGCCTGATAATGAACAAGATCATAAAGACTCCTCCAAGAGCTACACAATGGAGGAAGTGGGATTCTCGATCAGGAACACCCTAGTGCTAAACAACACTATTCTCTGCTAAATAGCCAAGAGGATAAGAAATGTCTAAACAGACAATATCTTGAGAAATATCATAATCATGAAAAACCTTCTCTTGATGTCCTCCTCTTCCTTTTATAGGTTAGAAATCCTGCCAAACCCTAAACCATCTCAATGATTTAGCTCTGTTCACATGTGTAGCCTCCAACTAGAACTGTGTTGTGCATCTAGGAGGTTCATTGCATCTAGACAACGTTGATGATTTGGTCCTAGTTGACTTGGCCAACTGATCTAGCCTCTTTCACACTTAAGTGTGCATATGAAAATATCTCAGATTTAGCCTTGTTCAAATTGAGCATTGATTTTATTTAGGATTCACTCCTCAAAGATAAATGATGTTGACTTGGTCAACTTGACTTTGTCCACATGAAAAAATTCTCTTTTCACACATGAGGGTGTGAAATCCAGCTTCTAGAATGATCCCCTTTCATACCAAGAGGGTTTTTATGCTAATTTAAATTAAGTATGGGTATTCTTCCCCATTTATTCATCTACTAGGTGAAAAATTCAAAAATCAATATTCCCATTAGCTGCATGCTAATGTAGGAATATTACAGTCCTCCCCTCCCAAATGTTGCTTTTCCTCAAGAAAATGCAAGGATAGAACTGAAGGGTCATCTCCCAAGGCATGGAGACTGAAATTCATTGGGAAAACATCTTCCCCAAGTAGATCCTCCATCCCCAAGCAATCATCCATACAAAATGAGTCACCTCCCAACATGGAAACTCCAGAAAATTATCCTCCATCTTGAGCTCATGCAATGTAGGTGGGCTGAAAATATGAACATGGTAGACATAGGAGCCTACCCCACGTTGTCCTCCTCTCCACTTATGATAAGTGTAGAGTGATTGTTGTTCTTGAGCTGTAATATATTTCCCTCAAGTGGAAAAATGAAGACTAGATATCTAAAGATCTCCTCTCCAACGTTGTGAATCACGTTGGCCCAAACTATTCCATATGTGATGGATAGGAAATCATGACCATATCGCATCTCATCAAACTCATGGCCCACCTCATAAAGAAACAAGTGTTTGGCTATGGTGGCCATATCTCCTCTCATGCTCCCATTAGAAATTGAAATGCAGAAAATGTGGGAATCCTCTTCCCAAAAGAACACATCCAACCAATGTGTTTCCCCTCCAATCATGCTCCCCATAGTAGTAAGAACAAAAACAGTAATTGGAACCATGATCAACATCGATATGAAGGGAATGTTGAAGGTTTCATGTGGTGCAGGAAAGTACCAACAGTTTCCCATGAAGTTACAACGGAGTTTTTCTAACTGTTGCTTCAGAAAATTACATGACAAGTGGTTTATTGATACATGGTTGTCTATGTATGTTATTTCATCTACTAATGAATAGTAAATGGTTTTGTACATCAAATGAACATTCATGAATTAATACAACACTCGCCCATGGCCATATAAGAGATGGTTGTCTCTATCATACATTCTGGCCCATTGTTGATTATGGAGCTCAATGAAAATCTTGTCCTCTTGTGGAGCAATGCACTGCATAGAAATGGTAAGAGTATGCAGATCACTAAATGCAACAACAAGATCCTTACCATGTACTAGAAGTAAGATAATGATAGGATCCATGAACAAACTCTCCATAACGGTATGACATACTCTCATGAAGAGAAATGAGTCATGTGCTGCATGAAGTTCCTTCCTCACATA
This sequence comes from Pinus albicaulis, assembly GCA_034641835.2. NCBI lineage: Eukaryota > Viridiplantae > Streptophyta > Pinopsida > Pinales > Pinaceae > Pinus > Pinus albicaulis. Next base: position 141,863,505 of record CM076570.1, read on the forward strand.
CTTGGAAATCCAAGCCAAGAAGAACATATCACAGTAATCGATGTCTCCACCCATTACTCCATATTTCTCACCTTCTCCTTTTTCATAAAGTGCATCAAGAGTTAAATGATCCTGGGGACACTCCATCTATAAATCCATGCTCCAAAGTGACAGCGTTGTTGGCCTATGCAAATAGGCTTCTGCCAATACACAACTCCATTCTTTGACATGTTCATTGTCAATGACATATTTCATAATGTTGCTACAAACAAGAAGCTCCTTCCAAAGTGGAAGTACTTCCAGATCCTCCAAAGCTAAGGAGTAGCCCCTTTGCACCATGATAGTGCCATCTCCTACTCCTACAAAATCATGCAAAGTGTGAGAGCAGATCTGCACTTGCTCTCCCAAGAATATCCAAAGCAACAAAAGATTTTTCCGCCTTCTTGCATTATCAAAATGAAAACCATGGAGAAATAATACAATGATGGACATGTGAGATTTCTCATCAACATTTTACAAACAGGCTCCCTTATACCACATCATGCGGGAGTTATCCTTCCTCCCAACCCAAGGTACATACATGAGATACATCTCAAACATAAATACATGTGAATACATGAGACATACCTCAAACAAGGGTAAATACATGGACATAAGATTTGACATATGATGTCCAAACTCTCTTCTTAACAGCCACAATAACAATGCCTTCTTCTTATGCATCCTATCATTGAGACTTAAGGCATGAGATAAGGAAATATAAATTTTTGGCTAGTAACCATACTCCCCCAAAAGCAACCAGCACAGCCTTGCTTCTTGCTGGCATGTATCATAGATCTGCAAGGGGTTTGGAAACCTCTTGCTCCATACTACCATCCACTCATCCCAATGTGGGTGATGGATCTCATTCTACAAATACTTGGTATCCTCCCATGGTAGGACACCGACCTCTTCAAATCTTTGAAGATATTCGAACTTTATGAAGTGTTGAAGTGCACCTCCAATGGGATCTCTTGATGAGACCTCCTCCTCATGCATGGCCTTCCAAAATTAGTGGGGTCTTGGATCTGCTACAAGTAGAAGTCTCTATTTTATTTGTGGCATGCTCATTGAGAAAGTGTCATCTAGAGAGGAGAAATTGTTTCTCATCTTAAGATGTATACCCTTTGTCATCTCTTCCTCCATTGCTTCCTGAATGAAGCTGACATCTGAATGCTCCCATGAGGAATGGGTACCTCTTCCTTCACTACTGCTCTTGGATAGCGCAGTGAAACCTTTCTGCTCTATATTAGCAGTAAGTGATGATCCTGGGTCATGTAACAGTAGATTTCCACCATCCTCTAAAATATTTGCTGCAATAATAGAAAGTGTAAATTCAATCATACCTTGATGGGCTTTGGGAACACCTTGCATGGCTGCAAGAGTTCCTTCTTCCACTGTGTTGGCTCCCTCAACTGCTTATGTTGAAGGCTGCTCCTCCAAGTTTGTGACAACATTGATGTAATTCTCCTCAAGTGGTGGTGAGGGCTCCTCCCTCTCAATTTTTTCTTCATCAAATATCTTGATCACCTTCTGAGTGAAACCTACAAGAGTAGATACTCTTGCATGACTTATGTGACTGAACCACCAAGTGCTTTATTTTCCCTTCATGTGCAGTGCTGCAATATCTACTGCCTCTTTTCCTACCACTGGATGTATTAGGAATAATTCTTTGAGTCTTCTTGTCCAAGCTCTTGCTGCAGATGTCCCATCAAAAGTGGAAAATAGAAACTTATTGCCCTTGATTTCTCCCTTGCTGTAGGGTCTCCTTTCTTCCTTCAGTTGAATGAACTGTGGGAAGGCTACAGTCTCCTTGAAGGCTGTAGGTTGATACTTGTGCTCAATAAGTTATTCACTTAGAATCTGATGATCCAAGTGTCCTCCATGCTTCTTTTCTGCTTATTTATGAGAATAGGAAGTGCATCGTCCTTCCTCTTCTCCTTCTTCTATCTGCTTAACCTCCTTGGAGAGGTCCTTTCTAGATCTGAAAAGTGATGAGAGTAATCTCATTCTCCCCATAATTCTGATCTTCCTCCTTCTGATAGCTAGACTCACAGGCTAAGCCAAAGATCATTCTCTTATACCATTGTAATATTCCCAAATTGGGACTGCTAGCAAGGCATGCCTGAAAAACACATTTTTCATGAATGTATGCTACAGGATTGGAAACCAACACTTGGATCCCTTATATTTGACAATATAAGACCAAAATCCAAGATGGATTCAAAAACAAATCCTTCAAGGTGGGTTAAATAGATCTCCCCACACCTAGTGCAGTTGGAAAATGCCCCAAAGAAGGGGCTACAGTAATACAAAATAACTCTGCCCAGAAAATAACGTAGTTCCACCTAATATATGCAGGATATAAATATAATGGTTAATTAATCACTTATACATTAGCAAATCAGGTTTATAATAGGGCCCATACAATGTACAAGAAAAAAATGGAGAACTTTGATGAAGAAACCTCAAAAATGAGGTGTTGCAACAATGTATTAGCTGTAAGAAGGCTTGACAACATTATATTAGGAGCTAAAGCAGCTATAAATTACATATCAAATATAGAACATATATGTGTACTAAATATTAGATCTATATCTGATCTGTACACTAGAAGAGTTCCTCTGCACATTCCCCTTGGGGTTTTGAGAAAAAAATGAGATACAAAGAGTAGATCTGAGATCTAAAGTTGCAAATCTGCAGTAAGATTCTGAATTTCTGAAGTAAATACAATACACAGCAGATCAGATCTGAACAAAACATGGATCAGAAATATAATCCATGGATCACCACAATGAAGGGAAGAATCCCAAACACCAGAGATCTCTCCTCCAAAAGCATGCCAAAACTCCCTACAACTTCCTTCTTGCAAATAACACAGTTATGGGAGAGAAGCTGCGTTGTTGACTCTAGAAATGGTTTGGCTTGATGCCAATATATGATTATGTAGCTCCAATGATCCAATACTATCTTATTAGGAGGATAGAAGGCTCTCCCACTGAAAAGAGGCACCATAATGGCCTAGATCTGAATAGATCTAGCCTCCACTTGCTGCAACTTACAAGGACAACCAAACCCTCAACAGGATCTGCATTGTAGTTGGAAGATGTAGCTTGGCTAAATTCCTAATAGTGGACAAGATCAGCAAGACTCCTCCAAGAGCTACTCAATGGAATATATGGGATTCCCGATCAGGAACACCCTAGTGCTAAATAGCAATATTCTTGGCTAAATAGCCAAGAGAATAAGAAATGTCTAAATAGAAAATATCTTCAGAAATATCATAATCATGAACAAACTTCTCTTGATGTCCTCCTCTTCCTTTTATAAGTTAGAAATCCTGCCAAACCCTAAACCATCTCAATGATTTAGCTCTGTTCACATGTGTAGCCTCCAACTAGAACTGTGTTGTGAATCCAGGAGGTTCATTGCATCTAGACAGCGCTGATGATTTGGTCCTAGTTGACTTGGTCAATTGATCCAGCCTCTTTCACACTTAAGTGTGCATATGAAAATAGCTCAGATTTAGCCTTGTTCACATTGGGCATTGATTTTATTTAGGATTCACTCCTCAAAGATAAATGTTATTGACTTGGTCAAATTGACTTTGTCCACTTGCAAAAATTCTCTTTTCACACATTAGGGTGTGAAATCCAGCTTCTAGAATGATCCCCTTTCATACCAACATGGTTTTCATGCTGATTTAAATTAAGTATGGGTATTCTTCCCCATTTATTCATCTACTAGGTGTAAAAATAAAAAATCAATATTCCCATTAATTGCATGCTAATGTAGGAATATTACACTTGGCCTCCTAATACATTCCTATTTGATGAATCTATTTTATATGGGAACATATTTGATGGCTTGTAGGAAAGGAATTTTGACAAAATTATTTTTTGGTTATCCCAAAAGTTCTTCTTCTGGGGTGCATGTTCTAGGAGGGATCAACATTTTAAGATAGGGATGTTTGTAGACTTGAGGAGCAGAATCTTCCTTTTATTCTTTGGGATTTTCTGTTCGAGAAGGTGGGTGATAATTTAGAATCACATTCCAAAATATGAGGTTAATTTATTTTATTTCTACAACATAGGTCATCGCTATATGTCTCTCCATTGTATACTAGTTGGGACTTCTTATTGTAAGGGTTCGGGTTTGGTTGACCAGGCATTTGTGGTTGTTTCAGAGGATTATTTTGGGGTAATTACAGTTGTGTAGAAGGATACATTAAGGCAATTAGTTGGGATTCTTGAGGCCTCCAACCTAAATGGATTATCCCATTGAGGATGTTGGTGTTGGTATGGTTGAAAAGTACTAATGGAATGTTGGGGATGATAAGACTATGGAGTGGGAATAGACCAAGGTAAATTTATAGGTTGATACCAAGGTTGACATTGTGCATTATAACTTGTATTCAAAGAAGAGGGGTAGTTCAAAACTTGTTGATATGGTTTGGGACTTGTGGCCTTTTCTAATTGACAACGCATAGCTACTCCATGCCTCCTTCTTCTCCTTGGTACACAACTCCCAAAACTAGAAACGATGGAAATTTGTTAGTTGAGTGGTTTTCATCACATACATAACATATCTCTATGACATCCAATTGGAAATCATTCATAGGATGTCTCTTAGTGAATTTAGGGAAAAATATAGTTAATTCCCTTTTTAATTCTTCTTATTTTTTTCTTAATTTGTAATGTTTGATTTGCATAGAAAAGGGGTGTAAGATATCAGTTTTGAAATCTTCTAACATCATATCTCATTCTTAGTGATTAAAGTGCAGGAGGAGGTACTTACCAAACCATTATTTTTTCTACCTCTTTTTCTCGAACCTATAGAATAATTTTTTAACATTGTTTTGATGTCTTCATAACTGAGCTGATAAATATCTCCATTGGCCAACATGTTGAGCATATCCATTCCTTCTTATCTAAATCCCTCGAGTAGGACTAATTTCAAGGAATGTAGAACAGGAGTGCAGTTATGTGCACTCTTGTAACGTAGTTGGAATCTTTTCTTGAAATCTTCTGGGGATTCACATGGTCCTTGAGTCATTCTTAATATTTCATCCCTTATGTATCACACTCTGCAATAATCCCTATATTTTGTGTTGAAGTCTTGCTTCATTTGTCCCCGTGAAGTGATGATTTCCCCTTCAAATATTATAATACAAAAAAGGGTTGCATAATTGAGGGTAGAAGGAAACAATTTGAGCTTCCTCTCATCTATTGTATAATCATATGTCCTGCAAAATACAACAAATTCAAACATGAAAGTATTAGGGTCTTTAAGAGCCAATCCATGGAAATGTGGAAGATAATATGGACTGATATTTTTCATTTTTGCTTCCCCATTTTCCTCCTTGAGAGTAAAATATTCAAGCTATTTTTTCTAGCCATGGTATCGGTGGGTGGTGGAGGTTCCCATCCTCCTACAACCTCTTCATAATTTCTCACTTTCTCACCTAAAAAGACATATATATCATATGGGATAAAGTAGGAGGCTCACAGTCAACAAGAGAAGGATGGTTGTTTGTAGAAGTGATGGGTTTTGATAAGAATAATCTTGTATTATCCTTGATTCTATGAGGCTTGAAAGAAATATTTTTTCTATTTTTTGATTTCCTAGATGAGAATGCTAATGAATTTTTTTTTTGTTTTTACAAATTGAAAGAATTGAATCAACTAGAGCAAAAAAAAATGCATACTTTGGCACCTCCTAGGCAATTGTGCAAAATAATGATGGCCCTCAGTATTCTAACAATGGTGCAGTTCCCAAGGGGTCTCAACTTTAATTGTCAACCCAAGTTTCGTACAAACTTAAGAGGGGATGTAAATACATTTGCAATATGCAATTTCTTATTCTTTTGTTGATCTAATGAAGGTGAAAGAAACTGAAGGGAAACTAGGTAGCACAAATATTGTTCTGCCATATATGCTACATAAAATACTTAAAAATTGCAGGAAGGAAAGAGCAACAAGTAAATATATTCTATTTGCAAGAAAAGAAGAAAAATAAATTCAAGAAATATAGAAAAAAATAAAATATACTCTACTATTCATTGGAAACAAACTTGCAACTATAATAAAGATTCGAAACATTAAACCCTAATTTCCATAATAAACCCTAATACTTGCATAAATGTATGAAAGTAACAAAGGAACAATCATCTAAGAAAGGTAAGTGCATAGAAAGGAGTGCTAACTACATCAAATAACTTTTGTTAAATCTAAATCAAAATGCATAAAGAGACTAACAAACAAATTATCTTATTGACATGCGAGAAATAATATTTACAAGCGATATCACAAGAATGATTGTTTGAACTAATTCATAGAAAACAATGTTACTGCATAACATAATTTATTTTTGGATTTACTAAAGCAAGATGCATAACTAATAGTTGAAAACAAGCTAATTCACCAATCCTGCAAATACAATGTTCAAAAATACAATCATAGAATTTAATAATTGCGTTAATGTATGGAAAGTAGAGGTAAAAATAGGGGGCTTGAGAACCTGGGTTGGGCCCTAACCCAAGTAGACTCACACTAGTATAAAATGATAAAATTAGTGACTAGGTGACTAAAAATGTTAGTCACCACAACTTTTCCAAGTGGAATACTACCAAAATGAGAAATCTTAAGTGATCAACTAAAAAGAATTAACATAAATGACTAATTTAGTCTTAGGTTAAAATATATGACTAGCTAATAATTATTACAACTAAAAATGACTAATGCGAATGACTTATTTAGTCTAGGAACAAAAATATGACTACCTAACAAGTAGTAGAGTAATTTGAATTAGTTTTTTATGTTTTTCATTTTAATTGTGTCACTTCAACAAACTAAACTTACAAGTGATAGGGGATTCAAAGGATGTTATAGATTGGATAAAAAGTTATACTTCCTTAAACACTTCTTTATTGGATCAGTGGATGATTATATTTATGGAGATGATTAAAATCCTTAGTTTCATATCCTTTGATCACATTCACAATGAATTAAATTCAAAGGCTAATAGATTATCCAAAATTGGATTGGGCTTATAGCTAGGTCATATACATTATGAAGAATACATGCAAGGAGAAGTGTTGGTTTAGTGTTAGTTAATTATGAAGAATACTTGAAAATGAGAGGGGGGGTTATTGTTTAACTCACATACACACAATAACATTGGATGTTACCCTTCAGATCCCCCTTGGTGAGTTTAAAGTGGTTTTACATTGGTCTCGAGTTGGAACATCTAATCATCATGATCTTCATCTTCTCAATAACATCTACTATCTTTGCTATATATACACGAGATAGAGTTAGAGAATCACCTCATCTATAGATACCTAATTGATTATGACATTCAAGGGATGTTCTATTGTCTTTATCAAGACGTGGATGGGTCTTTATTTATATTCTTTCAATACATATCTAACTATTTTAATGAGGGAGTTCCTTGGATTTAGATCTTTATATGAGGCCTTATGTGGCCTTCCCATTTTGAAATCTTCCGAGTCACCTTCTTCCATGTTTCATTAACTATTTAAAGCTAAAATTGACAAACCAAGATCTCCTGGGATCATGAACCCACCCCCACCCTCACTGTCTCCCACATATATTATATAACCTGTAAAATAAAAAATCAATACAATCATATTTGATTTTCATTACAATAAGATAAAATTAAATATTAAATCAGAAAACTAAAATAATAAACCAATTCAACTATAAGAGTGATCATTCTGGCTCTAAAAAGAGACCATAAAAATTCTATTGTGAAAATGAATAACACCCAAAACTTCTATTGAGAAAACCAATTGAGAGGTTTTCTTCCATGATAGAATTCACCAACTCCTATAAATAACAGATAAAACCACGTGTACAAGTCAAAATTCTAGTTTTTTTGTCTAGTGCCCACAAAATTTTAGAACCAAATTTTCTTTCAAGCGAAACACTACAGTAGTTCCGAACCCACATAGGTAGTTTTTCTACTAGACACTTAAAAATTCTCCAATTGGGTCTCGCATTTGATTTCTTGAGAAACACTTTGGATGTAGTAAGATTCATGTTTGATAAATTCATCTCCATAGGGGTTAATCCCTCAAAGCTTTGTAGGGACAACTAGGGAGCAACCAATTTGTTCCACAAGTTTATTTTCTAGGAGGGGGCTACTGCGAGTAAATTTTCTATAAATAGGAAACATCAATTATTACTGTTTGAATATTTTTACATCAATATTTGACAATTTTTCAACCAGGGTTCAAAAACTCTATGATTAAGTTTTTTCATAAAGCACTAAATGTTCGGTAATGAATTTTTAATAGTCGTTCTTAATAGATACTAGGATTAAATTCTATGAATTTATATTCCATTCAAACCAATTCTCTCATACAGTTTTGAGGAATGGTGCAATATATATTCAGAATGGAGTTTTATGTTGGCACTTTCAAAGTGATTTGATTTGTGTCCTCAGGGTCAATTATTATATGGAGGATTAGCATTTCAAAGTGAAAGTGGTATGGAGGATTAGGAGTTAGAATTTAGATTAGGATATGGTGAAAGAGATCAAATCACAGGAAGCACAAATCTAGGCAGGAAAGCTTGACTCTGACATAAACCGTCTCGCTTCAGAGCTTCCTGCCATTGACGTAAACCACATCTTTGCCCCTTATGTCGACTTGAAACTATCTGATTAGTTGTCACTCTCATAGAATATGAAGAGGGGTCTAAGATATGGTAACTTCACTCATATCATTGTCATATATAGGGATACTCTACCTCGTTCCCTTTGTAGTTGAGATGTCCTTGACGCTACAAAAAATTCTCCAGCACAACTCTCGCTTTCCTCATTCATGTAAGGGGCCTTCTTTGTATGCACATTTGATGTTGCAACTCTGATTTCTGCTTTTTCTTTTCTTAAAACCATAAGATAATGGAAAATTATGGCCATCTTTAACTATATAATCATACAATAGGCACTTTCAAGGAAAACAAATATATAGTAGAAGCTTATACATATAAGTTTATATTTTACAACTAAATTATTATTACAAACATAACCTTACAAAACATTACTAGATTTTTTTTATTTTTTCTCAAAGCTCATATTTTTGCATGTTTTAGTCTAAAATATTAAGAAAAACCCTAAAAAAATATAAAATTTTGGTGGCCTTAATCAAAGAATCATGCAATACAACACTTTGAAGAAAAAACTGTGTTAGCAACGTATGTTATTTTCGTGGCATGTCCTTGAGATATTAATGCCATCGAACCATTATTATTATCAATAATTTTTTCTCTTAAACCAAAACAATATTTCATTTTTAATCATTATATTACATATTTATAAAAGTACATTACCAATCCCCATCAAACCATTAGGCCTTGCTTACATATTTCAATAACATTGGACAAAAAGGTCATATCTACATATTTCATTGAATTTTGGACATAAAGACCATGTATTACATTGCATCTCTAATATCATACTTAGATGGCTAGTCATTGCCTTCGTTTTTTATTTTCCTAAAGGAAATTTAAATTTTCCAAATCTCAAGTATTGGTTCTTAAATTCACCAAATATAGTTAAATTAGTTTCCAAAGATTTGACTAATTCGCCAATTTCATGAATTTTAGTTTTTGATAATAAAATACTTTCTTTTTCTAGGAAAAAAAATTGTATTATAGACATATAGTCAGTACGTACCGCATAGAAATGCAGGATTTACTACATAGTATGGAAAAATCAAGGATTTGCATAGATACAATTTCCAAAAATATCAATGAAGCTTGAGAGCCCCATTCAATAATTCTAGCATCTACACCTACCTAGCAAGTGTTTATCATATTGTTTAAATTATTCAAAACCAAATAGAGTTACATCTATTGTGTTGCCAAACAACCTAATTACATCTATTGTGTTTCCAATATTTCTAGATATGAAGCTACATCCATTAAAATAGACAAGTTAAAAAGGATATTATTCATCCATGATAGGTTCTTTGGATACTTCTCTGAAGGCCAGAGGTCCACTAGGTTAACGGATTATAACCATTGAACTCTTTTAACAACAAATTCTATTTGGGTTGGATATCCAAGAGTGGTTTCTTCTTTGAAAACAATGACTTAAATATTGCTAGGGTTATATCATTTACAAATTTACAATGTTTATATCATTTATAAATTTGAATCTAATGTTATTTACGATATACTATTTAGTATTTACATGATGGATATGGATGGGATGAATTATTACTTTCATGACTTTATCATTTTTATTTTTGGATATAGGTAACCATATCTTAGGTACTCAACGTAACAACCCCCCCCCCCCCCCCCCCCTCTGAAATTCTCCAAAATTTGAGGGTGATTCCACACATTCCCCATGTACGGTCTCCCTATTTGTGTTCTCCCCCATATAAGAAACTGGGTGGAACATTATCTCTTTTATAGCCTCTTTTTGGATACATTTTTCATTTAAAGATGTAAAATAGTTAGTGTTATTCTGGGTATTTCACCATTTCCATATATATGAGAAATTTTGTGTATTTTTGTATGATAGTTTGTATTCATATGGATGCACACATACACACACACATTTTCAAAATGAATATTTTATATATTTTTTGGTAGATCAGTTCTTTTGACCAACTTTTGACCAACTCTAGTCTCCTTCACATTTTTAGGGTCAATCCGTTCAATCACTGGTCTTGTTTTCATAATATTAGTTATAATTATACCTATTAGACATGATAAGTATAGTGATCAACTAAGTCAACTTTGAATGTAGTCTTCCATTAAAAGAAAAGAAGGATTTGTTGTAATTTCAAAATATCATTCTGTTTAACTCATGGGAATTTTGCAAATACTCTGATAGGTTATTTAGTCCAAAATTAGGGTTATTTTAAATTCTTAGTTGTAGTTATTTTCACTTGACAGTAACTTATTTAAACCAAAACTAACAAAAATTTCCATATGACAACATAACAAGTTATTATGTTATAGATGGATTTTTTTGTTAACATAAGCATCGAAGTCTTCATTGATATTATATTCCCTTCTTTCCCTTATAGTAAGTTAACCATTTGTTTACTATATATAGCTAGAGGATGACTTTTTTTTGGGAATTCATGTTTTGTAGTTTCTTCATGTGTTTAGGTAATTGAACAACTGTATCGATTACAGTGGGGTTGTATGGATAGTTTTGGTGCTATTATTATCTACCCAACAAGAGAGTTATCAATACAAATTTTTTATTTGCTACATAAATTGGGAAAACAAAATTAGTCACCTCTAATAGCAATCAAATTCACTATAATGTTCATATTTTGATGTTTGTATTTTTGCATATTCAACATACAATTAGACAATCACATAAGTTGTTTTACATATTATGTCTCCAACCTCTTTTTTCCATATTTATGGGAGAAATCCATTCACTTGAATACAATGACACTATGTAAACTCATCTGCAATTTCAAATAGAAGGCTATCTCTTGCTTTTTTGATATATATCATTTTCATTTTTCTACTCTAATTTATATAAATTTAAGTGCCCCCAATAATTTCTATGATCGGGACGAAGATAGAGATACCAATTTATTTTTGAGATTGGAGGACGAATTATTATTTAAACTTGAGAACACAACCTTTCCTTTCACATAGTGTTATATGAAATCCATTTAAATTTGATTGTTATTATTTCCAATATGAAACTTCTACAAAAATCATGCAAAATTATTTTCGTAGTGTTCATCTTAATTTGAATTGTTGATTTTTTTTAGCATTTTAAGGTTTGGTACTATAAGGATCATAGAAAATAATTTGTATAAGGAGATCACATCATTTAAAAGGGATTATGAAGTATAGTGAATTGTCATTTTCAATAGCCAAACTTAAATTCCATAAAAATACAACAATAAAAATTGTTTTATTGCATCTTATCCAAAGTAGTAGTTTGGGAGTCACTTGTATATGAAAGAATTATTGGCTAATTATAGGCATCACCGCATTGGGAATCTTGTGTAAATTGAATGGCATAACCACTTTTTAATTTTAAAATTCATTTTATTTTTATGTTTTATTTTTTTTAAAAGAAATTCAATATAGAGTGAATTTTCCAACATTGCTTCACATTCCTGAGCTTTCCATGCCTTCTTATTTTAGTTTTCTATTGAAATATTTGTTGCAAATATTTAATGCCTTGAACCACACATCTAGCTTCTATTTTTTCATATGAATATCACATTTGGACCAAAATTTTAGCAATTAATATGACAAAGGAAAATTTACCTCCTCTAAAACAGATATATTTCATTCTTATGAAATTTTTTACTCTTTCATGGATTTTATCTTCAACTTCTAAAGCTTTGAAATTCTAAGACCTTTTCATTTTTTCATGAACTATGTACACTCACACACACACAGAGACATACATACATATATACATACATACATACATACAATAGACACTTTCTTAAAACCATAAGATAATGGAAAATTATGGCCATCTTTAACTATATAATCATACAATAGGCACTTTCAAGGAAAAAAAAATATAGTAGAAGCTTATACATATAAGTTTATATTTTACAACTAAATTATTATTACAAACATAACCTTACAAAACATTACTAGATTTTTTTGATTTTTTTCTCAAAGCTCATATTTTTGCATGTTTTAGTCTAAAATATTAAGAAAAACCCAAAGAAAAATGAAAATTTTGGTGGCCTTAATCAAAGAATCATGCAATACAACACTTTGAAGAAAAAATTGTGTTAGCAACGTATTTTATTTTTGTGGCATGCCCTTGAGATATTAATGCCATCGAACCATTATTATTATCAATATTTGTTTTCTCTTAAACCAAAACAAGATTTCATTTTTAATCATTATATTACATATTTATAAAAGTACATTACCAATCCCCATCAAACCATTAGGCCTTGCTTACATATTTCAATAACGTTGGACAGAAATGTCATATCTACATATTTCATTGAATTTTGGACATAAAAACCATGTATTACATTGCATCTCTAATATCATACTTAGATTGCTAGTCATTGCCTTCGTTTTTTATTTTCCTAAAGGAAATTTAAATTTTCAAAATCTCAATTATTGGTTCTTAAATTCACCAAATATGGTTAAATTAGTTTCCAAAGATTTGACTAATTTGCCAATTTCATGAATTTTAGTTTTTGATAATAAAATAATTTATTTTTCTAGGAAAACAAATTGTATTATAGACATATGGTCAGTACATACTACATAGAAATGCAGGATTTACTACATAGTATGGAAAAATCAAGGATTTGCATAGATACAATTTCCAAAAATATCAATGAAGCTTGAGAGCCCCATTCAATCATTCTAGCATCTACACCTACCTAGCAAGTGTTTATCATATTGTTTAAATTATTCAAAACCAAATAGAGTTACATCTATTGTGTTGCCAAACAACCTAATTGCATCTATTGTGTTGCCAATATTTCTAGATATGAAGCTACATCCATTAAAATAGACAAGTTCAAAAGGATATTATTCATCCATGATAGGTTCTTTGGATACTTCTCTGAAGGCCAGAGGTCCACTAGGTTAACGGATTATAACCATTGAAATCTTTTAACAACAAATTCTATTTGGGTTGGATATCCAAGAATGGTTTCTTCTTTGAAAACAATGACTTAAATATTGCTAGGGTTATATCATTTACAAATTTACAATGTTTATATCATTTATAAATTTGAATCTAATGCTATTTACGATATACTATTTATTATTTACATGATGGATATGGATGGGATGAATTATTACTTTCATGACTTTATCATTTTTATTTTTGGATATAGGTAACCCTATGTTAGGTACTCAACGTAACATCCCCCCCCCCCCCCCCCCTGAAATTATCCAAAATTTGAGGGTGATTCCAACATTCCCCATGTACGGTCTCCCTATTTGTTTTCTCCCCCATCTAAGAAACTGGGTGGAACATTATCTCTTTTATAGCCTCTTTGTGGATACATTTTTCATTTAAAGGTGTAATACAGTTAGTGTTATTCTGGGTATTTCACCATTGCCATATATATGAGAAATTTTGTGTATTTTTGTATGATAGTTTGGATTCATATGGATGCACACATACACACACACATTTTTAAAATGAATATTTTATATATTTTTTGGTAGATCAATTCTTTTGACCAACTTTTTTCCAACTCTAGTCTCCTTCACATTTTTAGGGTCAATCGGTTCAATCACTGGTCTTGTTTTCATAATATTAGTTCTAATTATACCTATTAGACATGATAAGTATAGTGATCAACTAAGTCAACTTTGAATGTAGTATTCCATTAAAAGAAAAGAAGGATTTGTTGTAATTTCAAAATATCATTCTATTTAACTCATGGGAATTTTGCAAATACTCTGATAGGTTATTTAGTCCAAAATTAGGGTTATTTTAAATTCTTAGTTGTAGTTATTTTCACTTGAAAGTAACTTATTTAAACCAAAACTAACAAAATTTTCCATATGACAACATAACAAGTTATTATGTTATAGATGGATTTTTTTGTTAACATAAGCATCGGAGTCTTCATTGATATTATATTCCCTTCTTTCCCTTATAGTAAGTTAACTATTTGTTTAATATATATAGCTAGAGGATGAATTTTTGTTGGGAATTCATGTTTTGTAGTTTCTTCATGTGTTTAGGTAATTGAACAATTGTATCGATTACAGTGGGGTTGTATGGATAGTGTTGGTGCTATTATTGTCTACCCAACAAGAGAGTTATCAATACAATTTTTTTATTTGCTACATAAATTGGGAAAACACAATTAGTCACCTCTAATAGCAATCAAATTCACTGTAATGTTCATGTTTTGATGTTTGTATTTTTGCATATTCAACATGCAATTAGACAATCACATAAGTTGTTTTACATATTATGTCTCCAACCTATTTTTTCCATATTTATGGGAGAAATCCATTCACTTGAATACGATGACACTATGTAAACTCATCTGCAATTTAAAATAGAAGGCTACCTCTTGATTTTCTGATATATATCATTTTCATTTTTCTACTCTAATTTATATAAATTTAAGTGCCCCCGATAATTTCTATGATCGGAACGAAGATAGAGATACCAATTTATTATTGAGATAGGAGGACGAATTATTGTTGAAACTTGAGAACACAACCTTTCCTTTCACATAGTGTTATATGAAATCCAGTGAAATTTGATTGTTATTATTTCCAATATGAAACTTCTCACAAAAATCATGCAAGATTATTTTCATAGTGTTCATCTTAATTTGAATTGTTGATTTTTTTTAGCATTTTAAGGTTTGGTACTATAAGGATCATAGAAAATAATTTGTATAAGGGGATCACATCATTTAAAAGGGATTATGAAGTATAGTGAATCGTCATTTTCAATATCCAAACTTAAATTCCATAAAAATACAACAATAAAAATTGTTTTATTGCACCTTATCCAAAGTAGTAGTTTGGGAGTCCCTTGTATATGAAAGAATTAGTGCATCACCGCATTGGGAATCTTGTGTAAATTGAATGGCATAACCACTTTTTAATTTTAAAATTCATTTTATTTTTATGTTTTATTTGTTTTAAAAGAAATTCAATATAGAGTGAATTTTCCAACATTGCTACACATTCCTGAGCTTTCCATGACTTCTTATTTTAATTTTCTATTGAAATATTTGTTGCAAATATTTAACGCCTCGAACCACACATCTAGCTTCTATTTTTTCATATGAATATCACATTTGGACCAAAATTTTATCAGTTAATATGACAAAGGAAAATTTACCTCCTCTAAAACAAATATATTTCATTCTTATGGAAATTTTTACTCTTTCATGGATTTTATCTTCAACTTCTAAAGCTTTGAAATTCTAAGACCTTTTCATTTCTTCATGAACTATGTACACTCACACACACACAGACATACATACATATATACATACATACATACATACATATATACATATATATGATCTATATTTATGCAAGAACGAAACGAAATACAAATTTAAACAGAAACACAAATATATAGTGAAAAATTAACTTCAATTAATTAATTACAGATACTATAAATTGCTTACATGTAGGATGGAAACAACCTAGCCCAGACGATGGTAGCTTCTCTATGAGAAGAGATGCGATGGATATATACCTTTTGAATTTTATTACAATGAGACTTAAAAGCCTTTTTTATTATTGAGAAATAATGGAAGCCATAAACATCCAAAAACTGAACCCTAGGAGATGAATCTCCAAAAGCTTATGGGCCTCGTTGGGATTGGTTGGAATGCTAACTTCCTGGGCTTGTAATTTGGGAATATGATCTTTGTTTGGTGTGCATGATACCTTATTATAAATATATTAGAGGAAAAAAATTATCCCTATGGGATTTGCGCATTTTCTAAAAAATGTTGTTAATGGCCATAAAACAACTTTGATAGTTCAGGACTCAAAAAAATTCCAAAAATATAAAGTTGTGATAGAATTAATGTAACTTAAAGGAAACAGTTTTGGGGGTCCAAGTGGAATAGGTTGGTGGCCACCAATATCCACCTAGATCAGTCCTCCCCCTTTAGGAAGCAATGGTCCCCATTTTGTTGAGAATTCCCATGAGATGGGGAATCTTTTGTTGAACTTGGTCCCTAGTGAGCCACTTGCCTTGGTGTAGGAGCTAGACAAATTTGACAACCTGATACAGTTGGATCCACTATTGGAGATCATTATTGATCTATGTGTCCATGATCCATGTGGTATGTTCAATGCAGTCTGGGTTGAGATTTGTTGTTGTCAGCTGCTTAGTGATGTTTGATGTGTCCAACAATGGTGGAAAGTATGGTCGATGGTTGTCCACATTGAATACTACGTGAAAGAAAATGAATGAGGGGATAATAAGCTTGAAATTGTTCTCTCCAAAAAAATTGGTGATGGTGTAAGGTCTGTATCGGTGTGGCCGAAGATTCTGATGGGCTCTAGCAAGGTGTTCTTTCTACAAATGCAACCAAACTTTGTCACCCACCTTAAACTTATGTGGCACCTGATGTTGATCATGTATTTGTTTATACTTGGGATTGGCTTTATCCAATATTTCATGAACATGTTGGTGGATGTGTTGGATTCGATAAATAAAATTAGTGGCTTTATCAGCTTCAGACTGAACATGTTTATATTCTTCCAAAAGAGGAAATGCAACATCAATGGGACATAATGGTTGAAATCCCAGGCCCACTTGAAAGGGTTTGTGGTTAGTCGAGCTGTGGAGAGATATATTATAACTATGTTGCACATAGGGAATACTCTCATCCCATTTTTGTATATCCTTAGAGTTTTATATGCCTATTATGTGCACCATCATCTTGTAGACGACCTCTATCTGTCCATCATTATGGGGGTGGAATGTAGCCGACTTGGTGAGCTTGGTGTCCAGCAATGACAAGAGACTCGACTAGAATGAATTTAGGAACCTTCTATCTTGATATTATATAATGATATGCGGGATCCCAAAATGTACCCACAGTCATTCAAAGAAGAGTTTGCAGTGGCTTCTAATGATACTCTTCTTGTACGCGTCCAATATGGCCATCTTAGAAAAATTGTGGACAACCACAAATACATAGTTGTTGACATGATTGGTAGAAGGAAGGCCAAACATATAGCCCATGGAAATGGATTACCAGAGTCAGCTAGGAGTAGGAATACGAGTATACATGCCTTTCTTTTTAATCATTAGATTTCCAATGACATAGTTTGTAAGTTTTAACCCTATCTAGAAATTACTTGCAATTGAATTATTAAAAAACAGAAATAAATAATATTGAGAACATAAAACAAATATACATAGATATTTTTCCCTCGATCTCAAAATCGGGACTACCAGATTGATTTTTCATTATATTCCTTTCAGTGTTACAATATATATATACACATGTCGAGGAGTTGATAAAACCCAATCCATTAACCCTTGATTAGAACATAATTGTAGTTCCCTTCATTGGATCTACAAAATACCATGGGAAGAAAACAATCATGCCCAAAACCATGTGTAGGTCCACCCACCATCTTTGGGTCTGCCCCCCATCCTTGTGTTTGGCCAACTATTACTGTGTCTGCATAAAAAATAAATTCCTAGGGCGTTACCTTGAACCTAGTGCAGGGGGGCTACCTCCCCCATGAAAACCCCCCAATAAGGGGGAATTACGATGCCCATATGACCCCCCACTATGCATAGCATTAGTCATGGAAATAATATAACACACACCCAACACATGTAGTGCAGAATTTGATATATTTGCCAACATCCCGTCGGAGGTTTGGCCAATAGAAAAACTTCTAAAATATTTCCACTATCTTCTCTACCCCAAAGTGTCCTGCGACCTGAATGTAGTGTGCCTCCCAAATCATCTTGGCATGCTCTCTTGAAGGAACACAAATATGTTCTAGGTGGCATAAAAATGCGTCATAGAGGTGGAAGTCTAGGACTTGCTTTCCATCCATCAACATATGGTATGTGGTGAAAAATTTTGGATAATTTTTTTAAAGTTGCAGCCATCCAAAAGTGTCATTCCCACAAGAGTCAAGCACAATGGTTAGTGCCACAAATAGTGGTTGACTGAGCCAATCTAGAACATTGTTCATTATTTCCTTCTTGTACTTAATGTTTGGATGAAATTTTTGTAGATATGTGGACCATTTCTAATTGTTATAGGCCATTTTTTCACATCCAGTCAAGTGAGACTCCTAATGTGATCAATCAGCATCCTATTCCTCTTGTCATCATCTTGCACAAAGCCCCAAGTATGTACCTTTCATACCTTTGAATTTCAACCCTAAAATTCCCTATATGAGCTAGTTTTAGGACCAATGCTCCCTGCAAGCCTAGTGGGGTGCGACCTCCTACAGGTTGCTCCACTGTGGCCACCGTTGGTCACCAACAGGTTTCTCTCCTTTGCACTATGTTAGTTCTATAATTATGGGAGAATGATAAGGATTCCAGAAGCTTCACCTTCTATGAGTTTCCATAAGTTTTTTCAACTACTTACCTCAGATTTACATTCAGATCCTATCCTACCCTACTTTGCAGTTTTCACAACTTATCCTTTGATCCTATCCCTCCATCAAGTGTGGATCTAAAACCTTAGAATGATTGTTAAACACCATGTTGAATCACACACATAATTGTGAGAAAAGACTACATTAAGGAATCTTCAATGAAAGACAGCGTGGGAAACAACTGCCTCAATATACATATAAATGCCATTTCAAATCCTGATATGGTGTGACTCTTGGTTTCACATTCCAAGGTCACTTGGACTCCATCGTGACTTTTCGCATTCCACACCTACCCATGTAGGATTAGGTGTTCCAACATCCCCCCTTAATCCGAAGGGGTATGTGTGAGTCCAAGAAAAGAGTTGTAATACAAATCTGCAAAGTATGCATGGCAGCACTTGGGCTGAATCAACTCTCTGAAATGTTGGAAAAAAATAGGTGGTTTTAGGATGACCACAAACACTGGAACGCAAAACTTGTTGCAGTTCCCGGAACTCTTCCAAAACTGGCAAGAAGCTGAAGGCTTCTGCTAGAGGAATTGTCCCTCATAAAAAAGGCCTAGACCTTGAGCTAAAGAAGAAGATCGACACCGCGGCCAATTTACCCATGACAAAGATGATGGTTTTAGGTTATCCACCAACGAAAATGACGGTTTTAGGTTGTCCACCAAATAGGAAGGTATGCTCATGAGCATCCGTGTCTCTGGCTACATCTCTGAATCCGAAATGACGAATTGTGGCTCAGGCTCGCTTGAACTGCTGGCTACAACTCTGAACATGGAATGAGAGATTGTGGCTCAGGCTCGCTTGATCTGTCGTCGAAACTTGTACATGACCACCATTTTCCCCCCTGTCAGGGACAAGGTGAGATGATGGCGAAAAATCAACTGCAAGTTTGTTCAATATGCGTGAACAAGTTCTAACATGTGTCGTAAACATCTTCTTGGCTGCTGATGCCCATTGCCAAGAAGCGATCCATCGAAGATGAATCTTGGTTCTTGCAGGAGGCTTGTGTCTCGTACTGTCTACCGAAGAGTGGATGTCTTGAGCACGGTGCTGCATGGATAGAATCAAAAACGATCTTTCATATGGCCAACTCGATCACGGTGTTGGCATTTCTCCAATCATTGTGGATACGGGACATGATACGGAAACATTGCGGGTGGTATCATACATGAATCGGCACTGCGAAATATGATAGGCTTGGTGTGGTACTTAATATTAAAGGACTACATCTTATATCAGGGAAGACTAATTTCTGCAGTAGCCGGCATTGTGGACAATCCTTTCCCAAGGTGCATTAAATGAACTTGGAAGTGGGGCACGGTGTTTGTACGTGTAATAACTCTGGTAGGAACTGAATGGGAATCAACTGGAACTTTGTCTTCTTTCTTCTGATGAGAGTCCTTCTCAATCTTTTGAACAGAAATAGGTTCAGAATGGTGACTCTTTTGCTGAAGTTCGTCTTGTTGGAGCTGAGATTCCAACTGCAAAAATTCAATCTTTTCTTGTGCATCTAGCAAACAACTCTGAATGTTACATAGAGCATGCTTGCTCATTCTTATCATATCATCAACATTTGAATGAATGAGGCTATTCAACAACTCTAATGCCTCATTGATTTTGGCCATTTTCAACAAATTAGGCTAAAAAATGAAAGGGTGTCGGCTACAACCGAAAATGCACCCGTTTACAATGTGATGCAACAAATACAAATGACTCAAAGTACAAAGTGTGTTCCTCAAATGATGGAGGGAAATCAACAATCCAACAACTCAAATACTGATTATGAATGAAGAAGCAGTATGGTGTCAATACAATATTTCTGCAAAAATGTGCAGCAAAAACAATGTGCAAAAGGCCTTTAAGGCAGCTGAATTTTCCTTCAAATAGCTGTTCAAATGATGGCAAACTTGTCTTCAAATGTCAATTCTTCAAAAAATACCCTTATGTCAATGCCACAATGCAAATCTTCAATTTCAATTCCTCATTATTTCTGTTGTTCATACTCTCTCTTTCTCTCTCCTCTCTCTGCTGTTTTTTTTTTTTTTAATTAATTAAAAATTAATTAAAAAAATGAGTTAATGGGAATTAATTAAAAAGCGAAAGGGAAATAATTAAAAAGGGAATGGGAATTAATTAAATATGGGGGAATTTAATTTAGTGAAAGGGGAGGGAATTTAATTGGGTGGGAATCGAATTAATGTAAAAAAGGGTGGTATTATATAGTGGGAAAATAAAACATATAGTGGGAGGGCGCATATTAAAATTTTGAAAATATGAAAATCGATTTTAAGACAAGGGAGGTATTGTTAATTGGAGAGGGGCGGTGTTATGATATGAAAAGGCGGTATTAAAAAAATATGAAAAAACGAATCTAAAAAAAAAGCGGTTATTGTTGTTGGTAGGGAGTAAGGCGGATAGCACGAGGTTGAGAGCGGCCAAGTGTGAGTCCGCAGAGACTGCGTTGAGAATTTGCAGGAGGGTAGGGCCGAAAGGGAGCCGGAGGCGTGAGAGCTCGTAGAGCGAGTGCGAGGGGAGTGCATGCAGGTGAGGGGAGGTCGAGGGAGGGCCGGCTGCGTGGATAGCTGTGCGTTGAGTGTGCATGGAAGCCGCGGGAGAAGGGTAGGAAGAAGCGTGTGAGCGATAGGTGAGGGCGTATGTGAGTTTGCTGTTGCAGAGACGCCGTTGCAGAGCGGAGATGGGGGTGTATGACTGTAGAGGGCGTATGGGATATGGCGTGGTGTGTAAGTTGCAAAGGGATATGGATGGGATTCGAGGGAGCAGTCGAGGGGGAAGGTATTAATTAAATGGGGATCAAGTTGAAAAAAAAATCGAATGCAAGTGGTGTGAAAGCTGTGTGAAAGGCCGAATTTCAAATTCTAGTGGAGTGTGATTTTGCAGAGCGTTTTAAAGCTGTGAGGGGGGCGTTTTAAAGAGTGGTAGGTAGGGCGGAAGCCGAGTTGAATTGTTAGCTGCGTAAGGTGTGGTGTAGGTAGCAGAGTGCGTAGGGGAAGGGGAGAATGAATCGATTTTATTTTTTTATTTTTTTATTTTTTTTATATTTTTCAATTAAAACAGCAGAGGAGTAAAGATAGTAATTCTAAAACAGCAGCAGAACTTTCTACAGCAGAATTTTAAGCACAGCAGATTCCAGAAATTGGCAATAGGACCCAGAAATTTTCTAGTAGAAAGTTCTGCTGCTGTTTTAGAATTACTATCTTTACTCCTCTGCTGTTTTAATTATGATGTGCAACGAGGGTAGCTGCAGGTGCGTTGAGAGATGGGTATGCAGACAGGCGTGTAAGGGGAGCGTTTAACAATGTCGCGTTATGCAGTGGAGTGGGAAGCTGAGGCGAGGGGAAAGGCCGAGTTAAAAAATAAATAAGGGAGAGGCCACGCTATAGAGGCGTTGGAGTTTGAATGTGCGTGGAGAGCGCTGGTGTGGAAGGGAATGGGGTAGCAAGTAGGGGCTCGAGTGATAGCCACGAGGTGAGGGCCGAAAGGCCAAGGGTTTGAAGAGATTTTATTTGATTTTATTTGATTTTATTTTTTTAATTAAATCAAAAAACAACAGAGAGCAGAGAATCGCAGAAGTTTCAACTTTGGAAACAGTAGAATTTTTCTCCTTTCAAATACACAACAGATTTTTTTTTTCTTCGAATGTATAGCAGAACAAATCCAGCAGCAGTAGAAAGTGCAGAAATTGGGGCAATTTCAGAATTTCAAGCACTGAAATGTAACAGCAGAATGCCAATAAAACCCAGAAATTTTTCAATAGCTCAGCAGCTGAGAATATTTTCCAGCAGCAGAAAAACCCAAAATTGCAGAAATTCTCAATGGAAAAACTCAGAAATTTCTTCCATTAAAACCAAAAACTTTTTTTTTCTTCAGAAACCCAATTTAAACAGAGTTTTCCAGCAACTCTTCAATGCAGAAATTAATAGAAATTGCAGGAAAAATGAGAATGAAAACCTTCAGATGGGCAATGCTGCTTGCTGCTCTTCTTCAAAACACCTTTCCGAATCCAGCGAAATGTCTGCTGCAGAACCTCTCCAAAGGCTTCAAAAATGTCAAGAATTTTGTAGATATGCACAAGCCATAGACACAAATGGCTCACTCAAAGTGGAGCAGGGCCAGAAATCACCCGCTCTGATACCATGTTAAACACCATGTTGAAGCACACACATGGTGTATGAGGAGAAGAATGCACACACACCAGAGACAACACAATGAAAGATAAGCGTGAGGCTTTCTTCTTTTCCATTATACATATGATGTACATTTATAGTACAATGGTGTGACTCTTGGTTTCATATTCCAAGGTCACTTGGACTCCATTGTGACTTTTGATATTCCACACCTACCCATGTAGGATTAGGTGTTCCAACAATGATAATTGGATAAGAACACCCAACTTACCCCACCCTTCTATATATTTACCCTCTCATATGTAAGAGGTGATGGTTGGCTTTAGAGATTGATTATGCCCTTATGTTGTTGTATTAAGTAGTTATTATCTTATGCATAGGGTGACTGAAGGTGCATATTGTGACAATGAAAGGATGACTTAACAACTTGGAGGAGATCTTATACAAGATCAACAACCACTTATGGTTGTAATATCCTTCTATTTACATTAACGAAAATAATTCCTTTTTTTCTTATATGTGATGTCATTATTTCACTTATTTCCATACCATGTTGATCTATTGAATAGATTATTTATATGATACTGCATAGATATCGTAGTTTCTTGGCTTGTGTTAATTGACCGTGCAAGCTCTAATTTTTGAAATCAAAGCTGGAATTAGAGTTTCCAAGCTAAAGAAGGAGCAAAGCATGTGACAGGTTCCAAATAGGCCTCACTTTGTCATCTATTTACTTTAAGGAAAAGCATTGGGTTCCTTGTCTCTCTATTGTACTAGGTCTACCAACAAACCTAGGGAAGATACCTTTGTTCGCAATCGTAAATCCAGTATAAAAAATTTTAAAATCCACTTCAGAATGAATTATTCACTTGGTCTTTTTCCTTTTCCAATGTGTTTTATTACCTCCTTGACAGACCATAACTGACCTAGGAAGTGATTTAATTAAACCTTTTTTGCAATCCTTGTGCTAGAATCCTCTTTCTCAGGCCCAAAGCTCCCCCAGTTCCTCTGACAAAGCATTGCGCCTCACTCAGGCCCACTCTATACCAGTTTTTCAAATAACTAATGCCTCCTTTGCACCAACGTTGGACCTTAATTTTCCACAAATTTTTCCTTGGATTTTTAGCCTCTCTTTCATCAACCTGCTTTGAGCTGAACTTCCCTCAGTCTTGAGTGTCTTTTGGTCTCTCTAAGACCTTCATTTGGTTTTAATTTTTGTTTGTTTACCTTTAGTAAGAATTGGTTTCTATTTTTCTTTATTCTTTTCATTTGGTCACTTGCAAAATAATTTTGTTTGATTGATGATCACTTGGATGAATTTTTTTTGAGGCCTCGTTCTAGAAATTGTAAATGAATCAGTAATTGAACATTTGCATCTTAGTTTTCTTTATTATCGAAAATTAAGTATGGTGAAAATAAAATTTGTCCATTTGAATTTAGGGTTTTGTATGTGCATTAGTACAAGAATAGTTTCATTGAAAGGGAAATTTCATCTTACATCTTGTTTTCTGCATATGGTGTGTTACATCTTGATTGTTTCTTTCCTTCCTTAGCTAGATTTTCATTGAAAGAGTAAAGCTTTCTATTTCGTCATGCTAGATTTTCATTTTAGGATATTTA
This sequence comes from Pinus albicaulis, assembly GCA_034641835.2. Lineage (NCBI taxonomy): Eukaryota > Viridiplantae > Streptophyta > Pinopsida > Pinales > Pinaceae > Pinus > Pinus albicaulis. Next base: position 141,888,384 of record CM076570.1, read on the forward strand.
GGTGACATTCATGGTGAGCCCCAAAATTGTAACTTAATCAAATATAAACAGTAAAATTTATTGAATCAACCTAAGGAACATTTGTAACATTAACACAAACATTTGGAGGTCTAGGTTAGAGACGTGTTCCAATGTCATTAAACGTAGGAGTTGTCGTTGTTTGAAAATGTTGTAACACAGGGTTGAAATCTCATTCCACATACATAAGTGTATAGGATCTCTCTCCACATACCTTTAGGTATATCATATGGTACTCCATGCATGAAAAGTATATGGGAACACTCTCATCGAACGGTTATGCATTAGAAAACACCACTACGAACTGTACTCCCATGTACCATTGAGTATATTTTTGGAGTCCCCTATAGGTTGCTATCCATCCATAGGTAACCGAGTCTATTGCCTTGTATATCATGATACACCAAACACAACATTCAGGGATATTGGTTGTCATATGTTAAGTCCTTGGTTATGGGAGTCATGTATAAGTTGTTATCCATCCATAGGTAACTGAGTTTGCTGCCTTTTATACCATGATACACCGAACACATCATTCAGGGAGATTGGTTTTCATATGTTAAGTCCTTGTTTCGCAAAGGTGTATATTGCAGTTCACCGTTTCTTGGTAAACCTTTATGCCTAGTTACCCCTTGTTGATTTATTTGTGTTGTTAATTTCTAAAATCAAGAAATTGACCGCGAAATAACATCCACTTCATGGAAGGACACCTTATTAGATATTAGGTTGATACTAATGGCAACAGTTCCTACAACTACCAATCAAGGAAACCCCTCTGATGGGAATCTTGTTCTTTTTCCTTCTTTTGGAAATAGTGGTGCTCTTTATATGGCAATGGCATCCTTCCTGAATTTACCATTGGCTTGCCGTTTTAGTTATTTTCGACCTCCATGGTTGTGAATGTCCAAAATTCTCCTCAACCAAGTTCTCCTCCACCTGAACAACATCAACCTCATGTTGATCCTAAAGTTAACCATTTTCCTTCTTCACCTAATGTTTCTTCATCCATTTCTTCCTCCTTGTCTGGTGAAATTCTTGATTCTAGTAACTAGAAAGATAAGAAGAAGAAGAAGAGGATGAAGAAGAAGAAGAAAAATAAGCAAGGGGGAAACCAAGCAATCATTTTTACATATGAAACTAATTTGAATGAACCTTCCAATTAGCCCAACAAATTTAAATTCTCTTGTAAGTTATGTAAGCATGATCACCTTCTTAAAGATTGTCCTGGTATTCCCAAGGTGCTATAATTTTTGTCTATAGGTTCACATCAGCCTCTAGAGATAATTCTAATGAAAAACCATTGACTAGTGATAATAAGTTCCATGGGAAAAAATTTTAAAGTCAAATTTCCATGTAGGTTATGTGAAGGGAATCATCCTATTCACCTTTTTCCTTATATGGATGAAGCCTCAAAATTTCTATAAAAACTTATAGCTTCTTAGCCTCTACTTCCAGCTCGTTATCGAAATATTTCCCCTGATCCTCCACTAGTTGATGAAGTGATTGATTAGAATCCATCTCTAGTCAATTCCACTATCTCTGAATGTTAATTCCATGAGTTCATTCCCGACCAACCATTATTTGAGAAAATGGTTGACTCGATTCCACCTTAAGTTGATCATACCTTTCTCATAGAGAGTGAACTTCATACCGCTTAGGTACTTCTTGTTTCTTAAAATTAGAATGAACTTGAGGAAAATACTCCCATTCCCATGGTACAGGGGAGAAATTATCCCATTCCCATAACATAAGGGGGCAGTTCTCCCATTCCCAAGGCACCCCCTCCAAGTAGTATGGTCACTTCTTTTGATTGAATTACAATGGAAGGATATTGTATTCCTTATTATGTTCCCTTACAGATCATAATTCAGGCTTATAATATGCTCATACCTGGCACAATCATAGAATAAGGTGCATTGGTTAGTATTCTATTCTCAACTGCCTGGAAATATTTAGGTTCTCCACAACTTTTGCCTGTTGCCCAAAATTTGTTGGCTTTTAACAGAGGAACCAATCAACCATTAGGGATCCTTCCTAAGTTGCCTATTACTTTGGGAGAAATATCATCTATATCAATGTGATGGTTGTCCAAGACCCTTTGTATTTTAATTTACTCCTTGGCCGTGATTATTTTTATGTCATGGGAGCTCTTGTCTCTTCCTTATTTCGTGTGATATATTTCACACATGAAGGAAATATCATGACGATTGACCAACTTTCATTCATTGGTCCTAATTTGACTCCTAATCAACCATCTTCCTTAAATGGTCCTTATATGAAAGTGGTATCTCCCCCTCAATAGGTTAATTACGTGGAAACCTATTCCATGCTCGTGTCAATTGATCATCTAGTCAGTGATATAGTGCACTATGTATCGGGGGCATTGGAGCCTGATATTTCCATTATATCCCTTGATATGTATCCCTTCCAGAGTGTTGTTCTCCAATCTGATGAGAATCTCTTGGAGGCCATGGCCTATTATGGGACATGATCAAGGTTATCTAGAGTAGAGTTCCTTTTCTTATGTCAATCTCCTTAAAGATTGAAACAAGGTCCCCGAGAAAATTTATTTTTCTTGTGTCAAGCTCGCTAAAAAATGAAACAGGGTGTAGGAGAAAAGTTCCTTTTCTTGTGTGAAGCTCGTTAAAAAATGAAACAAGGTATCATGAGTGTAGTTATTTTCCTTTTTCAAGCTCATTAAAAAAATAAACAAATCCCCTTTCAATTCGAGTGTTTGATTAGATCTTGTAATTCCCAGTCAAGTCTCTCACTTGATCTCGTAAATGAAACTTCATTCCATCCACCTATTAATACCTAGTAGTCTACTTGGGTGAATGAAATGAATCTTGGCAAGCATGTACCTCGAATTGATTCATTATGTTGGGGGCATGCAAACTTATTCCAAGCATATTTTGTCTCCATTTCAAGCTTGTGTAAAAATGAAACCACTCTCAAGCATAGTTTTTCTTCATGTTTAAAGCTTGTGAAAAAATGAAACCAAATTTAAGCATAGTTTCTCATGTTTCAAGCTTCTGTAAAAATGAAACCATTCCCATCCTACCTCTCGTGATTTCCATTTTATCATCCTATTTTTGCTAGATGAGCCTTGGTTCTCTCATTCCATCATCACCATATGCTTGTCTGATCATACACTTTCACTTGTTTTATTACCCTTGCCTAGGGAACCGCTACGATGAGTGGTTGTATTAGATAGCCTCTTTACCTCTACATGTTTTGATCAGTTCCATCATCAGCGGAATTAGTTGTTCTATTTTATACCACTCGTTCCTCTAGGAGGAGTCCTCTTTCATCTCTTGTCATACTCCCAAACTATGAAAATATTGGATAGCACTTGTATTTTCAATCTCGTAAAGATAAATGAAAATAAATCTACTCAGTTTAAAGCTTAACCCTTTTCCAGACTAAGATACTAGACAAGATACGAAAAATTAATACCTTAGTCAAACATGGCTAAGAGTTTCTATTGAGTATTTTTTTCTACCTTTTCGGACTTAAGAGAGTATGTAGGAAAAGGGACATGTGAAGTTTTATTTTCCGCCTCTTTTTCAAACTCTCTGAACATGAAAAATATGTCAAGTTCTACCTTCATTGGACTCGTTAAAACATCAAATAGTGATGGACTTGTCAAACATGACAAGGCCAAACCACTCCTTCTTAGGGTTCGTTAAACATACTCGGAGGGATTCATCTGAAGGATGAACTTATAGATAAATAATATGTTATCCTCTTCAAGCTTGTTAAAACATAAAGAGGCATTGACCAGTATGGCTGGGGAAATTGGGAAAACAAGGGATTACACTTTGCTAAATGGCAACAAGTCGCTCTTGAACACAACACTTTTCCACTTCATCTCTGTGGTTGTTGGTTTGGGTAATATTCTTGTCTCTTGGTTATCATGCCATTTTTAGAGCCTCCATTTCAGTTTTGGGACAATGATTTCATCTCCTTTCAGTCTCGTTATGCGTTCAAGAGAAGTCCTTTAGTTGATCTCTGTTACAATACTCTTAATCCTTCATTTCATTTTTTTTCTTTGTTGATCTAGTTCCATATCAGCATCATTATAATTAATTTATCTCAATCATTATACCCATTTCGTATCATTGGTGGGTGATACATCAACGCCCTCCTGTGATGGGTCGCTTCTCGTCGACATCGACACATCGTCTAGGAAGTTGACTTAGAAACAACCATTTGGTACTGTGGTAATTGCATACATCAATGGTAGGTTTCCTCACTCTTGGTGGAAATTTTACATCAATGGCCTTCGACCGGAAGATTGAGTGTGGTGTTTGAAATTAGGTCATCTACTCGCACCATACCGATTGTACCATAGTACCTTGAGAGCCATTAAAATCATTGGTAGTTTCTCTCGCATCCGTTAACAACTTACATCATTGGTCATTAATCCTATGGTGTCTTCCATGTTCGACTCCAACTTATTGATTCACATGGATAGACTCATACATTAGTTAGTCATGTGAATGAGATAGAATACACTGGATCTATATTCATCCATCTGGGCTGTGATTTCAGGAGTTATACAAATATCACAATGTGTGATGGTCGTGATCATATAAACAATCATCAAGTCATGGGTCCACTAGTTACATCTGTGGACGTGTATTTTGATCATTATACATGTTATGTTAGCTTATGAGCTGATTTTGGGTATGCTTCCCTTATCAAAAATCTGTCATGATAAATGTATTATAATATATGAATCTCGCTAGTTGACCTTGATCCCTACTTGTCACAAGGTAAAGCACTTGAGTCATCAGTCACCATCTCTAACTTTGCGCTTTAGGGGGCATTTTGTTATAGGCCATTTTGTCACATCTAACCAAGTGAGCATCCTAATGGGATATATCAAAATCCTATTCCCCTTGTCATCATATTATACAAATCCCTAAGCATGTACCTTTCATCCCTAAAAAATTCAACACTAAAATGCCATATCTGAGCCAGTTTTAGGACCGACGCTCCGTGAAAGCCTACTGGGGTGCGACCACCTACAGGTTTCTCCACTGTGGTCAGATTTGGTCACCAACAAGTTGCTCTCCTTTGCACCTGTATTGGTTCTATAATTCTGGGAGAATGATCAGGATTCAGGAAGCTTCACCTTCTAGGAATTTCCAGAAGTTGTTTCAACTACTTATATTGGATTGACATTTAGATCCTATCCTACCCTACTTTGGAGTTTTCACCACTTATCCTTTGATCCTAGCCCTCCATCAAAGGTGGATATAAAACATTAGAATGATAATTGGATAAGAACTCCCAACCTACCCCACTCTTCTATATGTTTACCCTCTTATATGCAAGAGGTGATGGTTGGATTTAGAGAGTGATTCTACCCTTATTTGTTTGTCGTAAGTAGTTATTATATTATGCATAGGGTCACTGGAGGTGCATATTGTGACAAGGAAAGGACGAGTTAACAACTTGGAAGAGCTCTTCCATGAGATCAAATTCCACTTATGGTTGTAATATCCTTCCATTTATATTAATTAAAATAATTATTTGTTTTCCTATATGTGATGTGATTATTTCACTTATTTCAATGCATGTTGATCTATTGAATACAATATTTAGATGATACGACATATATCTCATAGTTTCTTTCCTTCTGTTATATGACTGTGTAAGTTATAATTTTGGCAATCAGAGCTGGAATTGGAGCTTCCAAGCTAAAGAAGGAGCGAAGCATGCGATAGGTTCCAGGTAGACCTCACTCCATCTTATATTTACTTTAAGGAAATGCATTGGGTTCCTTATCTCTCTGTTGTTCTAGATTGACCACCAAACCTAAGGGAGTTACATTTGTCTGCAATCATAAATCCCATATAACAGTAATGGTAGTCATTATTCAACTTCCCTTATGTATGTATGAACTAAAGAGGTTTGTGATCTGTGTGGATGATCGTCTCCTTTGCTAGAATGTAATGTTTCCACTTCCAAAAATCATGCACCATTGGATACATCTCTTTATTTTCGGTGGTGTATTTCCGAATTGTATCAAAGAGTGTTTCACTATGACAGGCCATCGGATGTGCTTGTGGGTGAGAAACACACAAATTACATAGTTGGAGGCATATATCTTAACAATTTGAAAGGTTTGTTGAAGGTATGGAAATTTGACTACTTGTGTAGAGTAAAGGTGGTGCTTTAGCTCAATGAATGCCTTTTGTTAGGACTCAGACCATAATTTTATTTCCGCCCTCGGTAACTTGACTTAAAGGCCAATTGATATCAGAGAATCCCAACACAAACCTTCGATAGAAAATGGCAAGTCCCAAAAACTTGAAAATCTCTATTAGAGTGGTCGAGGCTGGCCAATCCCGAATAAGTTGGATCTTAGTTGAAGCCACATTCATGCCTTTCTCATAAATGATGTAACCTATATATTAGACTTGCCTCATACCAAAGGTGTATTTCTCCAAGTTGGCACATAGTTTTTGTTGCCCAGGGTTTGAAGGACTTGTTGAATATGTTGCAAGTGTTCTTCCAAACTCTTTCTAAAGATGAGGATGTCATCCATCAGCCTCATACAAGTTTCAAGTGAATTTTTCAACCTAAAGGGCATGACCAACCACTCGAAAAGTCCCTCCTTGGATTTGATGGAGGTCTTCCATAAATTTGTGGGTTCTATTGGAACCTGGTGATAGCCAAACTTCAAATCAATATTGTTGAAGTACTTGGACCCCTTGAGCTAGTCAAGAAGGTCATCAATCTATGGGATTAGATACCTGTTCCTAATAGTGATTTTATTGAGTGCCCAATAATCAATGTAGAGTCTCTAGGTCCCATCCTCCATCTAGGTGAGTACAATTGGGCTCCCACAAGGTGAGGAACTTGGTCAGATGTTCCATTTTTGTAGAAACTACTAGATCTATCACTTGATTTCCTCATTTCCTAGAATAGAATGATAGTATATCGGCCCATTGGGTAGAGACACTCCAGTAGTCAAATCAATTGAATGTTTGACCTGAAAGTGAAAAGGTACCCCTGTGGGTGAAGAGAAGATGTCCCTGTATTCTTCCACGATCTTATCCACCTGCTTCTACTACATGGATGAACCCTTCTCTAGGGCCATGGATGTGGCCACGATCCTCCCCTTACTTTTAGAGTGAATTAGAAATAAAAAACTTCTTGATATGGGAGATTGTAGATTGTCTTACTACATTTCTTAGCAGACATTAAAGAAATGGAAGTAGGTGGGTCTACCTCTGGTATCTTGTATAACTTGCTACCCAAATTAATAATAACTATGTGAGACATGGAATCATACACAACATGATACTTCCACAATTATAATTGGCCTAATAATACATCAAAAAATTCAAGGGGAGAAACATAACTTAGGAGCTTATCTATAAAGGGATTGATGTTGTAGGGCTAGCGACATTACTGGCTTATTTGGAGATATTTCCCTTGGAACAACCATCTGATTGTGTATGGATATAGGTGTGGTGTTTTGGGTATACCCAACCTCTTCACGACTTCAACTGAGATGAGGTCCTTTTGACTTTTGTTATCGACAATGAACTACAATAGCAAAGCATTCACCCATATATATGAGTGGAAGAGATGCTCACCCTCCTTTGGATATTCAAGCTTAATCTTCTTGACCTTGGTGGTGGCAACGATGGTGTTTGGTTCTATATAAATTATCTATTTCCCCTTTTTATTTATAACTATGAATTGAAACATATGATTCAAAGGCGTTTACCTTGGCCATCAATGACTTCTTTGCGCGACACTCTTTTATGTTGTGAGTGGAGCTCTTATGGAACTCACACCACTTTCTTATGTATTTATTTGTCTTCCTATTGATGTTATTTTATTGTGGCTTCGATGGGTTGTATTGGGTCATTCCTTCTTGGCTTAGTCCTTTTTTCTGCAACTTCGAGGTGCTTTTTCCTGCTTCAGATTCACAACTCCAAAGTCCTGCTTCTTTTGTTTAAATTTCTACTTGATATTGACAACATATTGATACACTACACCAAGTGAGGAGATGTTCAAGAATTCCATTTATACCTGGATTTATATGTGTACATAGTCATAATACTTGAGTACCAGATATCTCTGAGAGTCCTTGATACCCAACGTCGTACATAGGGTATGAAAAATATTTATGAACTTTGGCACGTCTTAGTCCTTTTCAAATTGTAGTGTGGTTAATTTTATATAATTATCTTCATGGCTCCCAGTAAGGTAATATTATTCCTTGACGGTGTCTCAGAAATAATTCCAAGTGGGTGCGACTAAAAATATTGAGGATTCCTTCTTGTCTCTCTTCTCATAGTAGGTTTCCCACCAATCCTTAACGTGGGGGATGACTTTTAGGAGAGAAAAAGTCATATTTTCCCTATAAGAAAAATTATGGACTAAAAAATATTCTTCCAATAGATTTAATGATCTATTTATGAATTCTGTGTCTATCTAGCCTTCAAATATGGGAATGTCAATAGCTAATTTGTACCTTAAAGGGGGGGGGGGGGGGGACCTCCAAATTGACTGCTAGATGAAGATGCTTCTCCCACTAGTAACCTCGAAATGATCTGAGAAAAACTATCCATCATCTCGTTCCTTTTTCACTTGAGGGCCTCTTCAAGAAACAATTTGATTGGATCTCCTGCTCCCTCGCCTTTATTTTCTTACACAATGGGAGGCCATCAGGGTTAGGGAGGCTGGTCTTGCAAGTGCTCAACTAGTTCAAGTCCCAACTCTTTATACTCTGACCTCTTTGGTGACATGCACAAAAAAATGAGAAAGAGGATATCGCTCTCATACCATTGATCTAAATTTATGCAGGAATGAAATGAAATATAGATTTAAATAGAAACACAAAGTTATAACGAAAACAAAACTTCAATTAATTAATAACAGATACTAAAATTTGTTTACATGTAGGATGGAAATGAATTAGCTCGGGCGATGGTTGTTTATCCCTAAGAAGGGATGTGATGGCTACATGCCTTTCAAACTATGTTACAATAAGGCTCAAGGGCCTTTTTTATTATTAAGAAACAATAAAAGCCCTAAACATCCAAAAACCTAACCCTAGAAGATGAAATGCCAAACATTTGTGGGCCCCGTTGGGATTAGTTGGAACACCAACTTCCCGGGGTCGTAATTTGGGCATATGATATCCATTTGGTGTGCACGATAACTCATTAGAAAGATCTATCCAAGGACGAAAATTTTTCCTAGAAATACCATGCCCTATAGGGAAATATCTATGAGCTTGGTGCATTTACAAAAAAAATCATTTAGGGCCTCAAAACTGCTCCAAAACTTCAGGACCTGAAAACTGCCAAAAATATAAAGTTGTGCTATAATTAAATAAATTGAAAGGAAATAGTTTTAGGGGTCCAAGTGGAATAGGTGGGTAGCCACCAATCCACCTGGATCAAATATATATATATACTTCTAATTGTTATATGCTAAAAAATTAGGTTTGAATCTACTCTACCAATTGTGAAAACCAATTACGATCAAGAAATCACAAAGAATACGAGAGAAAGAATTTCAATCACACATTATACACTGATTTCCTAGGGAAACCCTCAGCTAAAAACCCCGCTATCCATATATTGCATTAGTGAAAAAATATGACAAGATGCAATGCTTTTCTCCAACTTGAGAAAGCTCTACATTATCTCTATATGTCTCAATGCTTCCTAGACAAAGACAGTTACCGATCAAACGAAAAAATTACCTGGTACCCATTTTTTTGAGGTAGCAAAAAAAACACCTGATTTTGAAAAGTGGTGATGTTGAATCACCCTTTTTTTATGGACCATAGTTTTCACAATTTAAATTTTCTTAAAACTTTTTTTATTTTTTAAATGTCATGATTTTCATGTAGATTTTGAAAAGTGATGATGTAGATTTTTTTAGCATATTTTTCAAACTTTAAATTTTCTTTGATTTTCTTTTTTAATGTCATGTCGATTTAGAAAAATGGGGATTTTTTTGGCACTTTAAATTTGTTTATTTATCAAGTATGAACATTTGTTTTAAAATGTTAGTGATTTCCGTACTAATTTTCAAAAATGTTGATGCAACATTAATCATTTTTGTTTAGAATGATGATTTTCATCTTGGTAATTAAACATAAAAATAAAATAAAAAAACATAAAAAAATCAAATATGAAAAAAAAAAATGTAAAAAAAACAAAAATAACTTATAAAAATAAAAAATTGTAAACAAAAAAATTCAAAAATAAATAAAAAGGGGAAAATGTTAAATATATTCATAATTTAAAGGAAAAAATAAAAAATAAATAAAAACATTTTTTTTTTTAACTTCAAAAATAATCTGCAAAATTAAAGAAACTTATAAAATAAAATAATTAAATGCATTTAAAAAATAATAATTAATGATTTTTATTATTTTTTTATTAATTTTTTTTTATTATATATATATATATATATATATATATATATATATATATATAATTTTTTTAAATTTATTTTATTTTATTTTTAATTTTAATTTTAAAAATGTGTTTATTTTTTATAATTTTTTTAGTTTAAAAAGGAGTTAATTTTTGTTTTAAAATTGTAATTTTCACATACATATATATATATATATATTAAATTTAAATTATTATTTAAATTTTCTTTTTAAATTTTTTTTTTAAATTTTATTTTTGCTATATCTAATTATATATATATATTTATATATATATATATATATATATATATATATATATATATATATATATATATATATATATATATATATATATATTATTTTATTTTATCATTTTTTTAATTATGCGGTTTATTATTATTATTATTATTATAACTTAAAATAATTAAAATTTATTTTTTTTGTTTTGGGTTAAATTTTATTTTTTTTCTTTTAAATTTTGTGTTTTTTTAATTTCTCCTTTTCATTTATTTATTTTTTTGATATTTTTTGCTTTCTTTTTATTTTATTTTATTTGCAATTGATATTTTATCTTTAATACCATGCCTAAAAATCGTTGGAATTTAAGACTTTTGATATCTTATCTTTAACGTCATGTTTATCATTGAAATTTAATATTTTTCAGAGTCATGATATTTGATCTTTAATTTCATTATTAAAAATTGTTGACAATTTACCATGAAAAGAAAAAGACGTTATTCCAACATGAACACTTTTCATTTTCAAGATGTTTTTTGCACACAAAAAATTGACAACGTTATTTCAGCATCAACAATTCTCGTTTTCAGACTATTTTTTCACACAAACATTTGGCGATGTTATTCCACTATCAATACTTTTTATTTCGAGGGTATTTTTTCAAGAAAAAAATTGAATTTTGCATAATTTATAAAAATGTTGAAATTTGACCCTAGAAAAACAATGCAGTCTCTAAGACACACTTTTCGATTTTGGGTTGTTTTGTCATTTTTTTTGAGTTTTTTTGGGCTAGAGTTCTTGTTTTGAGGTAATAGTTCTCGTTTGATCAGTAACTATGTTGACAAGCCTAGGCCAACACTTAACCAATTTTCTGCTTGCTTGGATCCCTATTTCCGTGCGTTGTTTTCTTGGGTAATTAGCCCCTATTAATTAGGGAAATTCCCAATTAAAAGTGTGCAATACATCTAGGGCCTTCCTCTGACTGTACGTACCACCTGTACAATTTGGATGATTATACAAATGATAGTACATTACCCTTGAAATCCAATCTCAACTGGGTATTTCTCTGATATGACTTGCATGAGTTATTTATAGTTGATTTATCAATTATCTGATTGATCATTGCATGTGGTTCAAGTTCAAGTTTCAGACTTTGACCTCTCACTAGTTCCACCATCAATTGGAACTAGCTAAACTGAATTTAACTCAAATAAATTGAGTTAATTAATTACAACTCAAAATAAACTCAATCGAGACTCTTATTTTATAGGAGCCACTCTACATGACTCAAGTAAGACCCTCATCTTGAAAATTGAACCAACTATGTCAAACTAACTTAGCTAAATCATATAAGTTTCCATATGATGTGGAATTTGAATTTTATTATAATTTAATTCAAATTTAATGCCTAGCTTCATTCCAAAAATTCTAATAGTCGAACTTCAAAATTGTTGAACTCTAACATGAACACAAATGAGATTACATAGATTATATGACATCCATATAATTACAATGGAACTGTTGAAATTTTCCATGTGTTTTTCACTCTCTAAATGCCGCAAAGTTCTCTTAAAAATAAAGAGCATATCAATTTTGTATATATTTGATTGATTATGTTTAATAATAGGTTTTGGTGCTTAATGAGGTATATTGCATCCTAGATATGGTATACTCAAAATCATTAAATGAAATTGTATCACAACTTCTAGGTAAACATTGAACATTACTTTTATCTGTAACTCAAACATGATTAGTATAGGACCTGCCAAGCCTTAGTTTATGTCAACAGTTGCAGATTGAAGACATGAAGTTTGGAAAACAACACAGGAGCTCACAGGTGCAGATCACCAGGAGCTCCTACAAGAAAATGCACCCACTTGAGGTTTCTCATTAAACTCCAATGATTAAATAGATACATTAGGTAAAACAAATTCCTAAATGATAGGAACTGAATATCTAATAAAAAACAAAATCACAACTACGTAACCAAATACCTAATCTCCATTAATTTCTAACACTCCCCCTTAATGGAGAAAGGGATTTTTAAACACATCTAATGTATCCCTAAACAAGTCAAACTTCCGTCTTCCTAAAGGCTTAGTGAATATATCAGCCATATTATCACAAGAATTATAATACTCTACAAAATTATTTTTGGATTGTACTTTCTCCTTAACAAAATGAAATTGAGTGGCGATGTGGTTAGTGTTTTTATGAAACACGGGATTGTAAGCCAGTTTGATGGAACTCTGATTGTCGCACTTGATGATTGTAGCTTATGTCTGTTCTTCCCCTACATCTTGGAGAAGTTTACACAACCAAACTGCCTCACATGTTGTTGCACACATGGCTTGATATTCTGCTTCTGCTAAGGATAAAGCAACAGTATGATGCTTCTTGCTGCACCAAGAGATGACCCCAAAACCAATGTTGAAGGCGTAACCTATAATTGATCTTTTTTCATCTAGATTTTCCGCCCAATCTGAGTCTGTAAAACCTGTCAACTTAACATCAAATGAGTCAGAATACAAAATACCAAAGTCTGATGTTCCTTGCAGATACCTTAATACTCCTCTTGCTACACGCTAATGATTGTCATGGGGTTGAGTCATAAACTGACTCAAAACACTCACTACATAAGCTAAATCTGGTCTTGTTGTAGTCAAATAAATAAGACTACCAACCAATTGTCTGTACAATGTTGCATCTACAAATTTCAAACCATCATTCATCTGAATTTTGTTGTTCTGCTATAAAGGTACACATGCAGCCTTACACTCATCCATCTTAAACCTAGTGTTGGAGAGGTAAATCCCCTCTACGGACAGAGGCAATCCCTACTAGCCCAAATCGGGTCTAGCAACAACCGATTCACACTAAGACGCAAGTTCCTAATTGCAAAAGACCAAGATGTGACAAGAGGCTTACCTTAATTCCTAGGCTGCTATCGTTTGTGAAGAAGATGGCGCTTCTGTCCCTTACTTTGGCAGATCACAATTCTCCTGCTCGATGCGATCGAACACCTGCACATACAAGAATAAACAAAAAACACACAAGCGTAAAAATTAATACATGCAATTATGTATCAGTCAGAGAAGATACAACTCATAACATAAAATATAAACATCTGAGTGGAACCATAATCGAAGTCGTTTATTATTAATCACAACGAAAGAAGGATACAACCTGAGCTCTGACGTTGGATCTTCCTTTGGCGAGTCATCAGAGGAGTACGTCTCGATAAAGCTCGTCGGGATGGGACAAGGCTCTCTCTCTTCAGCTGTCTGACAATAGTCTCCTTACTACTGATTCAGCTCTATTCAGGCTACTAAGACTACTAAGGCTCAACCATTCAGCCCCTTCATCAATGGAAGATGGCTATATTTATAGAGGAGAGGAGGAGGTTGGGATCCCTACAATAGTGGAAGGGAGGCCTTATCCCTTGGGAGGTTCCCTTTAAGGTGGAAACAAGAGGCCAAAGGAGGAAGGTCGTGGTTATTCAGTCGAAACCACTCCTCATGACTCATCCATGAAGTTGTTGTAATCGAAACTTCACCTCTTTTTTAAAAAAAAATCCATAAGAAAATTGGCACAGGTGCTTAACTGGGACAGAGCGCCAACTGGCACGGGCTCAGTGTCAATTTTCCTCATTGGCGCGAGGACATAATGGGCTACCAGCGTCAAGGCAAAAATAGGTGCTTTTAGGGGTCTGCTCAAGAAATGATCAATAGAAGTAATGTTGTCCTCATGGCAAGGGATGCAATGATGGTATTTGCAAGGCATGACACTACTTATTGGTCACATAAACGACCCTCCAATGGGCAAGATGGGGATTGCAGGGACAATGAAAAATTATTGTGTAACAGATGCCCCCTAAAGCATGAGGCCCAAGAGAGAGAGAGGGGTGATATGATTTACGAGAATGTGTCCAACTGAAAACACTGCTTTCGGAAAACTTACGTAGAAAAGTAAAACTGATATCTCAAATACATGATATATGCAGTATGGGTGCAACCATCCATAATAGAGTATACAATAATCAAGATCTGAGGCATGGACGCAGCCATCCAGTAAGGATCGATAAATAGACTCAAGCATGGTCGCAGCCATCTAGTTGATGATTCATGTAACCAATCATAATAATCCACAAAATCACAGCCTAGATTCTAACGGACAAAATCCAGGGTCTTGCACTCCATCTCGACTCGAACAAAGTACAAGTTCAAGCATGTGAATAAGTGAGCTAAAGTCGAACATGCAAGAACATCATCTGATTACCAGCCAATGATGAAAGTTGTTAAAAAATGCGAGAGGAACCACCCATAATGACAATGGCCCTCAAGGTACTATAGGTAAAATCCATGGAATGTGAACAGTGAGCTGACGTCGAACACCCGTAGAATCATCCGATCGAAGGCTAATGATGAAAACCTTGCGTCAAATGCGAAGAACGTGCCATTGAGGCATGCAAGCTCCAAGGTACTAGAAGGGAGTCTCTAGATCAGCTTCCTGGATAATGAGTTGAAGTTGACAGGAAGTGACCTTGATCGAAGGTGGGCCATAGTGTTTCCCACATCATCGACGTGAGACATAGGAATATAGTGTTTGTGAATCAGGATCAGATGAGAATCAGAGGAAGGTTAAAACTGCAGAGGTCAACTTCTCTTGAACATATTAGCGGCACGACAGTGGATTTGGTAGTATTTGACATCAAAAGATCAGAGGTCATGATGACGAGGTAAAGAGCAGATGAGAGGTCAAAAGGTATTACCAAAACCTACGGAGGCAAGCAGAGAATGAGATGAGATGTCCCCAACCCGACACGAATGCAGACAAGTGCCATGTTTAAGAGCGACATACTACTGACACGACGATGATACTGGTTCCATTTTTCCCCACCATTCCTGGTGAATACCCCAATTATTTTTTAGAACAAGCTTGAAGCAGATAGCATATGCTTGTAATATAAGTTCGTCCTTCGGACGAATCCATCCTAGTACATTTAACAAGCCCTAGGAAAGAGGAACTCGAATATTGTCATTACGACTGAATTCTATATCATCAGGGTTTAACGAGTTTGACAAAGGAAGAAATCGACGTCTTTTCATGTTTAGAGAGTTTTAAAAGACAGCGGAAAATTAAACTCCACCAGTCCCTTTTCGTAAATAGTTCCTCATATCCGAGAAGGTAGAAAACTATGTCTAAGAAAACCTCCTAGTCGCAATAGGCTAGGGTATTCCTTTTTTGTAAATAATCTATCCCAGCCCAAAAAAGGGGTAAACGTATACTGGGTAGATGTCATTTTGCAACCAATTTAACGAGATCAAAATGACAAGCAACTTGACAATCTTTTCAGTTTTCAAGAGTCAGAAAATTGCTAAAAGTTGACTCCTCCTGGAGGAACGAGTGGTATAAAGGGAAGCAACTAGTTCTGGTAATGGTGGAACTGCTCAGAACAAGATAAAGTTCAATAAGTTGGCTAACAAGACCACTCATCGCAACGGTTCCTTAGGAATGGGTAAAAAAAACCAAGTGAGGGCATATAATCGGCCAAGCAGATAATGACGATGGAGTGAGAAAACCAAGGCTCATCTGGCAAAAAACAGGCTGATAAAATGGTAATAACAAGAGGTAAAATAGGAATGGTTTCATTTTTACACAAGCTTTAAATCAAGAAACTCTGCTTGAATTTGGTTTCATTTTTACACAAGCTTGAAACAAAGATAAACTATGCTTGAAACTGGTTTCATTTTTACACAAGCTTGAAATGGAAACAAACTATGCTTGAAAAAGTAAGCATGCCCCCAGCATGGTGACTCAATTCAAGGTACATTCCCCCCAAGCTTCAATCCATATGAAAGGTAGATGGAGTTAAGGTTCAAGTTACGAGATCAAGAGAAATACTCGAATGGGATTTTACGAGATCTAAACAAAGACTCGAATTGAGCAGGAATGTGTTTAATTATTTTAACTAGGTTGACACATTAAAAGAACTATCCTCAGGACACCTTGTTTCATGGTTTAAGGAGCTTGGCACAAGACAAGGAACTCTGCTCTGACAACCTTGTTTCATTTTTTAAGGAGCTTGACACAAGACAAGGAACTCTACTCTCGTGACCTTGTTTCATTTTTTAAGGAGCTTTACACAGGAAAGGAACCATGCTCCGAAGACCACTCATCATGATGAACAAGAATTCATGGCTTCCAAGAGTTCCATGTCCGATGGAAGGAAAACATCTTGGAATTCTGGACCCAATGCCCCCAGCACACTATGCACGACAGCATCATCACTGAGCACAGGCACGGGGTAGGTAGCCACATAGTTGACCTGCGGTGGGGAAGATACAACGGGTGGATAAAAACTAGGAAGGGATGATGGTGGGTCATCTGCCACATCAGGACCAAAGAAAAAAGGCTGATCAATGGTCACGATTCATCCTTCATGCAGAAAACAGACCACACGAAAAAGGGAGGAGACAAGCACTCCCATGGCATAGGTGTAATCGTGCCCCAAGAGAAAATTGAAATCCAAGGGGCTTGGAACAACCATCACGTCCAGATGGGCAGTTTTCCCTCCCAAAGTAATATGCAACCTCGGAAGGATCCCTAACAATTGACTAGTTCTTCTATTAAATGCCAACAGATTCTGCGTAACAGGTGCAAACGGTGGTGAACCGAAAGCTTGCCAAGTAGTTGAGGATAAAACAATAATAGACGCGCCTTCATCTATAATCGTGTTGGGTACGACCAGACCAGAGGTTTGTACCGTTATCTCAAAAGGCACATAAGAAAGAAGGCGGTATCCTACAAATCGACTCTAGTCAAAGGAAGTGACCAAACTACTCAGAGGCGCTACCATCGAACTGAGATGGTCTTCCCCTGGTGTTACAGAAGAATAAGGAGCATCCTCCACGACCTCCATCATGGAGTCAGGAAGGGTATCCTCCAGGACTTCCATCACGGGAGGTGGAGGATCAGCTTCTTGAGGTATGGGGACAGGAGAATCTTTCTCCAAGTCCAAGGAATCTGAAGAAACAAGAAGAACCTGAGGGATATGAGATCCACTCTCAATGGAAAATACCTGGTGCACCGTCGACGAAGCCAGCTCAACTGATCCCATGACCAATGGTTGGTTGGGAACGGATTCCTAAATTTGAATTTCTGAGGGAGCAGGATTAACCAAGGATGACTCTTGACCAATCGTAGGATCAACTGGTGGAGGACTCAAAGAAAGTTGTTTATAACCAGCCCGGAGGTATGGTGTAGAAACAGTTGAGTTGTCCAAAACTCATTTGGATTCATCCATATATGGACAAAGGTGAATGGCATGGTTCCCTTCACACAACTTACAGGGATTGGTGAGCTTACCCTGCTTCCTAGGAGCCTTACCAGCACCAGTTGAAGATGTGCCCCCAACTTGACTCCCGGAAGCCAAAGGCAACGGGAGGCGACTGTTGGACCATACTTCGAGCACCTTGGGAATGCCAGGGGAGTCTCGAAGAAGATGGTCTCTCATGCACAACATGCAAGGGAACTTGACTTTCTGTGGAGGGTTGGGAGATTCATCAAGAGGAGGTGTTTTGGAAGCATTAGTTGCAGCCTTAGCCTCTCTCTTATCAGACTTCTCCTTCTTTGTCTTCTTCTTCTTCTTCTTATCCACCTAGTTACTCGAATCCAGACTTTCACCAGGTGAAGTAGAAGAGGAGGACGCAGAAACAGGCGAAGAAGGGGAGAGGTCTGCCTTGGAATCAACATGATGTTGTTCAGGCGGAGGAACAGATTTAACAGTAGCCGGGACATTCGGGACCACAGAGGTTGAAAATAAACAAACAGAAAACCCAACAACTAACCCAGGAAGGGACAACGTTGCCATATAAGGAGCACCAACATTTCCAAAAGGAGAAAAAGGACCCGAATTCCCATCGAAGGGGATTCCTTGGTTTGTGATCTCCGGAAAAGTTTCCATCGAGAACGACCTTAGAACAACACCCTAAGGAAACTAACTTTAACCAGGAATATTTCGTGGACAGTTAATTTTTAAAACATTGAAACAAAACTCTATTGTTTCATCTTTTAAGAGTCAAGAAACAGGAAAAAGGTGACTCTATCACTTTCAGATTGGAAACAAGCATGAAAGGACAAGTGCTTGACGATCCTTTCAAATGTAATGAGTCGGAAAAGATCAAAATTACTACTTTGGAACTCTAGGAAAAGGGTGTACCAGATATCTGTGAACTGCAATATACACCTTGGTTCAAAAATGAAAGAGAAATCAACCAAGGACTTGACGTACGTGGAGGAAATCTCCCCGAATGCTGTGTCCGGTGTATCACGGGTATAAGGCGGAAGACTTGGCTTCCTACGGATAAAGGATAGCAACCTAGTGGGGTCTCCCTTTATATACGTGATGGTACAGGGAGCACAAGTCCGTACTAGCACTGTCTAAAGCCAAGAGGCGAGCGACAACTACTAGGTTTAACGACGCCAGAACACATCACTAGCCTAGACCTCTAATTATTTCGTTAATGTTTCAATGCTGCCTTAAGGTAAATTGAATAAATTTTAGTGTTAATCTTCAATTATGTTTCAATTTCAAGGCCCTACCTTATGTCATCTGAAAATTTCCTATATGCAGCTATATGAGAAAATAAATCTTTCAATTCGATGAATGCTATCTAGTTAAGGGAAGAGCTTCAAAAAATGATGCAACAAAAAACAACACTGAAAATGAAACTTTTTCCAAACTAAATGAATTTCACTATCCAAAAGTAATTTAAAACATTCAACGATGCGAATTATGCAACGCAATCTATGCAAAATCCTCTTTTTTTAAACTATGCAATTGTAATCTATGCACAATTTCCCTTTTCTTTTGAAATGATAAGAATGCACTCAATGTGATTTTTAGCTTTCAATCATTAAACAATGTGATCTAAGTTCAATGATAAATCTCAAAATACTTTTCAATGCAATGTGATCTAATGCATTTTAACAAAAGCAAACTTTGAGACGAAAACTAAATGAACGCAAATCTCCTTAATGAAGGATAAAGGAAAAAGGGATGCAAACAAACACTAAGAATGCAATCATTGTTTTAAACACTTTGTAACAAAATTCCTCAAAAGGCTACAAGACATACAAGGTCAGACACAAAGAGGACTTCCAAAGCATGAGATCAAAACAAGGCATTCATTCCCTTTTACATCAAGCAATCATGGAGAGAAGACATTTCAAACAATGAGCAATGTAATCTATGCTCATACAGAGAAAAGACCGGAAGGGAAAGACATATTGGTGAAGGATTTAGGGAAAAAGTCTCAATTTTCACACATCCTGAATTTGGCACAATTTTTGTGGGTGAAACTAGCGCCAACTGGCATGACTTGCTCACTGACAACTAGCGCCAATGGAAAATTGGTGCGGATTGCTAACTGACAACAAGCGGCAATGCCTGAAAATGAAAAAAAGAAAGAATTTCTCCCAACCAAGACCAGACTCACCACTTCCAGAAAAATATAAAACTAACCCAGAAGCAAAGTACTGAACAAAAAAAATTTTCGAACAAGGGAAAACCCTAGCACCTACAGAAAATGGCGCAACTGTCTAGCTGTAATCCGTGCCAGACAGGGGATGGCGCAGGTGATGAACTGGCAACCTGCGCCAATGGGCACGACTTTCAGGGTGGAAACCACGCAAATCAAACTAACCATGAAAAGATGAAAATTTCAGAAAAGCAGAGGTCAGATCTAATCCTTTGGGGCTGAACAGAGGTCTTACACCAGAAGGAGACAGACCAGAAAAGCAACTAAAGCAGACAAAATCCAAAAGCAACCGAAAGAGACAAGACAAACTCCAATCAAAATCTCCCCAGTGGAGTCGCTAGTTTGTTGGACAGGTAAATCCCCTCTGCGGACAGAGGTGATCCCTACTAGCCCAGATCGGGTCTAGCAACAACCGAGTCACGCTAAGATGCAAGTTCCTAATTGAAAAATACCAAGATGTGACAAGAGGCCTACCTTAAGTCATACGCTGCTGTCGTTTGTGAAGAAGATGGTGCTTCCATCCCTTGCTTTGGCAGATCACAATTCTCCCGCTCGATGCGATTGAACACCTGCATGTACAAGAAGAAACAACAAACACACAAACGTAAAACCTAATACATGCAATTATGTATCAGTTAGAGAAGATACAACTCATAACATAAAACATAAACATTTGAGTGGAACCATAATCGAAGTCGTTTATTATTAATCACAACGAAAGAAGGATACAACCTGAGCTCTGACGCTGGATCTTCCTTCGGAGGGTCAACAACGGAGTACGTCTCGATAAAGCTCGTCGAGATGGGACAAGGCTCTCTCTCTTCAGCTGTCTGACGATAGTCTCCTTACTACTAATTCAGCTCTATTCAGGCTACTAAGACTACTAAGGCTCAACCATTCAGCCCCTTCATCTATGGAAGATGGTTATATTTATAGAGGAGAGGAGGAGGTTGGGATCCCTACAATAGTGGAAGGGAGGCCTTATCCCTTGGGAGGTTCCCTTTAAGGTGGAAACAAGAGGCCAAAGGAGGAAGGTCGTGGTTATTTATTTGAAACCACTCATGACTCATCCACGAAGTTGTTGTACTCGAAACTTCACCTCTTTTTTAAAAAAATTTCCATAAGCAGATTGGTGCGGGTGCTTAGCTGGGACAGAGCACCAACTGGCATGGGCTCAGTGTTAATTTTCCTCATTGGCGTGAGGAAATAATGGGCTACCAGCGCCAAGGTAAAAAAAGGTGTTTTTACGGGTCTGCTCAGGAAATGATCAATAGAAGGAATGTTGTCCTCATGGAAAGGGATGCAATGATGGTATTTTCAAGGGATGACACTACTTATTGGTCACAGAAATGACCCTCCAATGGGCAAGATGGGGATTGCAGGGACGGTGACAAATTACTATGTAACACCTGGACAATAGACTCTTTGCATACTTACCCTGAGACAAGAAAGTTTGGCTTGAATCTCTCCAAACTTCTAGACCCAAACAATATTACATTTCTCCAAGGTCCTTCATCTCAAATTTCTGTGATAATTGTTGTTTGATTTCTTCAATGAGATTATCTTCACTTCCTGTTATTATCAGATCATCTACATATAAATAAATCACCACTATCTGTCCTTCATTATTAAAAATGGTATATAAATTGGGATCATTTTTTCTCCTTTCATAACCACGCATGAGGAAAAAAGAATCAATTTTTTCATACTAGGATCTAGGTGCTTGCTTTAAACCATATAAAGTTTTCTTTAATCTACATACTAAGTGTTATTTTCCCTTCTTAACAAACCCTTCAGGTTGTACTAAATATACTTCTTCTTTTAAATCTCCATTTAAGAAAGCAGATTTAACATCTAATTGATGTATTTTCCAATGATGCTTAGTGGCTAGAGAAATAATCATTCTGACGGCATTTAATTTTTCAACGGGGGAAAATGTTTCTTCAAAATCAATACCTTCTATCTCAGAATATCCCTTTTCCACCAACCTTGCTTTATGCTTATCAATAGACCCATCTACTCTAAATTTCAACCTAAATAACCATCTGCAACCTATGGGTTGTTTATCATTAGGAAGTTTTACTAGATCCCAAGTATTGTTCTTAATGATTGATTCATATTCCTCATTCATTGCTTTATTCCATTCAAGACTTTTACTAGCTTCATAAAAATTAGAAGGTTCTGCAATGTTTAACATACCAGTCATAAGCGCACAATCCCTATATCGAGCTAGTAACTGTTTTGGCCTGTTTGATCTTTTGAGTGGTGGGGGTTCAATTATTCTACTTCTTTCTTCTATTTGTGGACTAAAATCCACATTATCCTACTGTTGTTGTACCTGCTGCTATTCCTGTTGTTGTTCTTGCTTCTGTTCCTGTGGCTGACTTATTCCTGTTTCACTATCCTCTTCTGAAAGTAAGGATACATGCCATTCTTCATTGTTTTGGACAGGATTTCCATCATCATATGTTCATGGAATAATACATCTCTACTAACAAACACCTTTTGAGTAGCAGGGTCAAACAATTTATAAGCCTTATACTCACTGCAGTATCCAATGAAAGTGCATTTAATGGCCTTTGAATCTAACTTCTTCCTGTTCTCTTTGGAAACATGTGCAAAATCTTTACAGCTAAATACTCTAAGATGACTTACTGCAGGCTTGAAGCCAAACAATGCTTCAAAAGGAGTTTTATACTCAAGACTTTTAGTAGGACTCCTATTCTTTAAATACACTGTAGTATTAATAGCTTCTGCCCAAAAACCATTGGTTAGATTCTTACCTTTCAACATACTGCGAGCACACTCCACCAGTGTTCTGTTTTTCCTCGCAGCAACTCCATTCTAATGAGGAGTGTAAGGTGTTGTAAATTGTTGTTGTATCCCATGCTTGTTGCAGTATTTGATGAATACTCCTTTCTTGAATTCTCCCCCTTGATCTGATCGAAGAATCCTGATGAAATTCCATGTTTTCTTCTCAATCATGTTTCTAAATTTCTTAAAATATTCAAAAGCATGATTTTTCTGTTTAAGAAAATATACCCATGTGAATCTTGTATGGTCATCAACAAATATTAAAAAATAATAGGCCCCACCTATCGATCTTGTCTGCATCGGGCCACATAAGTCAGTGTGTATAAGTTCGAGTATATCCCTTTGTTTTCTATCTTTAATGGCAGGAAATTCATCTCTATGTTGTTTACCGAACGCACATGCTTCACAATCAATATGCAACTTTTTCAAAACAGGAAGACCATCTACCATACCTTTGTTCTACAATAGAAGGAGATCACTGAAATTGATATTCCCAAGTCGTTGATGCCACAAATTTTCAGCAGACTTATCTGACGACATCAAGGCTTGTTGTGGCATACTCTTCACATCTAATTTGTAGAGTCCTCCTATGCGAATACCTATAGCAATGGGCTTCATCTGATCCAACAAATCTTTAATAATGCAATGAGATTTAAAAAATTCTACTTTGAGGTCCTGATCTGTAATCTTTGACACAAAAATCAGGTTCTTCTTAATGCCAAGAACATACCACACATCAGATATATTCCTGATCTTGCCATCAGGCAAAGTAATAAGGACATCTCCATGTCCCTTGATCTCATACCCACTATTATCTCCAAGGTAGACTTTTACTCTAGTGTTGGATTCTCTAAAATTTCTGAACCATTGCTTTTTACCTGACATATGCGAGGAGGCTCTAGAATCTACGAACCAAATATCTGATTCATCCTCCTCAGTAGCTAAGGCAGTGTCAGCCCCAGCCATAAAAAATCTAACATCCAGATTCTAATCTGTATCTGCATCTGCATCCGCCAAATGACCTGCATGTATTCTCTTCTTGTACCTCTCCTGATTTGTCTTCTTCTTATGACAAAATTTAGCAATATGGCCTATCTTACCACAATAAAAGAATTTAAGAGCAGATTCATTTTTATGTGAGGTCATACCTTGTGGTATCCTTTTTGATGTGTTTCCCCTCCTCTGATCAGCCATTTCTCTCCCTTTTGGCTTGAACTTTGTTATCAATGCAAGATCTGGATCTTGACGTTTGAGAGACAATCTCCTTTCCTCTTCTTGTAGCAAAATCCCAGTAAGCTCTTCAAAACACGGAGGCTTTTCTCTTGCATTCAATCTGGTTATAAACATCTGATAGTCATCCATCATGCCGTTCATGGTAATTGTGACCAGATCATCATTTGCCACAGTTTGACCGATATCAGATAGTTTATCTTTAACTTCCTTTATCCAGGATAAGAATGAAGAAACAGACTCATTCTCCTCCATCTTGATTGAGAGGATCTTCTTCCTGAGGAACAAGGTTCGACTGGTGTTCTTGATTTCATACATATCTTTTAGAGTTGTCCAGATGTCATTCACTGTCTTGCAATCCCGAATATGAGGGATGATGCAATCTTTAACTGACAATTTGAGTAGCACCTTTTCCTTCATCTCCCTTTTCTCCCACTCTTGAATTGTTTCATTCGTTCCACCATTTGCAACAGTCGACTTAACTTCATCGCCAATGACAACGCTATAAGAATTTTGTCCCTCAAGAAAAATATGAAGCTTAAATTTCCAATTTGTGTAATTGGAACCATCCAACTTGCTGCTTTCATTTAAGTAATCTTCCATCTGAGCATTCATCTTGGAGAAAAAAAAAAGAATACTCCAACAACATAAAAAAAATCAACCCAGATTACCACAACAAATTGAATGTAGTTGTGAGTTACAGCATATGTTTTCAAGGCAATGAAAATTATACTGTTAGAAAAAAAAAAAACAAGCTTTTGGATTAATCAACAGCAACATAAAATATACCCAAACTTTGGGCGCTCGTTCAAGCGTGCAGACAGCAGGAATAATTAGTTTTATCAAGCTCCAATCTTTAGGTTGTGGCCTCAATCTTTCTCTGAGAGGAGTTTTAGACAGAGACACTTGGACGTTTAGACACATATACCAAAATTGCTACAAATTTCCTTAAGGGTTCGGGGCAAACATCCCAGAGGTCCCGTATTTTGATCTAGGAAATTTCGAGCCCCTTGTTGGAAAAAATTCTTCAGCTAAAATGCTATATTATTAATTATCTGGGGAATGACCCCCGTATTTATTTGGCTGTCTATCGGATTCGCAAGAAAGGCATGCCAAATATCATTCTGGCTGATGTCTAGCGTGTACAAGGCCTTGCCGAATGTATCAGGCTGTGGGAGATTGGAGGTAGCGGGACCGCTGGATTGGTAGATCAGATATAAAGGAAACTGTATCACTTAGAATTACTTTACGCCCAGGCCGATCGAATGGTCAATCGGGTGAAGGTGAACGTCGTGCTAGCAATCCAACGTGTAGTGAACAATTAAATAAATTGCTAAAACAACGTGTAGTGACCTAACGTCGTGCCAACAGACACGCAGGCTTCCACACAGGCTCTCGGCCTCACACAACAAGCAATAGGAAAAAAAAATCGATTTTAGCTCTTACACGCTGGAGGAAGAGCAGGAAGAGCGAACAACTCCGGAAATCGACCACAGTCGCATGCAGTGGCCTCCACGCAAATCAACAGTCCTTCAGGGTGCTTCACACAGTCTCACACCCGATCACCACTATCGAGAAAGGTAGTGCTCCCACGTAGCTCCTCCCGAGCTCACGTATGTAGGAATTGACAGGTCTCGGCTTGCAATTGCACAGCCAAACAACAAGTCACGCAATTCGCCTTCATGGCCTCAACGACTTCACGCAACGAGCCTTTTCTCCTCTACGCTTTCACTCAGTTTAATTTGCAGATTCTCACAGCTCTCCTAAGCTCTGATACCATGTCAACAGTTTCAGATTGAAGACATGAAGTTTGGCAAACAACACAGGAGCTCACAGGTGTAGATCACTAGAAGCTCCTACAATCAAATGCACCCGCTTGAAGTTTCTCATTAAACTCCAATGATTAAATAGATACATTAGGTAAAACAGATTCCTAAATGATAGGAACTGAATATCTAATAAAAAATAAAATCACAACTACATAACCAAATACCTAATCTCCATTAATTTCTAACAGTTTAAAAGATCTCGAGCATCAAATTGTGCATGTCAAGTTTGTTGTAGCAACTCCAAGATGGTTGGAACAAGCTTTCTATTATTGTTCCTCATGGAAAAAAGCTTAATATGTTATGTAATTTTATAAACACTCGTCTCAGTGCAAAGATACTTGTATTTCTTTCAAATTGTAAGCAGGTTAGAGTGGAAAATTTCTTTTGTACATAATAACAATACCTTTTTGTCATTGTGTTTCCTTTTATGTTGTCTTCTTTAAAGTCTTCTTTAAAATAGTGTTGGAGGGTGTAATGTGACCATATATAAATGGTAAAAAGACATGATTGCTTTAATATTAAAACTTATGGAAAAATTTAAGATACCTTGGCACTCGATGCAAGTCAAGTTTTTTCATGGATAATAGAAGAAGTTACGTCATGGTATACCTATGAGATATCATTATGGTTGCATGAAACATACTCAATGGATGTTAATACTTTTCAAGTATACACTTGGAAAAACATTCGCTTCTCTTTCGAACTAATTTAGCTTCAAGGGGCTTGTATTTTCCATTTTCCATCTATTGATAGGGTGGTTAAGGTGAATTTCAATCGAAAGGAAATTAGATTCAATGAAATACGTTGAAATGAAAGGATTGCTTGATAATCTAGTACTGTTTTTTTTTTTTTACAAAATGATTGTTCTTGTGTGTTGTAACTGGTGGCACTAAAGTTATTATTTTCTTTTGGAAATTAAAGTTGGATTTCCCAGAAGATGTACAATCTTACATTCATCACACATTTTAATGTTAGAGGGAATTATGTTGCATTTTGTATGTCTTCATAAATGAAAATGTTGATGTGGTTATAGGAGGCTAAGATTATAGTTAAAGTGATTAAGATGTGTTGTTTATTGGAATAATGGAAAAATCTTTTTCACATCAGTGATGCTCTTTTGCTATATTTTAGGTTAGATCTAAGACTTTTGTGATCCATAATGTAGATAAATGTTTTTTGGATTAATCACATCATTAGGATTAGGTCGATGTTTTGAACTAGCTAATGTGGTTCATCCTTAGAACAAGGTGGAGAAACTAATCGATCTCGATGAATAAATAGTGGAGATGTATCATTGCCTGGAAATAGCCGTTGAAAACTAGTTGTTAAGTACTAGCTGTTAAGACTAGCTATTAAGAACTAGTTGTTAAAAGTTAGTTAATTAATAATTAAAATTAAATAATAAATTAATAAAATAAATAAAATTTATTAAAAATGGGTTTATAAATTACTATGTAATTAAAATAAATATAATTGGTAATAGGGAGGGGTAAAATTCTTAATTTAATAAATAAATAAAATAAAATTGATTAATTAATTAATTAGATAAAAATAAAAATAAATCAATAAATTAATTAATTGTATATAAAAATATATAACTAAATAAAAATAAACATAAATAAATAAATAAAGTTGTAATAGAGAGGGGTAAATTTTTTAATTTAATAAATAAATAAATAAAGTAAAATAAAATAAAATTACTGAATTAATTAATTAGATAAAAATAAAAATAAATCAATTAATTAATTAATTAATTATATATAAAAATATATAACTAAATAAAAATAAAAATAAAACAAAATTATCTGGAAAGAGTCGAGGTCCAACTCTTACTTAATTTCCAACCATCATCACGGTTGAGATTCTTAGCATGTCGTTCAATTTCGATCGTCTCCCTTAATTTCCAATGGTGGAAGTGATCTACCTTGGCAACGACTTTGGAGTCTTCAATACAAACATGGTGGCAGGATTTTTCCACATGTTCAATAAGAGCTAAGGTACAAGACCGATTGTGTCTAATATCCACAGCATGCTCCCGAATTCTCTACCTAATGGATCGACCTTTTTCTCCAACATAGGGAGTTCCACAAGAACAAGGAATCATGTAAACCCCTTTTCATGTCCTTAGGGTCGATAGGGTCCTTGATAGACCTAAGAGAATTTATTTATTTATTTGTTTGTTTTATTTACTTATTTATTTATTTATTTATTAAATTAAAAATTTTAACCCTCCTTATTACCTACATAAGTAACTTTGTTTATTTATTTATGTTTATTTTTATTTAGTTATATATTTTTATATACAATTAATTAATTGATTTATTTTTATTTTTATCTAATTAATTAATTTATTTATTAAATTAAGAATTTTACCCCTCCCTATTACTTATTATATTTATTTTAATTACATAGTAATTTATAAAGCTATTTTTAATAAATTTTATTTATTTAATTGATTTATTATTTAATTTTAATTCTTAACTAACTAACTTTCTAACGGCTAGTTCTTAACAAATAGTCTTAACAGCTATTTTTTAACAACTAGTTCTCGACGGTTATTTCCGAGAAATGATGCATCTCCACTATTTATCCATCGAGATCGATTAGTTTCTCCACCTTGTCCTGAGGATGAACCACATTAGTTGGTTTGAAATGTTGACCTAAGCCTAATGATGTGATTAATCCGAAAGACATTTATCTATATATTTTAGGTTTTAATTTTTCATTTAAAGTGTTATTTATAATCCATCCTATTGAATAAAATGCATTTTTTAATGTCTTGGGTGATCACACAGACAAATGCAAGCAAGCTCCAATTTGTCTCTGTTGGGTGTGGAGCCTGATTTTCATCCTGATTCAGATATCCTTGTTTTAGCTGGATGTATACCCTAGGAAAACTGTACACCCTTGCAGCGGGGGGGACTTGTCCCCCCCACGGGGTTCGGGGGAGCTGACCCCCCGGCTGGGGGGTCCGGGGGCCAGCGTTCCCCCAGCGGGGGTTTCGGGGGCAACGCCCCCAAAGCTAAAAATAGATGTAAAATTGCCTTGTAAAAGTATAGTAATTTCTAGTCAATCTGGGTCGTTCATTAGGGGGATGGTCTGACGGTAGAAGTTATGTTTAGTTTAGGGTTTTTTTCCCTAAAAGGAAACCCCTCTCTTTGTATGAGGGTATTGTATTGCGGCTGTGTATTATATGTGTATTCTCTGAGCAGGAAATAGATAGGGGAGACTGTGAGAGAGAAAAAAGGATATTATAGTGGACCTGTTGTAGGTTTTGTCTCTTCATTTTTCTGGATAATAGAAAGGAAGGACTGGCTGTTCAGGGTGGACGTAGCCCAAACAGGGTGAACCACGTATATCTATGTCTCTCTAGTTTTATGTGTTTTGTGTGCTTGTATTTTCCGCATATTTTATGTGTTGCATTGGTCCATAATATTTAATAATCTAACAACTGGTATCAAAGATGAAGGTATATTTGGCTGATAAACTCGCAGGAAATAAGGGTTCTTGGTTCGAGTGGGAGCAATGGCAGAAGATGGTAAGTTTAGGGTTGAGAAATTTAATGGCTAAAACTTCCTGTTGTGGAAGATGTAGATGGAAGATTATATGTATCAGAAAGATCTGTACCTACCGTTGAGTGGAAAAACAAAGAATTCGGCGGCCATGACAGATGCAGAATAGAACATTCTCGATAGAAAGGCACTCAGAACAGTACGGTTGTGCCATGCGGCATCAATTTCCTTCAATATTTCGAAGGAAACAACAATAGAGGTTTTGATGTAGACGTTGGCGAAACTATATGAAAAACCCTCGACCTCAAACAAGGTATTTCTTATGAAACAACTATTTAATATGAAGATGTCAGAAGGTGGATCTGTTGCAGACCATTTAAATGGTTTTAATACAGTTACCAGTCAGTTAAGTTCTGTAGGGGTAAACTTTGATGATGAAGTTAGAGCTCTGTTATTCTTGTGCTCATTGCTAGAGATTTGGAATGGTTTAGTAATGGCCATTAGTAACTCTGTCTCCGTATCTAGTACTTTAAAGTTTGATGATGTTGTCGGTGCTATCCTTAGCGAGGAAATGCGATGGAAAATCTCCAGTGAGACATCGGGTAATGCTATGAGTGGAAAGTCTAGGGGAAGAAGAATGGAAAGAGGAAAGAGCCCAGGATATCGCAGTAAATCAAGGAAAGGCAGATCCAAGTCCAGATCGGGGATAGTGTGCTGGAAATGCAGAAAGAAAGGACACCTAAAGAAATATTGTAGATCTCGTAAGGGAAAAGAAGGAGATGCACAGCAAGAAAACAATCATGAAGCAAATGTGACAGGTGATGTGTTACAAGATGCTTTGATTCTTTCTTTCGAAAATGTTACTAATTCTTGGGTTGTAGATTCAAGGGCTTCATTCCATGCCACACCTGATAAGAAATATTTTCATGACTATGTTCAAGGAGATTTTGGACAAGTTCGTTTGGGTGATGATAAACCCTGTAAAATTGTTGGAATGGGTAAAGTTCTTGTAAAACAACAGAATGGAAACCAATGGATATTAAAGGAGGTAAGGCATGTTCCAGATCTAAAGAAAAATCTGATTTCAACAGGGCAGTTAGGTGGTGAAGGTTGTGTGACAACTTTCACGGATAAAACTTGGAAGGTCACCAAAGGAGCCCTGGTAATAGCAAAAGGTGAAAAGGTTGGTACATTGTATTTATGCAATGGTATTTCTAACTCTGTTAATGATTTAACTTCCAAAGGAGTAGATGCAGCATTATGGCATCATAGGCTCGGACACATGAGTGAGAAGGGGATGAAAATTCTTCACTCAAGAAATTTGCTGCCAAGTTTGAAGAATGTTGATTTGGATTTCTGTGAGAATTGCATTTATGGAAAACAGAAGAGAGTCAGATTTCTCAGAGTTGGGAAAGAAAAGAAGAGCGAAAAATTGGAGCTTGTGCATACAGATGTATGGGGACCTGCTCAGGTATCATCTCTCGGTGGCTCTCGTTATTATATTACTTTTATTGATGATGCAACTAGAAAAACATGGATTTATTGTATTCAGAATAAATCTGATGTATTTGATACTTTCAAGAAATGGAAAGCTTTGGTTGAGATTGAGACGGGAAAGAAGTTGAAGTATCTCGGGATCAGAAAATGGAATTAATATTATGACAAAATTTGATAAGTCTTTTATTAGAGAATGGAATTCTAAGGGAGAAGACAGATCCAAGAACACCACAACAAAATGGTGTGTCAGAAAGAATGAACAGAACAATCATGGAGCGTGCAAGGTGCATGAGATTGCATGCAGGATTGCCTTTACAGTTTTGGGAAAATGTTGTAGATACTACTGTTTATCTAATAAACAGAGGGCCTTCAAGTTCCTTGGATGGTGGTATTTCAGAGGAAGCATGGACAGGTAAAAATTTAATCTACTCTTTTTTAAAGCCTTTTGGTTGTGAGGTCTTTATCCATATTAATAAAGAAAATAGAACAAAGCTTGAGGCAAAGTCAAAGAAATGTACCTTTATTGGATATGGTGTTAATTATTTTGGTTATTGCTTATATGATTATGAAAATAAAAAAATCATTAGGAGCAGAGATGTAATATTCAATGAAAATGTCTTGTATAAGAATTAGTTGCAGGAAAAGAAACAGGAAAAAGAAAGCAAGGAATACACAGTTCTTGATGAGATAACTGAAAAAGTAAAGGTGCCTGAAAATAATAATAATCAAAAACCACAGTAGCAGCAACAACCACAACAGCAACAGGCACCTCAAACACCGGAAAGTGGTGTTAGAAGATCTACCAGGATAAGTATACCCCTTGAACGAAACTCTCCTTCATTATATTATTTATTGCTGGCTGATTCTGGTGAACCCGAATGTTATGAATAAGCAATGAAGGTTGAAAATAGGAAGAAGTGGGAGCTAGACATGGAAGAAGAGATGGACTCCTTAATGCATAACCAGACTTGGGACTTAGTCAGGTTGCCTGCAGGTAAAACTACATTGCAGAATAAATGGGTTTACAGGCTGAAAGAAGAAGATGGAGGAAAACAGAGGTACAAAGCTAGACTTGTGGTGAAGGGGTTTGCACAGAAGAAAGGTATTGATTTTGATGAAATATTTTCTCCTGTTGTTAAAATGAATTCAATCAGAACTATTTTAAGTCTTGTAGCAACGGAAAATTTACATCTTGAACAGTTAGATGTAAAGACAACATTTCTCCATGGAGATTTGGAGGAAGAGATATACATGCAGCAACCAGAAGGATATGAGGTAAAAGGGAAAGAAAAATTGGTGTGCAGGTTAAAGAAGAGCTTGTATGGCTTAAAACAGGCTCCAAGGCAGTGGTATCTAAAATTTGACAAGTTTATGTTTGAACAAGGTTATACTAGATGTCACTTTGATCATTGTGTTTATCTAAAAAGGAAAAATGATGGCAGCTATATTATATTGTTATTGTATGTAGATGACATGCTTGTTGCAGGGTCTAACATGCAGGAAATAAATGTGCTCAAACAAAAATTGGAAAATTCATTTGCAATGAAGGATTTGGGAGCTGCAAAATAGATCCTTGGTATGAGCATAACCAGAGATAGGAAAAATCGCAAATTAACACTGTCTCAGAGTGAGTACATAGAAAAGGTGTTGAAAAGATTTAATATGCAGAATGAAAAACCAGTTAGTACACCTTTTGCTAGCCATTTCAAACTTAGTAAGAAGATGTGCCCAAAGACCCAAGAAGACATGGATTATATGTCTAAAGTTCCATATGCATCAGCAGTTGGAAGCTTAATGTATGCAATGGTCTGCACAAGGCCTGATATTTCACATGCAGTGGGAGTTGTAAGCAGGTACATGAATAATCTAGGAAAAGAACATTGGATGGAATTAAAATGGATTCTCAGATATTTGAGATGTACCACAAATCAAGCATTATGCTTTGGTGGTTCAAACATTGCTCTACAGGGATATGTTGATGCAGATATGGCAGGTGATAGAGATAACAGGAGGAACACTACAGGATATATATTTACTGTAGGTGGAACAGCTATCAGTTGGGTTTCAAAAATCCAAATTTTTGTTGCACTTTCAACAACAGAAGTAGAGTATGTTGCTGCTATAGAGGCTAGTAAAGAAATTATTTGGTTACAAAGGTTTATGGGTGAATTGGGTAAGAAGCATGACATGGGCACATTATAAAATGATAGCCAAAGTGTCATTCATCTTGCAAAGAACTTAGCATTTTATTCCAGGACTAAACACATACATCTCAAGTACCATTTCATACGGCCAGTATTGGAAGATGGAGAGTTGAAGCTAGAAAAGATACACACTAGCCGGAATCCTGCATATATGATAACAAAAGTTGTAACCAGGGAGAAACTGAGAATGTGCTTATTTTCAATTGGTCTTCAAGGATGATGATGAATATGAGAAAAAACCAGGTCCAAAGAGGATTCATTGTCCAGCAAATGAATTATAGTTGGATTTGCTACAATCAGTCTCCAAGTGGGAGATTGTTGGGTGTGGAGCCTGATTTTCATCCTGATTCAGAGATCCTTGTTTTAGCTGGATGAATACCCCAGGAAAACTATACACCCTTGTAGCGGGGGGGGGGGTGCGGGGGGGACACATCCCCCCACACGGTGCGGGGGGCGGCCCCGGGCACGAAATGCGAGGGCCGGCGGTCACTCAGACTCGGGGGCAGGCGCCCCAAAACAAACAGATGTAAAATTGCCTTGTAAAAGTATAGTAATTTCTAGTCAATCTAGGTCGTTCATTAGGCTGATGATTTGACGGTAGAAGTTATGTTTAGTTTAGGGTTTTTTGCCCTAGAAGGCAACCCCTCTCTTTGTATGAGGGTATTTTATTGCGGTTGTGTATTATATGTGTATTCTTTGAGTGGGAAATAGATAGGGGAGACTGTGAGAGAGAAAAAAGGATATTATAGTGGATATGTTGTAGGTTTTGTCTCTTCATTTTGATGGATAATAGAAAGGAAGGACTGGCTGTTCGGGGTGGACGTAGCCCAAACTGGGTGAACCACGTATATCTGTGTCTCTCTGGTTTTATGTGTTTTGTGTGCTTGTATTTTTCGCATATTTTATGTGTTGCATTGCTCTGTAATATTTAATAATCTAACAGTCTCTGCTCTAGTAGACGTTCTTCTATGAAAATATATATATCTGAAATATATGACACAATCGGAATTTGTGATATATTTTAGGTTAATACATCTACATCCATATAAAGAAATATTTTATCTATAAAACTTATCTATAAAATACTTCTTTGTCTTTTTAGGCTCCCCTACAATCCCTAGATATGTTTCTTGAAAAAGAGTGGAAACAAGCTAAAAAATATGGACATTGTATGTTCTGAGCATAGACACAAGCTTGAAGACGATGAAAGAAGTGAGAATTAAGATGGAAGTGTAAATGGTGCAGATAAGGAATTATTATGAAATATTATGAATGGATAGTTAAAAAATAATAATAATGCTCCAAAATAGCTCAGGAATCTAACAATAAGGATACCAATGTGTCTTGAGAGTATAATAAAATGAGATCTACAAATGAGGATGATTGGGATGATGCATTTCAGTGTTTATTTGATTTCCATATATTGTTACCAGGAGAGATGGATTCATTTCCAATGTTACTCAGTATTTGTTGATCTATCATAACTTCTTCTCAAGAAAAAGATTGAATAGGAAGTGGATGTTTTATTTCAATCACATGTCTAGTTTCATTAGAAATAGATTTAATCACCTTAGAATCACAAGTCACAACTTTTTTCAATGGTAGTTACTTCTTTTGATAGCTAGGTCTGCAAGGTCGAAAACATTTTCTTCCTTATCTAATGTTAACAAGTTGTTTATGAGAAACAAAAGGCTAACTGGTCATTGCAAGGTTAGGATGAAGTGTATCAGGATCCACTAT
Source organism: Pinus albicaulis (assembly GCA_034641835.2). Taxonomy (NCBI): domain Eukaryota; kingdom Viridiplantae; phylum Streptophyta; class Pinopsida; order Pinales; family Pinaceae; genus Pinus; species Pinus albicaulis. Next base: position 141,923,430 of record CM076570.1, read on the forward strand.
AGCACTGTGCATGACACATATGCTCCAATTCTCTCATGGGACTCTTATCTCACAGTGGAGGAGGATTCACAAACAGTCAACTCAAATTGAATAGCAGACCCCCCCCCCTCCCCAAATATGATGTCACTAAGGAGGGGCTCCACTATTGTGGTTCCCTCCAGGGATTCATTCCCACAATTGAGCATTAGATGTTTAACTCCTCAAATTGAGCTCTGATATCATGGTTCCCTATAGGGTTACTCACTCGTAATCGAATAGTGGACGTTATACTCATCAAATCAACATAAAGTGGAGGGAGGTCCCTTTTCATGGTAAGGAGGTGGGGAGTCTACTATCAGAATTCTACCCATCCCTTGAAATGTTCCAATTTGACAGAAAAAATACTCCATATCTTGATGCATGTCCAATTCACCGGAATTATCTCACTCTAGCCACACTTCCTGCATCGCCCCTGGATCTAGGGCTCATGGCCTTGTGTCCCTTCACGTGATCTGTGGTCAATATCCTCCTCCATTACTCATTTCCTTCAGTACAGGATTTAACTCCACCACCATTCATTACCATTCCACAAGCCTCTTAGTTCTCGCCTTCTTCTAATGATTTCGATAATGCCAATTAATGGGAGGATATCGCTTCCAAGTTTACCCATGGTGGGATTCAAACAATGGTCATAATACTATGTTATTTGAAATTGGAAACCCCAATGGATATGCACATAAACGATCATTAATCAACAGATTCAACTTGGGTACTTCCTTACATCCATGACTACATACATTACATAAGAAATTACAATGTTGCTAGTGATAATTATAGTGTTGTTGAAGTTAATATATTTTTAAAAATCCCGTTAGACATTTGGCTAATAAAAATACTTCTATAGGATTTCCATTGTCTTCTCTACCCCAAAGTGTCCTACGACTCGAATGTAGTGTTCCTCCCAAATGATATTGGAATGTTCGATTGAAGGAACACAAAGGTGTCCTATTTGGCATAATAATGTGTCTTAGAGGTAGAGTTCTAGAACTTTATTTCCATCCATCAACATCTGGTATATGGTGGAAAATTCTGGATCATTTTTGTAAAGTTGCTACCATCCAAAATTCTCATGTGCACAAGAGTCAATCACAATCGGCAGCGCCACAAATAGTGGTCGACTAAGGAAATATATAACATTGTTAGTGATGCCCTTCTTGTACTTAATGTTCAAATGAAATATTTGCAGATATGTGGAAAATTTATGATGGTATTCATTTTGAAACTTCCCTTGTGCCTTTATGAATTTAAGAGATTGGTGATCTATGTGGATGACCATCTCCTTCCCCATAATGTAATGTTTCCACTGCCGACAAGCCTACACCATGGGATATATATCTTTATTGTTGGTGGGGTATTTCCAGATTGTATCGAAGAGTGTCTCACTGTGATAGGCCACTGAATGTGCTTGTTGCGTGAGAATTACATGAATAACATAGTTGTATGCATCTACCTCAATTTCAAATTGTTGTTGAAGGTCTCGAAATGTGACTACTAGTGGAGAGAAAAGGTGGTACTTCAGCTCAATGAATGCCTTTTGTTGGGAATCTGACTAGGAAAAAAAAAATTCTCCACCCTTGGTAACTTGAATAAAAGGCCAAGTGATATGAGAGAATCCAAACATAAACCTTAGATAGAAATTGGAAAGGCCAAAAATATGTGAAGCTCTATTAGAGTGGTCGGGGTTGACAAATCCTGAATAACTTGGATCTTAGCTGGATCCCCATGCACACCTTTCTCATCAATGATGTAACCCAGATATTAGACCTGGCTCATTCCAAAGGTGCATTTCTCCAAGGTGGCACAAAGTTTGTGTTGCCAAGGGTTTGAAGGAACTATTGAATATGTTGCAAATGATCTTCCCAACTCTTGTTGAATATGAGGATGTTGTTTAAATATAAAACTATTAACGAGTTGGTGAAGGGTTGCAAGATGTCATCCATTAGCCTCGTAAAATTTGTAGGGCCATTTGTAAACCCGAAAGGCATGACCAACCACTCGAAAAGTCCCTCCTTAGATTTGAAGGTGGTATTCCATACATCTATGGGTTCTATTAGAACCTGGTGATATCCAGACTTCAAATCAATCTTATTGAAGTACTTCCCCCCTTGACCTGGTCAAGAAGGTCATTGATCCATTGGACTGGATACATGTTCCTGACAATGATTTTATTCAATGCCCGATAATCAATATAGATTCTCTGGGTCCCATCCTTCTTCTAGGCAAGTACAAATGGGCTCCCGCAAGGTGAGGAATTTGGTTGGGTGTTCCCTTTTTGTAGAAACTCCTAGATATACCACTTGATTTCTTAATTTTATAGAAGAGAATGGTGGTATATCGTCCCATTGGGTAGAGTTTCTATGGGAGTTAGATCGATCAAACGATTGACCTGACAGTGCAAAGCTACCCCTATGGGTGACGACAATATATCCTTTTATTCTTCCACAAACTTATACACCAGATTATGCTACATGGAGGAACCCTTCTCGGGGGCCATGGACATGGCCACGATCTTCCCCTTACTTTGAGAGTGAATTAGAAAGAAAAAAAATTCTTGAACTGGGAGATTGTATTATTGCATTGCTTAGCAGAGATCAAAGAAATGGTGCTAGGCAGGGCCACCTCCATTATCTTGTATAACTTATTGCCAAAAGTAATAATAATTGTGTGAGGCCTAGACTCATATAGAGCATGATACTTCCACAAGCATGGTTGGCATAATAACACATCACAAACTTCAAGGGGGGAAACAACACACAGTACCTCATCCATAAATGGCTTCATGTTGTAGGGAAGACGACATTGTTGGATTATGTGGAGATATTTCCTTTGGTGGAGCCATCTAATGGTGTATGGCTATGGGTGTGGTGTTGTCGGTAGAACCAACCGCTTCATGACCTTAGATGAGATGATTTTCTTAATTTGACTTTTGTTATCGACAATGAATTGTAGCGACAAACCCTTCACCCACATCTGTGAGTGGAAGAGACGCTCGTCCTCCTCTAGATATTCAAGCTTGATCTTCTTAACCTTAGTGATGGAAACGATCATATTGGGTTATGAATAAATTATTTGTTTCCCCTTGATGGGTTTCAACTCTGAGTCCAAACATGCATATGATTCAGAGGTTTTTTTCCTTGGCCACCAGTGATTTATTTATACGACACTCATTTGTGTTGTGAATGGGGATCTTATGGAACTCACATCACTTTCCTATGTCTTTCTTTGTCTTCCTATTGATTTTATTTGATTTTTGCTTCGATGGGTTGTCTTGGGTTGTTACTTATTGGCTTAGTCCTTTATTCTGCATTTTGGAGGTTATTTTTTCCTACATCGGATTCGCAAATCTAAAGTCCCACTTCTTATGTTTAAATTTATGCTTGATCTTGACAACATATCGATACACTAGACCAAGTGAGGAGATGCTCAAGAACTCCATTTCTTCCTGGATGTATACGTGCATATATTATAGTACTTATAAATTGAGTACTAGATATCGTTCAAAGTCCTTGATACCTAGCTTCGTATGTAGGGTATGAAAAATATTTGTGAACTTTGGCACGTCTTGGTCCTTTTGCTATCGTTGTGTGTTCCATTTTATGTAATTATCTCCATATATCCTGAAAATGTAATATTGTTCCTTGACGACGTCTTAGAAATAATTCCAAGTGAGTGCAATTGCAAAAACTAAGGATTCCTTCTTGTCCCTCTACTCACAGTAGGTTTCCCACCATTCCTTGACATGGGGGGTGGCTTTGAGGAGTGAAAAAGTAATATTTTCCCTATTGGAAAAATATGAACCAAAAAATATCCTTCCAACAAATTTAACCATCTATCTATGGCATCTGCATTTATCTCGCCTTGAAATATGGGAATTTCAAAGTTAAATTGTAACTTAAATAGGGAAACACCTCCAAAGTTAATGCTATATGAAGATGCTTCACCCACTAGTAACCGCCAAAGTATTTGGGAAAAATTATCCATCATCTCATTCTTTTCATTTGAGGGATTGTTCGAGAAAATTTTTGATAGGATATCCTACTCCCTTTTATTTCTTTTCTTACACCATGGGAGGTCATCGGGGTCAATGAGGCTCATATTCCAAGGGCTCAACTAGTTCAAGTCCCAACTCCTTATACTTCAACCTATTTGGGGACATGCACAAAAACACTGAGAAAGAGTAGATCGCTCTGATACCACTGATCCATATTTATGTGGGAATGTAATGAAATATAGATTTAAAAATAAACACAAAGTTACAATGAAAACTAAATTTCAATTAATTAGTAGTAGATACTGAAAATTGTTTACATGCATGATGGAAACAAACTAGCTTGGGTGATGGTAGCTTATCTCTCAGAAGAGAAGAAATGGATGCCTTTTGAAATGTGTTACAATGAGGCTCAAAGGTATTTTTATTATTGAGAAACAATGGAAACCATAAACATCCAAAACCCTAACCCTAGGAGATGAAGCAACAAAAGTGTGTGGACCCCGTTGGGATTAGTTGGATTGCCAACTTTCCGGGGTCATAATTTGGGCACATGATCTCCATTTGGAGTGCATGATACCCAATTAGAAATATATATCTGAGGAAAAAAAAAATTCTTGGAATTATCATGCCCTATAAGGGCGTAGCTATGAACTTGGCGCATTTTCTAAAAAATGTCTTTTACGGCCTCAAAACAGCTCTGGAATTTTAGGACCCAAAAACTACCAAAAATAGAAAGTTGTGTTAGAATTAAAGAAACTGAAAGGAAATAGTGTTGGGGGTCCAAGTGGAATAGGTGTGTGGCCACCAATATCCACCTGGATATATATATATATATATATATATATATATATATATTAAAATATTTAGTATTTCATGTATAATGTCGAACTTCATTCCCAAAATTCTAACAATCTAACTTCGAATTTTTTGAACTCTAACATGAAAACGAACTAGGTGAATTAGGTTTTATGACATCCATATAGATACAATGGACTTATTGAAATTTTCCATGTTTTTTTCGCTCTGTGAATGCCACAAAGTTATCTTCATTTTTAAACTACATATTGATTGTGTATATATTTGATTGATTGTGGTTAATAACATGTTTTGGTGCTTAATGAGGTAGATTTCATCCTAGACATGGTATCCTCAAAATCATTACATTCAATTGTATCACAATATTCAGGTAAACATCGAACATTACTTTTCTATGCAACTTAAACATGATTAGTGTAGGCGCTGCCAATCCTTAGTTTAAAAGATCTTGAGTATCTAGTTGTGCATGTCAAGTCTGTTGTAGCAACTCCAACGTGGTTGCAACAAGCTTGCTATTATTGTCCCTCTTGAAAAAAATTCTTAATATGGTATGGAGTTTTAGAAACACTCATATTAGTGCAAAGATAATTGTATTTCTTTCAAATTGTAAGCAGGTTAAAGTGGACAATTTCTTTTGTACATAATAGCATTACATTTTTGTCATTTTGTTTCCTTTTGTGTTGTATTCTTGAAAATAGTGTTTGAAGGTATAATGTGATCATCTATAAATGGTACAATGACATGATTGATTTAATATTCAAACTCATCCAAAAATTTAAGATACTTTGGCACTCGATGCATGTCAAGTTTCTTCACAAATAATATAAAAAGTTACATCATGGTATACCTCTCTGATATCATCATGGTTGCATGAAACATACTCAAGGGATGTTAGACTTTTCAAGTGTAAAGTGGAAAATCATTCCCTTATATTTGGAACTAATGTAGCTTCAAAGGGCATGTATTTTCCATCTATTGATTGGGTGGTTCAAGAGAATTGCAATTGAAAGGTAATTAGATACAATCATTGAACTATGTTGAAATGAAATGAAAGGATTGCTTGATAATCTAGTCCTAATTTTTTTTTGACAAAATGATTGTTCTTGTGTGTTGTAACCGGTGGCACTAAAGTTATTTGTTCTTGTGTGTTGTAACTGGTGGCACTAAAGTTATTATTTTCTTTTGGAACTTAAAGGTAGATTTCTCAGAATATGTACCATATTACATTCATCATGTTGGTCATGTGACATGTCTTAATGTTAGAGGGCATTCTGTTGCATTTTTTATGCCTTTAGAAATGAAAATGTTGATGCAGCTACGAGAGGCTAAGATGGTAATTAAAGTGATTAAGGTGTGTTTTTTATTGCAATAGTGGAAAACTCTCTTTCACATAAGTCATTTTCCTTTGTTATATTTTAGGTTTAATTTTTTATTTCAAGTGACAGTTATAATCCATCATATTGAAGAGAATGCATTTTTTAATGTCTTGGGTAACTACACAGGAAAATGCAAGCAAGCTCCAATTTGTCTCAGCTCCACTAGTAGCACGTCTATCAAAATATACTTATCTAAAATATATGACACAATAGGCATTTGTGACATATTTTAGGTCAATAAATTTACATCCATATAAAGAAATATTTGATGTATCAAACTTATCGATAGAAGACCTCTCTATATTTTTAGGTTCCCCTACAGCTCCCTAGATATGTTTCTTGAAAAAGAGTGGAAGCACACTAAAAATATGGACACTATATGTGCTGAGCATAGACACAAGTCTAAAGGCAGCGAAAGAAGTGATAATTGCTAAGAGAAGAGCAGCAGAATACAGAACATAGAGAAAACAAAGTTAACACAAAGAGAAAATAATGGAGAAACACCACACAGAAACTAGAGAATACTTTTACTACAGGAAGCATTTCCTTGCTTAGCTTGACTTTCTCAAGAAGAGGCAGGAAATAGAAATTTATAGTTGCAGAAGAGGGCTAATTCTGAATGTGAAAAATAGATGATTACATAGTCAATCAAGGTGGTTGGGTGATGCGTTAGGTTCGGCATCATTTTTTGTCAGAGAGTCGGCGAGGTAGGTGAGGTCGGTGTCTGAATACAATTTCATATCTAACATTATCCCACTTGAAGCCAAATGAAGAATCTTGAATCAAGTCATGCCGATGCCTACCATGCCTCTACATAACTCATGCTTTCTTCTTGGTAGAATCTTAGTGAGTATATCAACAAGGTTCTTATCTGTATGGATCTTTTCCAAAGATAACTACCCTTCCTCCAACACATGTCGGATCCAATGGTACCTTAATTCAATGTGCTTGGTTTTTGAGTGAAATGTTGGATTTTTCACCAAGTGAATGGCACTCTGACTATCACAATACAACACATACTTGTCCTGCTTGATTCCTATCTCTCCTAGGAATCATTGCATCCACAACATTTCTTTACAAGCCTCTGTTGCAACTATGTACTTTGCTTCTATTGTAGAGAGAGCTATTATTCTTTGTAGCCTTGACACCCAAGATACAACTGCACCTGCAAATGTGTACAAATAATCTGTAGTGGACTTTCTGATGTCGATATCTCCAGACATATTTGCATCTGTAAAACCTTCAATCATAGTATCATTATGACCAAAACATAAGCAATAATGACTAGTACCCTTAAGATACCCGAAAATCCATTTTATTGCCTGCCAATTTTGTTTTCCTGGATTGGCAAGGAATCTGCTCACAACTCCCACTCAATATTCAATGTATGGTTGTGTGCATACCATGGCATACATCGAGCTGCCAATTTCTGAAGCATAAGGAATCTTGCTCATTTCTTCCTTCTCTTTGTCAACTTGAAGTGGCTTGCAAGGGGTGTACCAACTGGGTTGGAATCCTTCATATTAAACATGTCAAGCACCTTCTTGATATATTTTTCTTATGACAACCACAACCTTTTTTTTTCCCTGTCATGCATGATCCTCATGTCCAATATCTATTGTCCTGGACCCAAATCCTTCATTACAAACTTACTGTCCAAATCCTTCTTCAACCTATTGATCATATTCTTGTCATGCTCAACAATCAACATGCCATCCACATATAACAATAATATGAGGTACTTTCCTTGATCATACCTCTTGATATAGACACAATGGTTAGCTTCCAGCCTGTGAAAACCATGTTCTAACATGAATGAATCAAATTTCTTATACCATTATTGAGGTGTTTGTTTCAACCCATAGAGACTCTTCTTCAACTTGTAAACAAGGTCTTCTTTGCCTTTTCTATGAATCCTTCTTGATGCTTCATATAAACTTCTTCTTCTAATTCTCCATGGAGGAAAGCAGTTTTTACATACAATTGTTCACATTCTAAGTCTAAACTAGCAACAAGACCAAGAATGAATCTAATGGATGACATTTTGGCAACAGGTGAGAAAATTTCAGTGAAGTCAATACCTTCCTTTTGGGTGAATTCTTTCACCATCAACCTTGATTTATACCTCTCCTTCTTTTCGTCATGTTCATGCTTAATTATATATCCCATTTGTTTTGCAAAGCCTTTCTACCTTTTAGGAGATTTACCAACTCCCAAGTTTTATTTTCCAACAAAGATTTCATTTATTCTTCCATTGCTTTCTTCCATTCTTTACTGTGCTCAACTTTACAAGGCTCTTGAAAAAAATTAGGCTCACCTTCATCAGTCAAAATATATAGTTTGAAGGAGGATACATTTGCAAAGGCTTATGAGGCCTAGAAGATCTGCGAGCCAATTGTGGTGGTGTATTATCAAGTTGAATCTCATGTAAAGGTTCTAGAAATATTCCTTCTTCTTGGTGTTCATCACTTTCCCCTTGCTGTCCTTCCTGCGCTTGAATTTGTTGCCCATTTTCCTCCATTAGTGGGATTTCTTCATGCTGTTCTTCAAACCTGTCGATAAATTTCTTGACTTTCACCTCACCTACATTCCTCTTAAACATTTATGATTCATTAAATATAACATCCCTGCTTCTAATTTTTTTATGTTTGACGAGATCCCATAGACAATAACCAAATTCTTCATCCGCATATCCCAGAAAAATGCATTTCATTGATTTATCATCTAGCTTAGTTATATTTTGTTTGGAAATATGTACAAATGCTTCACATCCAAAGATCTTTAAATGAGAATAATTCAACTTCTTTCGAGTCCAAACTTCTTCAGGGATGCCTCCATCCAAGGCTGTAGATGGAGATCTATTTATGAGGTAGCAAGTTGTCCTGACAACCTCTACCCAAAAATGCTTGTCCAAACCGGAATTGGACAACATGCTCCTTACCTTTTTAATAAGGGTGTGATTCATTCTTTCTGCAACACCATTCTTTTGAGGTGTACCAAGCATAGTCTTCTCATGTCTTATGCCAAACCTATTACAACATTCTTTGAATGCATTTGAGCAATATTCTCCACCATTATATGTTCTTAGGAACTTGAGCTATTTGTTAGTCTCTCCTTCAACATCAACATGGAATTTTTGAAATATTTCAAACAATTCACTTTTACTTTTCATGGGATAGGCCCAAACCTTCCTGGATGCATCATCTATAAATGTTACAAAATATGATGCTCCTCGTAATGACTTGATGTTAACTGGTCCAAACACATCTGAGTGTATCAATTCTAACAAATTTTTCTTTTTGTCATGACCACCTTTAAGAAATTAAACCCTTCTTTGTCTACCATATATACAATGCTCACAAAGATCAAGATTGTAGGATCTCAAACCTGGTAGTAAATTTTTACCAACAAGGATTTTTAAACCCTTCTCGCTCATGTGACCCAAGCGCTTATGCCACAGATTTGATGAATTTCCTTCTTTTGTGACAACAACCAAATATGATTTTCCTATCATTGCCTTCAATGATTCATATAGTGTTCCTGTCTTGGGTCCTTTGGCCACGACCAATGCTCCTTTATTAATTTTCCAGCCTCCTTTTCCAAAGCTTGTGGAATAGCCTTCATCATCCAGTCGTCCCATAGAGATCAAACTCATGCACATTTTTGGTACATGCCTGACCTGTTTCAACAATATATCTTGTCCATTCTTCATCTTGATCTGGACATCTCCCACTCCAACAATACTAAAAAAATGATTATTTCCCAAACGCACTCTAACATAATAACTAGGATTATATGCAAGAAAACTATCTTTGCAGGGGGTTAAATGGTGAGATGCCCCAGATTCAAGGATCCAATCAAAGCTACTACTAGATGTATATAAACATGCATCCTCTACTGAAACAGTAAATGACACATCACCATCTATGACTACAGCAATAGTCTCACCTTCATTTTTGTTGGATGACTTGTAATTTGTATTAGTCAGTCTTTGATCCTTTTGTCTTTTCTTCAAGGCTCAACATTCTTTCTTCATGTGCTTGGGTTTGCCACAATGAAAGCAGATGATCTTGCCCCTCCTTTATTTTGATTGGCCTCTCGATCTTGATCACCCTTGTCGGCCTCGATCAATCCTCCTACCACGATCAGCTAGAGCTAGAGATTATCCTCCCTATTTTTCCGCAATTGACTTGCGTTGCAGATCCTCATTTATTAAACTGTTGTTAACGTTATCAAACATCAGGCTCCATGCAGGTGCTGAAGTACTCATAGCCACAATTAAAATTTCCCAACTATCTAGCATAGAACACATTAACAAAATAGCTCTAATTTCATCATATAGAGTTATTTTAACAGAGGCAAGTTGATTAGTTATAATATTGAATTCATTCAAGTGCACAACAACTGAAGCACCCTCCTCCATCTTGAGATTGTAAAGCTTCTTCATCAAGAACACTTTTTTTGATTCCATGTTCTTCTCATATAGATCATGGAGCTTCTTCCATAATCCTTTTGTCATCTTTTATCTAGACACATTGAAATACACATTCTTTGCTAGATATTGGCGGATTGTCACAATCACCTTTTTATCTAGCTTATCCCATTCCTAATCTTTCATCGATGAGGATTTCTTTGTTACAGCCTCAATCAAAAAATACTGATCTTTTAAAATCAATGTATCCTCCATCTGTGATTTCCATAGGGAAAAATTATCCCCACACAACTTCTCCATATCATTAATTGTTGTATCCATTCTCAATAATTTCACACCCCTTACACTGTAAAACTTTAATTATGACAACATTACCAACATTTTAAAAAATACAAATTAATCTCCTTAAAAACTGACCTCTACTTTTTCTTTTTAAAATGTCCCAAACTCTAACAATTATTATAAAACATATATTTTATGTTTCATAATAAGATATGTTTATAATAATTATGAAACATAAAAAAAAATTATAAAACATATATTATGGAAATCTCCTTTTTCAATAAAAAAAAATTAAATGGGCTTACAACTTGCAATGACCCTCACACCATCACCATCCCGATAAAGAAGGATTATTCTCGATTATGGCAGTGTTGATTATGCAAGCCACTCTTTCTGTCGAGTGTTGACTGAAGGAATAATGGATGACAACTCTGGTTCCCTTCTCCACCAAGTGGAGGGCGATCTCCCCGCCGAGATCCTAAATGCACCTATAACACTGACTATTATGCCTGCCAAAGACATTCATGTTTTCTTGTGCGGCGTATACTTGTAGCGTTTGAGGATTCCCAGGCTTCCAAAACCTGCATCATGGCTCCAATGAAACCCAACCCTCATACAATTTTCTAGTGCATCCACTATGCATTTTTATGCATTTTTAGATGGGAGGCCTTGGCAATGAAATCCTCTGTGAAAATTTCTGTGATTGTGGGATGCTCTGATACCAATTTTTAGAGAGCAGAATAGTGGAATACAGAACAAAAAGAAAACAGAGGTAACACAAAGAGAAAAGAACGGAGAAACACCACACAAAACTGGAAAATATGTTTATTACAAGAGGCTTTGTTTTGCTTGGCTTGACTTTCTCAAGCAGAGGAAGGAAATACAAATTTATAGTTACAAAAGAGGGATAATTTTTCATGTGAAAAACAAATGATTACATAGTCAATCACTGTGGTTGGACGACATATTAGGTTTAGCGCACTTGTCTGTCAAAAAAATCAGCGAGGTTGGTGAGGTCGGTGTCTGGCTTCATATCTAACAATAATGAATATGGAAGTGCAAATGGTGCCTATAAGAACTTCTTATGAAATATTACGAATGGAGAGTCAAAATAAGTAAAACTATGCTCCAAATTAGCTCATGACTCTGACAATAAGGATACCATTTTGTGTCTTGAGAATATAAGTAAATTATATTACAAATGAGGATGAATGGGATGATGCATTTCATGGTTATTTGATTGCCATATATTGCTACCAGGAGAGATGGATTATTTTCCACTGTCACTCAGTATTTGTGGATCTGTCATAACTTCTTCTCAGGGAAAAGATTCAGCAGGAAGTGGATGTTTTCTTTCATTCACATGTCTAGCTTCATTAGAAAGAGAACTAATCATCTTAGAATCAACAGTCACAAATATTTCCAATGGTAGTTACTTCTTTTGATGGTTAGGTTTTCAAGGTCGAAGAAATTTAATGTTAACATAAGAAACATAAGGCTAAATGGTCATTGCAAGATTAGGATGAAGTGTATCAAGATCCATCATACCACTGTGCATGATATAAAATGCATGACACATATGATCCAGTTGTATCCGACAGTGGAAGAGGCTTCACACAACTCATATCAAATAGCAGACCCCCCAAGTTCCCTGCAGGGTTTCATTCCCACAATTGAACATTGGACGTTTAGATCCTCAAATCGAGCTCTGCTATCATGGTTCCCCATAAGATTTCATGCCCACAATGTAATAGTGGACGTTGAACTCCTCAAATCAGAATAAAGTGGAGGGGGTCCCTTTTCAGCGTCAGGAGGTGGGGGGTACGCTATCGCAGTTCCACCCAGCCCTGGCATAGTTCCAATCTGACGGAAAAAATACTCCATCTCTTAAATCCTGTCCATTTCAGTGAAATTCTCACCCTCTGGCCATGCTTCTAGAGAATTTTCTGATGCTTCTCTATGCGATATCATGGGCCATATTTTTGACTTCGAGTTTTCTTGGAACTCTAAAATGTTGTGCATTAATTTTCATAGTGGATCGTCTCCTAGCATATGTTTTCTGGCAAATAGATCTTCAATTACAATGGTTGATGGCCAACAATTTAGATGTTGAATTACGATGGTTGATTGCCAACAATTAAGATGTTGAATTTGAGATCCAATATGGTCAAGTTTACCCAACTGTGAGAAATGATATGTCATTTAACTTGGGTATGTTATACACTAAACAAATGTGGAGAAGTCGAATCTCTTGTTAGGGAATTTGGTACCAATATTTTGTAGAAGGATTATTTCCATCCAAAAACGTACAAACTTAAATAACATGTGGATATTTGTCAAATTTCATCCCTATTTACTTGAAATTGGAAGTATGGATGCCCTCTTTACTATGTTGAGCGAAGTGCCAATGCCAAGTTTTTAGATTACTATTTGAACTATCAAAAAATTATCCAACATGAGGACAACTATCAAAAGAAAGTTTCTTACTAACAAAGATTGTAATGTATAAAATTAAATTCCATTAGTTTTGTTGTTCAAAGAATTATGTAAATTGGTAATTATTTTAGTGGAAGCCCCCCTCTTTTTTCCAACAACACCCATTTTTTCAAATTTGTGTCTAACTATCTTTAAATTATGAATTCTACAAATAATTTTTTTGTAAATCACACACCTACCTAAACCACTTGCCTATCTTCCAATAAAATATTATAATTAATATTGAGGAAATGCACAACCAGTCATCGATATCAACCTCTGGGTACGCCAAATCCTTGTAAAATTTTGGTTAGGAGCAGTCTGAGGAAATGAATTAGAGCTATGGTTCAAACTTTATTGCTCATCATTAGATTTATCTTTTGCTAAAAACTGTCGACTTGAACTTCTCATGTGTAGATATTTTAATGCTCCATTTTTATACAATAATATAAGACAATAATTTTATGCTCAAAATGTTTCCAGTATTTAGCAGAGAGTATAATAATTTCAATGCGGTCACTACCATGGTACATTATTTTCACAAGGTTGTATAATGACCAAATTTCATAATAATACTTTGGTTGGTTATAACAAAAGGCTTATAAGTCTATCCCTTTGTATCATTATTTTTTCCAGATAACCCAATCCTGTATGAAATCATGAAATGAGACCAATGAGATGTAAATCATGTGAAGCTTTCACCCTTTGAATTCTTAAAAATGAAACTTTGAAATGATGCCAAAGGCTCAAACCATGGAATTCAAATGAGACCATGCAAACCTACTTTCACTTACATTTGGATCTCCAACTTCACATACCTTCGTAGTTGTCCCACTCTATGTTGATTTATCATTCCAACTAGCTAAAGAGATAAAACATGAATTCAAAATTTACACATTTTGAATTTAAACCATCTTAAAATATGATGTTAATAGGTTTTCATACTAATTACTTTGGTATGATATGGAATGAAAGCATTATGATTGAAATTTCATTATCAAGTCCAGATCCAAGAGTCTAGAAGAAACACCCAAGCCATTGTTAAATTTTACTCTCCTTCAAAATATGCTAGGTTATTCTCACATAAAAAAGGAGTTAGGTTGATACATTCCCTTTTGCTCGAATTGCATCTTGCTTTATGGTCTTCTTCTAAAAACTATTTCCATGCTTCCTTACGTGCATTCTCTTTTTGACCAATTTTTCTCTAACATTGAAAATGGTACTTGAGTTGCAGAAGGGATGAGGAAAACATTTATGGGTTTATACTTTTAAGTTTTTGGAATATGATATGTTGCATGAATGACATAGTTTTGATGAAATAAAATATCTCAATCTTGATGACAATTGTAAAAGTGTTGTTGGATATGGCTTTGGCATCAATTTAATTATGCTTCATTGGATGACAAGTAGTTAAAATTTTCATGTTTAAACGATGGACATAAAATTAGGTGTTCTCGTATCACTATTTTCAAAGTCCTACAATTGCTAGAACATTTATTTTTAGCTAATTTTCCCTTATTGTTTACCCTAGTAATGATTTTGTTTCATTTGTAGTATAATCTAACAAGGTTATTTGTTAGTAACTTCCCAAGTCCATGGTTATTGTTTAATTTCTTATACACGTTGTTTTAAGTAATCATTTGAGGTGTAAATAATGGTTAATGAAAAACCTCAGGTGTAATAATTAGCATTGTAACCTGTTGTTTGCTATCACAATGTATATTATGCGAACCACTTTTTATTTTATCATCTCTAATTTTGAGGCTAGAGTCAAATGTAATTGATTTGATCCTTTTCATTGCTCATCTTTCATTCTCCATTAGTGTTTCAAGGTCCCACAATATTGTTATTTTTCTCTTTAGAATACTTTCTTAGTTGTTACAAATGTTAATGTGTGCATTGGATTTAGATGCTTCAGTAATTTTAAGGGATCATAAACTATTTGAAAAAAACATTGATGAGTTTTAATCCTCCTAGGTTTTGGAGATAGTTCATTTTCATATTAGAAATTATTCATCCATATGGAAATGGCATGAACAATGGTGACAAGGAAGGGTAGACTCCTCTCCACTATGTTGTGAGAAATGGGAATGCTAATGTTGTTGAAGCATTATTGCAAACAGGTAAGATTGTTTGACACCACTCTCTTAATGCTAGCAACTTGATAAAATGATGTGGTCTAGAGTGCAATTTGAGGTAAATTGGGATTTTGAATACTACGATAAAATATTGTTGAAGTATTACTTTCCTATTACATGTGCTCTGTAATGAAAAGGTTACTTAGAGTAGACATTATTTATTTTGTTGTTCAGTCTTTGTTTCTTTGTTTAGCAAAAATTCCTAGACTTTATTTTTTAATCATATTCTCTTCATGGTCTTCTATATTATCCTTCATTTCCAGGAGTTAAATTATGATCTTGTGGTGCTAGAAAGAGTGAAAAATACTATGGATGGATGGAGTTATATAATGATATCTAATATTGAGGTGATGTACATATATGGTTTCTTATTTATTTTAATATTAGTTGTATTTTTTGCTAATTTTTTAAAACATTTTGTGACATTATTATTGGATCCCTTTATAGTATATTTATTCAGTTATCTGGCTATATTGTGATAGATATTGTAGGTATTTGGTTTGGGCTTTCAAAATATTCATTTTCTATAATAATGCAATAGGTATTTTAAATCTTCTAGGACATATCCCGGTTTAGCTTTTCAAGTTATTGGACTTCTCTTAATCTGCAACAGTTTTGGGCATTATTACCACCAATTGTTTCCCTTTAATTTTCTTGTTGATTATGGTAGGGACCTCGCTTGCTCACTTGTATAGGGAGTGATAGTCTAAGGCATATAGAAGAAGGGACTATATTTGCAAGTTACCATTATTATATTAATGCTTTTACTATCCAAGGTCATGATAGATTCCCTAGACAATACATTTCATTTATAAATGGTCAAAAAGTTGAAGTTCGTTGTTGGGTCCTTCATTTTTGGGGAAAAAATTAAAGAATATGCTTGAAAAGAAGTCTCAGAGAAAGAAATGGCTAGAATTTTTGAAAGCGGCCACGAAAAGTGGGAAGAAGTTGAGAATTGAAAATTTGGTTTTGTTGGGATTTGAGAAGCCACAAAGCAGGAAGCATGAGCCAAATTTTTAAAATATCAAAGCTGATAAGGGAAAAGGAACCAAAACTTGTCAAAGTGGACCCGATCGAGGTTGGGATCAATTAAGTTGCATGTTAGACCATATCAAGTGAGCATGATCTATAAAAAGAGCCAAAGATGAACAAATCAGGTCGTTAACTACTAGTTGTTAGTTGTAGATTGAGTTGAAGTTAGAAATAAGAATCAAAGTTTTGTTAGTTGTTTGCTATGTAACAACTTGTTAGAGTTTAAATCTTCTCTCTCTATGAATTTTTGTTATGTTCTTGTAACATAATGCAGTCAATAGTATTAATATCTCAAAGCATGTGCGAGTTTTTGGTGTAATGATTTGGCCAATGAATAAAGGAGTTGTTGCGGGAATGAATTGTGAATTGATGGTTGATGATTTTGTGCCACTTTTAAAATTTTAATTGTCCTTGCATGTTTATTATATCGTGTTTAACTATGAATGTTTAAAATTCATGTTGGCTCTGTTGCAGTGATTAATGGAATGTTTAGACTGCATGTATAATATAACAAATAAAAGTTCCTCACCATCATTCTAGATCCCTTATCTCTTGTTGTTATGGCATGCCTTGGGTGAGACAATCCTTTTTCCCCAAAGAGGAGTGAAAATGTCGGTGATAAGCTAGACTAAAACGACACTTTTTTTTCAAAACCTAAGGTTGAAACCTGAGTCTCTGATAATCAAATTTTACACCAACAAATAATTCCATTATCAAGACTCGTGAAAATTTAAAAAGGGATATAGATCATGGTGTCACATTAAGGATTGGTGGCATAAGAATATTGATCACTTTATTTTGCAACAAGCTCTACTATGGTAGAAGAATATAGATTATCTTAAGGAAGATATTTTGTATGTAGAACCTGCTTGCGATCAATATGAAGTATTTTAGTTCAAGTTCCCTAAAGAACTGAAAAATTGGTTGAGGAGGCTACAAGTTAAAGTCGGAGAAGTTAATCACCTTAGGCTTCGCACATATTGGTCTACGATCAATTTGGTTGAGCTTCACCGGTTATACTGAAATAACAAGAGTTGTTTATTTTTAGGTTGATGCAACCCTATAAGGATACACTATTGAGTTTGTGGCTGAGAGGCATCAATATTTTTCTAATGCTGATGTAGTCTTTAAATATAGGTGGTGGGTAAGAATGTTGAAGGAAATTCCATTGTTGATCAGAATGTTGTTGGTCGAAGAAAATTTGTTGTCGTTCCAAGAAAATAGAATGGTTGCATAAAACCCTTGGTGCCAGGGGTCAGATCTAGGGGGAGGAATGTTTTGTAGTTGCAGAGAATGAGGGGTTTTTGTGATGGATCAAGAGGAATTGTGGAAGTATCGATAATTTAAATTGATACTAAGGGCACATATAGTTGAAGAGTGGAGGAAGAGAAAATTTCAGGAAATCAGGGTTAGAATAAGATAATTGTAGAGGATAAGAGAAGCGGTGATGAGTCCAGTGTTGCAAAAAGATGGGATGGATAGTCAGGGTTGTGAGGGAAAGGATAAATTGAAGGATGTCCTTCTGGCAGAATAGGAGGCGCCAACAGAAGTGTTTTGGAAAGTTTGAATGAAAGAGATGGACCCCACCCAAAGTCAAGAGGATTTCATAAACTTGAACCAGTCAAACAGATGATTATGGTGGGTAATGAGCATACTTCACTAAATGATGAGATAAATTTTGTAATGAGGATCTTATTATTTTAGGATGACTCAATCCATGTAAGCAACAATCCACAAGTTTGTGGCACAACTAATCCTCTCTCTAACCTTACCCTAGTACGTTATCAATATCCTAGTAATTTCTTTTCTAAATTATGTAAGACTTTAAAATTTTAGCAAGTGCACTTTATGTACGTAGCAGGTGGTTCTAGAGGATAAAATAGTTTTGATAGTAGTTTTTAGTCAAGTTCAAGTATTTATTCTCATTCGGGTTCCCAAGTATTTGTAATATTTAATCTAAGGCAAACAAATATGGCCAAAAATATTGCAAGATCACTTACCCGTATCCAGAGTTTTTAAGATGTGGTGGTGAAGATGTTGACCCACATTGATACCTATGTGAAGCAGTTAGGAGGGAAATATAGACTCTTGATGCCACTAATCTCATTAATTTTTAGACGAATTTTCAAGATCACACTCTTCAATGGTTCATTAAATGGTCTGATATGAATCCAAACTCCACCATGGATAAAGTTAGACAAGATTTTCTTCAAGAATTTAAACTCCCTCAGTCAAGTCAACAAGGTTTTTGTAGATTTGTTGGATATTAGGAAAAGAGAAGATGAATCTGCTTGAAAATGTATGCAATGAATTAAAGATGCCACTAGTAAATTATCTTACACAATCGACCCTCATCATCAAAGAGATTGTAATAGCCCCAGTTAAAAATCCATGTAATAAAGTAAAATAAAGAAAAAAAATAAGACCAATGTCATGGGACACGTATTCTAAGTTGAAAATTGGGAAAAAACATAGTGACGAGGATCACTCGTGATTAATTAATGGCTATGGAAATTGTCAAAGGAAATGGAAAAGTAAAAGTGGGATTAATTGGAATTTTATTTATGAAAATAATGGGAAATATGAGAAAAGGAAGGTGAAAGGTCACAGAATTGCATAAGAGAAAAATTGAAAGAAAATAGAGGAAAAATGAAGAAATAGAGGCCTCAATGATAAAAATTCTTATGAGTATCAGTTCATAGCTTTTTGTCAGTTTTATCTTGGATCTCTCTTTCTATTCTCTCTCTCACACTCTTGCAAAGTTAGAGTTTCTTGGAGCACAATGGAAGATAGAGGAAAGTGGGAAAGCACAAGGGGATAGTGGGATGGGTAGCTAAAACTAGATTGCTTCACAAGTACCGAGTTTCATGTATGATTTACTTGCTCGTTTTGGCATGCACGGTGTATGCATGTGGTTATTTGGTTATGATATGTCATTGGCATGGAGGATTTCCTAGATTGATAGTGGCTTTCCCTAACCTTGCCATTTCCTGATAGCCTTGGTGTTGTGGATTTTCCTTTTTTTTCTTTCTAATTGGAGCTCATGTTCCTTATGGATTTGGGTTGATTTATTAGTTCCTGGAGCCTTAGTTGGACAAATGTTGTAGAAGCCCTAGAACAACTTGGGTTGGTTAATAGTCCTAGAAGCCTTGGTTGGAAATATTCTACGGATCCCTTGGTGGGTTGACTTACTAGTCCTGGAATCCTTGGTTGGAAACCCATGAGCCCTGCAACAAGCTTTGGGTTAAGTTACTAGTCCTGGACTGAGGTTGGAATAAATGCTCTAGAGCCTTGGGAAGCTCTGGTAGAGACCGATCCGGTGATGGTTAGAAATGTATTACTTTGAGGTAGAATCACTTGTTGAGGGTTGAGGTGGTTTGGCCCCTGGAAACCTTTGTTTGGTTAAGTTTGTTTTATTCCATGAGATACCACATTCATGCTTGGAATATGGTGCGCGGGTGATAGGATGAAAGAGAAATTTGGTTCAGCCCAATATATGGTCGGGTGGTATGTGGAAGTCCCTGACTTGGTTACCATTCTGATATGTTAATAAGAGCTATTCTCCTATGATTATTCATGTATAATTGTTGGCATTATGTTGGTGATAGTATGTTTGGGTTTCCATGGTTTGTATGTTGGTTTTTTTTTGGTTACATGATGTTCATATGATGTGTCTTCTATGGCTCTTGTCATGAATTGTTTAGTTATTGATTGGTTAATGAATGTATGGACTAATAAGTGGTATTTCATCTATGTGGAGAGGGCATAGAGCCTTCTCAGTGAGTTTTTGGTGAGATTATTGAATTAATGAACAAATATGTATTTATAACCTACAGGTACTATGTACACAAAGTTTTGGTATAAATGATTAATTTGGACCTCCAACTTCCCAAGGTCATAACTTTGGCATATGATCTTCGTTTTACTATCATAATACCTTGCTTCAAATATCTCCATGAGGAGAAAATAAAAAAAAAAATAAAGTGGTCTTGCACTTTTTTGGTCCTCTGTTTTCCTTGAAAATGTCGTTTAGGCCCTCAAAACAACATCAGAAGTTTAGAACCTGAAAAACTGCCAAAAATAGAAAGTTGTATTAAATATAAGGAAATGAAACTAAAATGAAATATAGTTGGGTCAAATTAGGGTGAATACATTGTGAACATGTGCCATTAGGTGTTATTATTCAGTTCTGGACATTTCGACCCCACTTTCCATAAGTGCATCTTGGAAATCGGGTCTAGCACAGTAACTCTCATCTCATGTTTACCCTGGAAAGCTTGTGGATTTGATTAAATGTGGGAGGGGTGGTTACAAAGTGGTATAAGAGCTCCCAAGTTCAGCACTTGGACTGAATGGTTGGATTGTGTTTGTCATGCATGTATGTCAATTGTATATGTGATTGATATATATGCATGCTGTTATTCATTATTGAAGTTGTGTCGTCATGTATAAGTTGATGATGTTGATGTTGGTATGTTTATTTCATTATGTATGTGTGTGTGTGTGTGTGTGTGTTATGCTAATATGGACTGATTGGTGTAGACGAGAGAGCCTCCCATGAAATTCATTGAGGTATGTGTGATTTTGTTTATATTTGGTTATCTGACATAGTATGTTTGGAGGAAGTAGAGGATCAAAGATGACAAGAAATATGGTGGACTACAATTCATGTGATTCTCCCAATAGATCAGATTAGTAACATGGTGATGAATATTACCCTCATACAGAAAACACATTGAGAAGTTTTAAAGTAGAGATAATAAGTTGTAAGGAAGATAATGATATAATAATTCAGTCACACAAGAGACTTCCTATGGCACAAGAGAAACAAGCAGAGGTTAATGCAGTTATCCTTCAAAGTTTGTACACTTTTCTATGAAACTAGCTCCAAAAATAGAAGAAAAGAGAGATCAACTCCTTATATATATATATATATATATATATAGGATTCCATGGGGTCACAATATAATCCTATATTACCTAACAATAATAATGTAAGGGCACAACAATAATAATAGTGGGGTTTTATGGGGCACAATAATAACAATATGGGGACTACATGGGTATGAAAATAACAATAAGGGGGCTACACTAACAACAATAAGGGACTACACTAGTAATATAGGGACCTAACATGCCCCTCTCCTTCAAAAAAGTGTTGTCCTCAATGCTTGAGTAGCTCTTGATTCTTCTATATAAAATTCTCATCCTCCCATGTGGAATCTTCCATGGGTAAGTTCTTCCACTTGATGAGATACTCTGAAATTGATCGATTTCATAGCTGTCGAGTTCTTGTTTCCATGACTGCTTCATTCCAATATTATTTTTCATTCCTCATCAAGTTCCTGCAATATTGTTTGAACTGGAAGTTTGTCACCTATAACCTTCTTTAAGCATGAAACATGGAAAACTGGGTGCACTTGAGAAGAAGCAGGAAGCTCCAATTTGTATTCCATAGTACCAATATTTTGCACCACCTTGTAAGGACCATAGTACTATGGCGATAATATATTATCCTTCTTAGCTTGCTTGAGGGACATTTTTTTGTATGGTTTTAGTCGTAAAAATACCCAGTCACCTACATAAAAACTTATCTCACTGCAATGTTGATCTGCCTATTGTTTCATTCAATTTTGTGCCAAATTTAAGTTATCCTTTAAGAGTTGGAGAACTTGTTGTTGATGCTCGATGTGATCTTCCATTGCTTGAACCTTAGAATTTTCTCTTAAATATGATGTGATGGATGGTGGATGATATCCATAAAGTGCCATAAATGGGTTAATTTTTGCTGCAGTATGGAAGGAAGTGTTATAACACCATTCAGCCAGAGGTAACCACTTGAACCATTGTCTTTGTTTATCAGATACAAAACAACGAAGATATCCTTCCAAACATTTGTTCACTATCTTAGTTTTCCCAACGGATTGAGGATGATAAGATGAGCTATGGGCTAGTTGAGTACTCAAACAAGAAAATAATTTTGTGCAAAAAATTCCAGTGAAAATGGGATCTCTGTCGCTTACAATAATATTTGGGTTTCCATGTAGCTTTTGAATTGTTTCCATAAATGCAGTAGAAATTGTACTTTCTTTAAATGGATGAGATAATGCACAAAAGTGTGCATACTTGGTAATTCTATAAACTACCACCATGATGACACTCTCTCCTTTGGACTTAGGTAAACATTTCATAAAATCCATTGAAACCTCCTCCCAATGTTGACTTGGAATGGGTAAAGGTTGTAGTAGACCCGAGGTCTGAATTGTCTCAACTTTATTTTTTTGGCAAACCAAACATTCTATCAAAAACTCTTGAATATTAGATTTAAGGCCATCCCAAAAAAAAACTTTCTTCACCCTGCGGTAAGTTTTTAAAAATCCCAAGTGTCCTCCTACGGAAGAGGTGTGCAATTCAAAATAATAATTTGTTTAGTTGGGAATTCTTGAAAAAAGATAAAATATCTTTGTACCATAAGGAATCATTTTTCCAACAAAATGTATCAAATGTACTGGGATCTTGCTGCAACTTTTGAATGAGTGTCCACACTTCATTGGAATTCTTCCATTCCTACCTTGCTTCGGTTATCCAATCTGGTTGGATAATAGAAATGGAACAAAGCAATGCTTCCACCTCCTCATCCTTTCTTGAGAGTGCATCTGCAACAACATTTAGCTTCCCTTTTTTTTATATGATTTCAAATTCATAACCCAACATCTGTGTGACCCATTTTTTCTACTCTTCTGAAGAGAGTCTTTGTTCCAAAAATAATTTAAGACTATCATGATCATTTTTTACCTTGAAGTGTCTTCCCATTAGGTAAGGTCAGCATTTCTTTAGTGCATATAGTATTACCAACATTTCATTCTCATAAATAGCTTTCTGTAAATACTTTCCTTTTATTGGACAAATTTAAAAAGCAATGTGTCTTCCTTCTTGCATTAAAATAGCACCAATTCCATTTCTTGAGGCATCACATTCCACAATAAAGGTTTTGGTGAAGTCTGGCGTAGCTAAGACCGATGCTAGGCACATTGCCTCTTTAAGATGTTAAAAATCCTTACTTGCTTCAGGAGCCCATGAAAATGCATATTTATTCAATAATGTTGTTAGAGGTACTGCTATTCTCCCATAATTATCAAGAAACTTGTGATAATACCCTGTTAACATGATAAATCCTAGAAACTTCTTTATGGTTGTGAGGAATTTCCATTCCTTAATGGATTTAATTTTGTTAGGGTCTACCTTAACACCTTCATGAGATATAATATGACCCAAATATTCCACCTCTTTTACTCAAAAGAAAAATTTGGAGGTTTTTTCATATAATTGTTTCTCCTCTAATAGTTTGAGCACCTTGTCAACATGTTGAACATGATTGTTCCAAGACCTACTGTAAATTATTATATCATAAAAATATACTAACACAAATTTTCTAAGGAAGGGTTTAAAAATGAAATTCATCAACCATTGAAATGTTGAAGGTGCATTGGTAAGGCCAAAAGGCATGACCAAAAATTCATAATGACCCTCATGAGTTAGAAATGTTGTTTTCGAAATATCTTCAGTCTTCATTCTAATTTGACGATATCCTGAACAAAGATCCAACTTGGTAAAATAAATTGCTCCATGTAATTCATCTAATAATTCATCAATAGCGTGAATGGGAAATTTATATTTAATAGTGAGTTTATTGAGCTCCCTATAATCCAGAAACATGCACCATGATCCATCCTTCTTGTGCACCAATACTAATGGAGCAGAGAAAGAACTTTGACTAGGTTGAATTATACCATCCTCTAACATTTCTGCAATCATACGTTCAATTTCGCTCTTTTGGAAATAAGGATATCTGTAAGGCTTGATGTTTGGAGGAACACTTCCTGGAATCAAATGAATAGCATGAACATGATCACGAATAGGTGGGAGTCCTTTAGGAGTTTCAAACACCTTGGAATGATTGTCCAAGAATTTTTAGAGATCTGGAGAAATAGATGATTTTGATGTTGGAACTTTTAGTGAGCATAATTGTGCAATTACACCTTGTTATTTATTCAGAATCTTTGTAATAATATTAGAGATTATTATCTTTCCTGGCTTCCCTGCAATACCCCATAATTTAGCTTCATTTCCTTCTAAAAAAAAATTCAATAAAAGTTGTTGAAAATTAAAAGCTACCGTCCACAAAGATTGTAGCCATTGTACTCCTAATACGACATTAGTGCCTCTCATTGGAATGGAAATCATTGGAAAATTCAATATATATTCTCCCATGGTTAGCTTGATATTATGGAATTTTCCAGAGCATTTTATAGTCCCTCCATTAGCAACCATCACTTGACACTCTGGTGTTGGGTATAAGAAGCAATTCAATTCCTTAGCTACCTTACAATGAATAAAATTATGGGTTCTACCTTAATCAATCAACACTATTACATTTTTCTTCTTGATATGTCCTTCTATCTTGAGAGTTTGAGAAGTGGTAATTCTTGCCAATGCATTATAGGATATGGTCGGACTCATTTCTTCTTTCTCTAAGGTTTGTTCCTGGTGTATATCCTCTTCTTTTGAAATTTCTTGTTCATTTTCTTCCTCTTATTCACAATCTATGTAAAATAATTTCTTCTTAGCACATTTATGACCTTTAGTGTATTTTCTATCACAACTATAGCAAATCCCTTTTTCTCTTTTTCCTTCCAATTGTTGTGGTGTCAGCCTTGTAGGCTGTGGAAGTTTGGGAGTAGCAACACTTCCATATTTATAGATGTGAGTGGTAGGCTTCATTTTCGCCATAATTTTACTTTCAATTTATTTCCTACTTGATTGCCTTCTCTAATGGATCAGGTTCCCAAAGGCGAACCTCATGTTGGATGTTATCCTTTAAAGTCCCTATGAAGACATCAATCATGTGTTCCTCTGGAATATCAGTTACCCTTCTATTCAATTTTTGGAAGTCCTCAATGTGCTCCACCATTGAACCCTTTTGTTTGATATTTATCAATTGGATAAATAATTTATTGCTCTTTGTATCCTCATAATGTGCTATCATTTCCTCTATAAAAATTGACCAAGTGACAATTTTTTTATGAGAGCAAAGCCATCAATACGATACAAATGTATTTTGTTCTAAATGTAAAGTTGCAATGAGTACGTTTTGTGTGGTTTTCACATTATGGATATCAAAATATTTCTCCATCTATAGTATCCAGGTTACAGGATACTTGCCATAAAATTTCCTCATATCGATCTTTGGAATATGGTGGGTCGTAATATCCCAAAAGGGAGAATGCAGTATTACACAAACACAATATTTGAAACAACAGATTATGTACACATAAATTATGAACAACACATAAATATACAGAATAGGTGAGCCATTTTATTATATAGGATATGGATTACATATACAATAGTTCATAAAATAGAAGCACTCAAGCGAAAGGAATGGCCTAGAATGGCCCCAGAATCATGCCAAAGCAGGCACTGCGTAACTGGAGCTACTAGAAGCTGTATACTGCATTGTCCCTTTAGCTGATGATGATCTTATAGCTATTTTCTGAAAGGGAATGCATAGAGATATGTTTTTCTGGAGCTCTGATGATGCCAAGATTGCAGATCTGGGAACTATGATGGAAACCCAAGATAACCCATAAAGGAATTCCAAATTTAAGAAGATCAAAAATTCACCCTCCTAGGGTTTGATCCCTTCAGTACTGGGTTATGCATATCTGAAGCATAAACTGATGTGAGATAGCTACAATGTGTTACATATCAGATCTATTATTTTAGGGATGATCCCTCCTTCAGATCTCCAAGCTAGAAGCTTGAAATCTAGCTTCTTCTTCCTCCTCTCAAGATGACAATTGTTGCATACACATCAGCTGGAAAGACTACGCTGTCTGGGAGGGAGAGGATTATTCTTACTGCCAGATATGTCTTATCAACTCAATAATTATGGAAACAGTGAGTGAAAAGTGAGGGGAAGGCCCCTCACAGGATTTCTAGCTGAAGTATTGGAAAATTCCCTCCTCCAATTAATCTACAGGACTGGACTGCGCAATCTTTGATGGGACTGTTGATGCATAGAGGTATGATATGTTTGGCCTGATGCCTGATATGGATCTAAAGCACTGGAAGGTTGATCTTGTAGCTCAAGGTGAAAGGATGAATCCTCCACTGGTTCCTCAGCTGAAATACTGAAGGACATCCTCCTACTCTCAAACCCTAATGCAGGAATGCATAATTCCTGAAGATGTATCGACTACAGAGAGTAGGAAAAATGTGGCACCAATTCCTGATGATGAATGGAAGCTTAGAATAACCTTCCCATAGTAAGCACTCGAAGACCCCCATGGCTAAGGGTGGGATTCCTGATCAGCAACACCCTATGCTAAATAGCACTGCGGACTTAGCTAAACATCTTAAGCGTGTTTTGGAATGACAAATGAAAATTCCATATCTAAATAGATCTCAAATAAATAATACAAAAGCATGCCTTCCAATCCTGTCTCATATATTCCTTATATGATTTGTGAACCCTCCCATTCCTTGGCCCACCTCATAATTACACTGCACATGTGGACATAGGTCCCCATGTAGACTGCACTGTCTCTCCATGATCTCCATGATATATGCATTTAATGTTCACCCTCTCCATCATGTGTGCACTAATGCAACATTTCCTCCATCATCTCATCATTTATTGCTCTATGATATTACTTTGACTCCTCCTTGATCTTATTTGACTCCTTCACCTCTCCATGTTCTTTCTTATTAATGATGTTTGATCCCCACTCTTTAATTCATTAATAAGCTTCTCCACTATTCCATGATGTAGGTTTATTGGATAATTAACCATGTTCACACTCTTAGGAGTGGATTTATTCATATTAAGGGTTTATGGGTCCCTCCACCCCTTTATTTAATTAGTTAATTAAGATAATGAACAACTTTAATATTCCAATAAACAAATGTAAAATTTTGGAATATTACAGTCCTCCCTGCCAAATTTTTTCTTGTCCTCAAGCAACTGCAAAAGTAGATGCTCCAACCATCTATCTCCCTCCAAATGGCATCCACATAAGGAAGGCCTCCCCACCTTCTGTAATGTTTTATGCTTGCCCATCTCCAAATTTGCCTCTCTAGAATGTCTAGAGTGACCTCCAACTGCGTAGTTAATGTCTCTCATCTTCAATGAAGTTCCAAGTGACAACTACATGTTGTCCAATATCATCATCAATACATGAGATACATGAAATGAAGTGGTTCCTCCCACAAAAGGAAAGTCCCAACATTTCTCCATCCCATGATTCATGAAGTAAGCTATGTCTCTCCATGCTTTCATCTTTAGCCCTATTGGCCTTGTTGGATTCAAGCATCATTCCAAAATTGTGCAAAATAAGAAGTAGAGACATATGGGTAGACATGAAATATGTCAAACCATATTCTCCCAATAGAAGCCACTGCAACAAAGCTTCTTGCTGCCACACCATATCATCATCATACCAAGTGGGTTAGCCATATTATCTCAAGAGGAGCCACCACAGTAATGCTTCTTGCTACCCCATAACATCATCATCATACCAAGTATGGTGTCCATACTCTCCCAATAGAATCCATCGGAGGAATGCCTCTTGCTTCCATCCTCCATCATTATCATGCAAACTAGGGGAGTATGTCAAGCCAAACTCTCCCAAGAGAAACCATAGAAACAAGATATATTGCTTCCTCTTCACATCATCAAGTGAATCATGGAGAAAAAACATATTGATTGACATGTGGAATGTCATATCAGCCTAATATAAACAAAATCCATCATTACACATTATGAGAGTGTTATACCATGTTCCAAACAATATAAAACACATATACATGGGAGATGTCACGTGATGGAAAAACTCTCTCAACAACAACCAAAGTAACCATGCCTTCTTCTGATGCATTCTGCCAATGATATGCAAGGCATGGGTCAAAGAAATATGAGCCATTGGGTAGTAACCATACTCACCCAAGAGAAACCAGCGTAGCCAAGCTTCTTGCTGGTATGTATCATAGTTCTGCAAGTGGCCTTGCAACCCCTTGCTCCACATCAACATCCATTCATCCCAATGTGGGTGATGGATCTCATTCTGCATAAAATTAGGATCCTCCCATTGTAGGACACCAACCTCCTCAAACTATTAAATATATTTTCACTCCATGATATGTTGAAGTGCACCTCCCATGAGATCTCTCCATGATATCCTCTCTTCATTGGCCCTCCAAAACCCATAAGGTTCTGAATATGTTGTAGGTAGAATCGCCAGAGTTAAGATCCACAAGAGGCGGTTAGTCCATGTCATGAAACACACAGGGAGAGTTGAACCCAATGTCCAACATAATAAGTGATGCTACAGATATGTGGAGAGGGCATAAGGCCTTCTAGGTGATTCTCTAGTGATATTATTGAATTAATGGATAGATATATATTTATAACATACATGTACTATGTACAAAAAGTGTTGGTATAAATGAGTAATTTGGACCTCCAACTTCTCGGGTTCATAACTTAGGTATAGAATCTTTGTTTCATTATCATAATACCTCATTTTAAATATCTCCATGAGGAGCCAATTAAAAATTGGTAAAATAGTCTCTCAATTTTTTACTCTCTTTGTTTTCCTTGAAAATGTCATTTAGGCCCTCAAAACAGCCTCAAAAGTTGAGAACCCGAAAAATTGTCAAAAATAGAAATTTGTATTAAATTTAATATAAAAAAAAATTGAAATGAAATAGGGTTGGATAAAATTATGAAGATAACAGTGTGATCACGTTTCACTGGGTGTTTGCATTCATTTCTAGACACGTGGACCCCATTTTCCATAAGCTGATCTTGGAAATTGGGCCTCGAACAATAACTCTCATCTCATGCTTACCCTGGAGAGCTTGTGGATTTGAGTAAATGTGAGAGGAGTGGTTACATAGATTTATTTATTTAATATTTTTTACCAATGAACAAGATTCCATTGTCGCAACAGAAGATTTACACGTTGCATGATTCTTTAGATTAGGAAATGTAGATTCAGGAAATGGCAAGATATCTGCAAGATTATCAACCAGGAAGTAATTCTATTGGCCCTACTATTATGGGAATCCAAAATCAAATTTCTACTTTGACATAGAGATTGAAGGATCTTATTCCTGTGCGACCAATGAGGCCTCACATCCAGTGTAACAATTTTCAAGTTGAGGGGCACCATGCCACAAAATGTCTACAGTTGAGGGGTATGGGAATGACTACTATTCCTGTGGGACCCCCTCTACCACCACATAGTGTTGGCATCGTAAGTATATATGTGACCATGCCATTCCAAGGGCACACTCAGTACCATGCATTTCCTAATCACCAATGTATGTATATGAATGAGTATTTTGAAATTTGCAAATCTTATGGTCATTCCCCATGTCTGTGTCCTATTTTGCAGAAGTATTCAAATGTGACAAACAATTTTTTCTATGCACCACAAGGATCATAGTAGATATTTAGATCCTATGGTTGGACCTCTTTATCGTACAACATTTAGAGTTAATGAAAATACTCGTGGTCGAGGAGATGGTGCTCCAAGCGGAGGGCAGGTTGGAGGAAGAGGTATGATCATATGATATAATTGTGATCAAGAGGGTCATGTTGTGAGAGAATATATGATGCCAATGAGTCATTGGTGTTCTCACTACCGGATAAATACACGTGCCACTCAGGATTGTCTATAACTCATTATTCAGCGAGAAGAGCATAATCAAGTAAAAGGGGAAAATATTATCAATGGAGAGCCACAAGAGCTGGATTTATCTGTGAAGCCTATCATAAATATTGTTACCCGAGGATGGAAAAGAAATTGAGTTGATATTGGGAATTCTGACAAACCTAAATTTATTAGACTGACATCACCAAAAATATCTTAGGACCACAATTAACAGAAGGAATATTATAAAGATGGAGGCAAAATCTTCAGACAACTGGATTCCTATCAAAGCCCTTGTGAAAAGTAGTGAGAACGAGTGCAGGCTAATAGCCCTAGTTTTTTGCAAGAAATATACAAAACTATTCTAGAGTGGCTCTATTCATTATTGTATATTATGAATTATGAGTATTTGTCTAGCTAGTTGCGTAAGAAATTGAAGACAGTTGTCCAAGATGACCCACTCCCAGAAAAAAAATATTTCTGCCAATTTACCTGAAAGAAATTCTCGAAGGGTTTAGAGGAATAAGAAGAGAACATGAAGGGAATTCTTATTGGATACCCAAATTGGATGATACTAGATTAAGGATTCTATGCTAGATCTTGGTTCAGATGTGAATATTTTTCCAATGAAAACTTGGGAGGCATTGTGTAGGTCAAAGTTAGTATTTCTCCAATCTGGCTATGAATGTAAAACTAGTACTACATCTTTCCTATTGGTAGACTAGAGAATGTTGAAGTTGATATTGGAGGTGTCAAAACATATGCAGACTTCGAGGTGATAAACATTATGGGCGATAAAGATCCATATCAATATTTGTTAGGAATTTATTAGGAATTTGAGAACTATGTCGTTATTTATTTGAAGAAGGAAATTATGAATTTTGAAGTACATGGAGTTTGGGTTATCCAAACTTTAGACCCTTACCAAGGTCTAATATTTATAGAGCCTATGGACAATGTGGAGAAGCCTAACTTATTAGACTAGGTGTATCATATTACTACTAGGAAGAGGGAAGATTACATAAATCTAACAGTTGTTGGTTCTATTAGCTAGAGAAGCTTTCAAAGTACCAAGGTTGGCTCCAATGTTGTGATGGGTGATTGGAATCAAGGAGGTCATGAGCTCCATTATCAGCATTGCAAAATTGTTCGATGGATTGGTATAGAGGTACGAGAATATCCTACTTTTAATGGTACCAAATCTATAAATTTTCTTAAATAAATTAATTCTAAAATTGAAGAAGGTCAAAAGATCCCCTTGATGAATATTTCTTTTCAAGCGACCCCTGCGATATGGTGGGGAGCCCATTGTGATCACCTCCATGATCTGGAAACTATTAAGTTTTCCATGATGTGTAGATTTTATACTCTAGAGAGTCCCTTTACTATAATCCCTCTATATGATGGGTATACTAGTCCACAAAAGAATATACAAACTTGCAATTATGTTTGGCTATAAATTGGCTTACTAGTTATCATGTGGACACACTAGTTCATCCATATATTGGGAAATTTATAGTGAGACTGGTATTTGAAGGAGGAAATGAAGAGGCATACGTCAGATTGGAATATGTTGACAATTCAGTTTTATAAATATTTCTCCTTTTCAGATAAAAATGCGAGGGTCGTTGAAGCCTTAAAATCTATTAAAACGGTGTTGTTCCCTTTTGGGAAATTTTTTGAGGAATGTAGCAGGTATGCATATTTTGTGGATCAATATCACTAGGGTTTTCATGAGGTTGTATCTTGTGGAAAAAAATATTTAAAAACCTAATGATGACTTAGAAGTGTTAAGGTATCTATATTTTAAAGAATCCGAGGGGGAGAGAGGGATAAAGGAGGAATCTGTAAAGGATTCCCCTCATTTGAAACCACTCAAGCTACAAAATTTGAACATTGGGAATGATGAGAAACCTAAAATTTCCTTTATTGGTGATTATTAGGATGAACAGAACACTAAGGAGATCTTTGACCTATTAAAGAATTATGAAGATTTGTTCCCTACATCAGTTTCATATCTTAAGGGGATTAAAGGAGACTTGGGCGAGATGAAGAGAGTCTTAAAACCTGATGCAAAGTTGATTAAGCATTGACCATATAAATTAAATCTTCGCGTCAAATAAAAGGTGAAGAACTATTTGCTAATGAATGTGAGGCCCTTTTCATGGTGTATTTGTTATAGAAGTTCAAACATTATCTGTTGGATGGTCCCTTTAAATTCTTTACAGACCATTGCACTTTGAAGTATTTCGTGAATAAGCCTATCTTAGAGAGAAGGATATGTAAATGGCTCTTGTTGTTTCAATAATTTTCGTTCAAATTCATTATCAAGACAGACAAATCAAATGTGCCTTGTATCATTTATCCTAATTGGAATCAGGAGAATATGGAGGTTATATTGATGACCAATTAACGGATGCACATTTATTCAGAGTTGAAGCAGTCTCAAATTATTTGGAGGATATTGCACTATTCCTCGCCACTAGTAAGTGGCCTGATGATTATACCACCACTCAGAAATGACTTGTCTGAGCTATCAATTATCAACCTATTCTAGGCCAGTTATATAAAATGGGGCTTGATCAAGTCTTGTGTTGTTGTATTTTGGACCATGAAAGGGATAATATTTTATGGGATTGCCATGTGATAGTTGTGGGAGGCCATGTTGGAGGTAAACCATTGCTCAAAATGTTTTTCAAGATGGTCTATGATGGCAAAAATTATTTAAGGATGCTAAATAATATGCTAAGAAGTGTGATATCTATAAAATATTTGGTCGACCATCTCAGTGGGATGAGCTTCTTCCTCATCCGGTCAGAGAACTTGAAGCATTTGAAAAATAGGAAATGGATTTTGTAAGGATGATTAATCTAGCCGCGTGACACTCATATTCTAGGTACATCATCACTGCAACAGATTATCAAACATGTTGGGTAGAAGCTTATCCTATTAAGGATTACACTATTGATACTGCAATACGATTTATATTAGAAAATATCATTACCATATTTGGTTTTTGTCAAAGTCTTACTAATTACCAAGGCTCACATTTTATTAATGAGACAGTTAGTTAACTTCTTTGCAATTTTATGATTCAACATCATAAAAACATCCGTTATCACCTACAAACAAATAGAACTATTGAAGCCTTTAATAAAATTCTAGAGAATGGTCTCACTAAAGTTTTCTCCACGAATAGGTATGACTAGGATGAGAGGATTCTAGCAACCTTATGGGCTTATCACACTACAGTTAAGTGATTGCACAAGTATACACCATTTCAATTTGTTTATGGACAGGAGTTAGTGGTTCTAGTAGAATTCGTAGTCCCCAATATTTTCATTTCTCAAGATACCTGAATGTCTGATGATGAGTCCATTTATGTGTCTTTATAGGAGTTATGGAAATTTGATGAGTATCGGTTCCTTGCAAAATTTCATAATATTGTTTAAAAAGAAAGGAAAATGGCTTGGAATTACTGCACATTAAGAAGACATTGTTCTCAGTTAACGACCAAGTACCACTTTATGAAAAAAATATATATTAAGCATCTACTTAAATTACAAATTCATTGGCTTGGACCATTTGATGTTACAAAGATTCAAGATTCTATAGTTGTCAAGCTCGCTCAATCATATGGTATCTTTTTGCATGGTAGGTGAATGGCCCATGTCTAAAGACCTATTATGGCCTGTAAAATCATTTTTTATTTTGAATTCTCTCTATAAAGGGAGTATTAGTTAGGTTTAGCGTTCAATCAGTAACATCAGTATTATTCATAGTCTATGTTTTATTTTGTCTTCTTTTTAGTTGCGTCAATAAAATTACTTCCATTTAATTTGAGCCCTACCACAACTCATTGTGGTCAGGGAGGTGTCATCATGTCCATTCTATCAAATTGTAAATCATAAATATGTGTATTTTTTGTCATTAAGTCTCGTCCTTCCCATAATAGTTATCCTTTGTATTTAGTAATATTTCTATCTATAATTTAGTTAACATATCAGTCTTGACAGTCAATTTTTTAAATTCTCCAGGAAAATGGAACGATTCTATTAGTATTTGTGTAGATATTTTTATTCACACTAATTTTCTCACGTATTACTTCGATCGAGTAATGGTATCATATTTTCAAAGTCCCTCCATGTGTTTTATATATCCCTCATTGCTCGTCATTTATTTATCGTTGCACTGGTGTTTTCATCGAGTTTTCATCTTGGCTCTCGTGTCTTTTGTGTCTGTGTCTCCACCTCGTTGTTAACCCCATGTTCATCTTGTCTACACCCATCACTCATCCTCAATGGGTTTCTCTACAAAACTTGACATCACCTTGTTCCATTTTGAATCTCTCATTCACACTATAGATGACCTTTTGGGGAACTATGAGAAGGCTAGCCTCGTCGACAACAATTTGTATGGACATGTCCTATTTCATGCAATCCACTCTAATGTGTTCATGTAACCAAATACATGAATAAGTGTCCGAGCCTCTCATAATATCAAATACAACTTCCACCCTATAAATCTATCCAGCTTGATGATACTCCGACACCTGCCTATCTTTGATACCACAGCAAAAGTTGTGTTGCACCAAATTCTTGATCCACAAACTTCATGGGGATTCCTCATGGTTGGATATAGGGAATACCTTATTCATTTTGATGATATTTGCAGGCTCATATAATTTTATCCTTATGGTAAATATGTTTCTACCACTTTTCAGATCTTTCAAAGCGTGAAAAAAAGACAATTGATAATAATATTTATACGAAATATGGCACCCAATGCAAAGGGCATGGAGCAGTAATTGATTTGATTAATAATGAGTATATCAAGTTTTCATATTATATTATTTTTGGTAATAATATGTTACATTAAATTAAAGTGGAAAGTTCCTTGAATAATATCTCTATCACCGAAGTCTGCAACAATGGGGTAAAACATAATTGGTCGAGTTTCTTGTTAAATGACCTCTTCAAGGCATGCAAAGATGTCATAAGCACACCACAATTTTGTCTTTGACTACTTAATTATTCCCTTGGCTATGATGAAATGGTGTCCTCCAGGAGGCTAATAACTTGTTGAAGTCGCAAATGTAGAACCCTACGATTTTGCATATGCTCCTTGGAGAACCGTCGTTGACTCTGCTAACAAGGAATATAATAAACAGGATTTTGCAAAGTGGTACAATAATATGGTCGAGGTCACATGCAACATATCCAGGGTGCCACTTCCTTTACTTGAAAAATATTCTCATTAGATATGGTTTGGTATCAACCATGGAAACTACTATGTTCTCCCTCATATTGTTAATTTGGAAGCCTTCTCTATGCACAAATTACCTTTTTACCTGAATGGCAAGGAATTCCACACTAAATGGCCAGGCGTCCAAGCTATAGTAAAAGAGGGTGAACGCATCTACTCTCCCAAATTAATTATGACACATAGTATTGGGGGTTACAATCCATCATCCTCCAAGAAATGTGTGGCCAATTTTGAGAAAGAACTTCAAGTGTTGCTAAAGAAAGCATAGGAGTTTGTTTCCTCAATCTAAAACAAAATGTTTGAGGTAGTTTCTTTGGTATACTCTAATACACCCATATTTTTTATTAGTCCCATTTCTATTTCTCCACCTACCATCGTTGAAAACATCCCCATGTCCATGACTTCAATCACAATTTCTCTTGGGTCGCGCCCTCAAAACCCAAAACTTATGACTTCTAGTATCATTTATCTTACTAGAGAAGGTGCAACTAAGCCTCATGATTGTGTTCCTATTACTGAAGAGAAGCACACGACACCAATCGCTCATTCTCATAATCATTCACCTCATACCACCTCTAAAACTACTATCTTTGATCGACCTGATCCTAACACTACCCTCAGTGACATCATCGATATGGAAATTGAGTTTGTCTTTGTAAACCACATTATTTTACCTGAGACCGATGCCCCTAAAAAGGATTATCCAGAGGAATTCATAATCCCTCCAATTTTTTCACCCATTTTCACTCCTCCAGACACTACTCTCGTACTTTCTACTAAGCAAGTTGCTACATTTTCTAATGACCCTAAAAACTATTGTGAATTTATTTCCTTGGTTTTTCCAGTGATAGGATATCATCCCTATGCTACTTGGACCATTTATTTCTCAACTTTTCATGGAAATTCAGAAGTAATAAAGTCAGGATAGGGAATCCTCACCCCATGGCCTTTCAAAAGAGTCAATTTCCAGCGGACAACCCCTACAAGCTCGATTCCCACCATCAGATACTCTTTCCACCGATGATCTCTAGAGATGGTCAACATCACATTTGTTTTGATTCATCATAGCTTCGACCAAATAGTTATAAGACCACATCATTCTTGTCGGCTCCATATGTAATGAACTTTATGTCACTTTTGAGAAGCAGAGACAACAACTCGCTTTGGTTACAACTGCGCAAGATAAGTTACACAGAGATAAAGAGCAGTTGGAGAGAAAAATTTCTAATTTGGGATCTCGGTTTTAGAATATGCGGCTCGCCATTGTTGATTTTCTTCCCACGCTACCCGAAGGAATATCTGTATGTTCCCTAGATAAAATTTGTGACTATGTTCAAT
Source organism: Pinus albicaulis (assembly GCA_034641835.2). Taxonomy (NCBI): domain Eukaryota; kingdom Viridiplantae; phylum Streptophyta; class Pinopsida; order Pinales; family Pinaceae; genus Pinus; species Pinus albicaulis. Next base: position 141,960,332 of record CM076570.1, read on the forward strand.
CTTCCTTTCTCAAACTTGTTGTAATGAATCAAAAATTGCAGGGTCTTGTTGCCAAGCTCTGCTAAGCACTTCCAAACCCCTCCATGCAGTATCAACAATATATTTCTCAGCAAATCATCGAAACATCATCATTCATGGATTCCCTTAAGAAAGTGATGTATGATTCCCAGATATTTTTTAATAAAGTTTCAGATTGGAGTGGTGTCCTTTCAAATAAGAATCAATCAATGTACACGATTTACGAGACCCTGAAGAAGTTATTTGATCAAGCAATGTAGACTTTTGATTTGGATGAGAAAAAAATTAGTAAATAAGCCTCCTTGAGCAAGTTGATACTTTGGACTCCTAGATCCACCAGATAGAAGAAGTATCACAACCAACCAGATGCCTCTTAAGGGATTTCTGACATGTTGCACACAACCAATTTGTAATTTTGTGAGCCCTTTATGCTACAATAGATTTCCAATTTCATGAAGTCTTTTAACCTCATCCCATTAATCCTACTGCAAATTTTACTCAAAAATTCATCGATAATGTCCCCACAATATTGGATACTTGGAAGGTTGATGTTCATGCATATACCAGTTTCAAGGATAATGTGTTGTGCGATGTGCTAGAGTTGGGCCCTTCGTTTGAAGGAGAGTGAGCAACACAAAAAGATGAAGCAAAAAGAGAAGAAATGAAAATAGAGACATATCATATGCTTCAGCAATAAATTTACTCGAGGAAGAGTCAATAATTGGTGGTTGGGGCATGTTGCATCCTTTTTTTTTGGAAGAATTTTCAAGAATATGATTGAAATGAAGTTGCATATATGAAATGGCTATACTTTCCAAAAACGAACACCAAAAATTGGGAAGCAGTAGAGAATTGAAAAATTAGTTATGTTTGGATTTTTGAATTCGTGAAAGAAGGAAGCATGGGCCAAATTTTGAAAATTTCAAAGTTAATTAGGAAAAAAGTACCAAACTCATAAAATTGGACCTGAACGAGATTTGGATCAAGGAAGTTTCATGTTAGACTAGATCAAGTGAGCGCAATCTATAAAAGGGCCAAAGATGAACAAATAGGTTGTTATTAGCTAAAATTTTTTGGTTGTAGATTGAGTTGAATTTGGCAGAAGAATCAAAGTTATATTATTTCTCTGTTGTGTAACAAATCGTTAGAATTTGAATCTTATCTCTCTATGAATTTATGTTATGTTCCTGTATTGTAATACAATCCATAGTATTAATATCTCAAAACATGCATGAGTTTCTATTGTAATGACTTGCCAACGAATAAAGGACTTGTTGCGGGAATGAATTTTGAATTGATGGTTGATGATTGTATGACCCTTTTAAAATTTTAACTGTCTTTGCATGATTATTCTATTGTGTTTAACTGTGAATTTTGAAGTTGCATGTTAGCTCTATTGCGCTGGTTAATGGAATGTTTAGACCGCATGTATAATATAATAAATAAAACTTCTTCACCACCGTTCTAGATCCCTATCTCTTGTTGTTTTGGCATGCCTCGGGTGAGACGCTTATTTTTCCCCAAAGAGGAGTGAAAATGTTAGTGATAAGCTAGGCTACAACAACACTTTTTGTTGGAAACCTAAGGTTTAACCCTAGGTCTCTGATAATTAAATTCTACGGCAACATTTGTGTCCCCATCGACTATCTATTCATCCAAGATAACAAATAGGTAGTAGAATTCAACATGTCATTATTTATAGATATATCATTTTCAAGCTTATTGAGAATCAAGATTATGGGGCTAACATATTGGTTTGGTTTGAATTTTCTACAAAGTATCTTGAGTGGCTTACTGGGGGTGATACCACTTTCTAGGGTATGGGAGCCATTCTTCAGAGCATAATAGTTTGATAACCTATCTTGTATATTTTTCCTAGAATATTTTGATATGTTATTGAAGGTCACTATTAGCTCTATGTATTATATTTTTAAGTTCAATCTTGTAATATGTGCATCTCTACAACTTCAGATAAAGTGTCCTTCATAGGATGGAATTTATGTGACAACATAATTACCTTCTAGGTCTATAACGCTATGATATTAGGTATTCATCTTCGTTTCTAGCCCTAATTGTCTATTTTCAACTAATATTATATTCAATATTGATTGAGCACTCTTGATCATCTCTATCCTAGAAAGCCAAAACATTATTGGGTTAGTAAACATTCATTTTATCCTCAGAATATATGGGATACTAAAACCCAATCTGTCCAACTTCCATCATCCTAAAACTAATATAAAAAAAATAACACCATGATAATCCATCCTCCATCCCTTCCCAGGCTCACACGTGATTCACATTTCATGTATGTTGTGCATGGTACATGAGAAGGGTCCATCTTGACCTGGTATCTTTTCCCATGATTAAAAAATTTAACTTTTGAACACCTAGAGTCTGTATTCATTACGTGTCCATAGGATTAAAAGAAGGTTTGAGGTTCTCACACCTGGAGTTTTTTTATCCATCTCTAAATGCATGAATATATGCCATTCAATTAACATTTATTACTATAATACTGTTATCTTCATTAGATTTTATATGGGATTCAAGATGTTGATTCAGTAAAATATTTCTTTGTTGAAATAGAACTAGCCCAACAGTGGACTTCTTCAAAAACAATCCTATAACTTATGACCTTGGAGAGCTTGATCATGCTCTTTTTTTCTTATATAGTTTAATACTCCTCAAGCCTTACATAAGAATGTAAGTGCATGCTTTTTGGGAAGCCTTCTAGCTAGGAGGACAAAGAAAATAAAACGTGGCTGCAAAAATTTAGCTCATAAAAGTACACAAACAAATGAAAACTAAACTACAAACTAAATATCACAAACTAGTGTAAACCAAAACATGCTATAGGAATTTAGATTCTCTTCTATTATCAAAACCAAAATTTACATGACTGTTAGGCCTCCAAAACTCCTATCAGACCCTAAAACACTGTGTATGTAATATTCTAGCTAGAAGACCCAAACTCCAAAGCCATAAAAAACAAACATAACCCTAAAATTTAAGCTCCAACATAATCGAGAGGGGAATATTTTAATGTAAATATCCTAACTAATTTTCCCTTCATTACAAATACATATCTCATGTAGTTTCAATTTCAATTTCTTTCACATTCAATTTTCTCATAAAATCCAAGTCCAACCACATGTACCCTAAGTTACAATTGGGTCCCAATAGTCCCCCATCACAAATTATTGGCTCGTCCCCAAGCCATGTACAATTGGACTTCCATGCTTGCATGTGTTGTTACAATATGATCCAATTCACCTCTGGATGTTGAACTGTAGGTTGTGCGTTGATATTTACTCTACTATGTAATCCATCCTAGTGCACCTCATCCTATTTCTATGGGCATCCCAACCTATTTCTCTCATGACCCTATCTATTATCTTCCTTCGTGGGAATCCCAACCTCTACTCGCAAGACCCCACAATTATCTGTCAATTCGCCATCAACCACTACAACCTGCATTCAAATTTTTGTTGCTCTCCCTTTTTCTACTACCCATGCTTGTCATACTAGCTCAGATTATTTTCTTTATGTCACTTTCTATTGCTACTGGGTTTCTTTATTTCTACTCAGTTAGAATCTTTGGATACAAAGTTATCATTCTTTCTTCACCTTCTATTATTCTAGGACATCTGGAAATTTAGTGTGCCAACTAGCTTATGTAGAACAACCTAGCGACACGGGTGGGGGTATTAATGAAAACTTCCCATATTCTCTACCCCATAATTCATTTCCGTTCTTGGGTTTGCATGGGTTCTTCATGAGATGACTAGTTTTACAACATAAAAACATAAAAACAAAAATATTATTTATTATATGTTGTCTTTTTCGTTCCGTTTGTTTTCACAAGTTATCTACAACCTTATATTTTTATCATGTAACTTATTTGGCATGATTATGCCTAAGATTTTCCTGAAGGTTCAATTATATTAAGTTCCTAAGGTATTATTTTCTATGGTGACGTTTTTTTTTTTTTTTATACAAGTCACCTAGCCAGATAGTGGCCACTATCGCCCAATAGAACAAAACTTATTCGAGTATAAATCCTTTATAGCCTGCTTTATTTTATATTCCAGTGTTCATCTTCTTTCATGTCTTATACTCTGCATTGTACCTTCATTCATTTTTAGAAGAGGAACTTAGTATTGATGGCAAGAAGAAGGAATTGAAGAAAGAGGAGAACAATAACATTGGAGCAACAAATGTAGAAATAGAGAGAGAAGATAACCGGTATAGTGATACCCTTAAAACACATTTTTCCGCATGAGACACACACATATATATTGATGGTAGAGTCTTTACAATAGCTGAATTCACCGGCAGTGCATTGACAACACAATGATAATGTTTTGAAGTGATGAAACAATATTCCATGTGTAAATTTTAGTCCAACCAATATTAAGTTGGACTCTCATATCGTAATACTTGACATATCATATAATATAATTTATGTAGTTGAAATTATGTATAGATGTACTTGATAGTATTTAGTATTGTAATTAACGTATGTAACTTCGTGTTTTCATATTAGATGAACATGCACATCGTATGATATTTTTTTAATTTAGTCACAAAATTATACTAATTAATTTATGTTGATTAATAATGAACACATAAAATCAATCTAAAACTAATAATTTATTAGTTTATATAGATTAATGATTAACACAAATTAAATGAATATACAATGACTAAATTAGTCATTTATAATGATTATCAATGAAAATGAAATGAATGTAAACTACTAAATCACTCGTTCATTGGATAACTTTTGAGGTCTAAAATGGACCTCTTAAGAAAAATGTATAGCCAAAACAAACTTTATAATAACCAATAGAATTGAAGATGATGATGTCAACCATGGGGGATGATTCACTAATTTTTAGGTTAAAAAAGTAAAATTATTAAAAATTATTAAAATAATAAAACTATTTTTTCAACTTGTATTTTCAACTTATCTCCCTAAGATTTTACTCAAATTTCGTTCGAAAGTACTTGTTGGATGAAAAATTTAATACCTCATCCAAGGAGTACCTATGTTGCGTACTTTAGATGGACCCTACTACATGAAAAATAAGAAATACATGAAAAACATGATTGCAATCACATTTTTCATATATTTCTCATTTTTTGTGTAGCAGGGTCCATCGAAAGTATGCAACATAGGTACTACTTGGATGATGAACCAAATTCTGCATCCAACGAGTGTTCCCGCTCGAAATTGAGTAAGCCCATAGAGATAAGTTGAAAATTCAAGTTGAAAAAATAGTTTTTTCTTTTTTCCCCTCTAAAATTTAATGATGTAATGTAATCTTATTTTATTATTTCCTCTATTATTTTATAATTTCCTTAGGAGGCCCATTTTAGACCTCAAAATTATCCTAATGCATACAATGAATATGAAAGTACTAAAGTAAGATAAATGGCTATTGTAAATGACAAATTTTTTATTACAAATGATGACAAAATTTTGCATATATACAACTATTAGTAGTTAATTTACAATATATTATAACATGACTGCAATTTAGTCATATTTCTTTGGTCATTAATTGGTTTAAAATTATGACTAAAATTTGCACATATATGACTATTAATAGCTAATACATAGTATCTTATAATGTGACGAACATTTAAATTTTGTCATTAATTGGTTTTTTCAGGTGATCGTGTAGTAGTATATTTTGTTGTGTATTTGGTCATTATTTGTGGAAATTAATGACTAAATTAATAACCAAATTTATGATTCAGTATACTATTATATGATAAAATTGAGACAACCAATTAATGATTAAACTTAATATGACTAAAAGTTGGTAGCATTATAAATATTGTAAATTAGCCACTATTGGTCACCAATTGAAAAATAGTCATTTATATGCAAATTTTAGTCAATTTTTTAGAAACTAATTAACCATTTTGTACTAGTGTCAGGTCCCTGAAGAAAGATCAGTGTAGGAAAAAAAATGCTTCTCATTGATCAAAAAATGTTATCATACATAAAATAGTACAATATTTAAATTTTAAGGAAAATCCTTCAATTGACTACTCTTGATTCTAATGTTAAAAAAATCAAATCTATGGGCTACTTGAGCCCCCTATTTATACATAAAATGGATTACGGGTAGTATTTTTGAAGAGGGGGTTGTTTTCCCCCAAAATCCATAAAAATTAGGGGTTTTCTACCTATGACCTCACAACTGCATGGAGGAGTAATGACTGTTCTAATCTAGTTAAGTTTTGGTCATCCTATAGTAAGGGGCATGTCCCATATTTTTCTCCTAACTGGATTCCTTGCTATTTGCATCAAATATCCTCAATATCCTACACAATAAACACACACGAAGTATGTTAATCATCTCTAACCTTCCTAAGAACATATTAAAGTTGAGAAATACATTATTAAGTGCAAAAGGAGAGGTTAAATGTTCCTAGGAAATATTAGATGGACCTTAAGTTGTACCTAATTGGGAGGCCCATCAACAGTGGATCTAGTTTGAAAATGATATGAAATATAGGTCCACAAGAGTTAAAGAAGGAAGTTGGAGCCTCAATCAATTTAGATCCTAGAGTAGGTTCAAGCCCGCTCATCATTAAGGTTGGAGCCTAAAGCATGTTCGTGCCCACTCATCATCGAGGTTGGTGCCTCAATCAAGTTGTAGCATACAATGAAAAACTAAGTCCATGTTTTTGAGGTTGGTGTGTCAATCAATTTGTAGCCTACCACAAGTGATAAATTACATTTTTTTGGGGTACTTTACTTCAGCGGGTCGTAGCCTACAAATATATGTAATGAATTGAAGATAAAGGAGAAGAAGATTAGTGTTTTTCTCCTATATGGGTTTCCACTTAAAATGTTTTGTCTGTTTTTGATGTGAAGGCTTCTTGATGGGTTATGTATATGATGGTAACTTGATGATGCATTGCTATAATTGATGATATGATGTTTATTTTTATGATTCATTACTATATTTAGTATATTTTTCTAATTGAATGGACGGAACAAATGGAGGTTGAGCCCCATGGGAACAAGAATTATAATCAATTTTAAGTCATTAGTATATTATATTACAAGGATGACTCACTTTCGTTGCTAGGGGTAAAATTGGCATTTGATAATGATATTATTCTAATTTTGAAATAATGTGAGATGTAATTTGAAAATGAGGAGTATAGGTTCATTCTTCCTTTGGATCCAACATAGGGAAAGTAATTTGTGGAACTAGTTGAAGAAGTATTGGATAAAGTTTCCTTGGATGAGCTAGATAATATTACAATTTAGCATTAGAAGTATTACTTAAATGCAATGAATAATGGAGATTTAATTTGGTGCACCATGTGTTTCTACACAACAAACTTGGATGCTACATTAATCAATGGCACAATGGAGAATAACAGTAGTCCACACAATGCCAAACTATAATAAGAGCATGCAAGTGGATTATCACATAACTTAAGGATCTATCATAGTTTGATGTTGTGAATGACAAAGATGAAATGGTGAAACAAGTGGTGGCACAAATTGTGTTAGGCTATAGGATTGTAGTGATGGATATCACTTTGGTACAGACCTTGAAACAATAGAAATAATTGCATAAAAAAATGGTGCACCACTTGGAGGAATTAGAAAAGGAATTGTAGACCCACTTTTTTCCAAACATTGGGGCTTCATCAACTAAAAACATTCGAAATTTGAGTTTTCTCAACTAATCTCTAAAAGTTAGCAAGAATTTTGATCCTATGAGCAATGTGGACAATTGCAAAAAATCATGAGTAAGTTACGAAATTCATATTTAGCAACAATAATATACATTTATGCACACTTAAGTTCCATTTCCAAAAGGACAATATTTATAAGTAGAAATAGTAAACAAGCAACTAACTAGAAATATGGAAATTAATTTCTGACACTTTATAACTATATGGGGAGAATATACTATTGGTAAAGGTAATTAAGTGAATTTATTATATCCTACAAATGGATCATCCAAAGTGTCTAAAGACATATTCCATAGAGGGGAACCACACAAAAACAATCCCCATAGAAGTAGACCTTGTATAGGAACTTCAACATTTGTAGCTAGAAGAGACCAAACATCACTACGCCACTAAGGATATGTGGGATACTATTCCTCAAATGTATTTCCATGAACTATTCTAGATGAAGTGATTTAAAATAAGTGACCGTGATGAGTTAAAAATAACTATTAGAGGGGATTATTGGGATCAACATATTGTCATAGTGATTGTGTATTTGTTCTATGAATACAATGATTTTTATTTATGTAGCTTCATATAAATTAAAGGCGTGGAATGAGAACTCAATAACATGAAACTTGAATTGAATCCAATTCATAGATTGATTAAAAAATAAGGGTGTATTTAGTGAGGCTCCACTATAAGGAACATGTAGGAAATAGACAATATGTTGGATGTTGTGTTGATCTTCCTAAGAAATGAATTACATTAGATCAATTGATCATGGTACAAGGAAAGAAATCAAATGGAATGTACATGTTTTTAGACTTCCATGGACTTAATGAAGCATATGTAAATGAGACATGTTCTACACTATTTAATGATGAAATACTCAAGAAGGTCATAAGGAATGAAACATACTTTTTATACATGGAGTTTTAGGCTATCATCAAATCGAGATTTCCAAGGGAAATAATATAAAGACATGTTTTATATAGAAGTGGGGCCACAAGAATACGACAAAACCCTCTTTTGATTGAAGAATGTGCCTATAATAACTTCCATAGTTGTGGCTGGTACATTTTTAAAATACGTTCACAAATTATTGGAAGTATACTTTGATGATCAGATGCTTTACAATTTTCTCAAGGATCACAATGCAAATATGAAGTTAACGATGGATATATGCTACTCGATGTAGTTATTTTTTAATATTAGGAAGTGCATCTCATGTACCTTGTCTGATGTCCTGTTGGGTCATATAATGTGCAAGAAAGTAATGTTGGTTAACCCAACCAAGACCTTCATGATTGTAAATTTTATTGTACTTAAGAATGTATATATGTTGGAATCTACATTGGGACACATGGAATACTACTATAGATTTATTAGAGGTATCTTCATTTAATGATGTATATGGAAGAACTATTGTGGAAAGCAGTCTTATATGTATGGATGAAATATTATGAGAAAGTGTTTGTAGAGTTAAAACAACAAATGATAACATCTCCAACCCTATTTTTTTTTGGATTGGACTAATATTTCCGATATACATGTGGATTCATACAACATCACATGAGGAATATCTTGGTGCAACCAAAGGAAGGCACACTTTATCACCTAATGTGCATTGTCCATAGGAAATTATCATGTTCTTAACATAATTACACCAGTAAGGAATGTGAATAAGTAGCTATGATATATGTGTTGTAGAATTTCTGAGATTTCCTTCTAGGTTCTCCCTTCAGGTTTTTTATAAATCATTACATGCTTAAATATTTGGTGAAAAATATTTTTTTGGAAGGTTATATCTATTGATGGTTTCTATTATTAAAGGATTTTGAATTTGATGTGGTGGTTAAACCAAGCTAGAAAAACATGGGGCTCAGTAATGTTTCCCACATTCAAAATGGGGAATCCACTAAGACAATTATAAACTGCACAATGCCAATATTTGTCGCATGGAACGAGTTCTTAACTTATTTGTTAATATCATCCAATTCCTCAACTCGAGATTGTTGTTGAAAGCCTATGATAGACAATAAAATAGGTAGCTAGTTGTGCATGTAGTGATTTTTCAATTGATTACTAAGCATTTGTAAATTTTATCCATGGATGGGATTCTACACATATTCATGTTGAATCATGAATGATAGGAATTACTATGGAGGGACCATGGTGGTTAAAGCAATGGAGATTATGACAGCAATGCCACTAGATTAAAGGTTCCATAGACATGGATCTAATGGCCAAATGTTGTGTAACCAGCTCCAAAAAGAGAAGAAAAGAGATATCAACGCCTTAGAAATGAGCCACTTCGAGGGGGCAACCTCCAATACATTACATAAATGCACAATTCTTGGATGATACAAATGAACAAAACCTCCTTCTATATATAGGAGTCCATGGGGCCATAATATAATCCTAGTGGGGCCACAATGTAATCCTAGCCGACCTAACAATAATAATGTAAGGGCACAATAATAACAATATGGGGGTTACGGGGGTACAATAATAACAATAAGGGGGGCTACACTAACATAATAAGGGGCTATACTATTAATATAGGGACTTAACATGCCCCTCTCCTTCAAACAAGTGTTGTCCTCAACGCTTGATTATTTCTTGATGCTTCTGTATAAAATTCTCATCCTCCCATGTGAAATCTTCTACAGGAATGTTATTCCACTTTCTGAGATACTCTAAAATTGATCGTACTTTTCGAGTTCTTGTTTCTGTGATTGCTTTAGAACTTCTTTCGATGTCATGTTGATCTTCCTGTTGTTTCATTAGATTTTGCACCAAAGTTGGGTTATCCTTTGAGAGTTGGAGAACTTGTTGTTGATGCTCGATGTGATCTTCCACTAATTTATCATCCATATTTGCTATTATTTTATCCTTCAAACCATCCAACTTAGCCTCCATTTCTGCTTTTAAACCATCTATTTCATATTCAATTGCTCTTCGTAAGATCGAAACGTGTAGCACTTGGTACCGTAATTTTGATATCTCATACTGCAACTCTTCCTCTTCATGCGTCATAGTATAGCTTTCTAAAGGATTAATGGGTGTTGAATTATTTTTAGGGGCCATTTTAGACTCCAATATTGATATATATTCTACAATAGGCCCTTGCAACCAATTCAACTTGATTCTTCAAACAAGACTTATGCAATTCGGAAAAAAAATACACACCTTTTACTTGCTTTGAGGAGCTCGATATTGAAATTGTATTATCTCTGTAATTGAAAATCTTCGATATCTAAAATTCAGCCCTGTAGTAGCCCTCTGAAGCTTCTTTCAAATGCCACAGGTCTGACCTGATTTGGATTCTCCAAGACAAAGTTGTGTCCAATATCCCACAATGACCTAATTCTGGACTGGTTCAGTAGAGCGAACGTGTACGACTTGCCACGTGTCACTGTTTTGTCTTTTGTCTCTGAAATTGATAGCCAAGAAACTAAAGTCTGTGTACTTGCGACCACTTTTTACGGCACTCCAATCCGATGCCCAGAGAGAGATTTATTGAACTTTTCCCACGATCACCTCTTTGAGATGAAATTCAGGAGCCTGAAAAAGCACTACCTTCCAAAGATGATATATCCAAAAATATTGTGAACCAAGCTCTGAAATTGTTTGACGAATTTCCCTAGGATTTCAGCTTCGCACCATACAAATTTCAGATTCTGAACCTTCGTAGAAAAAAATTTATAGCGAAAATGCCACGATGACCTGTTTAGGAGCCTGAAAAAAGACCTAACTTTCACAGATGATATCTCCGAAAATATTGCGAACCAAGCTCTGAAATTTTTAGAAACTCTTCCTCAGGATTTCAGCTTCGCACCCTAAAAATTTCAGCTTCTGAAACTTCGTAGAAACAAAGTTATAGCGAAAATTCCACGATGACCTGTTTGGAGCAACGAAACCCTAGAATCCAAAGCTCTGATACCAAATGTTGTGTAACCAGCTCCAAAAAGAGAAGAAAAGAGATATCAACGCCTTAGAAATGAGCCACTTCGAGGGGTAAACCTCCAATACATTACATAAATGAACAATTCTTGGATGATACAATTTACAAAACCTCCTTTCTATATATAGGAGTCCATGGGGCCATAATGTAATCCTAGTGGGCCACAATGTAATCCTAGCCGACCTAACAATAATAATTTAAGGGCACAATAATAATAATATGGGGGTTACAGGGGTACAATAATAACAATAAGGGGGGCTACACTAACATAATAAGGGGCTATACTATTAATATAGGGACTTAACACCAACCTTGTTTCTGAATTCTATGGAATATTTGAAGTAGTGTAATGTATGGTAGAATGAGTGGAATAATCATCTACTTAAGATAAAATTTTATTGCAACCCATTATGATCATAGAGTCATTTTAGCACTAAGCAGTGGTATTCATTATACATATCAATCCACCAACATGTTACTCAAGGGATATATACATTGGAAGTAAAATAGATTATATAATATGATGGTCATAATTTCAATAAACTCAATATTTATCGACGGAGATTGATATATGGTCCCATTTTGAGAATATTTTCATAAGGTTTGGATGCTCATCTGGTCTAACTAGTGATCAAGGTCAACATTTTATTGGTGGTGCAATGAATGCTTTGGTAAAGGAATGCATGATCCATCACCATAGTAATATGTTGTATGAACAATAATATAACAACATGGTTGAAAATTTTAACAAGATCCTACAATGCATATTGACAAAGGTATGCTCAACTAATAAGGATGGTTGGGAGGACACATTCATAGAAATTCGATGGACCTATAGGACTACATGAAAAACATTGACTAAGCATAGTCCTTTCAATTTAGTGTATGGACATGAGCCTGTGAACCCATTAAATATTTGATCTTGAAGATACAAGAATCCATTTGTATGTAGATGTCAGATGTACAATAGTTATAGGATACGTTGGATATCTTGGTATAATTAGAAGAACATAAGAGTTTTAACAAGATACCATTAGATGGTTCAAAAAAGTTGTCAAAATTCATGTCATGATAGACATATCCAAAAGAAGCAATCTAAATTAAGGGATGTAACACTAATGCATAATGGTAAATTTTAAAAGGATGCATTGGCAAGGACTCTATAAAACTTTTTCGATCACTCTGAAGAGCATATTCCAATTAGTGTAATTAGATGGAAAGCTGAAAGAGCAATGATCCAGACATATGCAGGAACACAATAAAATACAAAAATACACATAAACACAGAGATGCAGCAGAAATAACACTTCATTTCATTAATATCAAATAACTGAAATATGCTTACAGACAGAATGGAAATAAACTAGCTAGGACATTAGTAGCTTATCTCTGAGAAGAGATGTGGCAGCTAGAAGCCTCTAAATTGTGTTACAATGAGGCTCAAGGGCTTGTTTATTATTGAACAACATAGGAAAACCCTAATCCGAGGACATGAAACACCAAGAGTTTGTGGGCCCTATTGGGGTTAGTTGGGCAGCCAACTTCCGGGGGTCGTAACTTGGTCATATTATCTTTGTTTTGCGTGTACGATATATCATCAGAAAGATTGCTCTGAGTACTATAGTTTTGTTGCAGAAATCTACTTATAACAACGGGCTTGTTGCAGACCTAAAAAAAACACCATTTATGGGGTCAAAACTGCTACAGAAGTTCAGGACCCAAAAAAACTACTAAAAATAGTAAATGCTGCTATAAAAAAAGAACCTGATGACATTGATTAGAGGTCTAGGTGGAATAGGTGGGTGGCCACCAATATCCACCTAGATCAAGCAATGAGTGAATGGCATATACCTAAAACCATTTTATGCTCCAACCCCTATAGAACTATTATGAGTTATGAGGAGGGGGAGTTAGTGTAGCATAGTAAAAATCCAAATTTAGTATTTTTACCTTCAACGGTTTTAATTTAAGCAAGTCACTTTTAGAAATTTCAATTTAACGTAAATTTGTTTCATTTACTACTTTATAGGTCTAAGAATAGATAACATAATAGATCCATGGTTATATAAGCTAACATACACTACCATAGTAGATGTATATAGTGGGGGTGTTAATGGGCACTAAGGATATATTGATGGGATCAAATGGGTGTCACGAAAATTACGGAAACAATAGAGTTAATAGACTACAAAGTAGGGGTGTGTTTGCATACTATAAGGGGTATATGAGAATAAATTCTGTACATTGAAGAACAATACTTGGTGGGGGGCTAGTGGGTTATAAGAAGTGAAGTCATGTCATGTGCATTAAATACTACTTGAGCTACACCCAAACTAGTGGTGTTTCATTCATTACTCAAAAATTCAATGGAAAAAAATGTGTTGCCCTGCATTAATGACAAAATATAGGAGATTTATTAAGGATATTGGTAGGACAAGTGGGATAGAGTAGAGACCAATGGTGAAAACGGTGCATACTTCAAGTGGTATCAATCTTAGTAAAAGTAGTTTAAGCACAAATTTTTGGTTTTAGGATTTGGAAAGAATCCATATCATTTGAATGCAATAGATTGAAGAGTTGCAAGAGTATTAGAGTTAACCTTGCACTGTGTTGTTGCTTGAAAATGCTCACTTCCCAAAACTATCTCTTTTCCCATGGGGTCCACTCTTGAGCCAAATGTGTAAATCAACATATTTGAATACAAGAAGTAAACCATACATATTTTGTAGGTTCATTAATCATGCTAGAGTTCAAAGAATCCAATTCCAAGTAGCTTAAGTATGAAATGTGGTTTTTTTTCCCTTGGAGCCCATCGTGGATGAAATTGTGTTTTTTTTTGGATGAAAGAGTAGCTAAACATATGGAATGGCTTAGATAGGGTTTTTGGGGTCAATAATCATGATGGACACCAAGTTACCAATGTTGCTTTATGAAAATATATCACAAAGGCATCAAAAGCTCTCATGTACCCAATGAGTGTAAATCCCTTTGTTTCTACTATGCATTGGCTTTGAAAACATGTAATTCAAGATTTGTATGTAGGAGATAGAGTAATCAGAGTTAGATAAATAGAAAGATGCATGTTTTTGGCACTTTTTAGATTCAAGATTTGTATGTAGGAGATAAAGTAATAAGAATTAAATAAATAAAAATATGTGTGTTTTTGACACTATTTAGCATGTTTACTGCAACATATTTTATTTTAGACATTGCTTTTTCTCCAATATGCCAATCGAGCAATCATTTTAAAGAATTTTTATGAACATAAATCATGTGCATGCACATAGAAACTATGTTTTTGGTGTTTCAAATCTAAAACCAACATATACCCTATTGAATCCAAGCATGAAAATCATTTATCTAAATTTTCCAGATATAAAAAATATAACAATAAAAACACATCTTTGTCGAAGTTTTGACTATAACATTTTAATTACAAACTGGTATGAAAAAATTCACAAGTGGCTAGTCCTTGCAAGAAAAAAGAGTTGATGGAACAAAAGAAGAGCTGATGGAACTTGTTCGAGTGAAATTTCACCAAATTTCTCTTTGAAGAGGGTCCACAAAACTGAGACATAATCGATCCAACGATTTCGGAATAATGTTGCTTTGACGAGGGTGGGGTCGCATGCCCCACTAACTCCTCTCTAATGGAATTCATCAACTTCTAAAATATCTCGAGAGATCATTAAGGAGGGGAAGATGTGCCTCCGTGCTAGTTTGATGCAGAAAGGAGATTCACGTACCTAGTGTATTTTTGGTACAAGGTTTGGTGGGTGCCATCAACGTACCTCATGTGACCATAGGTGGGGCCATATAAAAGTTTTAAATTTTTATGTGGTGGGGACATATCCTCCAAACAAGATGAGGAGAATAAGTGTAGTCTAAAAAGCACGCGTTTTCATCTAGAATCTGGCAATGATTTTTAGAAAATTTGGCAAAGATTTGTCCAGAATCTTGTTTATAGTTGTTAAACTTTAATATTTTGAGTGCTTTAAGGGTTTTTGATAGTGCTGAATCCATTTCCAGTATCAAAAATGGATTCTAAACACTCCAACCACATAATTTTTCGAATTTTAGTTAACTGAATTCTGGCAATTTTTGCGGTCCAAACAATTTCGCATGCTTGGTAGACGACTTAAGGGGAATATAAATGATAGAATTGGTGCAATATTTTAGGGGTTTATTAATGATGGATCCACGGTGGGGACCATAAAAACGATAAAGATTGTGGAATATATGGCTTTTGAATGATTGAGTATATCAAAAGAAGCAAACATAAATTGTGGTCCTCTTCTCTCTTTATTAAGCAGCGGTTATTATATTATTTTTATATTTTGTAACATTTATATAAGTTTATATGAGTTGTAAAAATTTAATGTGAGTTGGGGTATAATTTGATTATTAAATTTTATTGTGAGCGTTGGGTTCTAATATTGTCGAGATTGAAAAAGCTCCTAAAACCATGCGTTTGAAGTGAATGAAGACCGAACGAATATCATATCACTTTATGTTTTCAACATTGTGGTTCTTTTTTCATTTAGAGATATTGTATTTGGCTTCGAATGTGCCACATTTGAAATCAATTTCTGCATACAATGGACCAAAACTTTTAAAAGTTTTTCAAAGAAAGTTGTTAAAATTTTATTGAGAAAGTTGCCATATTCAAAAAATAAAATTATATTAGTTTCAAATGAGGTATGAGCTTGGTCATGAAAGTAGAGAGGGCCAAAAGTTATTTGTATAGAAAAAAATGTGTAGTGCTTGTAAATGAGTAAAAACATTTATATTTCAATTTAGTTTGTGAGAAATATTGTTTATAAAACATAAGAGATTAAAAATTTATAATAATATACATAATATAAAGTTAATTTAAAAAGTAATAAATTTAATGTAATTTTGTTTTTATTAATAAAATTACAAACAATTTGTCCATGAGATTTTGGACAGACCATAATTCGGTGTGTTGTTAAGGAATTTTTAGATGTTAAATAACTGGTTCAATTCTCTAGCCTATTCAGGTGTTATTCTTGGACATGACCATGATGTAGCCTCACTAACGTCAAACTTACAAAGAAAAAAAATCAAACCTCCACGCAGATTGAAGAAACGTAACGCCTATCACTAAAATGATTAGAATTATACGAATGACCAACCACATGGTCCATCCCATGCCTCAACATCTGTCTGCATACTTTGGTTTAAATGCTCAGATGAGACAAGCATTCAAGCATTCGTACATCATGACCTCCTCTCGCCTTCGTTGCATTATGTTTTTTTCCTGTCCTCGTTGTGTTATGATCGTTCCCAATTATCATATGAACATCATGCTTACTTTAGTGAAAAAGCATAGCATCACTATATGTGTGCTCTCTCGCTTAGAAACCTCATGGGTTGCTACAATCAGTTATCATTCGTATTCTGTCTCAACAAAAATGCCTACCCTTCATCATCATGCCAACCTTCCTTCTCATTCGAACACATACTCATGTTATCCCGAACTTAGGTTTGTATTGTCTTTCTCCAAGGTGGTGTATCTTCATGTATCTTTGGGAATGAATCCATCTTCAGACTTCTCTTGGTGGCTAGGTGGATTTCATTGGCATACCAGACTAACACTTATGCTCCATCTCTCTCGTCGGGTCATGTGCCTTCTCTCCATTTGCAGACTTCTTTGAATGGTTCCCAAGTTGGTCTCTGCTTCCTTATGGGAATAATTTGGTGTCTTCCCCTCTACAACACTATAATTTCTCCAACTTTTATTACTTGTCTCAACGTCATCCTCTGATGGTTCGAATCCTCTTCAATTTTACTTTCGGGACCATACTCTATGTCCCTCCAAGGTAGAGCCTCTCTTAATCAGTTTCTTGTAAGCCCTCAAAAAGATGAAAGCTCAAAAGTCACTCTCAGGATGTGGATTTGGACTTGTTGTTCTTTTTTGTTTCCTGGGTTCAAGGCTCATTGTGGTCAAAGGGTTGTTGATGTTAGGGGATGGCCACGGTTCATTATTCTAAGTGGTTAGAGGCTCGTTGTTGTTTGTGGATGGTTGTGGTCAGTGGCCCAACATAGTATGTGGCTCATTTGTGGCTCATCGGGTAAGGTCTGCAATTGTGGTCGATGGCATAGCATGGACAATAGTCTACTCATGACCATTAAGGTTAGTTTGAGTGACATTCCTGGTTGGCCCACCATATCTGATTCTAAGTATATATTATTATTAGATCTATATGCTAATTTAGTTCACTTCACAATGTTTTTTTGGTTTTCTGAATATGGAAATTTTCCTTTTTATTATTTGTATCTCTATCGATAAGAGCATCTATTTTTGTAATGGCATGAACCTGGGTAGAGTCTAGAGTCCACCTATTGACGTTGAAAATGATTAAACATAACATCTGTAATCTTAAATTTCTAAACTTGTGCTATTGGTTTAGTTTCCTAGTGGGAAAACTAGTAACACCACAATCCACCACTTGCAATTCCTTTCTTAAATAATGAAAAGCCGAATTTTACACAAAAGAATTTACAAACAAAATTTTCAAGAAAAAATCATAGTATACATATCATGTTAAAACAAATTTAAATAATAATGATAATTTAGAACATATAATTATAAACATATAAAAACTTCAAAAA
Organism: Pinus albicaulis; assembly: GCA_034641835.2. Lineage (NCBI taxonomy): Eukaryota > Viridiplantae > Streptophyta > Pinopsida > Pinales > Pinaceae > Pinus > Pinus albicaulis. Next base: position 141,978,672 of record CM076570.1, read on the forward strand.
TATTGATTAATAAATTGTATTTTATATATATATTATATTTTAAAATTTTATATTTAAATTTAATTAATAGTTATATAAAATTTTCAAGATATACAATAAATTTTTTTCCATAAGTTGTATATATTATATCTTCAATTTTGTGCATTTCACATTAAAAATTTATAAAACATGTCAAAGAAAAATGTCGTATTTATATGTGCCAATATGTATTCATACAATTTTAATAAAATTAAAAATAAGAATATTTCTATATATAGAGACATGAAATTTATATAAATATAAATCGTATTATTAAGAACCAATGTAGATACATTGTAACAATGGACTTACAAAATGTTTGAGAGAAATCAAATCTCTCAAGGTGTAAATCTTTCTTCAAGTTTTTCACTTAAAAAGAAATTTGCATCTTGAGAGATTTGGTCTCTCTTTATGCTTGATAGATCTAGAATTAAAATGGATCTATGGTGGTTCTATCTGAACCTAACAAAGTGCAAGATAAATTTTCTCAACATGGATTATAAATGATTCTAACCTAATATTTGGGGCTCATGTTTCTCTCTTAACACTCTATAATAATGATATTTTACTCATTTATAGCAAAGACACTCCAATTAGTAGAAAAAAGGGGAAATATAGGTAATAGGCCATTAGAAAATTAAGATATGATTGGAGTATCACTATTTTTGCTACCACATATAACACTCTTCTTGTTATACTTGTCTTCTTTTTCATTCACATTCTCCTTTTAAGAATTATTTAAGTAATAGGGAAATGGTAGTTTTAGACTTTGAGACTTTACAATCCCCAACACAAGAGATACTATTTTAGAAATGAATTATTAGGCTTATTTTGTAATGAAAACTTTTGCCACAAGTTAATAATAGTTTAAACCAAATTATGCTATCTTTTTCTTTCATATTCTATCTCACAAGTTGTTAAACAATCCAATGGATCTATGCTTTCAAGTTTCCTTACCCATTTGGTTTTATATATAATAAGTATGTTTCAAGAAATTACCTTTAGCATCCTCCTTAACATACCTTTGTTCTTTTTCTCTATAGTATTAAGTAGGAAAAAGTAGATCACAATGTCCATGGTTCATAAGATCACTCCCATGGTTGAAATCTACTAAATTTCCTTGTTATTTGGATTATTGTCAACCCCAAAAAATTATATATTAACATCTCTTTTATGTTTGGTCTTAAAAATTATAGTAGAGATTAACTCCACACAACATTGGATTCAGTTATAATTATAATTTGAACTTCAGAGATAAATAGGCCATTCTTAGGTGACATGCAATAACTCTTTCATTAGGACATATTGAGGCTACCCCCACTCTATCTTAGGGATTGGATCAAAGGCCTAAAATTTCATAAGAATGTGCATCCTACACATTATTTCCTAAGATTTGGCCCCTTTGTGAAGAGGGAATAAGCTGTGGGACAACATTGGAATTGGTGTTATTACTACGCGATTTTTTCTCCTTAAGATAAATAACAAATCTATGTGTGATTCCATTGTTTATTTATTTTCCAAGTCTCTATAATGGAAAAAGGCCCAACATATTTCTAAAAGGTTATAAACAACTCGACCAGGGCAAGTCATCCTATTCTCATAAGTAATACTTGTTTGTTGCTTGTAGTGAGAAAATAATGGTTATTAAAGCAAAAACATCTCACCTAATGGCTACACATTATCTATATCTTTTAACTTCAAGGATGCATACAAAATTTCATATAAAATAGCATATTAACCAAGTAACTTAACACATGAAAATGAAGTAGAAATCATAAAGCAACCATGAGATCAAAAGCACAAAAATGATTTGATTGTGGAGTTCACCCAATGTGGGCCACGTCTTTGGGCCCTACTCAAAGTGGGGAGGCCTTCTTTCATTAAATTGACAGTAATATGAATTACAATGAACATTACAAAAATGACCCTTATACCTCCAATTTGGATGATGGACTAAAAATGGATACCCCTGCTAGAGAAACAGACTACACAGTTGGATTCGTGGTGCAAAAATGTGCAAAATTGACTATAAACTTGTCAAATTTTTTCACTGGCACCTCTAGCCCTCTAAGGAATATTTTAATCACCTCACAGATTCCCTCACTCATGGTTCCACCACCTATGGCCGCTCTTGGTTCTGTCATCCGCCCTCTACTAGTCTATAGTCGAATGGGAAAATGATGTTTAAATATAAGTGAGGGAAATAGCCATGAAAGGACGAGTCGTGGCTCGTTGGTGGCAGTCATTTAGGTCGGGGGCAGACATGGTTCAACCCATGCTGCACCCCATATAACATATTATTGTTGGTTTTAGTGTATGTGAGTCCTACCAGTCACCAATGATCAAATGTGCTCTTACAAGGTTTTTCATAGGGTCCTTCTGCAATTTTTTATCGTTTCAATAGGTTTTCAAATAAAAATTTGGTCGTTGGTTAACATGTCTAGGTGTGTTACTACTCCTTTCGTTTCATGTTTTGGTCATGCCATCACTCATTTTGAGGATTCATCAATGAAATGTCTTCATCACCATCTCAATCACATCACCATGGTCATCATTCATCTCATCATTTCATGTAGTGTCATTATTAGGTCATAGGGTCAAAATCATAAAAATAGGTCATTTCACCATTAAATTAAACATTGAAAGTAGTAATAGTAAAAAAAATTCAATAAAGGTTTAAAAAGTGTAATTTTACTTTTATCATGATGTAGTATGAATAAAAAGGTTCTAAGGCTATAGTTCACTATGAATGCAAATCAAAATGTGAAAGAACATAATGGGGCCACTACACCACAAAGAAGAAATATTTATTTCCAACCTATAAAAGACCAAAAGAACATCTCATTTGCTCATTCCAACTTCAAGAGACATCACTCCACTAATAAATAACATTTCCACCCTCGGAGGATCAATTTCTTGCCTCGAGAAGCCACATTCCTTTTCGCGTTGTGCTTATATCTGGCAGCGTTGCACTTTTGTCAGAGGTGCAACGCTTTTTAAAAAGGAGGCCATTATTCAATTTAAAGGGTTTTATTCAACAAAAAAAGGTTCAAACACATCTTCTACAAGTAAGTAAAACTCCTTGACACCTCCTCTCATCAACTTGTCCACTGAAATCACTAAAAAGGCAGTGAATTACCTCTCTCAACATTTGTGTTGCGTTTTTCATATTCTTGGACAATTTGTTGCATAGTTGTGGTAAAACCATAATTTTAAAGCTCATATACCTTCCTCTGCCTTCCATATACTAACCTTGACACTTTCCCTCACCCCTATCCCTCATTTTCACTATTTTCCCACAAACCCTTTCCTAGACTATTTTCCTAGGCTAGGACTGTGTTTTCCCCTTTTGGATCCCTTCCCCTCGTTGATTCCATTAAATTTCACTTCTCCCTACTTCCTACCATCTATCCATACCCCCCTAAATTTTCAAAATAATTTAGGAGACACCTAACCCCTTCATCTCCCTTCATTCCTTAAAATTTCCCAAATCCCCTGTTTTTCCCTACACTAAACCCTAATTTCCCCTCCCATTGAGCTAGGGTTTACTATGGATTCTGAGACTAATAAGAAGAGAAGGCATAAGGGTGGTCAAATCATCATGTATGATCCCACTACAGCACATGAGATAATGTCTTCACCCTTCCTTAAGAAGTCATTCCAGGATGCAGGTTGCCTTGCCTTTTGCCAAAAGGTTGAGGAACTTGGTTTTCATGAAAAACTTACCAGCACTTTTGCCACCAGTTTGAGGAGAGATAAGATGAATATTGAAATCTTTGTGTTCACTCTTTCAACAAATTCCATTGCCACAGCTACATGGATTCCAAACAATGCATAAACTTGGTTCAAGAGTAAAGACCTTGACATTGAAAAATACAAAATGTATTTGAAACCTGCATACAAGGCAGCTCGAAAACACATATTTCTATTTAAACATTTGTTGGAGAAGTATTCCGCTCTCATGAAATTGATCATGAAATATTTTACATGTGAGGGCAGATATCCGAGGTTATATCAGTATCATGTGAGACTATTGATGCATTTCACTGGTATAAAAGCTCTCAACTTGCCTCACTACCTTTACAAAAGCATGGTAAAAATGGAAGAGAAGGTACATAGATTAGAAGAGGATCATCATGCTAGTTTTTTTCACCATGGCTAGGTGAAAATCATGGTTTCCATAATCTCACACAAATCAATTTGTCCTGGGATGGTTTTATATATTCATCTTATCTTTTGTCTTCTCCAGCTTAGTCAAGCAGTCACTCTACACCTTTGACTTCACCAACAGAACAAGAGGTGGCTTCCATAAGAAAACCAATCACAAGAAATACTAGGGCAGAGGTGACCCAAACATATTTTAGAGGAAAGAGGCTTGTCTTTGCTCTAGAAATTGTTGAAAGTGCCCAACCTACATCAGGGTAGAAAGAAACATCATCGCAGCACGAGGCACCATTGCATGATGAGGAACTAGTTCATATTGACACTAATATGGCAGATTTAGAAATCCATGAGGAGGAAAAAACAGCTGAGCAGATCATTATGTAGAAGGAGGCTAAGATTAGAGAGCTCAAAGACAAGCTGTCAAAGAAAAATTTCTTGGTCTCATTCTTGCAACAAGAGAACATGCAGCTAAAAGTAAATCAATTGCTCTTAAACAAGTCCAAAGAAGATTTGAGAAAGGATGATGCAAAAGGTAAGACAATTGGTTATATTGATGATTTATAGGATTAAGAAGAGAATTTTAGAACAAGGAGACCAAGAACAAGAGGTATCAAGAGAGCACTTGAGCAACAAAAATAACTATCTCCACCAAAAGGTCAAATTACTGTTGATGAACTTATTTTGGCAGAAATTAAGAAAGATAAAGAATATTGGCTTGATAGGGTGAATTTCCACTTGGAGAAGCTTCTTAAGAGGTAAAACAGGGAAAAAAACCTACAAAGACACATGGCCATGCATTATTATACAAGGAACAAGGTCTCCCAAATCAGAATCAAGCAAGTGAAGAAGAAGTTGAAGCAAACGCTAATGAGGAAAAAAGAGAAGGATAAAATTGAATTGTTGGCTGAGGAATTACTCATAGCTTGACACATCATCAGCTGGCTTCATGGATCAATTTTGGGTAAATTTTGAAGAAATTTTGTGAAATTTTGATTTTTTGTGACTTTTGGCATAAATTGGAAATATCAGTTCAGCCAAAATGGAAAGAAGTCTAATTGATAGATAGCTAGTACCCTACAGATGTTAGATATGCAGTTTTTGTGCTTGTAAACAATCATATTGGGATAAAATGTCCAAAATCAGGTCAAAATGTCACTTTCTGCTATCTTTTTGGACTAGGCATTGCGCTTTTGGGAGTAACTTTTCTAAAATGTGTTTTTCTCTAGATTGGAGTGGTAATTTTTCTTGCGTGAGGTGTCTAATGAAAACTAGAAATCCTTAGATTTCCATTGGTACCTTCAGAGCTACATTTGGAGCAGTGGAAGACCCTCAAAATTCCCCGCAAATTTTGGCGTTGCGCTTTTGTCTAGTGGCGCTGCATTTTTCTTGTTAGTCCAATTTTCGAGTTTTCTTCAATCAATATTAGTTTTTGTGATGAAATTCCTCTAGTTTCAAGTTGAATTGATGTAATATAAGGTAAATGGGCTTTTTAGAGTCATTTTAATGTAATTTTGGACCTCATTGATGAGGAGTAGGTCAGTCAAAGTCTATAAGGAGTGTTTGTTTTAACCTCCCTAGTCATTAGGTTTTTGTTAATAAATTCATGTAAGTTGTTCCTAAATTGAGGGATTCGACCCCCAAGAGAGGGGAAGTTGTTTTGATCTATATGTATTTGGTTTTTAGTCAATCTAAAGAATGGACATTAGAGAGTGGAAGTCTTGTAGCTTGTACTTCATCATTTTTACAGGGAATCAAAGGACAATTGCAGCTATTATTAAGGAATTCTTGTGGTGTGAGTTTGTGATAATGTTTTCCCTCTGTTAATATTTATATGAATGATAAATTAGCCCCCTTACCATATATTTTCTCTTTAGTGATTTTCCTAAGAGGTATTAAACATAATTCCTTTGATTAAGCTCCGTTTTATTAGGAATCTCATGTTTGTGTATTTTGTCTTCTTGAGAAATGAATTCAAGGTATACATGATCATTTTAATAGTATTGCTCATTAAACCCTACACGACATCGACCAACTCTGAAGCTATCACAAAAGCATGCCTACCCTTCTCCTCTATATCTCTTGTAGCTAAAACCTTTGAGTTTTGACCTAGATCCTTGATTTTCACTCCCGATCCAACAAAACACCCTAAATATTCAAACCCTACATGAGCTGAACTATATAGCCTAAAATCCATTCTTGTACCAGTCAAATCCTTGGCTGTGATTTTCATAGAGAGAGCCTGGTGAGCCCAGGTATTGCACCAAGAGTGTTGCAACTCCCAGGGGCTTCCTTACTTTACTTTATCAACCCGGGGTTCATACAAACTTGGAGGTGAAAGTGCTATATACACAACAGATGCATTCTACTTATGTCATCCTCTTTTGCTCTATGAAAGGGTGCTAATTCTAGGGCTTATCAGTGAAGTTTGTCACACTTCAATGAAACTAAAATAAATTGCAGAAAGGAAACTAAAATAAATTGCTGAAAAGAAATGACAAGAAAGGAAACTATTTTAACTTGTTAAAAATCAATGGCAGAAAAGAAACTAATTTAAACCACACTTAACTTGACTAATCAGCTAAACATACCTTATTTATCCTACGATCTATCTACCATGCTATCGTGCTTCTAACAATGCAACTATTCGTGATCTAACTAAACTTAAAAAAATGTTTCTTGTAGTTTGGAGGAAAAAGGGTTAAAGATGCCAAGGGAAGGCTAACCACACGAAACTAGGCTTAGAGTGAAAAAGGTGTTTGGAATTTATTAAAGTGCATAATATTGCAAAAATTATTTGGAGAGGGAGGCTTTGAAAAGTGTGATGGTGGAATTTAAATGGGAGGAAGGAAGTGTGATATGTGATATACGATATGCGATATCGCAATTCGAAATATCGCAAAACTGGAGGAAAAGCAACACTGCAGTCGGGAGAAAAGTGCAAAGTGTGAAATTTGATACAGCCGAAATTGCGAAATGTGATGGTTGACGTGGCAATGGAGTACGGTAATATTGAAATCGGGGTTTAGAGGTGGAAATTATTAATGGAAACCAATAGAAAATGTGATTTGCAATTTGTGGTAAGTCTTTAAAGGAAAAATGGAAAAGGTTGTAAAATGTGAAATGTGATGGTATAGAAATTGCAAAATGTGAAATGAAATGGGATAGAAATTGAAGAATGCCAAATGCGATGGGATAGAAATTGTGAAATGCGAAATGGTAGAGTTGGTGGCAGAGCACTTTAATAATATCGCAATCGGTGGACAGGAGCGGTAAGTATTAACAGAGAGTGGACAGAGATTGCGATTTGCGATGAAGCAAAAGGTAAATGTGATAAGTTCAAAGGTAAGGGTAAATGGGTTTCCAATGTTTTGAATATTTTTAATAATATATATGGTGAAGGTAAGGCGCAAAGGAATATCGTAATCAGGGTTTGGAAGTTGAAGGTGTTAATAAGGACCAAATGGGAAATGTGATTGTGATTTGTGGTAAGTCTTAAAGGGAGAAGGGAAAGGTTGATTTCTAAAGGGTTCTTCGAATATTCTTGTGATAATCAAAAAAGGCAAGGCGGAAGGGTTATATTTTTGAGATTCTGATGAACGACAAAGGAAGGATATGGAGGATCCTGCGAGATGCAAAATGCGATAGCAAGAATTTCGAGGAGGAAAGGCAAAGGTCAACATTTTAATGGTTTTTGTGAATAAAAAGGGTGTAGTAGCTGATAAGAAAAGAAAAAAGGAGGGAAATGGAGGCGCAACATCAAGGTTCATAAGCATAACATAGAGATGGAGAGGAATTGGAAAATGAAGTGAAACGACTTAATGAACTTCTCTGGAACTTTTGATGCTTATTCCTGCAAACAACCCTGCTGATCCATGCACGAAAGAACAAACAAAATGCGTGATAACATAGTGGAAGGAATACTGAAACTGTTATTGCACTATACTATAATCTGAGAAGTAATGAATCATAAACAAAAATCATTTTTGGTCTGTGGGAAGGTCTACCCTCCTCGAGCTATATCAACAGAGATGATAGGGGAAGGCTGCCTCACAATTTTATGGAGTTCATCAACTATTCTATAGCGAAGATATGTAAATTAAATCTACAGTAGCAAACTATAACAGCAATGAAAATATCAGAAATAAAAATATCTAAATGACAGAAAGAAAAGAATTAAAAAAACAGAGAAGCTGAGGCACATGGGTTGGGCCCTAACCCACGAGCCCAACTCTCTAGAACTAGATCAATAAAAATTCACTTGAATACTCATTGCATTACAAAAATACAATCTTATTACATCTCGAAGGTCTTAAACAAGAAAAGCCTAATAGCTTGCAACAAAAGTTTCGAATGGAATCAAATCCACTGGAATCAACCCTAATTAGCTCTTGATCAACTTTATTTATCCTAAATGGAAGCTACCAACAACTCCCTAAAAAATAGTGATTTAATCAACTTTGAATCCAAGTAAACCATAGATTTAGTGCACTTTGGTCTTCGAGTTGCTTGACTACCTTTGATAGTTAAGGAGGGTGGAAAACCCCCTTGAATCTCTCCAAGATTTCTCAATAATTTACTGATATTGTGCTAATTTATTCTTCAATCTTGATCTTCTAGTGGCAAGGAGCAAGTCCCTAAATTATCTCCTTCTCCAAATATTCATAATCTGCCCAATATTCTCACAATATTCTACAAGAATAACCAATATTAGGCACAAATATACAATTACCTTTAAACCTTCCTAAGAACATATTAAAGCATAAGAAAAAATTACTAAGTGCATAAGGAGAGATTTAATATATCTTTTCATGTGCATAAGGAAGGTATATGGGCCTAAGAAAGGTTAGATGAGCCTTAAGATATGTCTAATTTAGAGGCCCATCAGAGCCCTCTCTAGTTTGGTAGAGGTAGCTACCAAACTAAAAGCTTGGTTTGAGGTTACCTCCGTCGATCTCGTTTCAGCCTTAGGATATTGTGGAGGCTAACATTTTTGGCATCGTTTTCGAGGAGCGAAGTGATAGATCTTCCCTAGGTGTATTATTACATTTTTATTGAATTCTAGGCATGTGGGTGACATGCCTTAGTTTTCAAGAAGGCCGATTCAAGTTGCAGAGAGCCAAAGTGCAGGAAACGATACAAAAATGGCTCCTAAAATGTATACACGATCAAATCGTGATACAAATCCACCATATCCTACTGAATATCTGGAAAGAATTATAAGAAAGAAGAGGCTTCAACATTCTAACTTTTAGTCAAGTTCATCTACCTTGGTAAGGTCTACATCTCTGCCTTCAGAATTAGTTTCACTTGAAGATATTCCATTTAATCTTAAGTTTGAGTTCTCTTTGTTTAAATTCAATTCTGAAACATCCCTGTCTGAAATTGTATTCGATCCTTCAAATTTTAAAACAAGTTTTTCATATATAGAATACAATTCAGAAGTAGATTTTGATAGGAAGTTTTGGTTTCAATTTGACAAACTTCAAAAACTAGCTAACCATATTCAATATACCTCTAACTCAGGATTATATACAATATCAGGAGGAGCTCTTGTCTGCTGACCCTTTTTCAACTTCATCTACTCACACTGTTGCTACATCCGCTCATACTGTTGTTTCCTCATCATCCACACTTCCTCCCACACAACCATCACTCATACTATCACTTCCTGTTGTTACTACAAACATGCATCTTAGAAAAACTACGGCCAAATTTTATCCTTTAGCTCTGCTGGGACAAATCACTGATTTACCTCAGAACTATGGAAAAAGGCTACCTATTTTTTATGGAACCACTGAGATTACAACTAGGAAACATATTGAAAAAATCGTAGATTTCATAGATTTAGAAGAGGTAGATATTGATGATGCGAAAATAACAATAATTGCTCAAAGTTTCTTAGGAGAAGTGAAAAAGTGGTTATGAGATTTGGCACCTCATTCAATTCCAGATTCACAACAGTTAACTGATATTTTCCTTGCTAAGTGGGAGGAAAATAAAATTCCTCTTGAGATATTGGCTGAATACAACTCATTGAAAAGGAAACCTAATGAATTAGTTCAAGATTATACTACTCATTTCAATAAGGTGTATAATTCAATTCATGCCAATATCAAGCCTCCTCCCGAATTGGCCTTGCTGCATTATCTAGATGACTTTGACCCTGATATGGCATATCATCTTAGATAAAGAAATCCCACCTCATTGGATGAAATGCAGAGAAATTTTTTCAGCGTTGAAGCCAATCTGTTGATCAAGAAATCAAAAAGAAAAGTTTAAAAGAGAGTTACAATTAAGGAAGAGCCATCTACCTCATCCGAAGCAAAGTTGGAAACTTTGATCAGAACTGTGGAAAATATGGTAGACAGGATGTCCATTTCTAAAAAGTAGTAAGAAAATCAAGTCTAGAATCCCAATTTTCGAGGAAAACAACAACAACCTCAATTTAGAATTAAGTAGAGAGAGTAGAGAGCTATGAATTAGCAAGCACAATAAAAAGTTCGCACTCCATTACAACAAAACTATGCTCAAGGACCCAAGGATGAAGATGAAATTTTTGAGGAAAACAATTTCTTTTAAAAATATCATGGACCTGTCTTCCTTATAGAGGATGATGAGTATACCGCGGAAACATATGTGTCAAATGACTGAGAATATGTACTTGAAAATGATGATGGGATGGTAGTCCAATCTAAAGACTATCAAAGGGGGTACCTGAATGCTCTCAGCTCAACACAAAGACAATATAGTTTGAGAAATTGAGATGTGCCTATTACTTCTACTCAAAAGAGGCCAGCTCTGCAAAAATATACTCAGTCCAAACAAAATTCCCATGCTAGTCCAAATAAGGAGAAGGATATTGTTGCCACATATCAAAGAAAGAACAGTGATCCATCTACAAGTACATCAAAGAGAGACAAGGAAAGAAAAACAAAGGAGTCTTCAAAAATTGTATTCGATCCTTCAAAGTTTAAAACAAGTTTTGCATATATAGAATACAATTCAGAAGTAGATTTTGATAGGAAGTTTTGGTTTCAATTTAGCAAACTTCAAAAACTAGCTAACCATATTCAATATACCTCTGACTCAAGATTATATACAATATCAGGAGGAGCTCTTGTCTGCTGACCTTTTTTCAGCTTCATCTACTCACACTATTGCTACATCCGCTCATACTGTTGTTTCCTCATCATCCACACTTCTTCCCACACAACCATCACTCATACTAGCACTTCCTGTTGTTACTACAAACTTGCATATTAGAAAAACTATGGCCAAATTTTATCCTTTAGCTCTGTTGGGACAAATCATTGATTTACCTCGGAACTATGGACAAAGGCTACCTATTTTTTATGGAACCATTGAGATTACAACTAGGCAACATGTTGAAAAAATCGCAGATTTCATAGATTTAGAAGAGGTAGATAATGATGATGCAAAAATAAGAATAATTTCTCAAAGTTTCTTAGGAGAAGTGAAAAAGTGGTTATGAGATTTGGCACCTCATTCAATGCCAGATTCATAGCAGTTAACTGATCTTTTCTTTGATAAGTGGGAGGAAAATAAAATTTCTCTTGAGATATTGGCTGAATACAGCTCATTTAAAAGGAAACCTAATGAATTAGTTCAATATTATACTACTCATTTCAATAAGGTGTATAATTCAATTCCTGCCAATATCAAGCCTCCTCCCTACTTGGCCTTGCTGCATTATCTAGATGACTTTGACCCTGATATGGCATATCATATTAGATAAAGAAATCCCACCTCATTGGATGAAATGCAAAGAAATTTTGTCAGCGTTGAAGCCAACATGTTGATCAAGAAATCAAAAAGAAAAGTTTAAAAGAGAGTTACAATTAAGGAAGAGCCATCTACCTCATCCGAAGAAAAGTTGGAAACTTTGATCAGAATTGTGGAAAATATGGTAGACAGGATGTCCATTTCTAAAAAGTAGTAAGAAAATAAAGTCCGGAATCCCAATTTTCAAGGAAAACAACAACAACCTCAGTTTAGAATTAAATAGAGAGAGTAGAGAGATCTAAATTAGCAGGCACAATAACAAGTCTGCACTCCATTACAACAAAACTATGCTCAAGGACCCGAGGATGAAGATGAAATTTTTGAGGAAAACAATTTCTTTTAAAAATATCATGGACCTATCTTCCTTATAGATGATGATGAGTATACCGAGGAAACATATGTGTCAGATGACCGAGAATATGTACTTGAAAATGATGATGGGCTGGTAGTCCAATATAAAGACTATCAAAGGGGGTGCCTAAATGCTCTTAGCTCAACACAAAGACAATATAGTTTGAGAAACCGAGATGTGCCTATTACTTCTGCTCAAAAGAGGCCAACTCTGCAAAAATATACTCAGTCCAAACAAAATTCCCAAGCTAGTCCAAATAAGGAGAAGGATATTGTTGCCAAAAATCAAAGAAATAACAGTGATCCATCTACAAATACATCAAAGAGAGACAAGGAAAGAAAAATAAAGGAGTCTTCAGAAAAAGAGTAGCCCGAAAATATGGATACCATTACCAAAGAGGTAGAGAAATAGTCTAACTTGTTTAGCTTAGAGAGTAAAATTTCTAAGTTAAAATTTTTTATTCCCCTGACTGAGATTTTAAAGAATGATCAATATAAATTTCATGTTGCCGAAGTGTTGAGAGTAGATCAGATGTCAAACATGGTCAATGTCATTGATGACCATCCTGAACTCCTATTTGGCCTAGTCGTAGATGGAAGTCTTGAAGATAGTGAATTCCCTCCCTTTTATCTTAGTTTGAGAATTCATGAGTATATCCTCCATAATTCAATGTTGTATTTCGAAGCCTCGCACAATTTAATGCTGAAGGCCATCATGGATAAGTTGGGGTTGGACATAACCCGACCCTATCATGACCTCTATTATTTTGATTCAGGTAAAGTCAAATGCCTTGGTATTATTAAGGACTTGGTAATCTATCTTGATCAACTTCCTACCAAAAATGTGTTGATGGATGTTGTAGTTGTTGACATACCTCCAAGGTATGGCATTCTTCTTTCATGGTCTTGGGGAGCCAAATTAAGGGGTACTCTACAACTTGATTTTTCATATGCTACAATTCTGGTATTTGGTCAACTTAGGAAACTATATCAGGAATTTAAATTGAAATACATGATCACTTGATCCGAAATATTTTTCTTGAGATGTGTTAAAGAATTACATGTGAAAATCTCATCTTTAAACAAGAAACTTTAAAGGCATAAACATAAGAAGAGAGAAGCAATTAACATCATGCAAGAAGACACATAATTGATATCGAAGTTTGTCCAAGAGGGACTACGTCTCTGGGACCTTCTCAAATAGTGGGGAGGCCCTCTTTCATTAAGTGGAAAAAAATGAAAGTAAAAGTATAATATGAGAAATTACACCTTTATACCTCCATAGCTGAAAGTGCCTGAAAATTGAAGACCTATGATGAAGAAATGGAAAACACCGTTGGATTTTTCATGTCGAGAGGTCCATAATCCAAATACAATTTGCCTGAATCTAAAAAATTGAAAATATGGACCCTCTGGAAAATGGCTCAGATCATGGTTCTGCCCCCCTCCTGTATAGTGCTCATGGTTCCACTATCTCAATTTCCATGCCCGCTCCTGGGTGCCTGGGCACACTTATGAATATAGAGTTTTAATATAAAAATGTTGGAGGACTTCCCAAAGTAAGTCGTTGGGTGAAAAATTATGATCCTCATTTGGAGGGAGGGGGTCGGGTGGTCAAACCCCACCCCCTCCTTTTTTAAGTCAGTTTTCATTTGATAAACCACACATTTATTTTTACAAACCTGCCACACGTAGTATGTTTGGAGGGGGGGGGGCACATTGGGTGACCTACCCCGTGATCCCTGTTGGCTCTGTCGGTGGTTAGAATATGTGGCATGGTTGGCAATGGGTTTCACAACCACCACAGCCATATATAACAATGGTTGTCATGTAACGTGGAGGGTTGGTAGTGGGATTGACCATCCCTGCCACCCGTATTAATATATGGTCATCATGATATTTGGGGTCCGAAGGGGTCATGGCCACTGACCCTATTTTTAATATGTTTTTGTGTGGTCCCATGGGTAGGGCAGGGGTCATGGCCCACCCTCCCCTTTTATATATATATATATATATATATATATATTATTTGGAATTTAAACATTTTTTTTTTTTTAGAATTTGACTTAAGGAGTCAAATTAAGGGACCCACAAATTTTCTCGAAATCCAGTGGCCGGGTTTTAGGAATTTGTTTCCTCCTTAATCCTGCCAAGTCACCAAGTCAACCCTCAAACTTGGACTGCCCCTAACTCCTCCATAAAGACTCAGAATTGAGTGCCATATGCGCTGTTGGAATCAGATATACAAGATCTTCAACTTGACATTAAGTTTGCCACATTCCAGAAATTTTTATTTTTGAGCCTTTGTACTTAAGCCACTTGTACTTGGACCTGCTCGATCTAGCTGGATCATTCATCCATACTAAAGAGCTTTTGGATCCCAAAAGCCTTATCAATCTATAGGGAAGTGAGGGAATTTCTCCCTCACGTTCTCCTTTTCACGCCATTTAGCTTTACATGGTGCATCCCTTTGAAACCAAAATGAAGATATTCCACATTCCATCATCGTTAAGTCCTAGCTCTTCAATCGAGAATGATGTCCTCTAGAAATTCATCAAGATACTCTGGTGCAAAGTCATCCACTGTGGGAACTGATCCTACCTCCTCGGTGTCCATAATCAATGGTGGTTTATAAAGATTCAGATTCACAACAATCACAACTGAATACATCTGCATGTATATAGGAAAACTGAGTCGGAAAGCATTATTCCCAATACTCTCCAATATGGTAAATGAACCATACTGGATTGGTCGCAATTTCTTGCCTTCCCCCTTCATTTGATCCTTGCTGATATGGAACCACACCTTGTCACTGACTTGAAATTGATGGTCGACTCGGTGCTTATCATGCCGAGCCTTATATCGGGCCTGAATCTTTTCCAACTGCTCTTGCACTGCTTCGTGAATTGTCTGTATCCGTTGGATGAACTGCTATACCTTGTCCTTGTCATCACGTTCACTGGCATCTTCATCCCTTCCATAGATCATTTCAAAAATTACCTTTGGTAAGTAACCAAAACATGTCTCGAATGGTTAACGTTGCGTAGAGAAATGCACTACTCCATTGTAGGCATGCTACACATATGGAATATGCTCATCCCATAGCTTGGGATGTTTGCTGCAATAGCCCCGCAACAAGTGTACCACGGTATGGTTGATGATCTTTGTCTGTTCGTTGATTTGTAGATGGAATGTTGTACTTCTCTTCAACTTGGTTTCCATCATAAAACACAAGCTATTCCAAAACTCTCCAAGGAAGCGAGAGTCTCGATATAACACAATCGATGTGGGCAACCCAAAGTGGACCCAAACATACTAAAATAAAATATAAGTAGCCTGCTCAGCAGTGACCTACTTTTTACAAGGCATTAATATGCACATTTTATTGAAGTGTTCTACGACAACATACAAATAGTCATGACCCTTTCTAGACATAGGCAAACATCCTACGAATTCCACCGACACACTTTCCCATGGACGACTCGGAATAGGGAGTGGTGTGTAGAGCCCAAGTTTTCTATTAGAGGGCTTTGACATAGAACACATCACACGTCCCTTTACAAAATGGGTTACAATGTTTTTTATATGGGGCCAAAAGCAAAACCTTTGTAAATGACATAAGATTTTTTTCGACACCAAAGTGACCAGACACAAGAGAGGTATGCGCCTCTCAAATTACATGTACCATTTCTGCTCTAGGTATGCACAATTTCCCAAGGTGATGCAACAAATTCCCCTACAAATGATAGCTGTCCACCTGTGAACCATGAGTTAGTTTTGCATATATTGCTTTAAATTTATCATCGTTAGCGTATTGTTCAACATAACTTTAAAAAGACAATGAAGCATTATGAAAAATAATAGAAGCAAAAATAGGAAGGCGAGAGAGCATATCTGCTACTTTGTTACTAGTGCCCTTCTTATACTTTTTTACCTAATGAAACTTCTGTAGAAACCCCATCCACCTGAAATTATGGGACTGTTGTAGCTTGGTATGTGACTGAAGATATTGCAAGGGCTAATGATCCGTATAGATGATAGTCTCCTTGCCGATCAGGTAGTGTTTCCACTTTTCACACTTTGGACCAAGGCATACAATTCCTTGTTGTAAGTGGGTTAATTGATGACAGTATGGGAGAACTTATCCAAATGGTAACATATTGGATTATTCTACTGCAATAGTACAACTCCCATGTCGTACCCACTAGCATCGATTTTGATCTCAAAAGGCTATTGGAGACCGGGTAAAGCCAAGACTGGTGTGGTGCTGATTTTCTCTTTCAGTGCTTCGAAGGACTTCTATGCTTTCCTCCCCATTGAAAGGCTTGTTTTATACTTTTTAGTGTGTGTAAGGGTGATGCAATAATGGAGAAGTTGGCAATGAACCTCCTCTAGTACTGTACTTCACTTAAAAAACTACGGACCTCTGTTACATTGGTAGGCTTAGGCCATTTTACAATCACCTCAAATTTGGAGGGATCTATTTTTAATTGAAAAGTACCAATAATATGACCAAGGTAAACCAAATAGGTTTTCCAAAACTCACACTTGACAATTTTACATAAAATTATTCCCTCTTTAATACATCAAACACTTTCTTTACATGGCATACATGTTCATCCCAAGTCATACTAAAGACAACAATATCATCTAAATGCACAAGGACAAATTCATCAATGAAAGGCCTAAAAGGATCATTCATGACCCTCATGAATGTGGCTATAGCATTCCCCCATTCAAACAACCCCTGTTTGGCCTTAAAGGAAGTTTTCCACACGTTCTTCTCTACAATTCTGACCCGGTGATAACCACTGCGCAAATCCAATTTGGTGAAATAGATAGCATTCTTTAATTGATCTAACAAATCATCAATGCGAGGGAGAGGGTATCGATTTTTCACTGTGATTTTGTTTAGCGCCCAATAATCCATGCACATCCTCCATGTGCCATATTTCTTGGGTACTAACATGATCGATGAGCCGCAATGAGAAGTACTTGGATGAATGACCCCTTGGTTCAACAATTCCTATACTTGCTTTTTGATCTCCTCCATCTCGATAGATGACATATTGTACATACCAATATTTGGAAATGGAGCATCATGCTGCAAATGGATCACATGTTGGATTTCTCGTTTCGGAGGCAATCGTTTGGGTTCCTGAAATAATTCATCATAGTAAGAAATAAAATCACATAATTCCTGCTTATGAGCCGGATCACATCCTCGGAAAGAATCATATATTTCTTCATCTTTTTCTCTCACAACCATGAGCAAATACCCCTTGTTGGAATTCACCAATCTCTTCATCTATCCTGCACTTACAAGACTGGCACAGACCTTGGTTTGATGAGCTCTTACAATATACTCTACCCCATCTTTTGTGATTTGGTATTTATTTTCATGTCGAAAGAAAACTGCTTTCCTGTTGTAAAGATGGGGACTCCCTAACAAAATACCACATATATCCAATGGTATGACATCCAGTTCTACTTCATCCACCAGTTTATAAGCAATTAAAAATTTAACCTTACATTGCTCGGTTACATTTAGTTTTACTTTGTCATGTATCCATCCAAGGGGATAAGGTTTCATATGAGGCTTAACTTCTAAGCCTAAATTTTTAACCAAGGATTCTGAGATTAAATTTTCTTGAGAGCCTAAATCAAATATATTTTCTACTTTTATATGATTTATGACGACTCTAATATGAAACGACTCAATTATCTTTCGTTCATAAGGAAGAGGCTCATCTGTTGAACTTGCGCTTTCATGCGATTCAGAGTTAACATGAACAGAATGAGTACCTTTTGTGCCTGTTGCTGTGATCAATTCCTCATCGCCAGAGTTAGATCCAAGGTCTTGCTGCATGGTTGCTACCATCTTTTTCTTACCCTTTCCTCCATATCTCTTTGGCTTCTTTTTTGGGTACAACTTCCAACAATGAGCGTCGTCATGACCTTCCGTTTTGCAGTGAGTCAAATAAGGCTCTTCTCCTTCATCCTTCTTCTTTGATGTTTTCTTCTTTTCCTTTCCCTTTCCTTTCCCTTTGAATTTTCCATTTGAAGGTTTAAAAGATGGTTTCTTTGAATGATCATCCTTATCATTTTTTCCCCTGTTTTCAAGATGAATGGCCTTTACACTGGCCAAGTCAATGGTAGTAGGTTAAAAAATTAACAATGAATGTCTAATGTAACTATGTAATGACCCAATGTACTTAGTTACAACTTCAGCTGAATCTAATGAAATGCCCAAACTTAGCACTTGTTTTCTAAATTCCTCGGTAAAGCTTCACACGTTTTGTCCTTTACCTTGCCTTAGGTACTACCACTCCATCAAGGATTTTTGCTTATAACACAAGGGATGGAATTCATCTTTAAGTGCAGCAACGAAATTTGACCATGATGAAATAAGGTTACCCAAATTACTGTTGCCTTGAAGTTTTCTCTCCCACCAAATCAGAGAGGCGCCATTCAGTCGAAGAGAAGCCAACTAGATCTTTGCCTCATCCTCAACCATATGTTGAATCCTGCAGTAGAGTTCAAGATACCTAATCCAGCTGTTAATTTTCTCTCCATTACTTTCACCATTATACATCGGTAGATCAAAATTTAAATTTAACTTAAAGAAAGGTTTATTAGATGCATTTCTTGAATTCCTATGATGATGGTGAGAGGAGGAGGAAGGACTTTCACTCGCTGGAGGAGAAGGAGGTGGATCTCCTCCATTATATCCATGTCCTGAACCTTGTACTTCTGAAGAATTCTCCCCTGCTTTCTGTAGTTTCTCAAGTCTAGAGAACAACTTTTCAACCCGATCTGCCATGGTGTATAAGGTCTTGCGGAAGTTGAGATATTCCTCATTTCAAACATCGTCGTCCATGTTTCTTCTATGATGTGCACGTCTCGCTTCGGGATCAAAAGACTGTAGTGTCCCCTTGCCTCTTTGTAGCGTGTTTCTAGTTAGCATACAAGCATGTAATTCACATCTACAAACACTTGCTTTGATACCACTTGATCCAAAATATTTTGCTTGAGATGTGTTAAAGAATTACATGTGAAAATTGCAGCTTTAAACAAGAAACTTTAAAGGAATAAACATAAGAAGAGAGAAGAAATTAACATCATGAAAGAAGACACAGAATTTATATCAGAGTTCATCTAGGAGGGACTACGTCTCCAAGCCCTGCTTAAATAATGGGGAGGCCCTCTTTCATTAAGTGGAAAAAAATGAAAGCACAAGTATAAAATGAGAAATTACACCCTTATACCTTAATAGATGAAAATTCCCAAAAATTGAAGACCTCTAATGAAGAAATGGAAAACACTATTGTATTCGTGGCATTGAGATGTGCAAAATCCATATAAAATTTTCCTTAATATGAAAAAGTGAAAATATGAACCCTTTGGAAAATGGCTCAGATCATGGTTCTGCCCCCTCTTTCACCGTTCTCATGGTTCCACCGTCTCATTTTCCATGCCCATTCCTGGCTTCCTGGGCACACTTATGAATGCAAGGTTTAAATATAAAAATGTTGGCGGACTTCGTTGGGCGAATGGTTATGCTCCTCATTTGGAGGGAGGGGGTGGGGTGGTCAAACCCAGACCCCTCCTTTTTTTAGTTGGTTTGCATTTGATAAACCGCAAATTTATTTGTACAAACCTATCACACACATTTTATTGCCAATAGTATGCTTGGAGGGGGGGAGGGGGGTCGAGCCTGCATTGGGCGACTTGCCCTCTTATCCCCATTGGCTCCGTCGACAATTGGAATATGTGGCATGGTTGGCGGTGGGGTTCACAACCCCTGCCACCATATACAAAAATGGTTGTCATGTAACATGGAGGTTTGGCGGTGGGATTGACAAACCCCACCATTCGTATTAATATATGGCTGCCGACCCTATTTTTAATATGTAATATCCCAAAATGGAATAATGCATTCATAAGAAAACAAAATATTTGTAACACAAAAAATGTACATGTAAAGATTAAATAATCATAGAATATACAGAATAGGTGAGCCTTTTATTATCATTGGAGATGGATAAACAGTACAACAGTGCTCAAATATATGCACTCAAGCCAAACACATAGGCTAGAAAGACCATGAAAACATGCCAAAGTAGGCACTGCGTAACTAGAGAGCTATTGGAAGAAATGTTGTGTTGTCCCTTCAGCTGATGATGTAAATATAACTGTTGGCTGAAAAGGGAAATGCATATCTACAGAAATCTAGAGCTCTAATGATGCCAATATTTTAGAGTCGGGCTCTATGATGGCAACCCAAGATAACCCAGAAAGGATTTCTCAGATTTGTCAATCTAAGAAAATCACCCTCTTGGGGTTTCACTATACAACTGTTGGGTATGCAGATCTGTAGGTAGATCTGAAAAATATATGGGTGAAATATGTCACAAGATCAGATCTAAGTTTGAAGGGCTGATCCCTTCACTAGATCCTCAAGCTAGAAGCTCAATATCTAGCTCCTCAATCCTCCTCTGAAGATTGTAGCTACTGCTACACAACTGATCAAAAAAATTGCACTGTAAAGGAAGGAGGCTCTCTAGCCTACTGCTATGATATGAAATGAAGCTTAGAAATGATGGGAATAATGAATATAATGTGAAGGAATGGTCCTCCACTGGATTACTAGATGAACTGCTAGCAACTCCCCTTTTCCCTTGGATCTGCAAGAATGGAATGCGCAATTCCTGATGGAAATCCTACTGCTAGGAGATGAATAATAGATGGCCTAATGCCTGATACAAATCTAAAGTGTTGGAAGGCTGATCTTGAAGCTCAATGTGATAGGATGAATCCTTCACTGGTTCCTCAACTGAAATATTGAAGGACAAACTCCTCCTCTTAAACTGATCTTCAGAAATGTACAATGTTTGAAAATGAATGTTCTGCAAAAAGTAGGAACAATATGGCACCAATGCCTGGTGATGAATGTAGTGAAAACACTCTTAATTTGAGATCACTGAAGGAAAGAGGTGGGATTCCCGCTTAGGAACACCCTGTGCTAAACAACACTGCAGACTTATCTAAACAACATAAGAGTGCATGGAATTTCAATGAAAAATATAGATCTAAATAGATCACAAATAAATAATCCAAAATCCCCCTTCTATGTTTCCTTCATCTTCATTATATAGTTTGTGAACCTTCTCATGCCTTGGCCCACCTCATAACTGCACTTTACATGTGGACATAGGTCTCCATGTTGACTACGCTATCTCTCCATGATCTCCATCATGTGTGAATGTAATGATCACCCTCTCCATCATTTGTGCATTAAATGCACTACTCCTCCATCATCTCATCATGAATGCTCTATGATATTACATTTGATTCCTTCCATGATCTTAGTTGACTGCTTCAACCTCCATGATCTATCTCATTAATGAGACATGATCTCCACTCATTTCACATTAAGTAGCTACTCCACTACTTCATTATGTAGATCTATGAATGAAATATCCACATACACACATCAAAAGTGGATTTTATTTATCTTTGGGGTTTTCATGTCCCTCCACCCTCTTATGTACTTAATTAAATATGAAAATTAATAACTCTAATATTCTAATTATCTTGTGGAAAAATTGTGAATATTACAGTCCTCCCCGGCAAGATGTTTCTTGACCTCAAGAAAATGAAAAAGTGGATGCTACAACAAACATCCTCCCTCCAAATGGCATCCTCATGTGGAAGGCCTCCCCATTTGTCACAATGTGTCGTGCATGTCCAGCTCCAAAGCTGCTGTTAGTATGAATCTTAATCACAAGCGTACAAAAAAGATTCACTTTAGTCATGCATAACAAACAACCCTAACAGCAAATATGGTTGCCAATATCTTTAGATCTGCAATTAGTTGACCAAGATAAATGCTGCAAAAATCTAGATCTATGCATTAAAAGACATTAAGTAGTAAATAAAAGCAAGAGTTGCTCCATGCATCCAATAGACAAGACAAGATTGTTTTAAAGAATTATTGTATTTTTTGACACCTAGGAAGGGAACATAGAAAGATGTTACCTATCCCCCTCAATGGGATG
Organism: Pinus albicaulis; assembly: GCA_034641835.2. NCBI lineage: Eukaryota > Viridiplantae > Streptophyta > Pinopsida > Pinales > Pinaceae > Pinus > Pinus albicaulis. The sequence goes on from CM076570.1 coordinate 142,001,069, forward strand.
GGTTCTTGTAAGTCCTCAGCACTTCAGATATAAAATCCCTCTCTCTTGATGGTATTGAAAACCCAGAAAAAAATGGAACTCAAAGGGAGCTCACAAGAAAAATGGTAGCAAAATATGACAATAATGGTGGATCAAAGTCAGACCAAAAGTATAGATCCAGAGTGATCTTTAGGCAACAAAAGGTAGTGAGTGAATGGAAAAACACTTATATTTATAACAAAATATTGAGTTAGTCTAGATATTGGTGCATAGTTAAAATATTATTAACCAATTCCAGATCCAACTTTTATGGAATATTTTATTATATTTGTTGTAGTGAAAAAGAATTTGACTTGGGTCAAATCCCTTTATTTGTAAATAATAAATAAATAAATGATTTATTTATTATTTTAAGGATGTGGTTGAGTAATAATCAAATAAATAATGATTTATTTAATTATTTATGAGTGATTTAGTCAAATTTAACAAGGAATATTACTTAAATAAGGTTTAAATAATTATTCCTAGAAAATAATAATATAAATAATAATTTAACTAATTAAATTTCATGTTTTGGGTTAAATATAACCAGGAATATTAATTAAACTGATTTTTAACTAATTATTCCTTGAGGAAAATCAAACAAATGTGGATTTATTTAATATTTCCTCATGGGGTTTCCTGTTTAGACCATAAACAACTTAATAAAGGTTGTTTACTAAGTTATTTTTCATAGTGAAAGAAATTTTACTTAGGGTAAAATTGGTCTTACATGGTGTACTTAGGTCCATCTAATAGTAACAGGTTGGATGAAAAAAAAATGGTGTAACAGATTTCCCTCGAGCATGCGAGCGTTAGGAGCTAATCGTATGGCCAAAGTACGTTGTAAGAACTCAATCACTAGACACCGAAGGGGAAGTAAAAGAGAGAGAAATATAAGGTAGACGAAAGCACTAGAGGACTAGACCTTGAGGAGGCGAGACTTACAGGTGCGACAAGTCTCTTTTATGAGTGAGTACTTGTGCTATAGGCAGCGAGGGAGGCATACCTATGCCCACCGAGACAAAGTACAAAGAATAATGCATCCAGTAAACAAGGGACTGAAAAATATAGTACATGCTGGCATAAACATGAGCCAGGTAAAAACATGATAATGAATCCCACATACATACTGTGCCTGGGATAACAGCCATGAAATCTACAATAATATTTGAGTACATGAGATATAAGTTCAACTAAAGTGCCCCTGTAAACAGGAAAGGGCTCTGAAAATTTGACTAACACATGAAAACTGAAAGGCGCTCCAAGTGGCTAAGGTCGACATCATCAAAGTTATGGAGTTGCATCGAAGGTTGTACTGAATAGGTCATCCGGGCATGTGGGGGGCTACCTGAAGGGCCACCCCCTCATGAGGTCTGAAAACATCTCACACACACCCGGGAATCACCGATATCAGTTGTTGCATCACTGAAACATCAATTATACGGATCTCGATCATGCTATAAGGAGTTGGAGCTGAGAAATAATCAAGTCAAAGGGAAATAAGGAGTTCCTTTGCCTGATCTGAGGCACCGAACAAGAGTGGAAGCTAGAACCAAGGTACATCACCCTGAAGATCTGATGTCGATAGAAGGAGGTCTGCCATAGGTGAGGCAAGAAGAGATCCTCAACTAAGGCACGATAGAAAATAGTAGAGCGACTGACAGACTGACAGCATGGATGATGATGAAATGGGTGGGTACTAAGTAGAAGACGGACGACTTCCCTTTTTTAGAGAATAAAGGGCATGGCTGACCTGGCAGAGACTAACACAATATCAAAGGGGATAGAGGATAGTAGGACTAAAAACCATAATGTGCGACACAAGAGAGAAACCAAGCTATGAAGGATGGAGGACTATAGTGGGATACAAAGGGTACTCAGGATAGACTCCATGGATGTGATGATGAATTAACTTGGATGCTCTAAACAAAGATTACTCAATGATGCTGCCACACAGAAAAGGTCCAATGGGGACCATAAAAACATGAGTACAAGATGGTTACTCACGACGAAAATCAACACGAGCATGGACAAGTATGGAGGCAAAGTGGTGCCCCAAGTACAAGTGTTGTAAGTGAATAAATTTGATTTTGAGGAGTGGTGAAGTGACCCTTCTTGGACAAGATGTTTCCTGGTGAAGTATCAAATCACAAAAAATCATGAGCTAGCTACCTAAAATAAATAAAACAAGAATTTCAGGAAGGAAATGCTTAAGGGTAATATTTCTTAAGATAGAGTGCATTACGAGGATTAGGAAGGGGATGCCATTTGAAATCCTCTAAGAGATATACCCCATTAATTAAATCCTTACTAATGATGTAAGGTCCTAGCCAGAATGAGTCAAACTTCCGATGACCAAGGACATCATGGGCCTGGTCATACACCAGAAGAAGATCACCTTCGTGAAAAGTACAAGGGTGGAATTTTCGGTCATACTGAGCTTTGATGATTTTCTTAGCCGCTTCGATGGTTTGTAATGCAACACGACGGTCTTTGGAAGCACGCTCAAGCATGATAAGTCGTTGTTCTAAAGGTTGGGTGTCAGGGAGAAGTTAGACAGCTAGATGAAGGGAAGGGATTTCACACTCGATCGGTAACATTGCCTCCTCTCTGAAAACAAGGTGAAAAGGAGTAAACCCAGTGGCGATTTTAACAGAAGTTCTATAGGCCCACAAAGTAGGGAAGAGCATGAGGTGCTAGTTTGTTTTTTTCTTATTCAACGTCCGTTGAAGCATGGTTTTAAGGATTTTATTGACTGCTTCAACTTGGCCATTACCTTGGGGGTAATAGGAGGAGTAATATTGGTTCTCAAAACCCAAAAATGAGGATAGATCACGCCATATCTCATCCTCAAAATGTCGGCTATGGTCAGAGACCAATTGTTTTGGAACTCCGAATCAAGCGATAACATGGTTAAAGAAAAAGAGCGCTGTGGTAGCCGCTGTGTTGTTAAACGTTGGCATGGCCTCAACCCATTTGGTGAAATAGTCAACTGCCACAATGATATACTTGTGGTTACTAGCAGACGATGGTCGACACTCCATAAAGTCTATGGCCCACTTACAAAATGGACCAGCTGAGATGACAGGATGGAGGGGAGTTGGAGGGGCTCGTGCCTTAGGGGAAAAATGTTGGCAATTGGAACAATGTTTGACTGATTCAATGAAATCACCGAAGAGAGAAGGCCAAAGGTGTTGGAGCACTTCTGAAGGTGTTTTTTTTCACTTTGGAGACTAAACAAGCCCATGGCCACCGAGATTGGAGGTCAAGCCTAGATCATCTGGGAACCAAATTCAAAGATTCAATAGTCACTTTTGGGGTTTTAAAGTGTTATGGAGCCAATGGAGAATTTTGCAAATCCATTGAAGAACTACAAGTGTATGTAAACATACATTTGACTCATCATCCCAAGAGGGCCTAGCTAGTTGAAGCAGGTCCATGGAGATGTAGCCCAGGAGGGGTGAACTCTGTTATCATCCAGGATGGGCTATGAAGGTAAAGGGTTTGGAAAACATGCACAAGGCATAGTTGAGCCAATTGTTTTTTAGGAAAGGCATAAGTATTTGGGTCTTGGTTATGGAAAAAATGATGGAGAAGGATATAAAGCCATGAAGGCACATGAAGGTGTTCCAAGAAGGAATTTCATTTCATGTTCATTACCTCAAGCTTGTGAAGATTTTGTTCATGAGGAATGCAAAATTTTTACACCCACTTTGCAAGAAGGTTCTCATAAGCATGCAACTAATAGGAATGACGAAAAAGAGGATGTTGAAAGCTCTAAAGTCTTTGAATGCATTGTTGGTATTCCGAAGAGAGCCATTACCTTATCAAAATCACGTCCTCAAGAAGGCGACAAAGGTGATGCTCAAGGTATAAATCTTCTTTTAATCAAGTTGCTTTTGATTATGATAAACATGGCAAATTATTACATAATATTTGTAGAAAATTTGCATGTTCCTTTTGCGGTTTGAATAACCATAATGTTTCAAGGTGTTGGAAGAAGATAGCCATGCACAGGAAATTTTTGAAGCAAAGGAGGCGGGAAGCCAAAGGTCCATTGGACAAATAAAACCATGTTGAAAATAAGATTCAATTTTTTTTCACTCATTTCCATAATCAATGTCATATTGCAGACAAGTGTTAGAATTTGTATCCATCAAGTCATCCATGACAATTGAAGAAGGTGGAGAAACAAAATGGCAAGAATGCAAAAGAAGATTCCATAACTGATGTGGGTCAATATGATTCACATGAAGATGATGTGCAGTTGAAATAAGCGCCATTGAAATTGTTTGGTAAGAGATGGTTATATTTCTTATTCAATTAAGGCTTTGCATGTCTTTTGATGTTGATGAATTTCTTTTCCAATGGAATGCATGTTGCATGTTTACGCTAGGAAGGTGATTGAAAGTGGAGTATGTTTACTCACTTTATTGCAGAAAAATTTGTTCATTTCAGCTTTAAGTACATCTACATATGAATGGGGTTCTTGTACTTATTATTGTACTTGTGAGAGAGTTGAAGAATTATATATATGCATGAGATTTTGTGTGTATGAACAGTGGAATTTTGATGGTTCCATAGTGCTTGAACATGCATGAGTAATTAACTTGTGTTGGTCAATTTCTTTGTTTAACATGTATGTTCTCAACTTAAGAGTGTTGATCATTTGCACATGCATGAGTTTCGACTTGTGTTGGTCAATTGTGTGTTAAATGCATGTCATATAAACTTGGAAGAGTTGATTTTGTCTCCAAAGATGAAAAGGGGATGTTGATGAACTGTTTCATGAAATGTGAAATTCATTTTGTTTTGGGAAAAGAATCATCAAATTATTACACATACTTATGTTTGACTCAAGAGTCAATCATTGGAAGAGACGTGTTTTTTCGACTTGTATTTGGTTGATAAGTTTTGACACCAAGATGTAAGAGTACATGACGATGTTCACATGATGTGAAATTTGTTGCTTTGAAGGAGCAAGAGGATATGTCATCAAGTTATGTTTCTTGCGTGATGTGTTTTTCAGATACAAACAACAACCATCAATCTAAATATGTTGTGTTTGTGACAAGATGTCAAATAATTTCAGCCAAAAATTTTGCAGCCATTGTAGACCATTTTATGTGTTGACGCTAAGAAGAGGAGATGGCGAATGCATTATTCCAGATGTGGAATTTGGAACCTTGGAGGTAAAAGAATGGTCATTTATTTTCTTGTTATTACTAATGATTAGAACTCATTGTTTTAGTTCACTTATATGGGCTTAATTTGGGAAAGTGGTTTCCAAGGAGAAGCTTGCATCAAATGCATGTTTCTGTAAAGAAGGAACATGATTCTCAGTGGGAAGGAAATCAGTTAGTTTTCCAAGCACAAAGGAATCGATTTGGTACAAAAAGTGTTATATCAGTGAGCAAGCAACCAACAAGTGTTGGATTGGGTCAACAGCAAAAGGAGAATAGTGGTTGAAGAGCCAAGCCATTGGCAAGGTAAGGCATGTCAGTGAACCCAAGTGGTTGTCATGGAAATTTCTCCAAGTAGAATCAAGATGATAAAACTTGGGAAACATAAGAGTATTCATCTCTTATGAGATAACCAAATTTTGTGGGCCCAAAATCATGTCAATGGTAAGGAGTGATCGGAATCTGGATCAGGGGAAAAAATTAGCTCAAAATTCAAAGTGCTCAGAATTCACCAAACTAGAACAACAACGACCATCCCATCACCAGGAATCCAATGCAACTTGTTTCATCAAAAACTGAGTTCAGATGAAGAAGTTATGGTTTTTTGATCGACGTTCAGAACAGGCAAATTTATTAAAAAAAAATTGCAGAATAGGTACAAGTTGATGACATGGCAGCCCAGTCAGCATGTAGGGAATGTTTTTTAGTTTTTTCCCAATGGGACTCTGACAAGTGTCACTACTGGATTCACCAATTTGGTTTGTGTAGGTGAAAATTTCCCAATGACCTCCTAAGGTTGAATTCGAATTTTTTTTATGAGGGAGGACATTCCAAAAAGGGATTGTCACATGTCCCCCCTGGTGGACCCCCTCTCCAACACCTGGTTCAAATTTCATTTGATATCCTAAGGTCTGAATTTGATACATTATATGGTGGGTGAAATTTTTGGTTTAACCTAAGGTCAAACCAATGGGTTTCAAACCTATGGTATGGTGGAATTATTACAAAGTTCAAACCTTAAGGTGGCATTATAACTATGTTTCAAACCTTATATATATTTCCGCATATATATATTTTTAATTAACTATTATAAGCCAAAGTCTGACTATATATATAATTTGGTGGTAATTGAAATGGGCATAAACCTAAGGTCCGATGGAATATTTTAAAGATGACACGTATATCACAAAGTCTGCAAAGGTTCGATTCAAATGAAGTGGAAGCACGTATGTTTACTATGGCGCATATTTACATATGGTGCAATATATATATATATATATATATATATATATATATGGGGCCCAAAGGTCAGGGTTCGACCCTGTGACCTCCCCCCAATCACTACTGCCTTCACCAATATACCATACAGGAAAGACTTGAAAATATTGGTGCACAGTTGTTATTTGAACCGTATGGGATCCAATGGCGGAGGAAAGGAGGGGGCCAGCCCTCCTCCCACATGACTGTTCCACATAACCCAGTCTTAAGGGTCGAACTCTAATTGTGCTTAACACATAATTAATATATGATTATCTATTAATTAATCACCAATTAAGTTAGCGGCGGATTCGGAGGTGCCCCAAATTCATCGGAATTTCCATATTTGGCGGAGCTAACTAGAGTTTCTCTAGATTTAGAGGCAGAATCTAGGGGAAAATTGAATGAGGCCTATCTTGAGAGTTTTTTGGCCAATTTTGGCTTAGGAAGAGTCATTCCTAGCATATTGGCATGCTCTAAATCCATTGGAACAACTTTCAGAGGCAGAGGAGCGATTCTACAGAGTTTTATGTCATGTTGAATAATTTTGAAGCCCAGGGCTACCAGGAGGGAAGGCTATGGGAAAATCAACTGAAGGCAAAATGGAGTGAATGAAATCATTTTTTGATGTATTTGATGCTTTGAACACAATGATATAGTTTGCAGAGGTGTTGGAGAACTTCTGAAGTTGATTTTTTCCCTTTGAAGATTAAACAAACCCATGGCCACCGAGATTGGAGGTCAAGCCTAGATCAGTTGGGAACCAAATTCGGAGACTGAATAGTCATTTTTGGGGTTTTAAAGTGTTATAAAGCCAATGTAGCAGGCTAAAAATCCATTGAAGCACTACAAGTTCATGTAAACATAAATTTGACTCATAATCCCAAGAGGGCCTAACTATTAGAAGCAGGTCCATGGAGATGTAGCCCAGGAGGGGTGAACTCCATTATCATCCATTGTTTTATTGCTATGTTGTGTGTTATTTATTTGTATTTAATTTTCTATATATGAGTTTTTAAAATTTAATTAACTCATTATTTTATCATCAAGGACACATGAAACTTGACACATAAACCACTTCACAAGTGGTTAACTTGATACGATCCTAATCACACATGTTTAATACTGATGAGGGAGCTAGCATAGAAATAACTATTTTTCCCATATTTAGATCAACTGATCAAGTGAACTTCTCTGCATGCACAAACTTGAAGGAGCTCCCATATTCTCCTTCGCATTCTACACAAGTATATCACCTTCCCTAGTCCTTTTTCCACCTTCTCTGGATGGTTTTTCTAGAGTGGATGTCTCCATTATCTACTTCTCAATTTTTGGCTTCTCCAAAACTTCTTGAGGCTCCTACTTTGGAGCTAAAATCTCCTCTTCTTGTGGGATTTGAAGCTCCCTCTCAATAAAGCACCACATCGCTTTCTCCTCATCAAATTTTACATACCTTTGCACAAATTTCATTCTGAGGGGTGGAAAGTACACACGATACTTGTGAGGATTTTTTGTGTAACCAAAAAATACCCCCAATTCTATTATCATCTCAACCTTATTCCTTGATTCTTTAGATATATGGCAGTAGAAAGAGGCTCCAAAAATCCTGAAGTGCGGCAAATCTTGCTTTATCCCCGAGAAATCTTCCTCTAGTGTAATCATGCCCAAAATCCGATGAGGACTTCAATTCTGCAAATAGACTATTGTGTTGCATGCCTCTTCCCACAAAGGAAGTGGTATGCCTTGATCATGCAACATAGCCCTCACATCTCCCACAATGATACGTTTCTTTCTCTCATCTACCCCATTCTACTATGGGTTGTGGGGTGTTGTCAGCTCTTGTTGAATGCCTTCTTTCACACAGAAATTTTTGAATTCATTCGACGTGTGCTCACCTCCATTATCGCTCTGAGAGAATTCACCTTCTTGTCAATTTCTTTCTCAACTAGTGCCTTGAATTCTATTAACTTGGAGAATGTCTCATCTTTCTTCGCATGAATAATATCCAACACTTTCGTGAGAAGCCAAAAAAAATTAAAAAATATTTATATGTGGAAACGAAGGTTGTCAAGAAAGTCCACAGACATCAGAGTGGATCCTTTCTAAGACTTCATGTGCTTTGTTGTTTTGATCATGGAATGTGGATTTTGTGTACTTCCCCAAGGTACATCCTTCTAATCAAGTGCTCCTTTAGGGAGGCCAATGTTTATTTGATGAATAATATTCAAGGTGCCATGATGGAAATGGCCAAATATCTTTTGCCAAAGTTCACTGACATAGAAACCTTTCAATTTCTCCACCTTAGTGCTTAACGCACCACAGTCTTCCACATCTAGATTATATAGGTTCTTCACACTAACCCTGATATACTTCACTTGTCTTGTGGATATGTGTCTTAAGAATTCTTTTTCTTTGATTAAAATCAAATAAAAACGATGGTCTTCCAAAATTGCAACAAATATGATATTTTTCTTTAGGCCTGGAACGAAATGACATTTTTGAGTCTGAGAGGGAATCTTGACTCCCTCTGAAAGGTGAATGTACCAACCCCAGTTGCATTGTACCTTCTGTCATACCCTAACTCAATATGCATATACAAATATTTCTCCTCTAGGTCACTAAAAAACTCATTGCACCCTGTCATGTGGAACAATGCACCTGATTCCAAGTACCACACACTCCCCATCACTATGCTTGTCATGCATGTGATAAGGGTAAAATCAAGCTTGAACTATTAAGCCAAAGCTTCACCTATTGCTCCTCATGAGGTCTTCTTGCTCAAATTTTTGTGTGTACACTTCAAGGCATCGTACCTGAATTCATGACAATTGAATCATTTAATTTTGGACAAATATTTCTTCTTTCCCCCTCGATTGGATTCTAGTTTGGTTTTATATTTATTCCCTTTTCCCTTCTTTCCCTTTCCAACCAATGCAATTTTTTCTTCATCCTCACTCTTGGATGAATTCCCATCTCTGGTATTCGACCTTATTTCCTTCTATACCAAATCAAACCATAAGTGTTCCCAATTCGGTAGTTCCTCCCTCCCATTCACCAAATATTGGTAGCTATGCCAGCTATTGGGAATTCCTAGAAGCGATAGGATTACCAATTAATCTTCTACAACATTAACACCAACCCCATAAAGTTAATCATGAACTTTTGTGAACCTGCTCAGATACTGCGGAATAGTGGCATTCTTCTGCATCTTGATATTTCAAAGTTTATCCTTGAGCTTCAGCATCATGTGATCACTACTATTCTCGAACAATTATCTTAGTGATTTACACATTGTCAAAGGAGTTTCTTTCCCATGGATATTTGAGAAAATGTGATCTTGCACTCTCTCTAAGATTACTCTCCTCGCCTTGGCTACATATTTCCTCCACTGAGCAATGTTATGGGCATCTGATGCCTGTGGTTTTGTAACATATGTACTGATGTAGTCTAGCAATCCATTTTCATCCAATATTACTTCCATACGATCCTTCCATGAGATGAAATTAGAGTTTCCTTCCAAGGAATAATCTAGCCTCATCCAATTGAAGGTAATATTCCCAACTCTATAGAGATCCTGCTACATTGAACTGAAAATTAGAGCCTCTTGAGAAACAACTTAAAAATTCCTTCTCTAATGTGAATCCTGCTTTGATACCATGTAGAAATTATGATGTAGATTTGCAACTAATCAATAAATTTTAATCAAAATCACAAGACACAAACATATTCTACTACTTTGTGGAATTCAATTCACAATTTATAACATCAATCACAAATATTCAATGATAAATAACACACATGCACACATCATTTTTCCACGAGAAAGAAATTTGCTAAAAACACATTTGCATGCTTGCATTAATCTGATGAATAGAGATGTATTACAATTTGTAGCTCAATCTAAGCTCAACCTACAAGTGAATAACCTATCTCTCTGCTCACTAAGAAGCTCTGACCCAGACTTAGACAATTCCTGCCTCTTATTAAGCCCCTATTTCCTTGCACAATTCCTAAGGAAATTAGGCCCTATTATTTAGGAATTTCCTCCAAAATGATTGTGTAATTCCAAATTTTTATCATCTGAATACATGCAACACCTGTACACTCAAGACTATTCTACAATTGATGTTACGCTGCCTTGGAATCCTACTACACAATTGACCTTCCACTAGTTCCTCCAACAGTTAACACTAGTTTAACTGAAAACAACATGAAATAATGGACCTTAATTGCTACAAATTAGAAATCACACATGCTTAACTGAACTCTAACTCCTCTAACTTGAATTTTATAAGCTAACAGAGTGGGAAAATCCATGTCACCTCATTTAACTGCACCCAAGTTCTTTGTTGATGTGGAAATTTGAATTTTCCCAATTTGACCAAGGCAAAATCAAATTGAGAATTTCTTGCTGCATTTTTCAACATCTAGGGCACACACTAGAAACAAATTTCTTCAGCATGATAAGTACTTATAATGATTTAATTTGCATCAATTCTACATAAAATTCATACAATATCATTAAGCATTTACACGAATGAATTTTTCAACCATAAAACATGACAAAGAAATAAATATAACCATGATACAATAAGACAAGAGACACAAAAAATTTAGGCCTAAGGCTAGAGGAAAACCCAGAAAAAAAATTTCCTTATGAGAAAGAGAGTTACAGATTAATCATTACATCAAAAGTAATAATATCAAGATAATATCCAAACCAAAAACCAGGACCATGATCAAATTCCATGACAAATAACGAGCTCTTGAAATTTCTTCCCTCAATTAAATTTAATCCATCTCGTAAAATTTCGGTCCTCCTTGCAATTTCTTTAGATCAAAGATGCACAATACCAATTCTATGTGTAAAAATTAGGATAAAATGTCTCTTATTGATAGACTTGAGGACGGGGTCGAATGGGTGCCTCTTGGGGGCTCAACGAACCTAAAATTGTAATATCCCCTCGTTCATTTCCCATGTAAATAAAATAAGAATAAGGTCGTGGGACATGTGTTCCAAGCTAAATGTTGGGAAAAACACTTTAGTGGGCATCATTTATGATTATTAATGGCTATGGAAATTGGTAAAGGAAAAGAGGAAATAATTGTAATTTATTTATGAAAATAAAAGAAAATAGGAGAAAAGGAAGGTGAAGAGACATATTTTCATGCAAGGGAAATTAGAGGAAAATGAATAAAATAGAGGCCTCAATGATAAAAAGGCATAAGAGAATTAGTTCAGAGTTTTTTTTAGTTTATCTTTTTGACCGGTTTATGGTGTAGCTCTAGTTAATTCTCTCACACTCTCATTATCTCATACTCTTGCACACTTAGAGAATTCTTGGAGCATTCTAGCGTTCCCTTGTATTGGAGAAAGAAATAAAAAGAATGTAAGGGAGTGCAAGGGAATAGTTGGATCAGCAACTACAACAGGAATACTTTGTAGGTAATAGGTTGCATGTGTGATTTCCTTGTTGAATTTTGGATGCATGGTATATACATGTCATTCCTTGGTTATGTGTTGTAATTGGCATGGATATTTTCCAAGATTAATAGTGATTTTAGCTTTGCCTTGCCATTTCTTGGATATCTATGGTGTTATGGGTTTCTCACTTGTTTTTTTATTGGTGCTCATATTCCCAATGGTTGTGGGTTGGTAAAAACGCTCTGGAATACCTAGAACAACTTGGGTTGAGTTACTAGTTCATGGAGTCGTAGATTGGGACCAAATGCTCTGGAAGATAATGCCTCCACATCTTCAAGTCATGGAAGTAGCTCGAGCAGTGACAACAGTTCAAGCGAAGAATGATTATCATTATGTTTGGATATCAAAGCAAGGTGTTGTATTTTTTGAAATATTTGTTTATGAAATTATACATTTTGTTTAATGTAATGGACATAGTGTCCCAATTGAAAGACAAAGGGATACCAATAACTGTCCCATTATGTATGACAAACACTGTTATATATATATATATATATATATATATATATATATATATATATATAGTAAAATATGTTTTAATTTATTCTATTGCATTCTCCATTGTCACTGTGAAATGTAACACCACTGATTAAATTTATGGATGATTAGATATTATATGAAGAGATGTGAAATCTGATGATATGATATAACAAATTAATACAAACATTACATTCAAATGCATTAATAAAAATTTAATTAATATGAATATTGTTATAATATGTGTCAACCATTGATGAATAATGAATTTTAAAAAATCACAATAATTGCACTGTCACAGATCGACGTTTCTAAAAAATACAAAATGAGCATTGGTGTGTGTCAGTTATTGTACATCGGTGTGTTTGTATGATACAATGCATAGGTGTGTTTCTACGACCTATGGGCACCACAAAAATACAATACCAATTATAACTCTCGGTGCATTTGTGCGATACTGCACACTGATGTGTTTATGTGAGACTACGCACCGGTGCGTTTGTACGACCTATGGGCACCACAAAAATACCAATACGAATTAGAATAATCAGTGTGTTTATCTGATACTGCGCACTGGTGTGTTTCTATAAGTCTACGAACTGGTGTGTTGATACGACCTATGGGCACTGCACAAATACCAATACCAATTAGCACAACCCCATGCGTTGTATCACCTATAGTGCTCCCGGTGCGGTTTTAGACCTTTACGGCTCGGTCCATGCACCTTTGACCGCCCCGGGCCGACCGTATAGATGACACACATTGGTGCGTTGACACCTTAGTAGCGCACCGATGAAAAAAACATCTGTAATAACCTCTGGCAGCCCAATTTTTTTAGTTGTGTTTAAATTCCGTTAAAAGCTCTGCCAAAACCTCCATTACCAAAAATGGATGTTGTAGAAAATGTTTTTTTGACAATTTTGGCCAATTTTATAACACTAAAAACCTCATTTATAACCTCTGCTAGAGGGTCTTTTCCTTGTAGTGAATGAAGAACATCAGCCCTTCGGCCCTTCAACACTTCCATGTATGAACTTTTGAGGACCCTGGCACTTTCATGTTTGAGTTTTTTGTTATCGGCAGGACTTATGACTATGCCTCAGATGAAAAAAAATTGAAATTTTTCCCCTCTACCCTCAAGGATGCAGCCTTGATCTAGTTCGTGGGTCTGCCTCGGAACAACATCACCAACTAAGCCCAAATTCAAGAGTCCTTCAACAAAAATTATAGAGACTATTGCAGGTCCAAAGAAACCAAGGAAGAAATATTTAGGATGACCCTAGGGCCTGATGAATCTCTAGAGGATTATGAGGAGAAATTACAACTGAAATTCAAAAGGGCCAACTGCACCCTTGATCCTAGATCATTCAACTTAGTTATGCTCTGAGGAATCAGGGAAGAAGTGATATAAACCCTTAATATGTTGTCTGGAGGAGATATATATCAGCTACCTTATAAGGACATTAATACTATGTTCAGAAATCACTCTAGGGAAGTGCTATGAAGGTAAATCCTCTCTGCAGACAGAGACAATCCCTCTAGCCCTAGGGTGGGTCTAGTAACAAAAGGACACGCTAAAGTGTTTCTTCCTAGTTAATGAATGAAGAAAACACGTGGTAGATTTACCTACCTTGAATCCAACGTTGTCGATGTTGCAGAATGAGTAGTGGTCTCTCGCTCTTGCCTTGGCAAATCATAATCCCTTTGTTGTCACGCTCAGATACCTGCACATAGGACAAAGAACAAGAACAACATATAATAGGATAGTTTCATTCACAACTATTAGCCAGTCAAATAGGGCTAAACATGTTGCATCAAATAAACATCATAACACAATAGTGGAACCAAACAATAGTCATGTATATTAATGAATAGAAGGAAGAGTACAACCGATGCTTTGACGTCGCAGTCTCCTCCAGCGGGGTTCAGACGAAGCGCGTCTCAACTGTTGATCAGGGAATTCAGACTCAATCTCTCTCAAAATTCATCGACTCAAGCTCTCTCAACACAATATTTCTTACTCTATCTCCTCTAGCAGCTTAGCTATAGTATAATTCTCTTAGTTCATCTATTCAGCCGTTCAGCTATAGTTTGTTCATCTAGCTTCTACTAAATGAGATAGTTTCTTATATAGAGGGAAGAGAGGAGGTTGGGATCCCTACAAAGGTGGGAGGGATTCCTATCCTTTAGGAGAGTTCCAAGGGAGGTGCAAACTACTAACTAGAGGAAGGAGTCTATGGTTGTTTCAGTTCAACCACTCCCAATGACTCATCCCCGAGGTGGTTGGAATGGAACCTCCGCCTATATTTTTTTTTTAAATCCATAAATAGCTTGGCGCGGGTGTCTAACTGGCACAGAGTTCCACCTGGCGCGGGCTCAGTGTTAAATTTCCTGGTCGGCACGAGGGTGTAACGGGCCACTCACGCCAAGGAAAAAATAGGGATTTTCACAGCTCTGCTTAGGGAAATGTCAACAAGAAGAATGTTTCTCTCATAAAAAAGGATGCAAGGATATTATTTTCAAAGCATGACACTGCTTATTGGTCACAAAAGTGACCCTCCAATGTGCGAGTTGGGGATTGTAGGGATAGTGACAAAATGTTGTGTAACAGATGCCCCCTAAAGCATGAAGTCCGAGAGAGAGGGAGGGGTGAAATGCTTTATGAGAATGCATTTGAACCAAACACCACTGTCGAAAGACCTACAATTAAAAATACAACTGATATATGTGATGCATGAATCATGTGGCATGGGCGTAGCCATCCATAATAGAGTACATAAAAACTGATATCCGAGGTATGGACACAGTGATATAGCAGGAAGGATCAATAAATAGACTCAGGTATGGTCTCAACCATCCAATCAAGAGATTCATGCAATAAGTCATAATGAACCACAAAAATCCGCAGCCTGGAGTTTATCAAACAAAACCCAGGGTCTTGCGCTCCATCTCGACCTAAACAAGTACAATTTCGAGCATGCGAATGTATGAGCTGAAGTCGAACATGCAGGAAAATCGTCTTATTACCAGCCAATGATGAAAGCTGTTAACAGACACAAGAGAAACCACCAATGATGAGATGGCCCTCAAGGTACAAAAGGTACAATCTACAGAATGTGAAAAATTATCTGACATCGAACATCCGCAGAATCAATTGATTGAAGGTCAATGATGTGCACCTTGCATCAAATGCGAAAAACCTGCCATTGAGGCATGCAAGCTCCAAGGTACCAGAAGGGAGTCTCTAGATCAAATTCCTAGATAATGAGCTGAAGTCGACAGGAAGTGACTTGGTCAAAGGAGGGCCATAATGTTTCCCACATCATCGACACGAGACAGAGGAACATGATGAAAGTGGATCAGGACCAACATGAGATCATAGGAAGGTTGAAAACTGTAGAGGCAAACTTCTTTTGAATATATCAACAACACGACACTGGATTTGGCAGTTTTTGACATCAAAGGATCTGAGGTCATGATGACGTGGCAAAGAGCAGATGAGAAGTCAAAAAATATTACCCAAACCCATGAAGGCAAAAATGACGAAATGAGATGTCCCCAACTCGACACAAATGCAGACAAGTGCCATGTTCAAGAGTGACATACTGCCAACATAACTAAAACTTGGTTCCATTTCCCCCCACCATTTCTGGCAAGTACCCCAATTATTTTTTTAAACAAGCTTGAAGGGGATAACATATGCTTGCACTATAATTTTTTCCTTCTGAAAAATCCAACCTAGCACATTTTACGAGCCCTAGGAAGGAGGAACTCGAAATAATTTCATGGTGACGAAGTCCGATCTCATCAGGGTTTAACGAGTCTGACAAACTAATAACTCGGCATATTTTCATGTTTGGAGAGTTTGAAAAGAAGGCAGAAAAGAAAACTCCAACAATCCCTTTTCATAGGTAGTCTCACAGATCCGAAAAGGTAGAAAACTGTGTCTGAGAGAACCTCTTAGTCGTGATAGGCTAAGGTATTCCTTTTTCATAAATAATCCATCCCAACCTGAAAAAAGGGTTAAACGTATACTGGGAAGATATCGTTTTGTAGCCATATACGAGTTCAAAACAACAAGACTCTCGACAATATTTTCAATTTTAGAGAGTCAGAAAAGAGCTGAAAGATGACTCCAGTAGTGACTTTTTTGTGTTTTTACCGAGTCTGAAAAAGTATAAAATATAACTCGTTACTTCATCATTGTTGCATGAAAAACCTGTTGCTGCACAAGAGACATGTGTAAAACCCATTTCTCGAAAATAATATAATAAAATAATCAAAAAACATGCCTTAAAACCTAATTAGGGTTGTGAAAAAGTTATAAAATGCCAAAAATGGTAAAAATAATTAATTTTCACTTTTTACCTCTTGTGGAGCAATAGTTACCCATTTCACTGTGCAATCTTACGGCGACGATAATGGCCAATCCAGCAGATCAATCGCAAATCCATCAACTCCAGGTAAGAGCTAAGATCCCTCTCATCATTTTAAATCATTTCTTGCTTTCTGCAATTGTCAATTTCAAATTTTGGGGGAGGAAATGTAAAAATTAAGGCTTTGCGGTTGGCGCAGGTTTCGGGCATGGATTCGCGCCAACCACCCGATTTTTAACACTAGGGCACGCCCATTGGCGTGACTATTTTGGAAACAGTCACGCCAACAACGCAAACCATTTCTAGGAAAAAATATGCATCAAATGCCCCAATTGTTTACAAATTTAAGGGTTAAAATTGACTAATACCACTCATATGAATGTTTTTGCTGGTAGAAAGAGGCAAAATAGTTATTGAATGGAAGGGACAGGAACATAGCGAAGAAGATGAGCTAGCCATGGAAAATGAGGGAGTCATGGAAGCTCACAGAAACTTTGGTTTGAAAAAATTCTTCCTAACACCGTGTCTCCGAGCGCAACCAGAATTGTTGCAGTATCTAATGAGTATATGGGACGAAAATCAAGAGAAGTTCATCCTTCGAGATCAAGAACTTGAGATTGATGTCTCTGACATGTAATTCATCAAAGGATTATCGCGGAGGGGTGCACCACCAATCCTAACCGGCACTCGGCCCTGCATGGAAAACATGACCATGGTGATAGACAGGATATGTCGAGGAGCATGGAAGGGTTCAAGTAGTGGGAAAGTTGATATACAAACTATCCCAGATTTGACACTATGTGTGGTATTGCATACCATCACACGGGCTGCGGGATCACAAGCACCACACGAAGCAACAAAGAAATAGTTGCTTCTTGCTATAGACAGCATGGCACCGACCATCTACAACTGGGAAGAGGCCGTGACCATAAAAATGATGCGCTAACTAACCAAATGCAAGAAGACCAAACTGAAACAATTTGGTTATGGATCTATTCTGGTATTGTTCTTCTTGGACCGACTACCCATTTTTCAGTGACAGGAGGTCATAGTCCGGACACCACCAGCGAGAGAACCACGGATGGCTCGATGGGCAACTCTAATGCCAAGGACAGGGGGCGGCCAACAGATGTCCTGGAGACCGGAATTCTTTGATTGGCTCCGTAGAAAACTAATTGTCGTGGAGGAATGGCCCTACTCTGGTACAGACTTCACTGATGATCCGGACCTCCCACTCCCGGAGGGAGAAGATTGGGATGAGATTTGGGTGAGACTCATTTTTTAATTTTTATGAGTATTATGATTTTTTATTTATGCATGTTATGACATTAAATCCATGTAAATGCAAACGTTGGCCTAGAGATACCTGCCGGTATGTCACCGATAGCGAGGCGAATCCCTCGTGACTTCGACCCTGAAGGCGAGGGCAGCGAGGAAGATGAGATAGTGAACAACCTGGAGGGGATCACATGAGGAGTCCCAGATTATGCACATTTTGATGATGTTCTTCACACCTACCAGAGACATACCGTAGGGGTGCCCAGCTGAATTCGTCGCTTGTTGAGGTGGCTAGTATGGGTCGTGACATGTTATCACGAGCACCATGCTGATTAGACACCTAGGTTTTATTTTATCTACATATTTTTTAGAGACATGATGTCTCAGGATGTAACAAAAACACACATGTATTTTTTGAAGTTATGATGCACACAGTTGCAAACATGCATTATATATATATACATCTATTTCCCTACATGGATCTTTTACATATAATGATGCTTTTACAAATTATGAAAATGTCTATCTAATATAATGTTAGCCACTGTATCAGTTAATGTGTTCATTCGTCTAGGAATATGTTGATAGGTAATAAAATCAAAATGTCTTTCCAACAAACGAATACGTAAATACAATCTCATAATGTGCAGATTTCTAACTAAATAATGATTATTGAGTTGCAGAACAACAAGCTGTGAATCTAGATTGATAAGCAATGCGTGTATGCCAAGGTTGATTGCCTCAGTTAATATCTCAATGAAAATGCTATATTTAGCGACATTCTTTGTAGTTCGTCCTAGACAAATACCTTGCAGATCTATCAACTCACCAGCAGGATCATAAATTACCCAGGCTGCCAAAGAAAAATTCCTAGTTCTGCGAGAAGCACCATCCATGAAACTGACATAAGGGGTAATAGACATTAGCAGGATCATAAATTACCCAGGCTGCCAAATAAAAATTCCGAGTACTGCGAGAAGCACCATCTGCGAAACGGTAATAGACATCTGCACAATAAGCGAGACCCAATAAGCAGGAAAACATTCACAAAGCACACCAAACTAGAAAACGTGTGCAAAAATGAAAACAACACCTATGTAGACCTATTACACATGAATGACTCATGCATAATATTTTTTGAGATACAACCCATTTCTAGGTTGTTCAAGAGGATGACCTTCGTAGTCAATTAGCTCATAGGCCCCATTCTGAAACACACGTTTAACGATGTAGGGTCCATGCCACATAGGTTGAAATTTTCCTGCCCACATCTTATCACGAGCTTGGTCATACAGGAGGACGAGATCTCCTTGAACGAAAGAACGAGGGGAAACTGATTGATCAAAATGAGCTTTGACCCGCTTTTTCTGTGCTTTGATAACAAGAGCAGCAAAGGGGCGAGTTTCATCCAGCCTTTCTAAATAAAGGAGATTCTCTTCTTTTGGCGAAGTATTCAGCAGTAATTAAAAAACCAACTTGAGCGATGGTATTTCACATTCAATCGGGAGAGTAGCTTCCAAGCCATAAACCAACTGGAAAGGAGTGAACCCGGTTGCGTTCTTCACTGAAGTTCGATACGCCCAAAGAGCTGAAAATAACATGAGATTCCAATTTGATTTGTGGATCCCAATCGTATGTTGAAGCATCGTGACAAGAACTTTGTTCACAACTTCAACCTGGCCATTGGCTTGAGGGTAGTACGGGGTTGAGTTGTCGTGATGTAGACCCAACTTATAAGTCAACTCTGCCACCATATAATGCCAAAAATGGGAACCATGATCAGTAACGATGGCTTGAGGGACACCAAACCTAGCAATAATGTGATTGAATATGAACTGAGTAGCTATCTTACCGTCAGCGGCAAGTGTAGGCATTGCTTTAGCCCATTTGGTGAAGCAATCCACGGATACAATAATATAAGCATGCCCCCCAGCCGAGTGAGGGTTACACGTCATAAAATCGATGGCCCATTTCGCAAAGGGACCAACGGTAATGATAGGATGAAGAGGAACGGGTGGCACACACATCTTGCGTTGATAAATTTGGCAATCATGGCATTTACGAACTGCGACAATATAGTATTTGAAAATAGAAGGCAAAATTTAACCAGCACAAAGAATCTTCTGTGCAATGGCATAACCAAACATGTGACCGCCACAGGTGCCACTATGACAATAATTCAGAGCTTTCTTGGCTTCCTCGTGAGTCAAACATCTCCGGAGTATGGAATCAACTCTAATACGATAGAGAGTATCTCCAACTATACGATAAGGTTGCAACTGATGGTGAATGCGTCGGTGGGCATACTTCGTCATCTCAGATCTAAAATATGAATCTTGGAGATAGATGATGATATCACTGTACCATGGATCGAGGGTGTTAATCAAGAAAAGTGAATCATCTGGAATGACGTCCTCAGAACGAGAAGGAGCGGAATCGTAAGGGAGAGAACAAAGTAAATCAGAAAAGACCAATGATTTCTTAGATTTGGAAGTAGTAAATTCCAAAGCAAACTCTTGGAGGATGACAATCCACTTTGAGTATTTACCCCCCAGCAATTTTCGAGACAATATGTAGGTCATGGGGTTGCATTCATAAATCATCATCACTATACGTAAAAGAATATAATGACGAAAAAGTTGAACATCTTGAACAGCGGCCAACGCTAACTTCTCGACATGGGCATAACGTGTTTCAGGGTCGAGAAGGTTACGAGACAAGTAATAAATAACATGCTCATGACGGTCATCATCGTCTTATACAAAAACCATGGAAATCATGCTGAAATTGGCAGCCAAATAAAGGGAAAAACCACGATGATAATCTGGAGGGCACAGGAGAGAAGCATTGACTAACAATGTTTTCAATGCACCAAAATATTTTTGAGCGATCTCATCCCAGTAAAAAGGAACGCCCTGTTTTAACAATCGTGTAAATCCTTTAGCTACTTCAGCATAGTTAGGTATAAAACGACGAAGAAAATTAGCTTTCCCTTGTAAAATTTGCAACTGATGCAATGAAGAAGGAGAGGGGATATTAATAATAGCCTCAACCTTGAGAGGATCTAGGCAAATTTCGTCTTTATAAATGATAAACCCTAATAGTCTACCGGAATCAATGCAGAAGACACACTTGTGCGGATTAAGTGAAATGTTATAGTGTCTATTGTCTACTCAAGTTAGTGTTCCTAAATTGATGTCATAAATTGTCAACTAGGGCTAGTAAACTGTTGAAGTGAAGTGCACTATATGTGCCTAGGTATCTGCTTCCTACTTCGTTGTGTTTAGTGTTTTTTTTTTAATGTTTTTGGTTTTGTGTTTTTATGCTAACAGGAAAAGAATTAAGTGTTTAACAAAGAGAAGTTATTGGTCACACTAAAACATAGCAAAAGCTATTCTAAACTATGTAAGGCACCGAAGAACAGAAAATGCAAAACTTGAAAAGAAAAATAACTCATAACATGAACTCAGTCCAATTCATTCATTAGAAGTATATTGGAACAACTTGAGAAAAGGATGAGTTTAATGCAATGAAGATCTTCTAAGAAAACAACAACCTACAATATCACAGAGAAAATCTCATCCATGGTTAGAAATTTGTTGGAACACATTTGGAAAAGATTATCTGTAACATATTAAGGAACCCTACTCTAAATTAACTTATGACACTAAAATTAATCCATTCTACAACTCAAAATGTCACTATTAAACCTCATTCAAAGGTTAGAAATCTTTTGGAATAGTTTTGGAAAGAGGCAGTTTGTAAAATTATGAGAAATTGTGGAATAGTCAAGACTTCAAAATGACATTACCAATTATTGTTCCTATGATAATGATGTATTAACATAAATTAGGAACAAGAGAAGTTTTTAAATAATGAAGGCCTTGAAGTCTAATGGAATAGAACTAGAATACAAATAACTAATAAAACCTAAAATACATTAAACAGAACTGAACTAGAATGCAATCAATCAAACTTGAAATACAATGAACAGAACTGAAATAGAGTGCAATTAACCTCCGGAGTATTACAGTTGAACTAAAATGCAACTAATATCTAAAATACTACAGCTATATCTCATTCAGTTTTAGTGATATTTTGGAACAATTCATAAGAACAAGACTGGTTGTAACATCTGATGTAAGTGAGCATAAAACATAAAGTTCACAAAAATGCTTAAATTAGGAATGAAACAGAGCTAAAGTTACTTATCTAAAAAATATGCACAGAGCTTCTCGGGTAGTAGGGGCCCTCTACCACCGGATTAGCACACGAATATACTCAATATTTCCTCAGATCATGTATTAAATCTGCTCTTATTTCATTAAAGGAAAATGCTTCAAAAATAGAGTATTACGGTCTTGGACAATATTAACAATAAAACATCAATCTAGCTAACTGTCTCTCGATCTCCCGAGTCATTATTATAAGAGAAATACATAAATACCCTTGAGAAGAAATAGGGATAAGTGTCTTTCCAAATTAAAATCAAATTAGAACTCTTGTGGAAGCCTCGTACTTTTGCTAAAGACATCTGTAGAGTTCTTGTCCCGGTAGAAGTCTATCTCTTAGTTTTGATTTCTTCCACGTGCATAACCACTTGGAGATTTTTGCTCAGACTTCGTAGAGGGAAAGGAATGATGTAGATGAGGTCTATAATTCAACCATATGCATTTTTCCTTTAAGTGACACCTATAACCTGTGTGAACATGAAGATAGCTGCGGCATAGGCGACTGGCTACAGAATGGCTGCATTCTGTAGCTGAGTCTAGTAAAAAATTACTACAACAACAAAACCACAAAAATATAGCAATTCAGTCATTATATGCATTCCTAAAGTGACTTTAATTAATCCTATTGATCTTTTAAGCCTGCAACTGATAAAGGACAAAGGAAATGAAATGAAATTTGGTGAAAGAGAAGGACATCTTTGGGGCTCAACATCTACAACGAAGAAAAATCTGAAAAAGATGGTTAGAATGGTCTCTACACTTAGTTGAATGAGCCGGAAGGTCATCTAGATAACGCTGAATGAGGTGATGAATTTCATGAAAGGCAGAAGACATCGCGCGCTGAAATGTGGGCTCGACATTCTTCAAACCAAATGGAAGCTTCTTATATGCAAAGGTACCCCAAGGACAGATGAAAGCAGTCTTGTGTTGATCAGTCGGGAGAATTTTTATCTGATTATAACCCGAAAAATCATCCATAAGGGAAAAAATCTCACTCCCAACATAGTCGTCAATGATTTTATCGATGAAAGGAGTAGGATAATTATCCTCAGGACAAACTCGATTGATATCACGATAGTCAACACGAACATGAATAGTGCCCTATTTCTTGTCTACAGGAACAATATTAGAAACCCATTCTGTCAAGGGAATTGGATAAATGAAACCAACTTTGAGAAGTTTTTCCACTTCAGCCTTAATGGCAGTAGCTTTCCTAGGATGCACTGGATGAAAACGCTGACGAACAGGTTTCGAACTGGGGTAAGTAGGAATATCATGTACCATGATGCTAGGATCAATGCCGGACATTTCTTCATAGGACAATGCAAAGACATCACGGAATTTGCGAAAACGGCTAGTATAGACTTGCACTTCGTCTGAAGAACAAGTAACCCCAATATGGATGTTCTCGAAGATTCCTGGTTTAATGGAAATTTTGATAGGCATCGTCTGAGTGATGTTACTCAAGTTACCTTTCGAAAAAAACCTCATAGACCTGAACAGGAGTTTGAAGCAGAGGAGAAGGAACCTGAGAGGAAAAATGCTCAAGACAGGTAGACATGGCCCTGAGGCTTTGTAGAAATGAGGAACGATGATGACCATCATCCCACAGCAAATCATCGAGAGACAGGGTTTCCACAATAGCCTCATCGGAAGGAAACACTTCTTTCAAAGGATCCGAGGAATCAAAATCACCAGGCCAAGGGGATTGAGAATGGATATCAAGAGTTACGCTCGAAGGAGAAAAATTAGAGGACAGAGTGTCCGATGCAGCAATGAGTTCACAATAATCAATTTCAATCGACTCAAATGCATCGAATCCCTGAACAAATCAATCTGTTCAGGAGAAGGGACAACCCAGGGATCATCAGTTCAAGAAATCATGTTGACCTTAACAGTATTTGGTGGTGGAAAAGGGAAAACACCCATGAGGGTAGGATCCTTGAAAATTCCTGGTCCCACGCTCTCGTAGGGAGTAGGAATCTTGTCCACATATGGAACGTTGTTCTCGGAAGAAGAAGTGAAAAAAGATAATTGATCAACAGTAATAATATTTCCTTCTTGCGGAAAATTCAGAACACGAAAGAGAGTGGACGGAACGCACAACATGGCATGAGTCCAACTACGTCTGAGGAGAATATTATAATTGAGTTTCGCATCAATGACTTCGACCTCGACATTGAATGTCTTCCCTTCTAATGTGATCAAAAAACTAGTGAGAACACTAAGAGGTTTATATTCTCTTCCATCAAATGCTTCAAGGGCATTAGGTGATGAAGTAAGAGTTGGAGAACCAATGGATTTCCAAAAATTAGATGACATAACATAGGTGGATTCACCCTTGTCCACGACGTCCCAGTGAATATTCAAACCATTAATACCAACTTGAATGATGAGTGCAATTTGGTGCGGGAGTCGCAGGACGAAATTCTCTAAATTGAAAGCGAGCAAGCTAGTATGAGCAAGATCAATCCCACCTATCGCAAATAGAAAAGCTTTCTGTTGCGAAGGACAACTCTGAAGTACTTCTAACGCAGACATTACAGATGGTGCTTGAGATAAATCCTCAACAATATTGTAATGTTGAGCGGCACAGGAATTAGGATTGTATGAAGACTTACAGAGCACATATTTCGAAGGTGTTCGCACAACGGATTCAATGCTAGGCCGTTCAATTTCAAGAGGGAAAAAAATAGGAGGAGGAGGAGGACCATCAACAATCTCTTTCCCCACTACCTGACGCAAGCCAGAATAATCTTTTGATCGAGTAGCAATAGAAATGGGTGCAAAATCGTTCATCATGAACACTTGCGAACCAGATGGAGCAGAGGACTGAGGGTGCTCTACCATCTGAGTCTGCCGAGGGAAAGGTTCTTTTAGAATGGTCGAAGCTCCTTGGATGCCTTTGAGAAAATTAGTCACTTCAGACCGTCGAGGACAGTCCTTGGTGAAGTGCTCATCATCACAAATCAAACAAGGATACTTCGGTTTGCATTGAGAACTATCAACAGAATGAGGTTTTGGAGAATCCTGTTTCGGGGCATTGGCTTTAGCCTTACCTTTACCCTTCTTCTTACCTTTGGAAGTGGTATCTATAGGATTTTCCTAAACAACATTCACTTCTCCGGGTGTGCCAGAATTCGAAGTTGATTGAGAAGCCACATTATTGGAAGAAGTAGACTTATGCTTCCCAGAGTTAGATGAAGGAGACTTCTGAGAAGTCTGCAATACGGAACCAATAATACCATCAACGATTGGATTCGTTGGTGGTTTAGAAGTTCCAGGCCGAGGAGCATTAGGCAAGATATCATACAATCCACCAGACTGAGAATACACTAGATCAAGGTACTGGGCATAAGAAATGGCTTGTTCCTCAGTCACACATGCCCCCATAGCAATGTCTTTAGCAATATGATTGACAAAGGAGGTAGTGAACTAATGAGTCAAAAGCTGATCAGGTATCTCAAATTTGATCATGCGACGATGACGCCGCCACTCATAAATATGATCCGAGATATGAGTAGCTCGGTACTGTTTCAATGAAGTGAGGAGATGCGTCCCTGTCTCATAGCATATCAGTAACTGAAAATGTCTAAGGAACGCCATGGCCAAAGAATTGAAATCTTGCAAAACTCCACAAGACAGCTCAATGTACCACTTTGCAGCGGCACCAGTAAGAGTTTGCTAGAAAAGACGGAGATAAATAAAATCTTCAACCCAAGAATTAGAAGAACACCACAAGTGGTAAGTTATCACATGCATTTCGGGATCTTCACCAGTTTTGCCCTCAAATTTAGGACAATCACCATGAATCTTGGTCAAGACCAGAGGCCAATATGGATTATGAATAATAGGATCATTTATCAACTTCGACACATCAGGTAATTCCAACGTAGCAAGAAATGGTAACTGAGTATTGAAATTCATCGGAGGTCTTTGATAAGGACCTATATGTACATTCCACCCAGTCCGAGCAGGATTTTGTCCCCATATATTTTTTCCCAAAGGATTCGGATCATAGGGATTAAAAACAGGATAATTCGGTTGATACTGGGATTGAGGACTAGGATATTGAGTCGAAGCAGACCATTGAGGTCCTTGCTGAGTAGCATAAGGATTTTGCTGCGGAATGTAAGCATGACTTTGAGGTTATTGATACATAGGTTGATTTTGAGGGTAAAAAATTTGAGATGCACTATATACTGGTTGATTTTGAGGGTACAGAATTTGGGGTGCATTATATATCGGTTGATAGGAAACTTGAGGGTAATAAACGCCTTGCGGTTACACAGGTTGACCTTGCGAAGCAGGTTGAGAAGGCTACTGAGTAGGGTAAATAGGTAAAACCGGCTGCGGAAACAAAGGAATCTACTGGTGGGTAGGGCAATGGTTGCTGAGTTGGTTGAACCAGTTGTTAAAATGGTCGTTGAGGTCCACCAGGTTGAATTTGTGTTAAAGGTTGGCCTGATGGTTGAGACGATCCAGGATTTCCTTGATGACCAGGTTGACTCGGAGAAGGACCAAAGGGGTGTCTTGGTTGCACAATATTTGGGCCATACTAAACGTGCGACTGTGATTGAGGTGCAACAAGTTGTCCCTGTGACGGATAAAATTGCCCCCCAGGACCAAAAGATGATCCCGGTTGATTCATAGGTTGACCCGAGGGACCAGAGGATTGTCCATGTTGGACCAAAGGTTGTCCTTGTAAATTTTGGCCTTGTGGACAGTATGGTTGTCCCACGCTCATCATAATGGTGCGGATATACATATATGGGATTACCAACAGCATCATAGTAATGAAAACAAGGATCTCTAGAAGCCTAACACTACTGAGAACCCTGAGAATTCTGCTACTGAATAGCCAACAGATATTCTTCAAAAGTGAAACTACCAGGAATCACAGGAGTAGTGGAAACTGAACTAGAAGCCACACAAACTATAGGTTGGACTGGAACAAATGTAACAGTAACTGACGGATCTGACGCTGAAGGTAACGGGACTGACGAAGATTGGACAAAACTCCGAGGAGGAGTTACTGTACTGGATTCTGCAATAGACGCAACACCAG
Source organism: Pinus albicaulis (assembly GCA_034641835.2). NCBI lineage: Eukaryota > Viridiplantae > Streptophyta > Pinopsida > Pinales > Pinaceae > Pinus > Pinus albicaulis. The sequence continues at coordinate 142,028,446 of CM076570.1, forward strand.
ACATAATCTGACTCAGAGACCTATATCCAGCCGAAAGTGACACCGAAGGCGAATAATATTGAACAAAGGCATGAGAAATATCTACAGGAAAGAGTTGATATTCTCCTGTGGATAGAGGCATTCCTTCACTGCCAATAGAACTGGAGGAATCCATATCTGATTCTTCCGCAAGATCTTCAAAAAGACTACAGGGACTAGGAGGTACTGCAGCAGCAACAAAAGGTGATCCAGACGTAAGAGGAGGAAATTATCCTTCTTCCCTAAAACCAGACCAAGCACTTGACTGAGGCCAATTGAACTCAACTGGCTCGTCAATCGGAGATCGAGTAGCAAGGGGCTGGATAGACAGTAGACTGGGCTGCGAGAACTGGACAGATCTAGTGGATTGAGGAGTTTCGAAAGAAACGTCTGGAAATGAATCACCACTAGGAGGTAGTGAGGATGATGAAACTGGATGTTCCGCCACTTTGACTATAAATCAGAACAGGAAGGAAAAGAGATCACCAATCGAAGGTACCAAAATCAAGAACCAAGGAAATCAATCAAACCAAGTAACAAAATTTTAATGGGAATCTAATCGTAGGTGATTAATTTTATAACACTGAAACCAAAATTCATTGTTTCATGTTTTAAGGGTCGAGAAATAGGAAAAATATTACTATAGTCACTTTCAATTTGAAACAAGCGTGAAAGGGCAAGTGCTCGATGATCTCTTCTCTTATTTAAAGAGTCACGAAAATATCGAAATGACTTCTCAGGAATTCTAAGCAAGAGGGTGTACCAGGTTTTCATGAACTACCATATACACCTTGGTGATCAAATGAAACAGAAATGACCAAGGACTTGACGTACGTGCAGTTAGTCTCCCCGAATGTTGTGTTCGATGTATCATGGTTACAAGGTGGTAGACTCGGTTTCCTATGGATAAAAGGATTGCAACCTAGAGGGGTCTCCCTTTATATATGTGACGGTACGGGGAGCACAAGTCCGTACTAGCGATGTCTGAAGCCAGAAGGCGAGCGACAGCTACAAGGTTTTAAGACGCTGGAACACGTCTCTAGCCTAGACCACTAGAAATGTTTCGTTAGGTTCCAATGTTGCCTTAGGTTCATTGAGCAAATTTTAAAGTTAATCTTGAATTATGTTTCAATTTCCAGGCCCTATCGAATGTATAGCTCAAATTCCTAGATGAAAACTATATGCAAATGAATATCATTTCAATTCAATGAATGTTATCTAGAATAAGGACAAAAATATTTCAAGCAAGCCAGCAAGAAAAATATGCGAAGAAACTTCTAATGCCTTTAATGCAATCAATCGAAAACGAATTTCCGTCCTAGATTGAGAAATGCTAGTTATGTAAAGGAATGTTTCACTTTTCGATGCAACAAAATAATGCAAAGATATTTTTTGATTTTCTGAATTTTCAATGAAATGAAGCACACATTGTACTAATTCAATGGAAAACAAAATAAACACTAGATTGAGTTTTGTGAATGTAAGGTTTTGAAATCGAATGAATCAACCAAAGCGAAACAGACACAAAAACATGCAAGCTAATGGAGCAAACGTTCAAACAAGAAAGAGAGTTCTAAAAATTACCCAAACAAGCAAAGCAATCGAAGCTCAAAGCCTTGAAGAAGAAGGACTATTCGAAAAACGAAAAGACCATGCAATCAAAAAAACAAAGGATCAATAAAACTCAGTCTAAAAACTTGCAACAAGACTGATAATAATCAAAGAGACTTATTCTTGAACAGAAGGCTTGGTGTGCAAGAACACCTATAAACCCTAAGGTCTAAAATGACACCGACAATACAATGGAAAAATTACTGAAGGAAATAAGTCTACAGTAGTCAACACAGTCTGAAAAGGCTTAAACACACTCAAAAATAACCGAGAGGCAAGAACAAATGACCAAAAAATGCGTTAGGGAGGTTAAACCAAAACCTACAGGGATTGGCGCAACTATAAGGCTGTAATCCATGCCATACAGAGGTTGGCGCGAGTGTTAAAAGAGAAACATGTGCCAATCAGCGCGACTATCTAGAAAAAAAAAAGAAAAAAAAAAACGCGCCAAGCTGGATGCTTATGGGAAAAAGTGGAAAAAACCTAACCTAATGAGCAGAGGTCAAAATTGACTCTATGGAGCTGAACAAAGAATGAAAAATCAGCAAACAAACCATAAAAAGATATATAACTAAAACAAGAATGGAGACCAACCCAACAGGATGACATGACAAACTCGCACTGATTCCCCAACGGAGTCGTCAATTTGTTATGAAGGTAAATCCTCTCTGCAGATAGAGACGAACCCTCTAGCCCTAGGGTGGGTCTAATAACAAAAGGACATGCTAAAGTGTTGCTTCCTAGTTAATGAATGAACAAAGGACATGGTATATAGACCTACGTTGAATCCAACGTTGTCGATGTTGCAGAAAGAGTAGTGGTCTCTCGTTCTTGCCTTGGAAAATCACAATCCGTTCGTTGTCATGCTCAGATACATGCACATACGACAAAGAACAAGAACAACATATAACAGGATAGTTTCATTCACAACTATTAGCCAGTAAAAGAGGGCTAAACATATCGCATCAAATAAACATCATAACACAATAGTGGAAACAAAAAATAGTCATATATATTAATGAGTAGAAGGAAGAGTACAACCAATGCTTTGACGTCACAGTGTCCTCCTGCGGGGTTCAGACGAAGCGCGTCTCAACTATTGGTCATGTAATTCAAACTCAAGCTCTCTCATAATTCATCGACTCGAGCTCTCTCAACACAATCTTTCTTACTCTATCTCCTCTAGCAGCTTAGTTATAGTATAATTCTTTAGTTCAGCTATTCAGTCGTTCAGCTATAATTTGTTCATTTAACTTCTACTAAAGGAGACAGTTTCTTATATAGAGGTAAGAGAGGAGGTTTGGATCCCTACAAAGTTGGGTGGGAGTCCTATCCTTTAGGAGAGTTCCAAGGGAGGTGGAAACTACTAACTAAAGGAAGGATTCCGTGGTTGTTTAAGTTAAACCACTCCCAATGACTCATCCCTGAGGTGGTTGGAATGGAACCTCCACCTCTATTTTTAAAAAACATTCCATAAACATCTTGCGCGGGTGTCTAACTGGCATAGAGCACCACCTGGCATGGGCTCAATGTTAAATTTCCTGGTCGGCGCGAGGGTGTAACGGGCTACTCGCGCCAAGGAAAAAATTGGGATTTTCACAGCTCTACTTAGGGAAATGTCAACAAGAAGTATGTTACTCACATCAAAATGGATGCAAGGATAGTATTTGCAATTGGTCACAGAAATGACCCTCCAATGTGCGAGTTGGGTATTGTAGGGACAGTGACAAAATGTTTTGTAACAGGAAGCCACGATAAAAGCTAGATCCATTCAAAGCATGACCAATACCCCTTCCTCTTCAACCTCCATTAAGCATGAGATTGGAAAAATGTTGGAGGATTTTAAAAGTGAGATGTTGCACACCTTTGCTTTGCAAATGGACACAATTCATATCAAAAGGAAATAAGATGAAATAGAATGAGCCCTAGTTATATTTTTCCCTAGATGTATTAGAAAACACCCTAGGAATGAATGCCAAAGATTTTTTCTCAATATTTGAAGAGAACCATGCAATAGAAAAATTCCCTTCCTTACCTGGCCTAAAATATATATACCAAGGGGGGGAAGCTAGACCTAAGAAACTTTGCTTCATAAATCAAAGAAGGCCTTAAGGACCTTGGCCATACTAGTAGGACATGCAAGGTGTGCATTATCCTTACTACCATTCAAACCATAATGCACCCTTGTAGCCTTGATATTCTTCCATTCATCCATCATGGCCCACACCTCCTTCTTAGTCTTATGATCCTCCATATCAATCTCAACCTATCAATTAACCATTCTAGCAACATGTTCCTCAACCACCTCGGTGGATCAACCCGTAACAAGGGTGGATGCCTCAACTCAACCAACCTCCTGCTTACTACCTTCACCCCAACCTCAACCTCAACTCTCTAATATTTCACCACCTAAGCTTCCTTAGATGCCTTCCCAACCAAATCCAAACCTAAAAAACAAGCAAGTAAAACAAGTCTACCATGGAAAGACATCTTACCCCGCCTATGCTATAGAGATCCATGATACTAAACTTAGGTCTGGGAGAGTGCTCCCAGAAAATCATCCACCATCTCCACCTAAAGAAGTTGAAGAGGCAAAGGAAAAGAGTACCCCTCAAATAAATCCACCTCATTTTCTTGAGCGATTGATCCACCCTAGATAGAACACCTCAGAAGAGATTGAACTTCTGGGATAATTGAAGAATATATATGTGAAGATACCCCTTCTCTAGGCTATTAAGGATGTCCCCATATACAATAAGCTTATCAAAGAAAAATTATTCAAAAATCCTTCGAGAAAAAAGAGAGACACCCCCACCATCAATGTTGTAGGTCATTTATTTGATTTGATGTCAGGGAGAGTGATTTTCCCTAAATACGTGGACCCTCGTAGCCCAGTAGTGGATGTACACATTGATGGTATCATTTCCCCCCTTAATGTTAGGTCCCCATATTACTAGTATAATCCCTTATTATTGTTAGTGTAACCCCCTTATTGTTATTGTTGTACCCTTGTAACCCCCATATTGTTATTATTGTGCCCTTAAATTATTATTGTTAGGTTGGCTAGGATTACATTGTGGCCCCATGGACTCCTATATATAGAAATGAGGTTTTGTAATTTGTATCATCCAAGAATTGTTCATTCATGTAATGTATTGCAGGTTTCCCCCTCGAAGTGGCTTATTTCTAAGGTGTTGATATCTCTTTTCTTCTATTTTTGGAGCTAGTTTCACAATATTTGGTATCAGAACTTTGGATTCTAGGGTTTTCACTGCTCCAAACCAGTGATCACGGCATTTTCGCTATAATTTTTTTTTTACGAAGGTTCAGAAGCTGAAATTTTTAGAGTGCAAAGCTAAAATCCTCAGGAACATCGTCGGAAAAATTCTTGGACAATCATTCCAAGGTTTTTGAAACTCCCAAAGGACTCCCACCTATTCGTGATGATGATCATGCTATTCATTTGATTCCAGGAAGTGTTCCTCCAAACATCAGGCCTTATAGATATCCTTACTTCCAAAAGAGCGAAATTGAACGTATGATTGCAGAAATGTTAGAGGCGGGTATAATTCAACCTAGTCAAATTTATTTCTCTGCTCCTGTAGTATTGGTACACAAGAAGGATGGATCATGGCGAATGTGTCTGGATTATAGGGAGCTCAATAAGCTCACCATTAAAGACAAATTTCCCATTCCTGTGATTGATGAATTATTGGATGAATTACATGGAGCAATTTATTTTACCAAGTTGGATCTTCGTTCGGGATATCATCAAATTAGAATGAAGACTGAAGATATTCCAAAAACAACATTTCAAACTCATGAGGGTCATTATGAATTTTTGGTCATGCCTTTTGGCCTTACCAATGTGCCTTCTACATTTCAAGGGTTGATGAATTCCATTTTCAAACCCTTCCTTAGAAAATTTGTGCTAGTATTTTTTGATGATATACTAATCTACAGCAGGTCTTGGAAGGATCATGTTGAACATGTTGACAGGGTGCTCAAACTATTGCGGGAGAAACAATTATATGCAAAAGCATCCAAATGTTTCTTTGGAGTACAAGAGGTGGAATATCTGGGTCATATTATATCTCACGAGGGTGTTAAAGTAGACCCTAACAAAATTAAAGCCATTAAGGAATGGAAAGTCCCCACGACCATAAAGAAGTTGCGAGGATTTCTCGGGTTAACACGGTATTATCGCAAGTTTGTTAAGAATTATGGGAGAATAGCAGCACCTCTAACAACATTATTGAAGAAAGATGCATTTTCATGGACTCCTGAAGCAACTAAGGCCTTTGAACATCTTATAGTGTCAATGTGCCAAGCACCGGTCTTAGCTACGCTAGACTTAACAAAAACCTTTATTGTGGAATTTGATGCCTCAGGAGACGGAATTGGTGTTGTTTTAATGCAAGAAGGAAGACGTATTGATTTGAAAGTCATCCAATCAAAGGAAAGTATTTACAGAAACCTATTTATGAGAAGGAAATGTTAGCAATATTTCATGCACTAAAGAAATGGAGAACTTACCTAATGGGAAGACACTTCAAGGTAAAAACTAATCATGATAGTCTTAAACACTTTTTGGAACAAAGACTATCTTCATAAGAGCAGAAAAAATGGGTCACAAAGATGTTGGATTATGACTTTGAAATAATCTACAAAAAAGGGAAGCTAAATGTTGTTGCAGATGCACTCTCTGTAGAAATTTGAATAATTCGCTGAATTATTCACCGAGATTATCCTGATTACACACTATTTAAGCTTCATGCATAATACATAACCTCTTCTACAATTGATCATCAATATGCAGAAATAGAAACAGTCGCATGTGCACATAAAACAATAATCAAGCACATATGTAACACAGTATGTAATGGGGAAAGCATACAGCTGAAAACCCCCAACTATCTGTATATTATAATGATAGAGAACATGTAACAATACATAGCACAAATCTCCTCACAGCTCTCAGCACTATCTCACATGCTACACACAAAACTAGCTCTGAGATGAACAAGTCACAAGTTCAAATCTCCTCCACAAGTCTGCCTGCCTCTACTGCGCAATCCAAGATGAATAATGATGAGATCCAAGTTCGAATCCCACTGGCTTGTACTGCGCAATCCTCATTGGAAATCTCAATCAATGTGTGTGAAAATATCATGCACAGCTATAGTCACAACTGATAGTAGACTCACCCTTTCACCCACCTCTAACACTGGTCTCCACTGAACTGTCCATGCATTGCAGTTAACTGATGTATTCTTTAGTTGATTTATGAGTTAATAATTAGTGAATTAATTAATAATTAATTCACACTACTCATCACTAGTGTATTTATCAGTTAGACTAAATACAACTAGTTCAACTAAGTTAAACCGAACACAACTCCACCAACTGTCTCATCAACTCCACCAAACTCCGCCACATGAGTTCTAACTGAAGTCAACCATGAAATAGCTCAACTAACCCTTAGGAAAAGCGTATTTCCTTCTGTCAGCTGCATGTGCCACATCCAAGCATCAAACTGAAGTGCTCCAAGAGGATAAGATAATGTTTATAGTATAAATATTATTAAGGGTTAATAATATTTGACTGTTCTATTTTTAGCCCGACAGTCTAAAAATAGAAACCGCCCAATGTCTAAAAATAGAGGTCCATCTATTTTTACCAACTCGACCAATCATCCATAAATAGCATCACGCAACTCATAGACCATGATCCCTATGTCTAAAAATAGACATAGTCTAAAAATAGACTTTGCGCCAAAAATAGCCTGCGGGCCCACTTAGTGAAGGCGACTTCATTTCACTAAGCTCCATCATCTTGTTGCATTTTCAACACTCCCTCTCAACAAGACATGGATTATATGCAACCCCTATCCTGCCTCTGTGGTATTCGAATTTTCTCCTGGTGAGCGCCTTCGTCAAGATATCAGCATCCTGATCCTCCGTGGGAATGTATGAAAGTAACATGATTCTCTGCTGCACACAATCTCTGATATGATGGTACCTAATGTCGATGTGTTTGGATATATCATGAAATACTAGATTAGCCGAGAGTTTAATGCAACTCTCGTTATCACAATAAATCACAGTAGGCTCCAAGTGTGACCCGAACAACCCGACCGGGATCTTCCTCATCCATATGGCCTTGCATGCGGTAGAAGCTTGCGCCGCCTGCTCGGCCCTGCTGCCGCTGGGCGAGTGCCACGGATCTGCCGCCTGCTGCTGTGCAAGAAGCTGTTGTGCGACCGTCTTGAATATCCTTCCATATGTGCTCTTTTGGTCCGTTGGGCTCCCTGCCCAATCTGCATCCTCCTTCCTCCAACCTCCAGGAAGAGGAGTATCAACAGGCTTGCAGCCATGCATGTTGAACTTCTCCAGTATGTCCCGGGCATACTTGCCTTGAGAAACAAACAGTCCATCACTGCGCTGCCAAATTTCCAATCCCAGGAAATAATGAAGGAGGCCCAAGTCCTTCATCTCAAACTCCTTTGCAAGATCAGCCTTGCATGAGTGTATCAATAGTTCATCACTCGTCAAAATCAAATCATCTACATAAAGTACAATGATCAACAACTTACCCTCCACCACAATCTGGTATAGGTTCGGATCTGCCTCACTCTTGGAGAATCCAAGTCCGGTGAAATAACTGTCTATCCATGTGTACCAAGCACGAGGGTGCTTGCTTCAACCCGTACGATGCTCTCTTTGGTACGCACATGCAACTCGCTATTTGAAAGATCTCGAAGAAACCTTTGAAATTTGCTCCTTTCCTCCTCAGCGGCCTCGTTGAGAATGCGGGTCTTCACATCCGTACGATGGATGTGCCCACTTGTCTGCTTTGTTGGAAACTAGGATCGTCCGTATGGAAGAGTACCTTGCGACAGGTGCAAAGGTCTCCTCATAATCGATCCCCTCGATCTGTGAGAAGCCACGGGCAACAAATCTTGCCTTGTACTTCTCCACACTCCCGTCAGCCGCCTGCTTCACTTTGTAGATCCATCGCGAACCCACCACTGATTTCCCTTCCGGTCGCGGGACAATCTCCCATGCATTGTTTCTGACAATAGAATCATACTCTTCCACCATGGCATCTACCCATGCGGGGTCCTCCATAGCTTCCTCGAAAGAGGATGGCTCTGTCACGACACATTTTCTCACAAGAGCCATGTATCCAGTCTACCGGTCCAGTGACTGTCTCTGTCTGCGCTATGTTGTAGGTGCTCCTACAACCTTCTCTGCATCTTGAGCCAGTCGCTCAGTTTCTGTAGTGCGCTTGCGCCCTCTGATGGTTGGCGCTGCATGAGTGGTTTCTTCCACTCCATGAACTTCCTCATGTGGCTGATCCACATCTTGAAGCTCATCCTTAGGAACTAATAGCTCCTCATCTGCATGCAAGTGTGGCTCCCTCTCAAGCAAACACTTCATGGCTTTCTCCTCCTGAAATTTGATATCCCGTCGCACAACAGTCTTGCGACTGTCTGGAAAATACACACGATAGTTGTGGGGCGTATCAGTGTACCCCACAAATATCCCAACCTCTGTAGTCAGCTCCAACTTCTTTCTGGCATCCTTCGTCACATGCATGTAGACAGGTGAACCAAAAATCCTCAAATGGGAAATATCGGGCCTCTTGCCAGAAAACGCCTCCTCCGGTGTACTCATGCCAAGTATCTTGTGAGGACAACGGTTCTGCACATATACTGCAGTATTGAATGCCTCCACCCACAAGTGAAGGGGTAGGCCCTGATAATGCAACATCGCCCGTGCAGCACCCATGATCATTTTGTTCTTCCGCTCAGCAACCCCGTTCTGCTGTGGGTTATGGGGTGTGATGAGCTCTCTCCAAATTCCTTCTGTGCTACAAAAGTCCTTGAATTCAGCAGAGATGAATTCACCACCATTGTCGCTCCTAAGAGCCTTCACATGCTTCCCCGATTCCTTCTCAACCAGCGCCTTCAACTCACAGAACTTTGAGTATGTCTCGCTCTTCTTCTGCATGAAGAAGATCCAGCACTTCCGAGAGAAATCATTAACAAAGATCACATAGTACTTGTGCTTTTCTATCGAAGCTACTGAGAAAGGTCCACACACGTCTGTGTGGATTCTCTCAAGGATCATCGTGGCGCGACTATCCTTCTTGTGAAAGGTGGCTTTCACAAATTTTCCCAAGGTACACCCCTTGCACTGATCTGACTGCGCAAGAGTGCCCTTAGGAAGCCCAGTATCGTCGCTGCGATATCTTCCAAAGCTCCATGGTGAAGGTAGCGATCCCTAGGTTGCCACGGCTCGCCATCATCCCGGCTCTGCTCCTTGACTTGCCGCTGTTGTTGCCGCAGCCATCTACTTGCGGCTGATAAAGGTTCTGGCTAGAACCCCTATCTTAGGGTTTCTCCGGTTGTCTACTACGGAAAACGTGCCTGAAACCATCATACCCCTTGTCTTCCAACATCGCCACAGAGATCGGATTCTTCCTTGATCTGGAACATACGATACTTCCTTCAATACGAAGGGTTTACCGAACTCCTCTCAAAGGAAATGAACGGCGATGGGTTGCACGCCATCTGCGGGCATGGCCCATCTCGATGTGCACTCGAGAATGTTCTCCTCAGGATACGAAAACAAATCCCGATCTCCCGATTGTGAAATGATGCACCAGCATCCCGAGAACCATGCGGTCCCATCACCCTTGAAACCAAGCATGCGATCAGTGAAAAATCCAGCTCAAACTGTGAGGCTAAGGCCTCTCCCACTGCAGATCCAGCAGCATGCTTATTTTTCTTCTTCTGCGGACAATTTGTGGCATAATGTCCGTGCTGGTGACAGTGAAAGCACTTCACCTTGGACATGTCTTTCTTCTTGCATTTCACACCGGAATGAGAAGCTTTCTTTCTCTTCCCCTTCTTTGCTTTGGCAGCCAAAGCGCAATTTTCTTCATCAGGTGCCTTTGATGAAGATCCGTCCCTGGTAGCCCGCCTTATCTCCTCTTGCATGAGATCCGACCAAAGTCGCTCCCATCCCAGAAATTTCTCCCGACCATTGACAGAGTCCTGATAAGAATGCCAACTCTTCGGAAGACCAAGGAGAGCCAGGTCCACCAATTCCTCATCATCGACATTCACCCCCACACTTCCCAGCTCATCCCTGCATTGGGTGAACTTTGTGAGGTACTTGGCGATACTGTCGCCTTTCTCCATCTTAATGTTTCTGAGTTTATCCTTGAGCGCCAACTTCCTCTGGTCGCTCTTGCTCTGGAACAAATCTGTCAACGCTTTCCACATCAAGTATGGAGAAGCTTTTCCATGCATGCTGGATACAATGTGATCCTTCACGCCCTCCAACAGAATTCTTCGACATTTCACCATCTTCTTTTGCCAAGCCTCAACTTGAGTAGCATCAGTAGGCTTTGGGACCTCAGCTTCTATGAACTCCTTCAACCCGTTATCATCTAATACCGCCTCCATTTTGTCCTTCCATGAAACATAATTCGAACTAAACTCAAGGGCATATTCCAGTCGCAAACCGTTGAAAGACATTTCAACTCTAGCACCAAGAAAACCACTGCAAATTCGAATTCCAAATTCTGCTGCAAATTCGAATTCCAAGCTCAAAACTCAGCTGCTTCTGGATCTGTGAGAACAAATTATTTCTAGCACAGAGATCGATTGTAGGGGCATTTACTGGATATATCACCTTTCAGAGAAAGGATGGATCCAGAGGCTACCTGGCCCGCTTACAGACTCTGTCTACCGAAATAAATTGTAATCACTATAATAGATCCGATGATCAATTTCGCTCCGATACCATGTAGAAATTTGAATAATTTGTTGAATTATTCACCGAGATTATCCTGATTACACACTATTTAAGCTTCATGCATAATACATAACCTCTTCTACAATTGATCATCAATATGCGGAAATAGAAGCAGTCGCATGCGCACATAAAACAATAATCAAGCACACATATAACACAGTATGTAATGGGGAAAGCATACAGCTGAAAACCCCCAACTATCTGTATATTATAATGATAGAGAACATGTAACAATACATAGCACAAAGCTCTCACAGCTCTCAGCACTATCTCACATGCTACACAAAAACTAGCACGGAAGATGAACAAGTCACAGGTTCAAATCTCCTCCACAAGTCTGCCTGCCTCTACTGCGCAATCCAAGATGAATAATGATGAGATCCAAGTTCGAATCCCACTAGCTTCAACTGCGCAATCCTCATTGGCAATCTCAATCCATGTGTGTGCAAATCTCATGCACAGCCATAGTCACAACTGATAGTAGACTCACCCTTTCACCCACCTCTAACACTGGTCTCCACTGAATTGTCCATGCATTGCAGTTAACTGATGTGTTCTTTAGTTGATTTATGAGTTAATAATTAGTGAATTAATTAATAATTAATTCACACCACTCATCACTAGTGTATTTTCCAGTTAGACTAAATACAACTAGTTCAACTAAGTTAAACCAAACACAACTCCACCAACTGTCTCATCAACTCCACCAAACTCTACCACATGAGTTCTAACTGAATTCAACCATGCAATAGCTCAACTAACCCATAGGAAAAGTGTATTTCCTTCTGTCAGTTGCATGTGCCACATCCAAGAATCAAACTGAAGTGCTCCAAGATGATAAGATAATTTTTATAGTCTAAATATTATTGAGGGTTAATAATATTTGACTGTTCTATTTTTAGCTCGAAAGTCTAAAAATAGAAACCGCCCAATGTCTAAAAATAGAGGTCCATCTATTTTTACCAACTCCACCAATCATCCATAAATATCATCCTGCAACTCATAGACCATGATCCATATGTCTAAAAATAGACTTTGCGCCAAAAATAGCCTCCGGGCCCACTTAGTGAAGGCGACTTCATTTCACTAAGCTCCATCATCTTGTTGCATTTTCAACACTCTCAAGAAAGAATGAAGAGGTGGAAGCATTGCTTTGTGCCATTTCTATTATCCAACCAGATTGGATAACTGAAGCAAGAGATGAATGGTAGAAGGATGAAGAAGTGTGGACACTCACTCAAACGTTGCAGCAAGATCCTAGTACATCTGATACATTTAGTTGGAAAAATGATTCCTTATGGTACAAAGATCGCTTATATATTTGTAATAATTCCCAACTAAAACAAAATATTCTTTTGGAATTGCAAACTTCTCCTTTAGGAGGACACTCAGGATTTTTAAAAACTTACCACAGGGTGAAGAAAGAATTTTTTTGGGATGGCCTTAAATCTAATATTCAAAATTTTGTGACAGAATGTTTGGTTTTCCAGCAGAATAAAGTTGAGACAATTAAGACCCCGAGTCTTCTACAACCTTTATCCATTTCAAGTCAATGTTGGGAGGAGATTTCAATGGATTTTATCACAGGTTTACCTAAGTCCGAAGGAAAGAGCGTCATCATGGTGGTAGTTGATAAATTTACCAAGTATGCACACTTTTGTGCATTATCTCATCCATTTAAAGCAAGTACAGTTGCTACTACATTTATGGACACAATTCGAAAGCTACATGGAAACCCAAGGGTTATTGTGAGTGACAGAGATCCCATTTTTACTGGAAATTTTTGAACGAAGTTATTTTCTTGTTTGGGTACTCAATTAGCTCATAGCTCATCTTATCATCCTCAATCCGATGGTCAAACTAAGGTATTAAATAAATTTTTGGAAGGATATCTTCATTTTTTTTTATCTAATAAACAACACAATGAGTCAAGTGGTTACCTCTCGCTGAATGGTGGTATAATACTTCCTTCCATACTGCAACAAAAATGACCCCATTTATGGCACTTTATGGATATCATCCACCATCCATCACATCATCTTTAAGATAAAATTCGAAGGTTAAAATAGTGGAAGATCACATTCAGCATCAACAAGAAGTTCTCCAACTCTTAAAGGACAACCTGAATTTGGCACAAAATCGAATGAAACAACAAGCAAATCAACATCGCAGCGAGAGAAGTTTTGATGTAGGAGACTAGGTATTTTTATGGCTACAACCATACAAACAAATGTCCCTCAAGCCAGCTAAGAAGGATAATAAATTATCGCCAAAGTACTATGGTCCTTACAAGGTGTTTCAAAATATTGGTACTATGACATACAAATTGGATCTTCCTGCTTCTTCACGAGTGCATCCAATTTTCCATGTTTCATTCTTAAAGAAGGTTATAGGTGAAAATATTCCAATTCAAACAATATTTCCAGAACTTTATGAGGAAGGAAAAATCATATTGGAACCTGAAGCGGTCACGGAAAGCAGAACTCAACAGCTACGGAATCGATCAATTTCAGAGTATCTCATCAAGTGGAAGAACTTACCCACTGAAGATTCTACATGGGAGGATGAGAATTTTATACAGAAGCACCCAGAGCTACTCAAGCGTTGAAAGCACAGAGGATACGGGATTGTTGGGGTCCTATGTGCCTGGTATAGTCCCTTATTGTTGTTAGTGTAGCCCCCTTATTGTTATTATCGTACCCTTGTAACCCCCATATTGTTATTATTGTGCCCTTAAATTATTATTGTTAGGTCGGATAGGATTACATTGTGGCCCCATGGACTCTTATATATAGAAAGGAGGTTTTTTAATTTGTATTATCCAAGAATTGTTCATTCATGTAATGTATTGGAGGTTTCCCCCTTGAAGTGGCTTATTTCTAAGGCGTTGATATCTCTTTTCTTCTATTTTTGGAGTTGGTTTCACAACACTTAAATTGATCGATCTCGGGGTTACCATCAATATGATGACCAGAGAAACTAGGTTGAAACTCAACCTCTAGGTAGCTTTGAGGAATACCACTACAATTATGCAACTTGGAGATAGATCCATAGTAGCTCATGATGGAGTTTTTGAGGATATTAGGGTATCCATTGAATCCTAGGAATATCCCACTGACTTCCTAGTACTCCAACCGAAAACCAAGTTTAATGGTTATCCTCTCATTCTAGGAAGACCTTGGATGGCTATTGTTGATGCTTATATGAGTTGTAGGGTTGGAAACATGACTACCAAGAATGGGCCCTTGTCAAAACAAATGGTATTATATTCTCCTGCTCAGCCTTCTATTGAACATGATATACCTTTATGGTTGGAGGATGAAGAAGAATATGAAGTGGACCATGCCATACCCTACCCTGTTTGTACCTTATATGTTGTTATCAGAGGGGGGAAACATAATGAAGATGACCTCATTAACCATATTCTTCAAAGCCAACCCCCCACTACCATTCCACTTGATTACCTGGTAAGAGAGTATGAAAGAAGCCCTTAGACTGAGCTATGCTCAGACTCAGCCCCTGAACCTACCAATATTGTGGATTTTGGCCCATCTAGATCCCTAAATATAAACCCCTCTCTCTCAGCCAAAGAGGAAGAGAAATTGTGCTAGCTGCTAAGGGATAACTTATATTATTTTTCTTTGGATTACAAATACATGAAATGGGTGCATCCCTCAATCTATACACATCATATTTACATCAAAGATGGATGCAATCATGTGTTCCATCCCCAAAGGAGAATGAACCGAGCCTTAAAGGAAATAGTAAAGGATGAATTACAGAATTTGTTGGATGCAGGTTTCATATACCCCATTTCAGATAATTAATGGGTGTATCCTCTTGTCTTGATCCCAAAGAAGAATGGGAAGTGGATTATTTATGTTGACTATAGAGAATTGAACAAAGCCACTAAGAAAGACCATTTTTCTTTTCCTTTCATTGACCAAGTCTTCAATGGTCTTGCTGGAAATCAGTTATTCTCTTTCCTAGATGGATTTAGTGGTTACAATCAGATTCATATCAGCCTTGAAGACCAATAAAATACCACATTCACCTGTCCTTGGGGCACCTTTGCTTATAGAGTTCTTCCCTTTGGCGTATGCAATGCCCTTGCCACTTTTGAGAGAGAAATATTGAGCATTTTTTTTTAGCTTGTCCATGATTATGTGGAAATCTACATGGATGATTTCACTCCCTAGGGGTATGATTTCAGGGAGGCCCTCTCCAATATAGGTAAATTACTAAGGAAATGCATTGAAATGCATCTCTCTCTAAGTCTTGAGAAATGTGAATTCTTGAAAAAGGTAGGGATTTCCCTTGGCCACTCCATATCTCAGGTAGGGATAAAAGTAGACCCAAACAAATTTGAAATCAGAAAAAGGGCGCCTATTCCTCTAAAGAAAAGATATGTTACGAGTTTCTTAGGCTTGGTTGGTTACTATAGGAGATTCATTAGGATTTTAGAAAGGCAGCTTCCCCATTGCTCGTATTGTTGGCTAGGGATTATGAATTATGTTGGTCAAGTATTTTTCAAGAGTCCTTTGATATCATAAAGGAAAAGTTGACCGTTGCCCCTATACTTCAAGGTCCCAACTGGGTTCTACCTTTCCATATCCATATTGATGCATCAGATAAATATGTAGGGGAAGCCTTGGGTAAAATGGAGGATAAGTTTCCCTATACCATTTATTTCATCAAAAAAAATTTGTCTAAGGCTGAACTAAACTACATTGTCACTGATAAAGAACTTTTATATGTTGCCCATTCCTTGAATAAGTTCAGATATTATGTTACCGGCTACCAAAATTTTGTGCATATTGGCCATGGAGAAATTAAATACTTAATGAAAAAACCTAATGTGAATGCTAGAACTATGATATGGTTATTATTGTTGCAACAGTTTGATTTGGCCATTATTGATAATCTAGGGAAAGAAAATGTTATTGCAAATTTTATGTCTAGACTCACTTTTCTTGCAGATGATGAAGGGATGGTTGATGATAAGCTTCTAGATGAACACTTATTTTCTATGTCAATACTCTCTCCCTAGTTTTCTAGCATATTCAACTACCTAGTTGCTAGGAGTTTTCCTCGAAATCTTTCATCGAGAGAGAAGAGAAGAATTGTAAGAAAGAGTGCCCCTTTCACTAGATTGGTGGAAATCGTTTTAAATTGGAACCAGATAAAATCCTCAGGAGATGTGTCAGGGAAGAGGAGATCTTTGAAATCCTCTCAGCATGTCATCATGGGCCCTGTGGGGATCATTTTTCTGTTAAGAGGACAAATTTTAAAGCCTTGCAAGCTAGATACTATTTGCCTACTCTCCATTAGGAGGACAAGAGATACAACAATAGATGTGATCAGTTCCAGAGGATGGGGAAGCCTACATCGAGGGATGAAATGCCTCTACAACCTCAGGTGGCCCTAGAGCCATTTGAAAAGTGGGGCATGGAGTTCATTGGACCAATTTATCTACCATATAGATAGAAGAGATACATCATAATATGCACTGATTAGTTGACCGAGTGGGTTGAAACAAAGATTTTCAAGGTAGCAACAAAAGAGAAGGTGGATGAATTTTTGAGAGAGAATTTGTTCTAAAATTTAAGGTATCCCAGGGAGATAGTCACCAATCAGGGGGCTCATTTCACATCCATTTGGTTGAAAACCTATTTTGAGGTAGCCCACCGAAATTCAAAAAAAAAACCAAAAGAGAAAAAAATATGGAATAAGACCAAGGCAACTAACATGTTTCTGTTTTACACGATGACGAACATTGGCATATTATGGAAAAATGTGAAATATTAATCTATCTCCATTCCTCTCCTCTATCTATGCACTCCATTTCCAACTCCATCACTCATCCCACCATCAAATTCCACCACCCTATGAGCAAGAAAACTCGAATTTCATCATGTCTTTGTACTGCTACAGGATGTCCTAGAAAGCTACAGGAGGCCATAAACACCTACAAGCAGAAATGAAAATTCTACAATCAGTCATCTAGGATTCGTTGATCCTAATAAAAAGCATAAAAAGGGTCACCCTACCTATTCCCACCACCCCTCATCCCCATACCATCCCATGCATGGAGATTCCCTTCTCTAACCCTCTATCTTGCCACTATGGTACAAACTTTTTTTTTGCAAAAACATAGGGACTTTCCTTTCAGGTTTCTCCTAAACCACACCACTACCTTAGCACCCTAATACCCTCCAACCTTTCCACACCATTCCCTCACCACCTTATGTCATTTTGGGCTCCGGAAGCTACAAAATGGGGACTACTACAGGAAGATATTATCTTCATGTAGCACACCTGTGAAAATACAAAAATAATATGAATATGGCTTGGCACAGTCAGAGCAGCAGAGAAAGGTTGAAGATTTTATCCTCAAGGCAACCATAGCACTCTAGGGAGGATTCTATATCAGCAACATCATCTTGAAGCCTCCACTAGGTACCTGCAAAAACAAAAAAAACAACATAGTAAGAATCTCAAACAAGAAATGAAGACACAACAAGAATTAAATAATAAAGGAAGCTCCTGTGATGATTTCTCTAGTGCTCCAACTCCTACATGCAGGACCCTGCAACCATTTTGCAATGAGGTAAGGCTCAGGTATGAATCTCTCACCCTCTCGCTATGCATATTTGGCTAAATGAATTAATTTCAAGGAGAGGAGGTTTAATAAGCTAAAATGTGGCCAGTTAATTTGGCCACCTTCGACAGTCAAAATAAAAGAGCTTGGTATAGTTGGCATGCAACGTGGAGTTGTCACATCAGTGGCAATGAGATCACCAGGAGTGGCAGTTGATTATGAGGCAGGAGGGAATGATAACTTCGAGTGGGGTCAACGGTCTAAATGAGGAAACCTCGACACAAATCTCCAATCCCACTCGAAATGACATATAATTGTTACTCAGGTAAATCCCCTCTATGGACAGAGGCGATCCCACTAGCCCTAGGGTGGGTCTAGAAATAAGGAATCATGCTAGAGTGTAGGTTCCTAGATACTTGAATGAAAAAGGATGCGATAAGATGGCCTACCTGTGATCCAAATTTATCGTCGACGCCTGTAGTGATGATGAGAGTCGCTCGCTCCTGATCGAAGACAAGTCACAACCCTTCCATATATCGCGTTTGGACACCTGCACAAAGATCAGAAAATGACAACCACATACCATATACTAATTACATTCAAAATATATTATTCAGTCATAGAAGACTAGCATATTGTATTTAGTATAGATAAAACACAAGACGAGAACCAAACAATAGTCACTTATATTAAGGTAGAAATAAGAGATACAACCACGATCTGAAGTTTCGGTCTCCTCCACTGGGGCTTGGGTGAATCACGTCTAAAAGCTCATCAAGGAATTTGGATAGGATAAGGGACCTCTCGATGGACTTCCTTCTTGATCTACCTCCTCAGTTATTCGACTATGGCTTAGTTCTCCAAGTTCAGCATTTCAATTGCATAATCCTCTTTGTTCAACTAGCTTTCATGATGGGGGGAAAGCTTATTTATATAGGGTAGAGGGAGAGGTTAGGATCCCTATAATCATGGAAGGGAGACCTATCTTTTAGGAGTGTCCCATAAGAGGAGGAAACCACTACCTAAAGAGGGAGATCCGTGGTTCAACCAATTCACCACTTCCTGTGACTCATCCTAGAGGTGGTTGAAGGAAACTTTTGCCTCTAGTTTGTTAAAAAAAATTCCCAAAAAGTTTGGCACGGGTACAACAAAGGGACAGAGCGCTAGCTGGCATGGCCTCTAGTGTACTTTCTCCACATTGGCACGAGGGGTGAACTGGCTACTCGTGCCAATGCTAAAACATAGGTTTTTATGGGCTTTTTGAGAAAGTCTTATGCAAGAGAAATGATTTTCTTGTATAGAAGGATGTAGGGAAGGTGCTTGCAGAGGATGATACTGCTCACAGGTCACGGGAAAGATCCTCCAATTTGCAGGGTGAGGGATTGTAGGGACAGTGACAAATTGCTGTGTAAAAATAACGTACCTCACCTCACTTCCCCTCACATCCATGCTTATTTCATAGAGGAGATTCGATCATCCATAAGTTATGCATGCATGAAGTGTTACAGGAAAACCTACAATTTCTACAAGAAGCTACAAAGAGTACTACAGGGTGCTAAGAAGAGGCATGTAATCCAACAAAAGGGTCAATCTTAGATCCATATATTACTAGTATAGTCCCTTATTGTTGTTAGTGTAACCCCCATATTGTTATTACTATGCCCTTAAATTATTATTGTTAGGTCGGCTAGGATTACATTGTAGCCCCATTAAGATTACATTGTGACCCCATGGACTCTTATATATAGAAAGGAGGTTTTGTAATTTGTATAATCCAAGAATTGTTCATTCATGTAATGTATTGGAGGTTTCCCCCTCGAATTGGCTTATTTCTAAGGCATTGATATCTATTTTCTTCTATTTTTGGAGCTGGTTTCACAACATTTAGCATCAGAGCTTTGGATTCTAGGGTTTTCGCTGCTCCAAAACGGTCATCATGGAATTTTCGCTATAACTCTTTTTCTACGAAGGTTAAGAAGCTAAAAAATTTAGAGTGCAAATAGAAATCCTGAGGAACATCGTCACAAAATTTCAGAGCTTGGTTTGCAATATTTCGGAGATTTGATCTGTGGAAGTTAGGGCTTTTTGCAGGCTCCTGAATTTAACCTAAACAGGTCATCGAGGTATTTTCGCTATAACATTTTTTATACAAATATTTAGAAGCTAAAATATTTATAGAACGAAGCTAAAATCCTGAGGAACATCTTCGCAACATTTTAGAGCTTGGTTCACAATATTTTCTGAGATATGATCTATGGAAGTTAGGTCTTTTTCAGGCTCCTGAATTTCATCTCAAAGAAGTTATCGTGGGACAATCTTCATAACTCCCTCTCTGAGCATCAAATTGGAATGCTGTAAAAAGTGGCCACAAGTACATGGACTGTAGTTTCTTTTCTATAAATTTCAGAGCCAAAGGAGAAAACAATGACATGTGGCAAGTCTTACAAGTTCGCTCTACTTAACCAGTCCATAATTAGGTCAACATAGAAGATTGGGCACAACTTTGTCTTCAAGAATCCAAATCAGGTCCAGCCTATGGCATTCGAAAGAGAATTTAAAGGGCTACCTCGGTGCTAAATTTCAAATATTGAAGATCCAAAATCACAGAGATAATTTAGTTTCAATATCGAGCTCCTCAAAAGGGAGTAAAAGGTGTGCATTTTTTTTCCCGAATTGCATAAGTCTTGTTTGAATAATCAAGTTGAATTGATTCCAAGGGCATATTGTAGAATAGATATCAGTATTGGATTCTAAAATGGCCCCTAAAAATAATTCAACACCCACTAAGCCTTTATAAGGCTCTAATATGACTCATGAAGACGAATAATGGCAACATGACATATCAAAATCACAAGAGAAAGTGCAACAAATTTCGCTCTTGCAAAGTGCAACAAAAAATGACATTGAAGTTTTGAAGAAAGGCATGGAATATAAGATGGAAGGTTTTAAGAATGGCATGGAAGCTAAGATAGATGGCATGGAATCTAAGATGGATGACATTGGAAGCAAATATCGATGAAAAATGGAAAACATGAAGAATGATCTAAAAGTAGACATGGAAGGTTTGACAAAGTTGATACAAGAAATGTTTCCTAAGGTTGAAAATATAGTGGAGGAAACTCATGATGAGAAAAAAATAAATGTTAATCATGATTTCATAAACTCTAATGTTGGCAGGAAGAACCACCATATTCCAAAAATGGATATGAGGAAGTTTGATGGAAAGGATCCTGTAACATGGATACTACAGATGAAGCAATATTTTGATCTCAATAATGTGCAAAACACACAAAAGGTACGCATTGCAACTTTAAATTTAGAAAAAAATACATTTGTATGCTATCGATGGATTTGTTCCCATAAAAAAATTGTCACTTGGTCAATTTTTAGGAGGAAATGATAGCACATTATAAGGATACAAAGAGCAACACCTTCTTTAGCCCTTTGATAAATCTCAAACAAAAGGGTTTAGTGGGGGAGAACATTGAGGACTTACAAAAATTGAATATAAGGGTAACTGATATTCCAAAGGAACACAGGATTGATCTCTTCATAGGTATTTTAAAGGATAACATCCAATATGAAGTTCACTTTTTGGAACCTGATCCATTGGAGAAGGCATTCAAGTTGGCAAGAAAAATTGAATGTAAAATTATGGCGACAAGGAAGCCTACCACTCACTTCTATAAAGAGGGAAGTGTTGCTATTCCTAGATTTCCACAAACTACAAGGTTGACACCACAACAATTGGAAGAAAAAAGAGCAAATGGCTTTGCTACAGTTGTGATAGAAAATACACTAAAGGTCATAAGTGTGTTGAGAAGAAATTATTTTACATATATTGTGAAGAGAAAGAAGAAAATGAACAAGAAGAGGATATACACCAGGAACCAACCCTAGAAGAGGAAGAAATGAGTCTGACCATATCGTGTAATGCATTGGCAGGAATTATCACTCCTCAAACTCTCAAGATAGAAGGACATATCAAGAAGAAAAAGGTAATAGTGTTGATTGATTCAGGTAGTACCCATAATTTTATTCATTGTAAGGTAGCCAAGGAATTGAATTGTTTCCTATACCCAGCACCAGAATGCCAAGTGTTGGTTGAAAATGGAGGAACTATAAATTGCCCTGGAAAATGCCATAATATCAAGCTAACCATGGGGGAATATGTATTGAATAGTCCAATGCTTTCCATTCCTATGGGAGGTGTTGATGTTGTACTAGGAGTAAAATGGTTACAATCTTTGGGGACGGTAGCTTTTAATTTTCAAGAAATTTTCTTGAAATTTTTTTCAGAAGGAAAGGAAGTCAAATTACGAGGTATTGCAAGGAAGCCAGGAAAGATAATAAGCTCTAATGTCATGACAAAGTTTCTAAAGAAATAACAACAAGGCGTAATTGCACAATTATGCTCACTATAAGTTCCAACATCAAAATCATCTATTTCTGCAGATCTCCAAAAATTCTTGGACAATCATTCCAAGGCTTTTGAAACTCCCAAAGGAATCCCACCTATTCGTGATCATGATCATGCTATTCATTTGATTCCAGGAAGTGTTCCTCCAAACATCAGGCCTTATAGATATCCTTATTTCCAAAAGAGTGAAATTGAACGTATGATTGCAGAAATGTTAGAGGCTGGTATAATTCAACCTATTCAAAGTTATTTCTCTGCTCCTCTATTATTGGTACACAGGAAGGATGGATCATGGCGCATGTGTCCCGATTATAGGGAGCTCAATAAGCTCACCATTAAAGATAAATTTACCACTCCTGTGATTGATGAATTATTGGATGAATTACATGGAGCAATTTATTTTACCAAGTTGGATCTTCATTTAGGATATCATCAAATTAGAATGAAGACTGAAGATATTCCAAAAATAGCATTGCGAATTCATGAGGGTCATTATGAATTTTTGGTCATGCCTTTTGGCCTTACCAATGCACCTTCTACATTTCAAGGGTTGATGAATTCCATTTTCAAACCGTTCCTTAGAAAAATTGTGCTAGTATTTTTTGATGATATATTAATCTACAGCAGTTTTTGGAAGGATCACGTTCAACATGTTGACAGGGTGCTCAAACTATTGCAGGAGAAACAATTATATGCAAAAACATCCAAATTTTTCTTTGGAGTACAAGAGGTGGAATATCTGGGTCATATTGTATCTCACAAGGGTGTTAAGTTAGACCCTAACAAAATTAAAGCCATTAAATAATGGAAAGTCCCCACAACCATAAAGCAGTTACGAGGATTTCTCGGGTTAAGAGGGTATTATTGCAAGTTTGTTAAGAATTGTGGGAGAATAGCAGCACCTCTAACAACATTATTGAAGAAATATGCATTTTCATGGACTCCTGAAGCAACTAAGGCCTTCTAACATCTTAAAGAGTCAATGTGCCTAGCACCAATCTTAGCTATTCCAGACTTCACAAAAACCTTTATTGTGGAATGTGAAGCCTCAGGAAATGGAATTGGTGTTGTTTTAAGGCAAGAAGGAAGACCCATTGCTTTTGAAAGTCGTCCAATCAAAGGAAATTATTTACAAAAAATCTATTTATGAGAAGGAAATGTTAGCAATACCACTTGCACTAAAGAAATGGAAAAATTACCTAATGGGAAGACACTTCAAGGTAAAAACTAATCATGATAGTCTTAAACACTTTTTGAAACAAAGACTATCTTCGGAAGAGCAGCAAAAATTGGTCACAAAGATGTTGGGTTATGACTTTGAAATAATCTACAAAAAATGAAAGCTAAATGTTGTTGCAAATTCAGTCTCAAGAAAGAATGAAGAGGTGGAAGCATTGCTTTGTGCCATTTCTATTATCCAACCAGATTGGATAACCGAAGCAAGGGATGAACGAAAGAAGGATGAAGAAGTGTGGACACTCATTCAAAATTTGCAGCAAGATCCTAGTACATTTGATACATTTAGTTGGAAAAATGATTCCTTATGGTACAAAGATTGATTATAACTTTGTAATAATTCCCAACTAAAACAAAATATTATTTTGGAATTACACACTTCTCCTTTAGGAGGACACTCAGGAGTTTTAAAAACTTACCACAAGGTGAAGAAAGAATTTTTTTGGGATGGCTTTAAATCTGATATTCAAAATTTTCTGGCGGAATGTTTGATTTTCCAACAAAATAAAGTTGAGACAATTAAGACCCCGGGTCTTCTAAAAACTTTATCCATTCCAAGTCAATGTTGGGAGGATATTTCAATGGATTTTATCACAGGTTTACCTAAGTCCGAAGGAAAGAGTTCCATCATGGTGGTAGTTGATAGACTTACCAAGTATGCACACTTTTGTGCATTATCTCATCCATTTAAAGCAAGTACATTTGCTACTACATTTATGGACACAATTCAAAAGCTACATGGAAACCCATGGGTTATTGTGAGCGACAGAGATCCCATTTTTACTAGAAATTTTTGGACAAAGTTATTTTCTTGTTTGGGTACTCAATTAGCTCATAGCTCATCTTATCATCCTCAATCCGACGGTCAAACTGAGATAATAAATACATGTTTGGAAGGATATCTTTGTTGTTTTGTATCTGATAAACAAACACAATGGGTCAAGTGGTTACCTCTCGCTGAATGGTGGTACAACACTTCCTTCCATACTGCAGCAAAAATGACCCCATTTATGGCACTTTATGGATATCATCCACCGTCCATCACATCATATTTAAGAGAAAATTCGAAGGTTCAAGCAATGGAAGATCACATCGAACATCAAAAATAATTTCTACAGCTCTTAAAGGATAACCTGAATTTGGCACAAAATCGAATGAAACAACAGGCAGATCAACATTGCAGCGAGAGAAGTTTTGATGTAGGAGACTAGGTATTTTTACAGCTACAACCATACAAACAAATTTCCCTCAAGCTAGCTAAGAAGGATAGCAAATTATCGCCAAAGTACTATGGTCCTTACAAGGTGTTGCAAAATATTGGTACTATGGCATACAAATTGGAGCTTCCTTCTTCTTCACAAGTGCATCCAGTTTTCCATGTTCCATGCTTAAAGAAGGTTATAGGTGAAAATATTCCAGTTCAAACAATATTGCCAGAACTTGATGAGGAAGGAAAAATCATATTGGAACCTGAAGCGGTCACGGAAACAAGAACTCGACAACTACATAATCGATCAATTTCGGAGTATCTCATCAAGTGGAAGAACTTGCTCACTGAAGATTCTACATGGGAGGATGAGAATTTTATAAAGAAGCACCCAGAGCTACTCAAGCATTGAGGACAACACTTTTTTGAAGGAGAGGGCCATGTTAGGTCCCTATATTACTATTATAGTGCCTTATTGTTGTTATTGTAACCCAATTATTGTTATTATTGTACCCTTAAATTATTATTGTTAGGTCGGCTAGGATTACATTGTGGCCCCATTAGGATTACATTGTGGCCCCGTGGACTCCTATATATAGAAAGGAGGTTTTGTAATTTGTATCATCCAAGAATTGTTCATTCATGTAATGTATTGGAGGTTGCCCCCTCGAAGTGGCTTATTTCTAAGGCATTGATATCTCTTTTCTTCTATTTTTGGAGCTGGTTTCACAACAGTCAATTACCAAAAAAAACACCTCTTCATTCCAGAACATCTGTTTACAGAGGTAAGCTACCTTCACCTCCATCAATTTCACAAAAATTCTCCATATCATTTTGCATGCAATATTTTCATAATTGAATTAATTTAGGAAGTTGTGTGACGAGTTAGGGGATAAGACATTCATTTTTAAGTGTTAAGAGTCTTATTACCCCTTTTCACCAGTAAACTTGACACCAAGGTCGTAGAATAAAACATGTTGTACCCATGTCAGACACAACAAAGAAAAATGGGGGGAGGGTTTAATAGAAGAGAGCTTATAGATACAAAGAGAATTCATTTACACCCTCCTGTAGTAGACATTTTTATGAGAAACGAATGGTTGGGTTTCTTTGAGCTCCTAAGGGGATGTGATGATGAGATAGCTCGATAATTTTCAATGGTTCTACACTCTCAAGCAGATTTTAGTGCCACTACTATGGTAATGGGACTAGCCATAATCATCACACCTGAATTTATCAACAGAATAACAACACTACCCTTAGGAATAGAGAAGACAAGGTCACTAGTGCCATTTCCAAGAAAAACTACGTTTTGGCCAAGGAGAAGCACATAGAAGATAAAAATGGGGTGAGAAGGGAAATTTTACCTTATCCATGGGATGAGGTAGCCTACCACATCCCGAAATACATTTCTTGTGAAGGAAAATTGAGTGTATTCTATGGCTACCATTTCATATTGTTACATGAACTTATATTTAAGGAGGATTCACCTTTGGAATAGAGATTTAACATACCCTACTTCCTCCTCCACTCCATTAGAGACATGAGCCAAAGGGTTAGAGAAGGAAAACATCAACACCTGGCTCATAATGGGTTGATTAAAATAATAGTGTAATATGCCCTCAACAAGCTCAAAATTCTTGTGTTATGGTCCAGTTTCATTGACATGGACATGGAGACTCTAATACGGACCCAAAATATCACTCATGAAGATAATAGAACAAAGGAGGAAGAAACTGAGAATACAGAAGAAGAAGATATGGAGACAGAGGAGGGAAAAACAAAGGATGCAGAGGAAAAGTGATGAGAAGGAAGAAGAGAAGGAAGTAGAATAGAAGGCTTTGAGCCCCAACAATACCATTGAAATCTCCCCTCAACAAAATTGTCTGTCACCGGGAAACACTGAGGATGAGGCGGCTTCCACGTTGGCCACTTTAAGCACCCCTGTGAAACCCAAGAAGAAAAGGAAAAGCCAGACTCCTGTATATTTAAAGACCAGAAAGAGCACTAGGGTGAAACAATGAAGGCCACAAACTCCAACAGAGGTCCCCATTACAATTGAAGAGTCCCCTAGCAAGAAGGAAGATATAGGGCCAAAAGAAGGAAAATTGAAGAAATTACTTCCCCAAAGACCAAACCTAAGACACCCATGACCTATGTAAGAAATCACTCTACTAGATCAGCATCCTTAAAATAGTCATAAATACCCACAAATATTCAAGGAGAAGAAAAAGTGATGCTACAATAAAAATAGAGTATGCTACAGGAAGAATAGAAAGTGATACAAGAGGAACAAAATGCACAAGGGGAAGGAAATAAGGTACTAATAGATGGGTAGAGTGCCCAAATTGATGGACAAGAGATGCAAGAGGAGGCACATGTTGTAAAACAACAACCAAAAGAGGAAGAAGCCTCTCCAAGAACTTTCCAAAAATACATCACAAAATTCCAAGAACCTGCCCCACATCCTAGTTTGAGATCCTACTACAATTTCATTGAGGGAAGGAGACTAATCCCTTATAATATCTCAATACCTATATTTTATGAGCTAGATGAAGAAAGTGGGTGCACCCATAGGTGGATGCAAATTTCCAAATCCAGATTTTTTGAGGATGTGGGGCTAATGGAGGAGAAACCTTTTAAGATGGGAAAGGACTTAGCTGATGTTAGACTCATAGAATCAGTGTCGAGAGAGAATTTACAAGAAAAGAAAATAGAGAACATGAGGTTGAAGGGGCAGTGGCAATAGAAGGACACATAACTTTCCATTATGAAAAATCTTAACATGGAGGCCATGCAGTACAGACACCCTTCTAATTCTTATGCAATTTACTTCAAAGAGTAGTGGTTGAAATTTCAGATTAAGACCTTAGCACAGCATGGCTCCTTACCCTTTCAAAATTATAGACAGTTTATTGATTTTTGCAGGTAGTCTAGTGTGGAAGAAAGGGCTAAGATGGCAGAATTTTACATGAACAACCTCGTTTTGACTCACATGAATATTTGGGACGCCAATTCCAGGTTGGGTGATATGCAGTTAATGGCCCTAGCATCTTGGGTAACAAATGAATAAATAAGGGCAAAAGAGGTCAAGAGAGTGATGAAGACGGAAGCAATAGAACCCCTCCAAATCAGGTCAGAATTCATAAGTCCTAGAGGGATCATCAACAATCACCAAATTATCTCTAATGATGTTGACCTTGCAGAAAAATACATTAACACCCAATCATAGGCAATATCACATTTTGATGACACCTCCAAATTACTAGGCGAAGAGAGTGTGAAGGCATGCCAAATAAGATGGCATCCTTTACCACTTGGCTTGAAGAATAGGGAGTACCATACTCTAGATATATTGAAAGCTTCCTTAGAAAGATCAGCCTTCTACAAAAAAGAAATGCAAAGAATGAAAATCCAGTAGATGGGATTAAAGTGAATCCCACCTTTGTTGTTGGGGCTACATGAAGCGAGAGATCAAATAAAGGACTAGAAATAATGGGAGGAATTAGAAAATAATGCAGGATTCTACCCACCAGAAGGAACTCCTTCTGAGCTACCTTCAGATGTTAGGGAATATACTATAGCTTTGAAGGAAATCAGGAGAGAGGACTGAGTTTCTTAGAGGATGAACAACCATTTCAATAGGGGGTGATGATGAGGCCCATATTTAGTTATATTTTAAGGGGTTATAGTGTCAACTTTTAGCATATTTACTCTCTTTCTCACACACATTTGGTTACATTTTGTCATATTTTTGTTAGGGAGAAAGGTGTAAGAGGTTCGTCATGACTTGAATCCTAACATGGTTTAATTGTAGGAAATAAAGGAAATAAAGATCTTTTTGAGTCAAATTCCAGGTCAAGGCTCAGAGTAGACAGGAATGAGAAATTATAGGAAGGTTTTCCACCTTCTTAGCTTCCACAATCAGCCCAAGATCACCATAGATCCTTCTCCAACAGTCTGAATTCAAAGGTAGTCGAGCAAGTGAATGTTAAGAGGGAGTCAAGATCCACACCTCTTGAAGATAAAGAAGACAAATTCCTACTTTTTAGGGAGCTTTTGGTAGCTTCCCATTAGTATAAATAGACAGGAGAAAGAGCCCATTAGGATTCGAATTTCATAGATAGCTAGAGAAATCTTGACCCTGTATTAGAGATATTTTGACTGTTATTTTGATTTAAGAAACTTGTTATGAAATTAAAATGAGAATTTGGTTTTCCTTTCACTGATTTGATTGCAAAGGACTAAATATTGTGGGTTAGGGCCCAATCCATGGGATGTAATCTCTCTTGTGTAAATTTATGCTCTTTTATGCTTCAATATTTTAGTTGATGTCATTGCATTTTAGTAGCATCTGAAAATCATTAACACTGTGTTGTTAGTCTCTTTCTCTCACCTCTTCCATTGGAGCTTGAGGAGAAAGGTTTCCAACCATAGACCAAAATATATTATTTTATAATTTCTTAGAAAGGATAAACTATTTTTCACTATATTTATCATGAATATGTTGTATATTAGAGATTATTTCTATTTTTTAGGTGCATGTCAGCTTAAGTTAAATTCAACTCATAATTTTCACTATTTTACATGATAATTAGTTAATGATCAATGCATCAGTGAATGTATTGGTTGAAGGACTAGCTACAACATCAGAGAAGGACCCCCTTTCAGCACTGTCACTTTGGACTTCAACCCTCCTTCAGTTTCCCTTCCATTCTGCTACCCACAACCCTGTTTTGAAAACCATCTTCATAACCACCGAGAGCAACATTCTTGGTGCAATATAAGCCTTATGAATATCCTGAGCTTGGCCAAATCCCCCAAGGGATTTGGTCATCCCCCATCCACTTAGATCCACATTTCCCTCACTTTTCCTAACCTCCATTCTACCATTCCTAGCCTAAAAACCCTCTCGTTTGTTTCCTGTAGCAAAACAGGGATCCTGTAGCAGCGTTGGGAACCACCTCCTTCTGTCCAAAATCACTCCTCCACCTCACCTGAGATTAGTATAGGCCTTAGTGGACCCCAAACTCTAAATTATTGGTTCAGGGGCACCCTTAGGTCACCCAAACTCTTTTGTCTCTTGCTGCAAAACAAAGTATTTTTAGTGAATTAGTCCATCATAGAATACATCATTAACATAGCAGCTAGGATGTAGTAGGTAGAAGTTAATTCATCAATGATGCAGTATGTGTGTGAATATATATTAGTTCCCTCATTGTAAGTTGATTGAGTAGTTAAGAGAATGAATGCAATCTATTGTAATTTCCCTTATTGTAATTAGAGTAAGTTTTAGCCTTTTCTATTGCAAAAGTAGAGGTTAAGTAGATGAATGAGTGCAATCTAGTATAGCTTATTTTTCTTGTAGATAGAATAGTGTTCATAATTTTATTTCAACATTGAATTGCAATTAGAATTGTGACAGACTTTCTCCCTTAGAATAGAAATAATTCCCAACACCTCAGAGTGTAACCATGATGAGGATGACATGAGTAGAGCTCATATGTTTTGCATATAGCAATGTCATATCCAAATTTTTCTGAACCTTGGGTTGATAATTAAATTTGATTATTGTCTGGGCGTTGTAGCACTCTTGGTGCCATACTAGGGCCCACCAGGAGGCTCAATAGGAAATTGGAGACCCCATCGATTGGTTCATAGAGGAGTAGGACACTTTCATCTAAGCCCCCCAATTTACAACCTAAATTTGTCTTGGATAGAGTTGCAGTCAAGGAAATCACCTATCAAACCACTATAGTTGGTGTTAATTCCTCCTTATGGAAAAACAATAAGAAATCCTTGGCATCATATCCAATCAAAGTTATAGTTTACATGTTGTGGAATCACCCCCATGTTAGGTTAGAAGTTGATCATATGGAAGGGTTAAGGCTTTATTTAGGAAAATTATAGATATATGATCCTAGAGATATAATCCAAATTCATTGTGAGGACATCAAGTTCCAATGGTACTATGCCCAAGAGGAACTACAAGAGGAACATTTAGGAATTGGGGCTTAATCTTATGGGGAAGTGAAGTAGTGAATAAAAATCACATACAAAGTTTAGAAATGACTGCAACAACAAGCCATATAAGCCAAGAGGGGTAGGAAAATTCAAGTGGAAAAAAAAAGGAAGAGTATGTAAGGATCGAATAGGAGAAACATGAATAATAAAGGGGGGATCTGGAAATATTAGTTGGAGTTAGAAAATAAAAGGGTGAAGGTAAGAGAAAAATATAAAATAAAAACAACCAAGGAATAAAAGAGAATGAAAGTAGTCAAGGAGGAGATGAGAAGGAAAGTGGAAGTAAAGAAAAATAAAAGAGATAAAAAAAAAATGAAGAATAAATAACTTGAATAAAAGACAACTAAGTAGTGCAAAAATAGGAGGGAGGAGATAACACATTAATTAGAAAAAGAAGAAAGAAATAAAAGGGAGCAGGACGAATCTTACCAAAAGGAGTAATATTGCATAACGAAAGAACAAGCTAAGGCACTTTAGAAGTTGGAGGAGAGTATACTGCAAGGAGAAATTAATCTTGAAAACAAGTTTGGCATTCCTATTCCAATTACGCAAGTAATGATGATCATAAAGGTTTAAACACCTTTAAGCTTTGAAATTGAGACCACATATAATGTCAGTGGGAAAGTGACATCCATTGAAGAATATTTATACTCCAAACAATAGTGGAGTATCATCAAAATACCGAGGAAGTAGATGAAGACATGCACCCCGACAATGTTGGATATGGGGAATGAGATATTTATTTTCACCTTGTCCTATATAGATCCCAAATAGAGGGTTTGTTGGGCACAACCCAACTTGGCCTAGATTTTGGCAAAAAACCTGCATTTTTTGGAGCGCAATGTGCAACAGAGCGTGCAAAATAGCACATTTTAAGGAATTAAATATATCGCGCAGTGTCGAAGCCCCTCTATTTTGTAAAAATATGCAATTTTGTAAAGGATCGATGGTTTTGGGACCATAGTTTCTTGTGTTAGGGATTCCATTGTATTTTTTATGAGGTAATCCTATGATTTAATAGTATATATAGGGTTGAAATGATATGTTTAGACAAATATAGAGAAAGAGAGCTATGTGTTGGCCAGATAAATCAATCTTGCGGACAAGATCGATCTCCCTAGTATCAGAAGATATTCTAGCAACAAACAGACAATAAAATCTATCTTTCTCTAGATATATAACGATTTATAAGTAAATGTTACAAAGGTGTTACAATCCTACCTTAATCCAACGCTTGTTTGTAGAAGTCTTCCTTCAGTTTCCTGAAAAATTTACGTTCGAATATCTACAATCACAAACAAACAAACATCAAATAACACCTGCATAGCATATATTCATAAATCATATCTATTATGGTGATCAAGCAATCCATAAAATAAACAATCAAATGACAGCTTATTGAGAAAAACAAACTTATTTCTATTAGCTTTGAAATATTAGAAGAACCTTACAACCTTTTCAGCCTTGATGTTCAACAGGTCTTCCCAGGGTCCGAAGTGTTGGAAAAATACTGAGAGGGGGGGGTGAATAAGTATTTAGGGCTAACAGAAAACTTTTTTACTTTTTCCTTTTCTAAAACCCATACGCTACTTTACTGAAGCCAACTCGCGTATACACGTGGATATCCTTAATAAAACTTGCGTATTACCAGAGATCTCATTATGCAGATAATTCTTTACTTATATCATTGCATCATTCATTCATTAGATTTTTAGTAAGCAGTAAACTTGTGCAGTAAGAACAGAATAAATCATCACACATAAGCAACACACATGAACACCAGGATTTAAGGTGGAAACCCAATTCAGGAGAAAACCACCGCTGTCGTCGTATATGTCTGATATTTGTGCAGAGCTTCTTACAACCATATGTGGGTACGATTCATACCCGGCGCGCGAATACCCACCTCCAGAAGGCTACAACATTCTTTCATTTACCAACCTCTCCTGGAAGGGAGCTACAACCCCCTGCTCTCATTTACCATCCTCTCCTCGAAGGGAGCTACAACCCCCTGCTCTCATTTACCAGCCTCTCCTGGAAGGGAGCTACTAGCCCTATCGTTTGCTAGCTACCAGCACCGGAAGGTACAACCCCCCTCACGAAGGCTTCGACCCTCGGCACACCACCTTGGACCAACTTTCATTGGTACCTGTGTGGGTCCATGACTTCATAAAACACATCTTGTAGGCCACTTTTCATCATATTTTCGGTGGACCCACTCCACACATTTAAGCTCAACATACATCAAACTGAAACTTATAACCCCATCAATTTATTTATTGAATCATCAACCAATCAACCAACAACTTGATCTTTAATCAACATAATCAGCAGCATAATCAACATTCAAACAACCCAGATCTGTGTGAATACATCATTGACAGATAGCAGTAAAACAACAAAATAGATCAAACATTTCATTCCACTTACTTCAGAAAAACCCTAGATTCCATACGCGCTTTTACTTCACTAAACCTGCATATATACGCGCTTTCACAGAAACAAACATGTGTATACATCTGCACATATTTCATAACTAATCTCAAATTCCATACGTGCTTTTGCTGAAACTAACCTGCGTATGCACGCGCTTTTTCTGAAGCGAACCTGCATATAGATCTGTAACTTTTCAGGACTATGCAGCTCTTCAAAACAGATAACTCAGATCTCCTCCTTTACTTCAGCAAAGATTCGCCAGATCACATATCTAAACATTTCATAAACAGATCTAGACAATACATGGTCATTTCAGATCTAGAGATCCCTCTTCATCATTTTCTTCATCCATCATTGTATTCATAGGTGCATTATTTGTTCAGATCTAACTGTAACCCATTCCATACAGATATACTTCAGAGTGAAGTATTTATTCAATACCCAAACACATGCACACCCTTGCACTATGATCTTCTTCTCCTTAATTAGATTTAGCTTTTACCAATACCATGAGCCAAAACCACACAACATCCAATGGTATTCTTGGATGTAATCAAATAAACCATACAACGCTCAATACTATGGGCCAATACCATGGTAATGTCCCCTGGTTTTATAAATTTAGAGCGCAAATAGGCATACGCTACTTGGTACGTAATTTTCCGCGTACATACGTTACTCCTTTACAAACCCGCGTATGCTTTGTGACATACCATTTTTATCATTATTCTGGAACTTACTGGAATTGCTTTCTCCATTACATCTGAGATGCTCTGTGGATACATCAGATTTACATCATTAATAAACACATCAAGTCAGATTCCATCAAATACAACTTTATCAAGCAGGTTGCCATCAACTTTATCAAGTAGGTTGCCATCAAGGACAACACTCTGCATCATATTGCCAACAATCTCCCCCCTTGGACTTGATGGAAACCATGATGGTGCTTGATCACCACAACAGATAGATACATTGATTATAACCATTATGCAAACACCATGATACTCTCCCCCTATTCAAACACCATGATACTCTACCCCTTTGACATCAAGGGCAAAGGGTGGACCAAAACAAGGTTTTCCTTCTCTTGTAGAAAGAAGAGCTCTGTAGATCTGATGTGCACTGAAGTTACCATACTCTCCCTGAGTTCATGCTGAATCTTCAAACATATTTTTCAATGAATTACATGACTCTATGACCTTTCCTATCACCAAGGACTCATACTTACAACAATGATCCAACCAAGTGGATTTACATATGTGACTCAAGTACCCAACCAAGTGGATTTACACATTTTGACTCAACTACCCAACCAAGTGGGTTTACAAAATTGAAGAAGTCCTTACATGACTGAATATAGCAATTTACATCATAGATCTCAATATGACCTTTTCATCAAATTACAAATATGACTTTTTTATGACCAACATCAAAAAGACCTCAAGAGAGAGATCATATTTCAGAACCATCATAATGCCAACAATGCATCCTTTCCTCATGACCAATGCTCCCCCTTAGCCTGCGCATCCTGAACACTTTCAACAGCAAATCATCAGGGCATATTCATCAAATATCAAAATATGAGAGTTGAAACATCACCAGAGATACCAAACAGCACTGCAGCTATGCTGAAAAATGCTGACCCAGAAAAAATTTTGTCAGCAAACACCCATATGCGATTTTTTGTGTATAAATTCGCATATATACGCGACTGTCCTTCAGGAAATCCGCGTATCCAACTTAATCTTCTGATTTTAAGAAGATTTGATCTTCTGAGAGGCAGAGACAACTCCCAGCTTCTGTCTGAGATATTCAAATGCTTCCCTAGAATATATGAGAGAAGAAAGATAGGACAATGTAGCTATGTTTTCAAGTAACCAAGCCTTCAGGCTCTTTGCAGCATCAACATATTCTTCCCAAGAGGAATTATCATACCAGAACAACTTCTTCAATAGACAATATGTGTCAAACAATTATCCATGTGATCTTATCTCTGAGTCATAAGACTTCCATCTCATCCATGTGTGAAAACAAAAGATACTCTTCATCAAAAAGCAATCAGAAACCATGTATCATGTCATCATCATTTGAGCATGAATATTACGAGAACTATGAAATAAGCAGATACAATTCCAACAATGCAATCATTAGTAGTTAGACTGATGCTCCCCCTGAACCTGTGCTCCTGTTCTTGAGCCATCTCACTGTTTTCAATAACAGAAAATAATACGCTTCTGTCTCCAAAGGAACTCGCGTGTATATGCGTCTTTTGTTCACGAAACCCGCATATGGAAAGTGAAATACTGAAAATTTCACTCCTTCATCTCCCCCTAAACTTATGCCACATGTACCTGTCTTCTTCACATTAGATGCACTGTCAGAAATAAACATACCCAGAATTACCAAACCAACCATGAGAATCACCATACATTGCTCCCCCTGTGATGATACATTACTAATCCCTAGAATGTATCTCACATCACTCCTACAGTCATTATGAGAAGTAAGCTTTAGAAGCGGATGACTGCAATAGGGTCAATATTCCCTATGTTTCTGACCGGTCCTCCTTCTTTTTCCTGCTTTTCTTGAAATTTCTTATAGTGTGCTGGAAATTGTCCAATTTCTCAGATCTATTCATCCTGCATTCTTTTTCTACATGTCCATACTTGTTACAAGCATAGCATCTTACGTGACCAGAAAAGTAGGCATAGGGATCATAATGTGTTTTTCTATTCTTTCTTCTATTGCAATCAGTTGCTTTATGACCATAGTTGCTGCATGAAAAACAATGTCCCTTAAAGAAACTAGAGTACCTTTCAGTGTAGAATCTGTTAGTTTGTGACTGAAACAATCTGCTTCTGCAATTGGTTGCAACATGCCCATAGTTATGACATTTAAAGCATTCAACATTATTGATCAATGGAGGGAATGATTTCTTTTGAGAGTTCATGATTGTCGGTTGACCTTCTGTTTCTTTCAACACTTCAGATCTTACATTGATATCCTTTGAATCTTTAGCACTTCCTTGTGAACTAGATTCTCCTTTAACAGTTTCATGAAAACCAAGACCAAGTTTAACAGAAGGAGACCTTTGACTACTAAGAATATCGTCCAGAATCTTAGTACTATCTTGAAACCTCAAGAGTTTATCTTTTTCTTCTAATTTACCTTTTAAAATGTTTACCTCAACCTCCAATCTTTGGCATTGCTTCTTCATACTTTCTTCGACCCTTCTTCCTTCTTCTACTTGATCATTCAATTTCAAAATCTCTTCCTTCAACCCATTTTCTTGTTCTTCAAAAGTTTGTAAAATTTCTTCATTCTTCTTATTTGATTTTTCCAGATCTTCCTTGAGGGAGATGATTTATGCTTCAAGTCCTTTTTCTTCAAATGATTGTAGAAGTTCCTCATTCTTCTTATTTGATGCTTCGAGATCTACTTTCAGAGAGATTATTTCTGCTTCAAGTCCTTCAATGTGATTGGTTACTTTGTCCTGCAGTCTTCGATACATTTCTATCTATCCCTTCATTGTTTCTATCTGTTCATTCATTCTAGAGATCATATCTTGGTAGATAGATTCCTTCCTTTTAAATTGATCTTCAACATTAATCTTGAGATTTGCTTCTAGACCCATAACATTACTTTCACTATCTTCACCATTGCATGCACAAGGAAGTGAATTACAATAACAACAATCAGTACCTGATTCATTATCTTCATTTTCTACTGCACATGTTTTCTGAGATATCTCCTTTTGAGTACCCTTCTTCTTTTGCTTCCTTCCCATTATGATGGATCTCCTTCAAGCGATCAAGCTTCTACAGAAGAACCTACTCTGATACCAATTGTTGGAAAAATACTGAGAGGGGGGGGGGGGGTGAATCAGTATTTAGGGCTGACTGAAAACTTTTTTACTTTTTCCTTTTCTAAAACCCATACGCTACTTTACTGAAGCCAACTCGCGTATACACGTGGATATCCTTAATAAAACTTGCGTATTACCAGAGATCTCATTATGCAGATAATTATTTACTTAGATCATTGCATCATTCATTCATTAGATGTTTAGTAAGCTGTAAACTTGTGCAGTAAGAACAAAATAAATCATCACACATAAGCAACACACATGAACACCAGGATTTAAGGTGGAAACCCAATTCGGGAGAAAACCACCGTTGTCGTCATATCTATCTTCAACATTTATTATAAAGAAAACTTCTTAAAACCATGTACTGGCGCAGACTCATACCAGCACGCAGGCACCCACCTGCAGAAGGCTACAACCTTCTCTCATTTACCAGCCTCTCCTGGAAGGGAGCTACAACCCCCTGCTCTCGTTTACCAGCCTCTCCTGGAAGGGAGCTACTACCCCCTGCTCTCATTTACTAGCTACCACTAGAAGGGAGCTACTAGCCCCTGCTCTCATTTACCAGCTACCACTGGAAGGGAGCTACAACCCCCTCACTGAAGGCTTCGACCCTCAACACCACTATGGACCGTGTTTCATCAATTTTCATACTGGATCCAACAGCTTCCATACAACACATCTTGTAGGCCACTTTTCATCAAATTTTTAGACTGGACCCACTCCACACATTTAAGCTCAACATACATCAAACTGAAACTTATAACCCCATCAATTTATTTATTGAATCATCAACCAATCAACCAACAACTTGATCTTTAATCAACAGCATAATCAACATTCAAACAACCCAGATCTGTGTGAATACATTATTGACAGATAGCAGTAAAACAACAAAACAGATCATACATTTCATTCCACTTACTTCAGCAAAACCCTAAATTCCATACGCGCTTTTACTTCACCGAACCTGCGTATATACGCGCTTTCACAGAAACAAACATGCGTATACATCTGCACATATTTCAAAACTAATCTCAAATTCCATACGCGCTTTTGCTTAAACTAACCTGCGTATGCACGTGCTTTTTCTGAAGCGAACCTGCGTATAGATCTGTAACTTTTCAGGACTATGCAGCTCTTCAGAACAGATAACTTAGATCTCCTCCTTTACTTCAGCAAATATTCGCCAGATCACAGATCTAAACATTTCATAAACATATCTAGACAATACATGGTCATTTCAGATCTAGAGATCCCTCTTCATCATTTTCTTCATCCATCATTGTATTCATAGGTGCATTATTTGTTCAGATCTAACTGTAACCCATTCCATACAAATATACTTCAGAGTGAAGTATTTATTCAATACCCAAACACGTGCACACCCTTTCACTATGATCTTCTTCTCCTTAAATAGATTTAGCTTTTACCAATACCATGAGCCAAAACCACACAACATCCATTGGTATTCTTGGACATAATCAAATAAACCATACAGCGCTCAATACTATGGGCCAATACCATGGTAATGTCCCCTGGATTTATAAATTTAGAGAGCAAATAGGCATACGCTACTTGGTACGTACTTTTCCTCGTACATACGCTACTCCTCCTTTACAAACCCGCGTATGCTTTGTGACATATCATTTTTATCATTATTCTGCCACTTACTGGAATTGCTTTCTCCATTACATTTGAGCTGCTCTGTGGATACATCGTATTTACATCATTAATAAACACATCAAGTCATATTCCATCAAAGACAACTTTATCAAGCAGGTTGCCATCAACTTTATCAAGTAGGTTTCCATCAAGGACAACACTCTGCATCATATTGCCAACACGAAGCAGGAATTTCCTCTACTCTGACAGGTCTTGCACTCTTCCAACCGAGATACGTACAGTTTTGTAAGCTTTCCTCATAAAATCTCAGCTAAAGGAGTCTAAGTTCCAACTGCACTTTTCCTCAAATAATACTAAAGCTTGAACTCCTCAATTGTCTAGTTGTTAGTAACCCTTTGAGGCTGCCCTATGCCTCTTTTTATAGTGGAAAAGAGGAGGTTATAGTTCCACCTATGAAGGGATAGAATCCTCCTTCAAAGGGATAAGCTCCTCACATCAAGGGGTTAGCTCCTTAAGGCATGGGATGCATGAACCTGAAAAGAATGGGTGTTCCCCCGCAAGATTCCTTCCAGAAGCTTCAAGAAATGATTGAAAGTGAGCTTTTTTAGTTTACTTGCACCTTTTTAATATTTTATAGGGGTCCACACTCTTAACACATATAAAGTGCGGTCAGGTGCGCAGTAGACATGACCATTAGGTGTGGGACCGCAGGTAAGACAAAGAGAAAATGCGATACCAGAGTTTTAGAGACTTTTGAGAGCTTTTCTCTTATTTTTAAGGCTTGACATGAGGAACTGATGTTTTAAGACTTGCAGAGGAGGAAATTATGAGTGATAATGAGCTCATACAGATAGCAGAATGTCAAGGTGACAATTTTTAGTGCAACAGATTACCCCCTAAAGTGCGAAGTCTGTAATAGATGAGGATAGAGTTTATCATGTATGAAGACTGAAGTACTTTATCATTTCAAGGATCATCCTGTGGAAACCCCAGTCGGAACATGTAAAAACATTCAATGCAAAATATATATATATGTATACATATCACTGCTGAGGTAGGCATTCCCATACTCAGATCAAAACTAACTAGAAAACTGACTTAAACTGTTCTGATACAGGAATAATTTTTCAATACATCAACAGTATAGACATGTGTATACAAAGTATGGACGCAGCCATTTGTTTATGAATAGTCCACTATATAAATGAATAAAAAAATTCCTCGCAACCTGGATGGTAGAAACTAGATCTAGGGTCTTGATTTCTGCTTCTCGAACTAGTACGATTCTATCCATGTGAATGAATGTGTCGAAGTCGAACATGGTAGAAACCACTTGATTACCAGTCAATAATGTGAACTGTTAGCAAGTGTGAGAGTAACCACCAATAATGTCAATGGCCCTCAAAGTACTCAGTACAATCCATGAAATGTGAATGAATGAGCTGAAGTCGAACATTTCATGGAATCATTACATCGAAGGTCTATGATGCAACCTGTTGTCGAAGGCGATAAACCTGCCATTGAGGCATGCAG
Organism: Pinus albicaulis; assembly: GCA_034641835.2. Classification (NCBI taxonomy): domain Eukaryota; kingdom Viridiplantae; phylum Streptophyta; class Pinopsida; order Pinales; family Pinaceae; genus Pinus; species Pinus albicaulis. Next base: position 142,068,856 of record CM076570.1, read on the forward strand.
ATTTCAAGGTACTGACGATTTCTAGATCAACTTCCTAGATAATGAGCCGTCGTCGATAGAAATTGATCCGTCGTAGGCAAGCCCACAACACGAAATCATAGATCAAGTTTTGAAGAAATAGATTGGCAAGGAATAACTCAGGGATGGTCAAAATGGAAGACAAATATTTTGCAAATGAATGGTTTGTTTGAACTATCCTGTTGAACACATAACGACACTGCAGATGGCTTGGTGACAATTGACCCAAAGCTAATAACCAGAAACTGGCTGAAGAATTTCAATATGGTTTGACTAACTGTTAGGCAAAGTATTTTCCCAACCCAGGTGAAAAAAATTGTTGTGTTCAAGAGTGGTTAACAGTTTTCTGAATAATCAAAATGTAACAAACAAGTTCGTTTTTCTCTCTTTTTCCCCACCATTTCTGGCAAGTACCTCTTTATTTTTGACAAGCTTGAGGAGGATAGAATCTGGTTGTTTATAAGCTCATCCTTCAGATGAGTCCAACTTAGTTTAAGATTCGAACCCTAAGAAGGAGTGGTTTGTTCTTGCTTAAAATTGAACAGGTCCTTTACTGTTAAATTTTAACGAGTCTAGTATAGGAGAAACTTGGTGTTTTTCAATTTTGGGAGTCAGAAGAAAAAACTTAAGAAAACTCCATGGGTGTACTTTTTCGTAAATTTAGTCTCTCGAACCCGAAAAAGGATAAAATAATGCGGGAGAGAACTCTATTGACCGTAATTAGTCAACGTGTACCTTTTTTGTAAATAGTCCATTTTAGTCCATAAAAGGGGTAAACTTATACTGAAGGGACGATTATTCATTTACTTTAACGAGTTCGAATAGTTAAGTACTCAGCAATCTTTTCATTTTTAGAGAGTCTGAAAAAGGGCTTAAAAGAGAACTCCAGGGTTTTTCTTTTTCATAAGTTTTAACAAGTTCAAAAAAGGGGTAAAAATGTACTCATGGTTTTCAATTTTTTGTAAGTTTTAACGAGTTTGAAAAAGGGATAAAAGTATACTCCTGTGGCTGACTTTAAATTTAATTTACGATCAGGAAAAGATGGAATGAACTCGGCATTTTCATGTGTTTTACGAGAATGAAAGATAGCAAAATAATCTCGGGATTTTCAAGAGTTTAACGAGTCTTGAAAATAATAACCGAAATGGACTCAAGATAGGTTTCATTTTTACAAAAGCTTGAAAAAAAAGAAAAAATATGCTTCAGATAGGCTTTAATTCCCCCTAAGCGTAACTGCTAGAGCGCATGCCCCCCCAGCTTCATTTCATTCAACTAAACAGACTACTAGTAATTAATAGCTAGATGGAATGAAGGTTCATTTACGAGATCATATGAAAGACCTAACCTAAAACTGTAAGAAAATTATGCAAAAACTGAAATAACTAACCTAAATATATGACTTAACATTTACGAGATCTAGTCAAAGACTCGACTCAATTAGGGGAGGATTTGTTTCATTTTTTAACGAGCTTGACACAGGAAAAGAACTATGCTCATGGCAACGTGTTTCATTTTTTAACGAGATTGACACAGTAAAAAGAACTATACTCACCTACATGTTTCATTTTTTAATGAGGTTGACACAGTAACAAGAATTTCCTCATACCTGATTCATTTTTTTACAAGGTTGACTCAGTAACAAGAACCATCCTCAAAAACTACTTTTTTCTAATCTATTAATCTACTCTCTACAATCTACCTACTGATTCATTTTTTAATGAGGTTGACAAAGGAAAAGAACTGTCCTCATACCTGATTCATTTTTTAACGAGGTTGACAAAGGAAAAGAACTTTCCTCTTACCAACTGATTCATTTTTTAACGAGGTTGACACAGTAAAAGGAACTATCCTCACAGTCACTGATTCATTTTTTAACGAGGTTGACACAGTAAAAGGAACTCTCCTCATGGGCCACTGATTCATTTTTTAACGAGTTTGACACAATAAAAGGAATTATCCTTGGTGACTTGATCATGGCTTCCAACTAGAAGAAACAAATGTCAATGGACACACCTTGATCATGGCTTCCAAGAGGTCTTCATCAGAAAGAAGAATAGTTCTCTGGAAGGAACACATGTCAAGGGACTCAAAAGGGATAAGAACATCGCGTTAAAATAATCCCATAGATTTTTCCATGTCAATTACCGGATCTAAGTCATAGGAAGTCGAGCAAACAATGAGAGGCTCACTTGCATTGGTAACTGAAAACATGGGACTGGTTGCCACATAATTAACCCGTGGCATGGTAGATACCACTTTAGTATGAGGAACATTCAGGGATGTCGGATTACTGGTAGTTGAATCAAGACTAGGGAACGAAAGTTGGTCTACAGTCACAATATTTCCATTGTGAGGAAAAGACATCACACAAAAGAGTGTCGATACTACAACTTTCATTGCATAGACATAGTCTCACCCACGGAGTAAATTGAAATCCAAGAGGCCTCAAACTACCATAATATCAATACAGACAGTTTTACCTTCCAAAGCAATAGAAAACTTAGGAAGGATCCCTAAAGGTTCACTAATGGTTCTGTTAAAAGCTTTCAGATTCTGCGTAATAGGCACAAGCTGAGGGGAACCCAAAGCTTTTCAAGTAGTTGAGGATAAAATAACAGAAGCACCTTCATCTACATGTGTGCGGTGTATGTCCCTACCACCAGTCTTCACAATGATTTGGAAAGGGATGGAGGAAGGAAGACGAGGTTCTGTCAGTCTATTCCAATCAAAAGAAAAGACCTCAGTACTTGGAGGGGGTTCTGTAGAAACAGGTGAAATGCCCCCTAGCGTTGAAGAATATGATGTAACAAGAACTTGAGCAGTATGAAGTTCACTCTCTTCAGGGAGAGTGGGATCGACCGAATGTGAAATCGAATCGACCACATGATCAACTAATGGATCAACAACCTAAGTGATATGAGTTTCACTTTCTAATGGAAGAGTGGGATTGACTGTACTTGAAATTAGACCAACTGATGGTAGGTTGGGAGAAATTTGACGGTAACTAGTTGGAAGTTCTTGCTGTGGAATAGTAAGGTTTTCCAACAATTTTTAGGCTTCATCCGTGTGAGGGAAAACGTGAGTTTGATGACTCCCTTTGCACAAATTACAAGGAAACCTAACTTCACCCTTTTTCCCAGGAACCTGACTATCACTGGTTGATGGGATTTTTCTGACCATACTTCCAAGACCTTTGGAATACCGGGACAATTGATAAGGAATTGGTCACCCTTACAAAGCCTGCAAGGGTATTTGGGTTTACGATGCATGTTGGAGGTTTCCTCAACACTACTAACATTTACAACCATGGTTGACTGGTTGACTTCTTTCTTATTTTTCTTCTTCTTCTTCTTCCCTTTCTTCTTCTTCTTAGTCACCTGGTTACTAGCGTCAAGGCTTTTACTAAGTGAAGAGGAAGAAATGGAGGAAGAAATATTGGGTGAAGAAGGTGAAGGGTCAACAGAAGGTTGGTGATGTTGAGATGGTGAACTCTGTTGAGGTGAAGCATCCAGTTGAGGTGGAACAATTGGAGTATTCGGGGCCAACGAAGTTGAAAATAACCATATCGGTAAACCTATTGTAAATCCAGTTAATGACAATGTAGCCATATAAGGAGGACCAACATTTCCAAAGCAAGGAAAAGTACTAGGATTATCGTTAAGAGGGGTTCGTTGGTTGGTAAATTCTGGAACAGTTTCCATTATATTCAACTTCAATGAATTTTGTTTCACAATTTACACTTAACAATTAAAATTCACAATTCACACCTATGGTCTCTAAAAGTAAAAACAAACAAATGAACACACGTTATCAAATCTAGGAGTCAAACCACACACAAACAGTAGATTCCGGCACTAAAAACACTAGTTGGTGATGAAATCCAACATCGTAGAATTTTAATGTAGAATTGGCGGTTGGAACAATTACCTCAACAACCTGCTTAATGAAACAGACCGGTGCAAGTTTCACCACTATACCATCTCGAGCGAAGATAACCCTCCGAAGAGTCCAAGTGAGTCTAGCCGACGTCTGCTCCAGGTACAGTGGGATATTCCCTCCACCTTCACCTTGGGAAAGAATCCTATAGTTTATGGTCACTAAGGTTACCAACAGAAACAAATATACCTAAGGGAATAGTCTACGATCCGATACACACGCAAGGGCAGAGTAACAAAGCTCAATCCCCTTGAAGGCTCCTTGACATAATCCAAGGTTTACCGACAAGTGACCCCAGGCTCCTCAACAATGGTCAATTTGAGGTTTACCATTGTTAATGCGTGTATATCTTCTATCGTTCCCAATGAGGAAGGATTGATTACCTCACTGGTTTGGATATGATCTCGTGCTTAACTATTTTAAGAGAAGCTTCCCAGAGCATACATGCTACTATTGGAATTTCCCTACCGCAAGATCGACTACTTGTTTGTTTTAGTTTCTTTGGAAAGTTAACTACAACCTATTCCAAAGCACTAATCCTGAGCTAGATTGGTGGAAAGAGCCCTAAAAATGTAAAAATTACTAGATGAATTTTAATTAAGCGTTGTGTTATTTAGGTTGTTATTACTCAAAGGGTAAATGGATATGAAACCAATGGTGTTATGACCCGACCCAAAACTGAATGCAATCGAATATGATAATGTAATATTTTCAATTAGATGAATCCTAACTAAAGTAAGGAGAGAGTTTCCATCCACTTCCAACAATGCAAAAATTGATAAATAAGAGAAAATATAAAAAATTCTCAAATGCACTAATTTCATCAAGAAAAACTAATGCTAATCAATTCCATTTTTATTTTTTATGTTTTTAAAACAAGCATAAAAAAATGTAAATTAAAATCAAAGAAAATGATCTAAATCTACTATTAATTTTTTCAGAATGTAAACTATGTAATTGTAATCTATGCACAATTCACTTGAAAAGTATGCAAATGTAATCTATGCACATTTTCATTCATATTCTGAAAATGAGAATTCTAATTATGCAAATGTGATCTATGAAAGATAATTCTCAAACACAAGATGATAGTAATGTAATCTAAGAACTAATCAAGTGTAAGTAAAGAAAATTGGGTGACAGTTCCAAAGATCAAAAGTAAAATTACTCAAAGGCGATTAACACTCATACACAAAAGCAAAAAGATTCAAAATTGTGAAAAGACTGAGACAAACCTCCAAGTAATGACCAAAGGAAATCAAATTAAGAATTTCTCAAAAAATAGACTCAAAACACCCAATTAACTTAATGGAGATTGATGAGATGAAAAATTTGCTCAAAGAAACTCATAAACAAGGATTTTTGACAGAAAAATACAGATCTGGGTAGATGCTAAGAATCCTAAATTAAATCTAAACTTAAACTGGAAGAATAAATCTTAATTCTTTCAAAAAATTTAACAGGGTCTGCAGGCTCCAGAGGCAAAAGGTGCAGTCTCGCACTGGTTACTTAAGGAAAGTGCAAAGATGCCCGCACTGTGTGTGAAGACAAAGTGTGGTCCCCAGAAAAGTTCAAGAAAAACACAAAAGACTTCAAAAATTTTCAAAGCAAAGTAAACCTAAGCTACCCAAGCTAGTATACATCAATCAAAAACCAGAAAAAACCATTTTCTCAAGTCAAAATAAAAGAAAAACCAAAAATCAAATTCTTTCCCAAGCGAAGTCGCTAATTTGTTGTCCGGATAAATCGATCTTGCAGACAAGATCGATCTCCCTAGTATCAGAAGATAGTCTAGCAACAAATAGACAATTAAATATATCTTTCTCTAGATATATAACGATTTATAAGTAAATTCTACAAAGGTGTTACGATCCTACCTTAATCCAAGGTTTGTTTGTAGTAGTCTTCCTTCAGTTGTCCGAAAGAGTTACGTTTGAAGATCTACAATCACAAACAAAAAAACATCAAATATCACCTGCATATCGTATATTCATAAATCATATCTATTATGGTGATCAAGGAATCCATAAAATAAACAATTAAATGACAGCTTATTGAGAAAAACAAACTTATTTGTATTAACTTTGAAATAGTAGAAGAACCTTACAACCTTTTTAGCCTTGATGTTGAACAGGTCTTCTTGGGGTCCGAAGCAGGAATTTCCTCTACTCTGACAGGTCTTTCACTCTTCCAACCGAGATACATACAGGTATGTAATATTTCCTCATAAAATCTCAGCTAAAGGAGTCTAAGTTCCAATAGCACTTTTCCTCAAATAACACTAAAGCTTGAACTCCTCAATTGTCTAGTTGTTAGTAACCCTTTGAGGCTTCCCTATGCCTCTTTTTATAGTGAAAAAGAGGAGGTTACAGTTCCACCTATGAAGGGATAGAATCCTCCTTCAAAGGGATAAGCTCCTCACATCAAGGGGTTAGCTCCTTAAGGCATGGGATGCATGAACCTGAAAAGAACGGATTTGCCCCCGCAAGATTCCTTCCAGAAGCTTCTAGAAATGACTGAAAGTGAGATTTTTGAGTTTACTTGCGCCTTTTTAATATTTTACAGGGGTCCGCACTCTTAACACATAGAAAGTGCGGTCAGGTGTGCAGAAGACATGACCATTAGGTGCAGGACCGCAGGTAAGACAAGGAGAAAATGTGATACCAAAGTTTTAGAGACTTTTGAGAGCTTTTCTCTTATTTTTAAGGCTTGACATGAGGAACTGATGTTTTAAGACTTGCAGAGGAGGAAAGTATGAGTGATAATGAGCTCATACATATATCAGAATGTCAAGGTGACAATTTTCAGTGCAACACTATGGGTGAATCAATGTGATCTATGTTTTGTACCGAAGGGAAGGCTCTGTAGTTGAGCACGCAGAGACCTAGAGGAGATTATACAACTTAATGCGCAGAAAGCCTACAACATAGTGCGTAGGTCAAGAAATGATTGTATTCAAAGATTCATTATAATAAGAAACAATTTTTTGGATGACATTCTGGTGTTCTTGTGTGATTTATGTGTATATTTTCTTATTATTTGTTATAGAACAGCAGTATTCCAGTTTCATTTTACTTCAGCGTAGTAATGGTTTATGGTTTCATATGGCATGTTTTTATGATTAATTGAATGTGGAAAAGTGATTTATCAGTTGAAATTATAAGATAAGATAATAATACAACATCTCCCAGTCCCTAAAGGCTGCAGAAACTTGGTTCTACATCCACCCATATTCACTTTGAGTGAGACTACGATCTTCTTGCAAGTCATTGCAGAAAGGGCCAATGATCAGTGGTTTTGTTGGTGCATAGTATACATCAAACTTGGGTTAGCCAAAACCAATCCAAAAAATGGTTATGTTTCTAGGACCAGGACCTGTTTGAGGGATGTGTGGATGTGGTACCCGTTGAAGAAGGATATTCAAGACTGGATGGACTTGAAACAGCGAGAACTTGTGGATCAAGAAAACATAAACTCTCGTCTAACATCCGAAGTGTGGTTGCAGAAGTATATCTTTACAGATCAATACGATATTCTCTTCAGTTTTTTTCCTATTTAGTTGTATGAGTGGATATCAAGGTTGATCGAAAGGAAAAAAAAATTAAGGGTGGAGAACCTACAGGGTGGACTCCTGAACTGATACAGCGACTCAAGAGCACTAACAATAGGATTTCAAGGGCTATTGATTTCTAGATTTATATCATCTTGGGAGGATTCATTACTAAATTTGCAGTAGAATCAAATATGACCTACAAAAAAGCGGAATGATGATTCGTCAAAGGACCGCGAGGTAATTATTTAAAATCTCTTAAACTTTGGATTAAAATGCTTCTGTGCGAAAAGGGAGTTTTACGGATGGAATCAGATTTATAGTTCACTTATGTTTGGGAGAAGAGATAATAAATCTGAGCAAGAGATTGACATAACGCAAAGCGGAAAGAGATATAGAGTAGATACCAGAAATAGATTTCATTGAAAAGACCCAAAGACCTTTGTAGAGACTAATTATAGTCATATTTTGAGTGAATCTGAAAGTGAAATAGAAGAAAGCCACCCTGATAAACCCCAGGTAACTTCTCAGTATTCTCCCTCCTAGACTGAGATTTCACAGAAGCCATAATCGATTAATAACTAGGGTGTTTGTGGTTTTCCCGCTCCCCCTAGCCATCCTACCCCCCATCCCCCTTCCCCCTCCCCCCTCCCCCCCCCCCAATAAGAGTATGGCTGACGATATTAACCTATATGTTTTCAAAGGAAATGGATTGGAGGATCTAAAGCAGTTTTTTCTTTTTTGTGAAGTAGTATGGTCAACGAAGCAAATCAACGATGAGAATATAAATAAAGTGCAGCTCATTATGATGCTCCAAGATAGAGGATTGACATTTTATATTAAGTATTCAAATAACTAGAACAGAACATTTGCATATATTAAAGCGATACTGGTAAGAGATTTTAAGAAGTTGAAGTTTGAGTCACAGTGCATCACTGAGTTGAAAGAAACCAAACAGAAACCTATTGATTCTATTTTGGAATTTGATTAGAGATTTAAGTTGTTATTGGATCGGGTCATATTTGACATAGCCCTGCGGCAACATCAAGAATGGTTTATGGTTGCGCTGCTACCTCATATTAGATTTCATTGATGCAACAAAATATAGAAACTCAAACCAAAACTCTAGGGATTGTAATGAAATTAGAAGCTTCGCCTATAGGAAATAGTAATGCAGGCATGCAAAAAATTCATAATCAACTAGAAAACCTAACCCTATAGATATAAGACATCAAGAAAAGTAAGGAAGTTAGAGAATAAGTTGGGTGTATGAATTTTAGATCGGGGGTCCATTCTAAATAACAGTGCCCTATCTTCGAGGACTACATTGCTGGTGGAGCACCTTATCCCTTGAATGCAGGATCTATCCTATGGTGTGAAATATTTAATGCTAGAGGCCAACATCATTCAGAAGACTCTTACTTATTAAAGAAATATGTACAGACTCTAAGGAATCTATATTGAAATTTTTTTAAATTAGTAGGACATGATGAGAATAATTATCGGGCTTACGACCTAATGATGGAGCACAGTGCTGATGCTTATAGAATCCAAGCAGAAGAGCATGGGCATGAGGAAAACGGTCAGTGTGGTGGTCAAGTATTTTACCAAGGACGAGTTCAAGGTGGTGGAGATGGTCAAGTACATGGACAGATCATTTGTTATAACTGCGGCTGGCCAGGTCATTTTTTGAGAGACTACCAGAACCCCACAACGACATGTAAGTATTGTAAATAGTTAGAACATGTAATTAAAGAATGTCTTGTACTTATGGAAAAGATGCAAGAAAAGAGGAATTAACATCTGACACAAAATATTTAAATGATGACTACTGAAAGGAGGACCGACGAACCTCGAGTTACTATCGTCACTAGAAGTGGAGTTGCGACTAGTAGTGAAAAAGTAGATGGAAAGAAAGAATATGAAAGAGCATGGGTCAGGAATATTGGTGAGAAGGATCCTGCTTTTTATATTCAGAAAGAGAAAGTAGTATTTATGGAAGCAAAGAAAATTTTGATGGATGCTAGAGCCTCGACCTCTAGTGCATAGTGAAAGCCCAATCAAAGAAGTAACTACGATGAGTCATCAACTTCGATACAAAATCGAGCTCCAACATAGGATCAAGCTTCGACACAAGAATAAGAGTCAACAAATCGAGTAAGTATTTTAAATTATTTTCTACAGACTTGTATGAAATTTTTAAGGTATCAAAAGGTTGTAGAAGGGTTGTAGGGGTTGATAGATTCATGTGCATCCAAAGAAACACCGCGAAGTGAGATATGTGCAGTCAATAATTTGCATCGATAGAAGAGAACTAGAATAGAAATGTGGCTTACCACGCACATAAGAGAATATGAGATGGATCAAGCTATTATGGATCTGGGATCTGATGCTAATGTCTTGGCGAAATAGACATGGTAATTAATGGGTAATTCGAAGCTACAATGGTCACCTATTTAGTTAAGGATGGAAAATCAACAAAATATTTTCCCTATGGGAAGACTACCATGTGTCAGAGTGGATATTGAAGGAATTCGCACTAATGTTGATTTTGAAGTAATAGAGATTTTAGATAATAGTAACCCTTATCTTTCATTGCTTGGAATTTGTTAGGTCCCTATAATTTGGTAGATTGGCAATGACCAAATAGACAAGGGTAACATCAAAACAATCTTTGGAGTCTTAGGACCTAGCCTTCCTGGACTCAGAGAGGGCTCTCTCTATATTTTTATAAAAGATATAACTTGTTTGTTCTTAGGATGTTGATTTTAGGTTAGTTATAAGGATAGGGTTTGTTTATTTTGTTTTGTTTGGTTGGGTAGGTTGTCAAGAAGAACAGATAGAGTGAGAGAGGTTCAAACCATTGGGCTATGGGGTCTGCAAAAGGTATTGAAAATTACAACCATAGGTCAAGGGTGTTTCATAGGGCAAGTTAACAAAGCCAAATCGATCTAAATAGGTTTATTGAGTGTGAAATGAACATTAAGTTGTTAATGTAATAGGTTTAAACGGTAGTTAAGAATCCTTTAACATAAACTATAACAAGAAGAGTCTATAAGAGTAGTATGCATCAAGAAAGAATCAAAGGACAGGGTGCACCATAAGCTTCTTTGACCTAGCTCTATCAAGTAAACTTTAAACAACTATCCAGAAAACCCTAGAGAGCAAGGAACTCCTAACTTCTCTAGCTATCTACCGTCAGAGAAATAAAACATTCAAGATAACAGATAAGTAATTATTAAAGAGAAGGGAAATCCTAAATTCCTTAATCAGACTATAAATACCTTCAAATTAACCATTTCAAGATATACTAAAGGACAGGGCAAACCATAAACTTCTTCAGCCTAAACCCTAATAACAAAACTTCAAAGAAAAACCTAGAAAACAATGATTCAAGCTACACCAAAGGACAAGGCATACCATAAAATTCTTTGGCTTGACTCCATTTAATCATTTGGAAGACAAAAAAGCTAAGTGGAATTAAATATCAATGAATAATTCTTCAATCAGACCTAGCAGAGGAAAACATTTGAGCAATATAAGCAGACAGACCTAAGGTGCCTCTAACAACATATCTTAGCCTAAAATTTATCTTCTAATGCAAGAGAAAAGATGGAACAATATGAGAACATAAGGAAACAATAACTAGATTAGAGCAACATCACCATTAACCAGGTTGATGAATCCTATGAAGATGCTTGCTCCATTGATTCTTAGTCCAAAAACAATCACACAACTCCAAAGCCAATTTCTTCATAACTCCAAGTCTGTGTATTCATCTCAATAAAAAACCAACCAACAATAAAACATGAAGCCTCCATGCAGTATTTAACTTGAAAATGAGGATAAAAACCCTAGATAGGTTTCCAAAATGTCATTGATTACACATTTAAGTCATTTTGTCCTATGAGACCATGCAAGGCCCAAGGCACAAATATCCCAAACTCATAAATGAAAAAATAACTTCTAAGCTAACCTCTGAGATAATTTAGGAATAATTTGAGATTTAAGGCCTCTCAATAACTTTCAAAATATCTACAATTGTATTTTTTTGAATTTCTGGTAAGGGTGCGGCACCAAGGTTCAAGGGCGCAGCGCCAGGCCAAGGGCACAGCGCCAAAACTGGAAAAATAGCCTGATTTGCAGCTGAGTTTTGGAGGCCTTCCTGGTGTCCAAATGAGCTCCCTGATAGCTCATTGGAAAGCCTGTCCTGTATAGTTTCAAAATATTCCTTTGGTTTATATAATGGTGTATATTTTCCTACCCAAAAATCCATTCTACCAATACTTCTCAGGGCGTAGCGCTAGTGCTGAAAAGAGGGCAGGAAGGTGATTTTTTGCTTGTTTTTTGCCCTTTTGAGGGACCAGTTCTGCTCCAAATGACTTGAAACTTTCAGAGGGTGATGTCCTTGGCCTAAGTATCATGAAAATGTAAATTTTTCCTCAATTGAGTGCCCCAAAAAATAGCGCAGCGCCAGTGGCACTGCACATTTGGCCCTTCTTTCTGCAAGCAAAACAGTCAAAATTTGAAAAACTCAAAAATATGCCAAAATTGGATTTTATCTTGTTGATCATGTTTGGGATGCTTGGAGGGATGCATCAGCAAGAATGTAAAGTTTTTTTTTTCTCCTTTTCCTCTTTTAGGACTTGAATCTTTGCAATGGGTCTTTTAAGCTTGGCCCTTGCAATTTTATTCCTCATGGCATAATGCTTTCCCATCTTCTTTTGAAGGTCAATGTTCCTTTTTTCCTTCTCCAACTGATCCTCTAGGTGTAAATTGGATCTCTCTAGCCAATATTCTCTTTCATATCTGATATCCATGGCAAGCAGCTCACTTGGAGTGAGATGCTCTGCCAATGTTTTCTCTTGATCTCTTTCTTTGGCTAAGGCTTTCTTCAATCCAATTGTCCTTGGCCTCCTCCTACGAAGTTGTTCTTCCTCTTCTTCAATGTCATCATGAGTGTCCAAGACTTCATCTAGCTTAGCCTTGGATTTTCCAAGCTCTGATAGCTCTGATCTCACAAATGGATTTCTCTGCCTCTAACTGCTTGTTTTCCACCTCAAGGAAGTTGATCAAGGAAGTTTGCAGTTCTCTAATATCAACATCCTTTCTGCTGAGAAAATTTTTTGTGATCCTCTCCTCATCCTCATTGTCACTGTCAAGGTGAATTAGCTGAAACTCTTGTTCAGTTTCATGCTTGTCTTCTTCCTTTTCATCAATGACCTTTTCCTTACCTTTGTCAAGTTGTTTTGTTGATGTAGAAGGAATTTCCCCTTGCCTCTTAAGGGCAGCAAACACTTGCCTATTTCCCCTCTAGTAGGTCAAAGGAAAAGGCTCAATGTTAACCATCTCAGTTTCATCTGTCTCACTACCCTCATTACTGCCATCTGCCTCACTGCTTGATGTTGTGGTGTCAAGAGATGAGGGTGAAGGGCTGTGGGAAGGTGATGAAGGAGGATCATCATGGGGTGAAGGAATGTGAGTGAGTGGAGATGTAGGAATAGAAAGAAGTGATGGATAAGTAGGGATGATTGGGTGAGATGATGAAGGTGTATTTTGTTGATTATGGGCTTGTGGAGAAGTAAACACCTCATTGGAAATGAAGGTCTCCCATGGAATGCCTTTTTGTTGTAATTGTTGCATAACAACCATTTTGATAAGTGAGTGATGAAAGATACTTTGCATCTGCTGAGGATAGCCTCTCTTTTTCACTATATAGGAAATTTTGTAAATGCTTCTATAGAGGTAATAGGGTATGTGCAGCATCATCACTCTAGTAAAGTGCATAAGCAACCTGATGTGATATGAGTAAAGACGGGAGAACCTTCCCTCACATGTAAAATACTTTATTATACTCTTCATCATGGGTGCATATCTTTCAAGAAAATGTGAGAAAGGAGAGATGGATTTGTTGTGGTATTTATATCTAGGCTTAAGATATGGCTCAAAGTAACTCATGTCAAGATTGACTTGCTTGAACCATTTCTCCCCTACACTAGGTATGCATGTGGCATTGGCAATAGCATTTGTAGATAACTCAAAGGTTACCCCTGCAAGGTTAACTTTTTTTTCATGCAAGTTAATGATAAAGAGTCTAGTTAGCCCAGTGTGGTTTTGCACCTGTTGCACCTTTTCACAAAAATCAAAGCATCCTACATGCTTAAAACATGAAACAGTAAGGGGAGATGACATGAGCTCTCTTGTACTGAGGGGTTCAAATCTATTGATCTTTCCTCCTTTGTGATGATGCCTCCTTGGCATTTGGGCCTCTCCACCACTTCCACTATCCTCTGACATTTTAAACTCTTCCTTTATAAAAACCTGGAGCTTAAATGGAAAGGAGATGAAGGGATAGTGATGAAAGGGCAGCTTTTCAAGTGAATGAGATAAGTGAGTGAGGGTTTAGGTGTATGAGAATGAGTGGGAGGCTAAAAAACTCAATGAAAACCCTCCAACACCGTAATAACCCTTTGTTTTGACTAATATTCTTTATAGGAAGATGAAATGAGGTTTAAACAGTGATTTCAAGCTTGAAATTTAGGGTTTCTCTTAGGGTTATATTTAATTCATTAAGAAAACACCAAAATTGTTTGAAGATGAGTGTATAGCATGTACTTACCCCTCAATATTCTTGGAGGACCTTTGGTTTTAATCTTGGAGATTTTTAGGTGTTTTGGAGTGATTTGAGTGGTTAAATCACTTAGAGGACCCTCCTAGCCAAGGGCGCAGTGCCTGTTCTGAAGAGGCAGTGCCAAAAGGAAATTTAACTATGTGTGTCAGGAAAGAGCGCAGCACCTTCCCCAGTGTGCAGCACCTCCTTCCAGGCACACAACGCCTTCAGAAATTCAATGGAGGAAAAAATCCGGGGGCGCAGTGCCACTTCCCAAGTGTGGAGCGCCAAGCTGAGTGCACAACGCCACAAAAAATTGCTTTAATTTACTTGGAAACTTGAAATTTCTTCTCTCCTTGACAATTCTAATGCTTTTCAAGGGCACAATGATTCATATCAAATACAAAATGAGCTTTTATAGACTTCATAATTTGATTTAATAGTGAAACCCACTTTCTAATGTTTAAAACCCCTTTTTCCTTTTTTCACTAATATTCCTTTATACTTTTGCCTGTAGGTTACTGAAAACATTGAGGTGGCTTTTATTCTATTCATTTAAGCATGTGAGGTTGATTTTGAAAAAAAAATTGGGAAAAATACTGAGAGGGGGGGGGTGGTGAATCAATATTTAGAGCTTACTCAAACTTTTACTTTTTCCTTACTAAATTCCATACGCGACTTTAATGAACAAAACTCACATATACACGCGGATATCCTTAATAAAACTTGCGTATTACCAGAGGTCTTATTAGGCATATAATTCTTTACTTAGATCAGTTCATCATTCATTCATCAGATTTTTAGTAAGCAGTAATCATGTGCAGTAAGAACAGAATAAATCATCACACATCAGCAACTCACATGAACACCAAGATTTAAGGTGGAAACCTAATTCGGGAGAAAACCACCGTTGTCGTCGTCTCTGTCTTCAATATTTATTATAAATAAAACTTCTTATAATAATGTACTAGCGCAGACTCATACCAACACGTAGGCACCCACCTGCCGAAGGCTGCAACCTTCTCTCGTTCTCCAGCTACTACTGAAAGGGAGCTTCAACCCCTTGATCTCGTTTACTGGCCACTCCTAGAAGGGAGCTACTACCCCCTGATCTAGTTTACTAGCTAGCACTGGAAGAAAGCTACAACCCCCTCACTGAAGGCTTCGACCCTCAGCACTACTATGGACCACGTTTCATCAATTTTCATACTAGATCCAACATCTTCCACACAACACACCTTGTAGGCCTCTTTTCATCAGATTTTTAGACTAGACCCACTTCACACATTTAAGCTCAAATAACATACATCAAACTGAAACTTATAACTCTGTCAATTCATTCATTGAATCATCAATCAATCAACCAACAACTAATCTCTAATCATAATCAACCAGCAGCATAATCAGTAATCAAACAACCCAGATCTGTAGGAAGACATCATTGACAAACAATAATAATATAGCAAAACAGATTAGAGATTTCCTTCTGCGCACTTCAGAAAAATCCTAGATTCCATACGCGCTTTTACTTCACTGAACCCGCGTATATACGCGCTTTCATAGAGACAAACCTGCGTATATATCTTCAACTATTTCAAAACTGACCTTAAATTCCATACGCGCTTTTGTTGGGACTAACCTGTGTATATACGTGCTTTCATTGCAACGAACCTGCGTATATATATTCAAACATTGTAGGGCTGCGCAACTCTTCAAAATAGATAAACAGCTCAGATCTTACCCTTCACTCCAGAAAATATTCATATCTAAACATTCCATAAACAGATCTAGAAGATACATAGTCATTTCAGGTCTAGAGATCTCGATCCATCATTTTATTCATTGGTGCATTATTAATTCAGATCTATCAATAAACTGCAACCCATTCCATGTAGATATATATCAGATTGAATTTTTCATTCAATACCCAGACACATACACCCCCTTTCACTATGATCTTCTTCTCCTTGTATAGTTTTAGCATTTATCAATACCATGAGTCAAAACCACTCAACTGCTGATGGTAATCCTAGACGGAATCAAATAGATAATACAACACTCAATACTGTGGGCTAATACCATGGTAATTCCCCTTGGTATCATAGTTTTAGAGCGCAAAAGTCATACGCGACTTGGAGCGTTCATTTCCGTGTGTATATGCAACTTCTCTTCATAAAAACTGCGTATATTCTAACCCTAAACGTATACGTGGGTTGCCTTCACAAAAGTAGCATATATATTGCATCCATATGCGGTTTGCCTTCACAAAAGTAGCGTATACATTGTGACATGTTATATTTATCATTTCTCTGGCACTTACTGGAATTCTTTTCTCTGTCACATCTGAACTAATCTGTAGATACATCATTCTTACTTCTTTAACACATAGGTTGCTTATCATAGGAAACTCATCAAGTAGGTTTCCATCAAAGACAACTTCACCAAGTAGGTTGCCATCAAGGACAACACATTACATCATATTTCCAACAATCTCCCCCTTTGGACTTGATGGCAACCACAATGGTGTTTGATCACCACAACAGATAGATACATTAATCATAACCATTATTCAAACACCATGATACTCTCCCCCTTTGACATCAAGGGAAAAGGGCAGATCAAAACCAAAACAAGGTTTCTCTTCCCTTGTAGAAAGATGAGCTCTGTAGATCTGATGTGCACTGAATTTACCATGCTCCCCCTAAGTTCATGCTGAAACTTTTAGACATATTTTTCATTGAAGTACGTGACTCTATAACTCAATCGATTATGACCTTTCCTATCACCAAGGACTCATACTTACATCAATGATCCAACCAAGTGGAATTACATATTTTACTGAACTACCCAACCAAGTGGGTTTACAAATTTTGACTCAACTACCCAACCAAGTGGGTTTACAATTTGGAAAAGTCCTTACATAACAATTTTTACGTCATACCTCTCATCATGACCCTTTCATCAAATGAATTTTTATAAACAAGACCAATGAATCTCAATCATGAGATTAGACCACAGCAAACACTTAGAATGCCAACAATTCATCCTTTCCCACAGGACAAGTGCTCCCCCTTAGCTTGTGCACCCTGAACACTTTCAATAGCAAATCATAAAGGCATATTCATCAAAAATATTAGAGAATGAAACAGAAATGTGAGAACTGGAACATCACCAGAGATACCCATCAACACCACAACTGTTCTGAAAATGTTGACCCAGAAAATTGTGCCAACAACAACTCATCGCGTATATACGCAACTTTCCTTTATGAAATCCGCGTATCCAATTTAATCTTATGAATTTAAGCAGATCTGATCTTCTGAGCGGCAGAGACAACTCTAGCTTTTGTGTGAGATATTTGAATGCTTCCCTGGGAAGAGGTTTAGTAAATATATCAACAACTTGTTCTTTGGAGGGAGCATACACCAATTTCACCTTTTTTTCAAGTACTTGTTCACGTAAGAAGTGATACTTGATAGGAATATGCTTGGTCTTGGAATGCATAACAAGATTATTTGAGATACTGATGGCACTTGTATTATCACACATAATGGATATGGGAGGTGAACATTTGATTTGATTCATCAAATTACAGATATGACTTTTTAAGACCAAAAGACCTCAAGAGAGAGATCATGTTTCAGAACCATCATAATGCCAACAATGTATTACTCTAAGCAAGGCTAATGCTCCCCCTGAACATGAGCATCCTGGACATCTTCACCAACCAATTCATCAAAGCATCTTCATCAAGCAAATAATCAAAACTTAAAATCGTATCAGCAGAAATAACCATCAACATCAGATCAAGAAATTTATTACTGTCAGCAGCAATCAGAAATTGTTTTTGAGTCTTCCTCACTGTTTTTCTTATCAGAGAAAAACATATGCAACTGTCTCCAATGGAACTTGTGTGTATACACAGCTTTATTTCATGAAACTCGCATATAGAAAGTGAAATACAGAAAGAAAGAAAGAAAATTCACAACTCCATCTCCCCCTAAACTTATACCACATGTACCTGTCTTCTCTTGTCACATCAGATGCACTGTTAGAAATAAACACAACCATAATTACCAAACCAACCATGGGAATCACCATATATTTCTCCCTGTGTGATGATACATTACTGATTCCTATAATGTATCTCAAATCACTCCTGCAATCATTATGATATGTACACTTTAGAAGCGGATTACTGCAGTAGGGTCAACATTCCCTACGTTTTTGACTGGGGCTTCTTCTTTTTCCAACTTTGCTGGAAATTCTCCAATTTCTCAGATCTGTTCATCATACTTAATCAACATTCTTTTTCTACATGCCCATACTTGTTACAAGCATAACATCTTATGTGACCAGAAAATGGAGCATAGGGATCATAATATGTTTTTCTAATCTTTCTTCTATTGCAATTAACTGCTTTATGACCAAAATAGGTGCATGAAAAATAATATCCCTTAAAGAAACCTGAGTACTTGGGAGCTGACTGTCTCTCTGTGTAGTGTTTATCTGTCTTTGACTGAAACAATTTTCTTCTACACTTGGCTGCAATATGTCCATAATTATGACATATAAAGCATTCAACATTATTGATCAAAGGAGAGAATTGATTGATACTTCTATATTTAGGAGCGAATGATTTCCTTTGAGAATTCATGATTGTTGGTTGCCTTTTTGTCTCTTTAAACACTTCATATTTTGCATTGATATCCTTTGAATCTATAGCTTTGTCTTGTGAACTAGATTCTCCTTTCACAGTTTCATGAAAACCAAGATCAAATTTAATAGAGGGAGACCTTTGACTACTAAGAATATTATCCAAAATCTTAGTACTATCTTGAAACCTCTAGAATTTATCCTTTTCTTCTAATTTATCTTTTTAAATGTTTACCTCAACCTCCAATTTTTGGCATTGCTTCTTCATAATTTCTTCGACCCTTCTCCCTTATTCTACTTGTTCATTCAATTTTAGAATCTCTTCTTTCAACCCATTTTCTTGTTCTTCAAATGATTGTGGAAGTTCTTCATTCTTCTTATTTGATGTTTCCAGATTTGCTTTGAGAGATGATTTCTACTTCAACTCCTTCACTATGATTGGTTACTTCATCCTACAGCCTTTGATACTTGTTTATCTGTCCATTCATTCTAGAGATCATATCTTTGTAGATAGATTCCCTCTCATTAAATAATCTTCGTTGATCTTCAACTTTAATCTTGAGATTTGCAATTATTGCTTCTAGATCCATAACATTACTTTCACTTTGGTTTTCACTATCTTCACCATTGCATGCACAAGAAAGTGAATCACAAGAACAACAATCAATACATGTTTCATCTTCTTCATTTTCTACTGTACATGTTTTCTGAGATATCTTCTTTCTTTGAATAGCCTTCTTCTTTTGCTTCCTTCCCATTGTGACGGATCTACTTCAAGCGATCAGGCTCCTTCAGAAGGACCTGCTCCGATACCAATTGTTGGGAAAAATAATGAGAGGGGGGGGGGGGGTGAATCGGTATTTAGAGCTTACTCAAACTTTTACTTTTTCCTTACTAAATTCCATATGCGACTTTAATGAACCCAACTCGCATATACACGCGAATATCTTTAATAAAAATTGCGTATTACCAGAGGTCTTATTATGCATATAATTCTTTACTTAGATTAGTGTATCATTCATTCATCAGATGTTTAGTAAGCAGTAATCATGTGCAGTAAGAACAAAATACATCATCACACATAAGCAACACACATGAACACCGAGATTTAAGGTGGAAACCCAATTCGGGAGAAAACCACCACTGTCGTCGTCTTTGTCTTCAATATTTATTATAAATAAAACTTCTTACAATCATGTACAAGCGCAGAATCATACCAGCACGCAGGCACCCACCTGCAGAAGGATGCAACCTTCTCTCATTCTCCAACTACTACTAGAAGGGAGCTTCAACCCCCTGATCTCGTTTACCGGCCACTCCTGGAAGGGAGCTACTACCCCCTGATCTCTTTTACCAGCTACCACTGTAAGGGAGCTACAACCCCCTCACTGATGGCTTCGACCCTCAGCACCACCATGGACCACGTTTCATTAATTTTCATACTGGATCCAACAGCATCCACACAACACACCTTGTAGGCCTCTTTTCATCAGATTTTCAAACTGGACCCACTTCACACATTTAAGCTCAAATAACACACATCAAACTGAAACTTATAACTCCATCAATTAATTCCTTGAATCATCAATCAATCAACCAACAACTAATCTCTAATCATAATCAACTAGCAGCATAATTAGTAATCAAACAACCCAGATCTGTAGGAAGACATCATTGACAAACAACAGTAATATAGCAAAACGGATCAAATATTTCCTTCTGCACACTTCAGAAAAACCCTAGATTCCATAAGCGCTTTTACTTCATTGAACCCGTGTATATACGCACTTTCACAGAGACAAACCTACGTATATATATGCAACTATTTCAGAACTGACCTTAGATTCCATACGTGTTTTTGCTGAGACTAACCCATGTACATACGCGCTTTCACTGCGACGAACCTGCATATATATCTGCAAACGTTGCAGGGCTGCGTAACTCTTCAGAACAGATAAATAGCTCAGATATTACCCTTCACTCCAGAAAATATTCAGATCTAAACATTCCATAAACAAATCTAGAAGATACATAGTCATTTCAGGTCTAGAGATCCCGATCCATTATTTTATTCATAGGTTCATTATTAATTCAGATCTATCAATAAACTGCAACCCATTCCATGTAGATATGTATCAGAGTGAAGTATTCATTCAATACCCAAACACTTGCACCCCCTTTCACTATGATCTTCTTCTCCTTATATAGTTTTAGCATTTATCAATACCATGAGTCAAAACCACTCAACTGCTGATGGTAATCCTGGACAGAATCAAATAGATAATATAGCGCTCAATATTGTGGGCTAATACCATGGTAATTCCCCTTGGTATCACAATTTTAGAGCGCAAAATACATACGCGACTTGGAGTGTTCGTTTCCGCATGTATACGCAACTTCTCTTCATAAAAAATGTGTATATTCTAACCCTAAATGTATATGCAGGTTGCCTTCCCAAAATTAGCATATACATTGCATCCGTACACGGGTTGCCTTCACAAAAGTAACGTATACATTGTGACATATTATGTTTATAATTTCTCTGGCACTTACTGGAATATTTTCTCTGTCACATTTGTACTGATCTGTAGATACATCATTCTTACTTCTTTAACACATAGGTTGTTAATCATAGGCAACTCATCAAGTAGGTTTCCATCAAGGACAACTTCATCAAGTAGGTTGCCATCAAGGACAACACATTACATCATATTTCCAAAAAAAATAGGACTTGGTCATATAGCAGCATCTTCAAAAACCTCTTTTGTTTCCACGATGGAGTGCAAATTACCATTTTACCTTCTCTAGCCACTTTCTAGGTATCTAGAGTTCTTTACAGCTGTTATCACTCTAATAATTCCCAAAGTTGTGAGGTTTTGATTTTATAGTTTTAAGAATATTAGAGGTAACAACAGACCTACTTTCAAGCTTTAGTATCTAGCCTTCCTAAGGCTTAGAGAAGGCTCTCTCTATGAGATTTAACTTTGTTTTTTATGTTTGATTTTAGGCTAGTTATATATGAGGAAATTTGGTTTTGATATTTGGTTTGGTTTGGTGGGAAAAATCACTTAATGAGATGGATAGAGATAGATCTGTTTTTCCATTGGGAAAATGGATTCAATGTGTCAAGAAGATAGGTCAGGATCAAGGTCTAAAGTCAAATATTTTCAAGGCAAGATAGTTGAGTCACTTAAGATCTTTGAGGCTGATTGGTGAAGTGGTTTAATCGGGATAAAGAGAAATCAAGGATTCTTTGATCTGGATGAGGAGTGAAGAGGACAGAGGTCATTCGAAAGAAGGACCAATTAAGGGTTCCCTACTCTGGAAATCAGCAGAAAACATCAAAATGAAAACTAGTAAATAACATAGTGCTATTAACAAATTTTGATATATCACTTCCTGATTTCACATTTAAATTTGGAACACATTTTTTTATGAATGGAAAACATAAGAAGATTTAACAAATAACAATAAAGAGTACTTTACTTAAGTTGGCCCAACACATGAATACTGAAACATGATGATTTATTGATTTGATCCAGCCTTGCTGACTTGAAACTTGGTACAAAATCCCTTCAGGTACAGAAATATTGACTATAGAAATCTTCAACAATTTATTCCACAATAATACTTCAAAGGGTGAAGTATTTATACAAAAAGTTATACAAAATATCCTAGAATACTCATAGGATTTTTCTAAGGAAACCAAAATATATCTTACAAAAATATAGTGACAGCTGCTTAACAACTTGCAAGTTGTCCTACTTATTCAAATAAAATAGAAATGCTCTTTGGATTTAGGTGCAGCTGGCTGTTGTGTTGTCTTCAATGCTAGAAAAAATATATTCAATCTATTTTGAAACTCTATCTTCTCATCTGATACTCTTTTATTGATACACTTTAACCATTGATACTCTTTCATTTGTTGTTTTGATTGCTTCACTGCTATAAATTCCGTTTTTACCATGTAAAAACAACAATTTTTTTTTCCTCCTCTTTCACTGCAAATTTTCTTTTATAGCAAATGAGTAAGTTTTTGCCAAAATTCTTCATCAAGTAACTTTATCTTGGTAAGTTTTATGTAATTTTCATCAGCATCTGTGTACCTAACAAAGGTTGGTTTGATCACAAAGAGATGCTTTATCTCATGCTGTAAATAAAACCAATCTTCAATTCTTTTTTGCAACACTTTTCCTATAGGTACTCCTTGCCTTCTGCCTTGTTTACTTGTTCTTTGGAAAAATATCTGATCTTCTTGTTGTAATCCTCTTGCTTCATTAGTTTATCATTTAAAACAAGAATGTTTGGGAAACCTTTTTTCCTTAATATCTCAAACTTTACCATAAATCTAGTTATGGCCAAATCCATGTTTTGACATTTCTCTTCTAGCTGCTTCATCAAGTTTTTCTTTGTAGTTACATTTCTCACTTCAAGAATTATTTCAGTTCTATCAGTGATCCCAATCTCATCCAATTCTTGTTTGTTTTTAGTGTTTAAAAACTTGATTATTTCTTGGGCCTCTTCAGGTTTGGCACCAAGCTCTTCCTTTGTCTTCACAATTTCTTCTTTTGCTACTTTAAGCAAATCCTTTTGTTCATAGATTACTTGAATGGAAGGCCAAGTGTCATTGATTGACTCAATGATCTTGGACCACAAAAAAATTTTTATGTAAGCCATTAGTTCTTTCAAGGTTAATTCTGCTTCAACATTCTTCAACTGCTCACTTAACCTTTTGGCTTTCTGTTCCTCTATTTTAGCATTGATTTGAACTAATTTCTTGGCATCTTCCAAGTTCTTATTTTGTTCTTTTAACCTGTTGATCTCATTATTCTAAATTGACATATCTTCCATTTCTCTTATGAGCTTGCTTGCCTCATATGTTTGTTGCACTGCTGAAGTAGATGATTATGTAGCAAAAGTAGTGGAAGAATTCATTGGCATAGTTGTGGCCAATGGGACTTTTGGTGCCAATTCCTCTGCTAAAGTTGAAGGAACTGTTGTAGTTACCATGGGGATGATTGTGGGAGGAGAACTTTAAGTTTTTGTAACTTTTTTCTCTTGGAAAAGCGTGCCCATTTCTATCTGCATTTCCTTAATATGTGTTGTCATTTGGAGTATGAGACTCATCATCTCATCTTTCTGATTTGCCTCCTGCACAATTTATTTTGCCTGTGGATGTTCTGTTGGAGGCAATTTTAGTTGCTTTCTAAGTGTTGCAATGTCAGCATTTTTATTTTTTGCTAATTCTTCTGCAACCTTTACATTTGAAGGTTCATACCCTACTTCAATTACCAGTTATTCTAAGGACGTGATTCTAGTGTCCTTAGCATAAGAGGAAGATTTTTCAATCCTAATTTGATCTCTCAAATTGGTTATAGTGTTCTGAAGTTTCTGGGCACTCATTGCCTTGGTAGTCATAGTAGAATAAAGCATTTTTGAGCTTTGCTTATGAAACTCAATTTGATCTAAGGGGTCAATGCTATCAACTGGCACTTCAAAGTCAACTTTCTTGTAGTCTGCTACTATTGTAGGTTTAGGCACTGTTGGTTGTAGCACTGTCATAAGCAATTTCTTGTTGGTGTAATCAAAAGCTAAGAGTAATCTGTTTTGATTTCCTGGAGTCTGCTTTAGATACTATGAATAAATCTCATTTTTTAACTCTTCATTCTTGGCCTTGATTTCTTTATATTTCTCTTTAATATCACTATCTGTATTCTTTGCTTGCTGTGATGAGGATGCCTCCATGTTTTGTTTTTTTTCAATTATTTGAGTGTCTAGAGTATCATTTTTTTGCTCATTTACAATAACTGTAGTAGCATTTGTGTTTTTCACTATATTTTCTTCATCTAGAACCTCAATTGTTTCTTTCTCCTTGATCACTGGATTGAGCTTAGGTTTCTTATTATATATGATTTTAAATATGGTCTCTGTTGTTGTTTCAGCTATATAGGTCCCTTCTTCTCTAATTCTCTTTGTGGCTTTATCTTCTTGATTTACATTTTTCAAGGTGTGACTAGTATCACCTTGTTTGACTGTTTCCATCAAAGTATTGTCCAGCCTTTCTGTTTGATTAGAAAATTGTTCAATCTCAGGATTTTTATCATGGATATAAGGGGTTAATTTGCATTTTACCCTCATTTTACTGAGTATTCCATTAGGATCATAGTTCCAAAAGAAACTTTATTTAAATTTATATTCCAGCAATTGTTTTGTTGCTTCTATACCAGCTTCCCTGTGATTGCAAATGAAAGGACCCACCTCGTTCTTCAATTTGAATTGAGTATTATTTTTAGCAACCAGGAAGTGATAGAATCTTAATTGAGAATTTGTCTTATGTACTCTAAGGCAAAAACTCTCATTGACAAGTATTTTGGCAGTTTATAGGGCAAAAGTTTGTACCCAAAGACTCTAATCTCTGTATCATTTTGGTAAAGGTACCAATCTCCAGTTCTTATTTTCTCTGACAACTATAACACTTTCTTTATCTCATTACTTATTCTTGGTTATACACTGTTTGTTATCATGTTTCTCAATGGATGAACAAAACAATCTATGAAATCCACATAAGTGAATTATGTTTATTCTTTTCTGATTAGAGAGGTCCATAAAATGATTGACAATGGATTACCTTCTACATCCAATTTCTAAAGGTTTATTGGGAATTTATCTACTTGGAAGTAAAGGAACATGTGAAGGAGGAAGGACGAGTAAGGAGGGTTTATCTTTGGGATTTCAACATATGAAGGCATGAAAGTTTGGAAGATCTGAAATCTCTTAGGAAATTTTAACTTAATATAAAGCTTTTTAAGAGCTTCTATGGCTAATGGGACTGCATTGGGATCTAGTTTCAGCTGAAGCATTAGGTTTATAGACTCTGCAGTAATAGTGAACAATAATTTTTTGTTAGCATCAACTATAGCTCTTTGGTCAAGGGAATAGTAGGTTTTACATAGCCTAATGACTACTCGACACTGATGTGTATGTGGAACTACATATTTGGGTAAATTGGACTCCCAAATCTGAACTTCATCTCCTTGATCTAAGGATTTTGTTAGGCTCCAGCAGTGGAGATCTAGCAAATTAAATTTAATTATTGGATCAGTTATTTTATAATCCACATCAGCTAAGGGTGTATGCTCAACATCTAGAACAGGAGGTTGTAGTGGATTTATAACAATGGTGTTTTTTGAAGCCATTTCTTGGTTTAATTTTGACAATTTTAGCCTTCTGGATGCTTAAAACTGTGTTTTTAGGCTTCTTGTACTCTTCTGTAAGCTTAAACTGTTTACAGAAGGTATTTATGGTATGACAGAGGTCTATTGAATAGAAATAGGTAAAATTTGGCTTTCTTTTGGTTTTTAACCTTCAATTTAGTCCCAAAACTAGTCTTCAAAACTCTTTACAGACTCAAAAAAGGCTCAATAAGGGTTTTCAGCTCATTTCTTGGATAAATTGAACTAAAAATACTTTCATTCATGCATGAAAAGGTTTCTGAATATTTGCAAAGGGTTTGAAATGGTTAGGGGTTCTCTAAGGTCTGAAAAAAGGCTTAAAACTTCTTAAATTTTGATTAAAACAGCTTAAAGTATTCAAAACTGTGGTTTTATCAGGTTTTCTATAGAAAATACGTTCTTTGAAGGCAATTAAGATCTTTCTGCAGACAAATAGGCTTCACAAGGCTTCAAATTGACAGAAATAGCTCTTTTAAATGACAGGAAGGTTAATTTCTTTTGAAGAATACCTGTTTTTGCAGGTATTTGTCCTTGAAATAGGGTTTTTGAGGCGTTTGGATACTTTCGGTAGTTTTTGAAGTCCTTTGGAAGTAGACTGGAGGCTTCAAGTGGTCTTAGCAGCAATTAAAATGGATTTCTAGTTCTTTGAGTACGTAAACAAAGGGAAATGACGCCTTTTTTAAGTCGGAGATGGTTAAACATGCAGAGAATGCAAAAAAAGGTTTAAACTATGCATATTTGTAGTTTTATAGAACATTAGGGTTAAGAAATATACGCATTTAATGCCTGTCAATTCAGAATGGGATGGCGGTTTGGTGCCAGGGAATAGAATACCGCCAGGCAGTTATCGCACGATGAGAAGGCATTAAATGGTTTCATTCCAAATGATGTGATCCAATTATTTTGCGCCACGTGGAGGAGAGAGAAGAGGGAAATAATGCCCATTTTGCAAATCTCTAATCGATTAACGATCACACTTTTGAAAATGCGATATCGCATATGGTTCATATGATCGGGTTAAAGAGATGCGAACGGCTGAGATTCATCAGTGGATTAGCTCGGCATATGGGGTGTGGGCCTCGGGAGATTTATATGTGGCGGAGTTAAGTTATACGTTTAAAACATAGTTTTATACGTATAAACTAATGTATTAAACAAGATAGGTTGGATTCAGTTTTACATGGAAAATGAATGATATGCAGGTGTAAATTGACCATAGAGCGGGTTTAATATATATTACATGTTTTAACCTATGGGGAAGAGCGGGGTATATATCACATGGTTTTTTAAAACCATAGGTTAATATTATTAAGTGGGTTTTGGGGTACATTAAAATAAATGAGTTAATATAACTACGAGGAGGGGTATTTATAAGAAATTAATAAAATAAATTAAAGTTAATATGAAAATGAATGTGATGAGTGAAAATATACATAAATGTACTAAGTAAAAGTATATTTTAAGCATTTGGGTACAATTATGGCCCCACTTTAAACATTTACACTTAATACTTAGGATAAATAGTATTTTTGGGTTTTTTGAATGTTTTTGCATGAAATGAGATTAGTTAAAGGGATTTTTTACTTTCCTTAAGCAAAAAGGTGTTTTACATTAGGAAAAGGGCTTTTATTTTAGGGAAAGGGTGATTATGTTGAGGAAATGGGTTTTTTATGAAGGGAATCCAATACTCATTACCAATCAGTTATTAAGCCTTGGGTTCGGTCCCAACAAAAGTCAGAGAAATGCTCTGAGCCTTTTTAACTGAAGGTTTTGAATACTGAATACTTTGAGGTGAGGGAAATTAGTAATTTTGCTAGATGTTTTTTTATTACATGCCCTGTACAACTGCTTTCTATCTACCCATCATTCATTCTATCATTTTTTCATTATTTTCATGGGTGAATTTGAGCTTGCAACCCTAAATCCATTTTTATTTTAAAGCATAAACTATCTAAATCTAACCTTATTTCATCCGAGGGCTCAGATTAAACTGTTGAGCTCCTCATTTATTCTCTAATTATCTACTGATTTGTCAAGTTTAAACCGTTTGACAAATATTTATTCTCTATCTATAAACATGAAATTCAAAGCATGAAAAAGTTAAGATTAAACTATTTAACTCATCATGGATTATAGCATTTTGAACAAGCTGCACATAATCATTATTATTGTAGTAAAAAGTAAAAAATAGTGGCATTTTGACTTGCATCACTTTCATGTCTTATTCTTATCTCTTTTTTCTTTTGGGGTCCATTTTTTATTCTTTTTGATCTTTTCTTTTAAAGTCCTTTGATCTTTCTTTTAGGACTTTTACCCTCTTTTCATTTTATATTATTTTCAAATATGAGAAAACAACTTGCAGAAAGCAAGGTATGTACATATTTACAAGACTAATCCTATTCAATTCAAAAATTATGAACCCTATTATTATAGGACCGTAACAGTGGCTCCACATGGCGATGGCATTTCCTGGTGAAATGTCAAGAACTTTGAGACTAGTAGCCTTTGAATTTTGACTATGTTGACCTTGTAAATGTTGTCTGATCTCTGCAATTTATGATATTTTACCTTTCAAAGTTGAGGGCCTTCACTCCGAGCTTCAACTTTGTTAGGAAAACATCTAATCCATTCTAAAATCTACAATGTTATGTACAATGTATAAAGTAAACAAAATTAACTACTGGTTATTTCTGAAGATTAGTAATGCTTCAACATTCTATAGTTGATAGGTCCACCTAGAAGATATGATCCATCCATCTCTTTCGAAAATAAAGTATTGTTACCTCTGTAACCATAAAAACATAAGGTCCTTTCAATAGGAAATCAAATTTCCCATGTTTACCTTTCTCTTCTCTCCTTGAATCCCATTTTAGAACTTTGTCACCAATGTCGAAATCATCTTCTTTACTCTTTTTGTCAAAACATTTCTTAATCTTATCTTGGATAACTTGAGACTTAAGATAATCCTCTTCTCTTGTTTGCTGCAAGTGAATGTTTTGATTAATCCTTCTTTGAATGTCATTTGTCTCAACTTGTAATTATTGGATTATTTTCATTACTGGTACTCCTAAGGAAGATGGAAAAACAACATTCATTCCATAAACAAGCTGGTAAGGGGATGTACCAATAGATTTTTTGGTGGCAATTCTATCTTCCCATAAGGCATTAGCTAAAAGTTTTCTTTTTATCTTCTAGTAATTTCTTGATGATGTTCACAAGGCTTTTATTGGAAGATTTAGAAAGGCCATTACCATGAGGGTAATATGCAGTAGAATTTCTAAGGGTAATGTGGTATTTATGGCAGAAATAAATCATATTTTTGGATTTGAATGCAGCTGCATTTTCAGTGATAATATTTTTGGGGCATCCAAATCTTGAAAGTATGTTGTTTTCTAAAAAGGAGATAATGACAGTGTCAGTGGCTTGCCTGGAGGGTATGGCTTCTATCCACTTAGTAAAATAGTTAGTGGTTGTCAGAACCCACTTATGTTGAGCTGAGGATGGAGGGTGAATTTCACCAATGAAGTCAAGGCCCCATTTTTGAAAAGGAATTTATGTTGAGATGGGTTTTAAGGGTAGGGGTAACAAATTTTTCTTTCCCTCTAATATTTGACACTTGTGACAGGAGGTTAGATACTTTTTTACATCTACAAACAAAATAGGCCATTAAAAACCATCTCTTAGGATTTTGTCTGTAGTATTCTTCCAGTAGAGATGTCCTCCACAGTCACCTGCAAGAAATTCTTCTAAAATTTGTCAGCTTCTTCTTTAAGTAAACAATTCAGTAAAATTCCACCATGATCTTTCCAAAAAAGTACATTGTCTATGATACAAAATCTTACTGCCTTTAATTTTAAGAATCTAGCTTTTGTTCTTGATAATCTAGGAGGAGCTTGTAAATTTAGTAATACAAATATGATATCTGCATACCATGGTGAGTTTGAAAAGGCTTCACTGATCTCTGGAGTCGTCATCTCTTCCTGATCATCTACTTGGGAAATAAAATTAATGTCTAAATAATGACAATTTAATTCAGCCATAAGTTTGGCTAAACCTTGACCTTTTATGAGTTTGGTGGGTTTTATTTCTATGTCATATTCCAAGATTATGGCAATCCATTTGCCTCTTTTACCATCAGGCCCATTCTGAGTTATAATTTCCTTTACAACTGCATTTGGAATATAGGCAATGATGTGTGAATAAAGAATGTACACTCTAAAGTCTTTAATGGCCTTTACCAAATCTAGGGCTTGTTTCTCCTTTATATTGTACTTTAAAGTGGCATCTATGAGTGATTTGCTAAAGAAAGCTGTAATTTGTTCATAGCCCTGGTCATTTTTCTACAGTAGAACTGCCGCAATACTGTGTTTTGAAGCAAAAGAGAAAAAAATGAAATCTTTCTTAAAGTCGGAACATATAAGGATTGGTGTTTTGGTTAAAGCTTGTTTAAATGATTCAAAAGATTGCTTAGCTTTAATAGTCCATTTAAGTACTGATTCCTTTTTAAGCATATTGTTAAGCTCTCTGATTCTTTCAGCTATATTTGAGATGAATCTTCTAAGGAAATTAATTTTACCTAGAAAAGCTTGTAACTCTTTAATGTTCCTAGGACGACTAATGTTAAGAATTGCCTCTATTCTGGCAGGGTCTATTCTAATTCCCTCTTTAGATATAATTTTTCCAAGTAACTTACCTTCTTCTAATCCAAATAAATTTTTCTTGGGGTTTAGAGAGATGCAAAATTTTATGCATTTAAGAAATACTTGCCTAAGATGATCTAAGTGTTCATAATCAGTCTTTTAAAATACAGTAATGTCATCTAAATAAATCACTAAGAATTCATGAATTTCCTTTGCAAGGGCTATATCCATAGCTCTTTGAAAGGTGGATCCTGCATTCATTAACCCAAAAGGAATTTTTACATACATAAAAGTGCCCCATGGAGTAGTAAAAGCAGTTTTGGCTTGGTCTTATGGTTGGACTAGAATTTGGTTATACCCTGAAAATCCATCTAAAAGTGAAATCCTAGAAGAACCAACTACCCTCTGTAAAATGTGATCCATCTTTGGTAAAGGGTAATTTTCCTGTGAGGATACCTTATTTAAATTTCTAAAATCAACACATAATATAATTTCTCATGTCTTTTTCCTAGTGGGAACTAGATTAGAAACCCAATCAGAATATCTAATTGGTGCAATTATTTGGGCATCATAAAATCTTTTTACCTCTTTCTCAATTAAAGGCATAAAAACAGGATTTATCCTTCTTAAATTTTGTTTAAAAGGTTTTTGGTCCTCTTTTATAGGTATTTTATGTTGTATTATGCTAGTTTCATAGGATTTTAGGTCCTCATAACTCCAAGAAAAAACATCTTGAAATTCCTTAAAAAGAGCAATGTGATTTTCTTTTTCTTATTGAGGTAAAGTTTTAGAAAGTTTAATCATCTTAGGTTTCAAATCTATACCAATATTACATTCCTCAATGTCATATCTAAGTGGTTCCATTTTAGGTTTTCTTGCAACATCATTGGAGTCAAATAAATCTTCTAAAGGAGTAAAGCCTTTTGGTAAAAAGTTATCTTTTAAGTTCAAAATATCAGGTTCATCATCAACTATCTAATCAATCTCTACTTGTACAATTTAGTCTGATTGACTAAATTTTGTAGGTTTAGCAAAACTTAAGTTATTTACATCTATGTTATTCAAATCAATTTCACTATCTAACTTCTCATCTATTGTACAATCTGTGTCTATTTTACATTTTTGAAATTCACCTTCATTGTTCATAAAATGGTAAATCTGTTTATCTTGTGAGAAAATTTGCCAATATTTAAGATTATCTAGAATTATTGGTCTATGTTTGACTTCTGCCGTATATCTATGATTTGGCTGAAATGGCAGAATACAGGTACTAGAAAAAGTTGCTAGGGAGTGAGCCTGTATGTTCTGTTTTCATGGTATTGCAAAAAAATTACATTCTAACAGTTCTTTGATCAAATCTAACACAGTTTCTCTATATTGGCTTAATCTTGGATTATAAACAGAATATTCTCCATTTATATGTTTTACAATTAACTCTGAGTCTCCCATAATTGATATTCTTTTACCTCCTAAAATCCTAGCAATCTGCAGTCCTAAAATGAGAGCTTCATATTCAGCCATGTTATTAGTACATTTGAAATTTGGTCTGAAATCATGGCCTTCTGCATGATTTTTTTCCATATTAGTTATCCAAACTCCTTCTCCTGCTCCTAATTTATTGGCTGAACCATCAAAATCTAGGTGCCATAATGATTCATGAAAGGTATTTTCACTTTCTGGTGTTTTGTTTTTATCTTTTAGTTCAGTTTTTATTTCAGTATCAGTTTCAGAGTTGCATAAGATGAATGAATCCATGTCAGTAGGTGT
The DNA here is from genome assembly GCA_034641835.2 of Pinus albicaulis. Lineage (NCBI taxonomy): Eukaryota > Viridiplantae > Streptophyta > Pinopsida > Pinales > Pinaceae > Pinus > Pinus albicaulis. The sequence continues at coordinate 142,101,265 of CM076570.1, forward strand.
AGTGTAAATTGGGTAATTTTTTGGTCTTTCTACACTGCTCACCATGTATTTCATCAGTGTTTCCCTATAGAGTTTCTTTGGTTGGCCAAAAACTGATATGGTTGCATATGACATATCAAGTTGTAGAGATCCCTGTAATTTGGCTCCCCATGAGCGAGATAAGAGCATTCCACACTTGGGTGGGATGTCATCTGCTACAATGTCCATGAGTATACTTTTACCTGGATATTGAACTAATGTGACACACAAATCTTTAATCAGACCTAAACATTTGACTTTGCTGGAATCAAATGAAAAGATATCTGTGTAAGGCCTAGTGATATCTAAATTCAGGGTTTCCATTATTCCTTTTGGAATTAAATTGTGTGAAGCCCCTGAATCTAACATTGCATTGCATAATATTTGATCATTAATAGTCAAGCTAATGTAAAACAGTGGAACTACTCCATCTTGGTGTTTTCCATTAACATCAGGAACAAAAATTAACTCTGGTTGATCATCACTTAGATTTACTGAATCTTCTCCATCATTCATGTTTAAGGTTTTAGTGATAGTTATTTTGTATAAATCATGTTTTACCATTTCTGTTAAAGGAATTGGTATTTTTAATTTGGCAATTTCAGCTTGAATATTAAATGAAGGTTGTGATTTACTTAGCTGAATTATCTCTTCTTTAGTAACTGTAGTTTGAATAGGTTTGTCTTGTTTTTCTACAGCTGTTTTTTCATTTTCAGTTTGTGTTTCTATTGTCTTAACATTTTTAGTTTTCTTTTTAGGAATAGTTTGAGAAGCAGTAGATGTTTTTTCAGATTTTGAATTATCAGAAGTTGTTTTGGCAGTAGCAGCTTTTGGATCAGCAGTGGATGTTTTGGAATCTAAAATTGTTGTTTTAGCAGAATTAATTGTTTTGACAGCAACATATTTTTGTGAATCTATTGATGTTTGGAAAACCTCATCTGTTATATCAACAATCTTGGGACTAGGTAAAATTTTAGGGCTGGAAATTTTTTGGGATGAGTTTTGCTTATTTTCCCTAGGGAGAGTTTGCAGAACTTTTGTAGTGGGAGCTTCTACTATTTTCTTAGTTTGTGCTTGTGCAGATTTATTAGTAGAAGATTCTATGTTTTTCTTGCTTCTAAGGTTATATTGCTTATGTACTTCATTGATAGAAAAATCATAACCTTGTTTGTAATTAATGATTCACTTGAATCTAATTGAAGTTGTTGCAGTTCAAATAACTCTTGTTCTTCCTGTGTGAGAAAGATAGTGTTATCATAATTTATACCTATTAGATTTATGGTGTTTTTATCATTTTCATCTTTCTTTCTTTTCTTTTTCACAGAAACGGTTATGGGATGTATTAACTGTTTGGTATGAATACCAAATATCGGGTTACAATGAGAGGGAGAAAATCCCAGAAAGCATCAATAATCAAGAATGCTATGAGACTTATGGGCAGCTTCCAGCTCTTTTTGAGTACCGTTATATGTTCAATTTCTGTGATTTCCCCAAGCTTAAAAGTGCAGACAAATTGGTTCAATAACAAGCAGTAAAACATTTCAGCTTGTTGATTATGGAATTGGGTCCCATGTTTCTTCCCCGTCACGAATTATTGACCCAGCGGAGAGGAGGGCTGCCTTATTTTCTTCAAGGTCTGCATCTTTTTTGTTGTCTCTCAACACGTGGTAGTACCTCAGTTTTTGGAACGATTTCCCCAATCTTCTGATTCTAGATATCAACCTTGCCAATCTTAGATCCCGAGGTGAAGAATTCGTCACCATAATTTTAATTATCACTTGGGAGTCTCCAAAAATATTAACCTCCTTGATTCCTAGAGTCAAGAGCAATTTTAATCCTTGAAAGAGGGCCAAAGCCTCTGCTTGAATGCTGGTGATGACCCCCAGACCCCAAGCAAAGCTGTGTATCAACGTACCTTCAGCATTTTTAACAATTTCTCCTGCCCCAGCCCTTCCCGGATTTCCCTTTGATGCGCCATCAAAGAAGAGAGAGTGCATCTGTTGATTGAGAATCCAGTCTTGGAATTCTTCATTGTTCTTCCCCCTTATTTGTCAATTTTCAGGGGGGGGAATATGTCTAGGAGCTTGATGGAATTGCAGATTTAGGGAGGCACCCCAAATTAAATCTAATTGATTTAGATTTGTAGCATCTTTTAGACCTTCCAAACTCTCTTTTAACTGGGATTTTATCTTGGCCGCTACCACCTTGACATCATGTTGAATGTCTCTAAAAATTCTACTGTTTCGCTCTAGCCAAATCTGCCAGCAGCAGATTTTAGGGAGGGAAGACCAAGCCGAGTTAATCACCTTGTTTTTTGGAGGAGGGCCAGGGTAACTTCTCTGCCAATTTGCAAATAGATCCGATATAGAGGTGGGGAGAACAAAATTTGGATTCCAATAGTCCATCAGCTCGCTCCAGACCTGCACAGCGAAGTTACAGTTCAACACAAGATGTGTGGCACATTCCACATTCTCATTGCATAACGAACACCTGGACGGGCCGTTAAAACCACGCTTCTGCAGTTTTTCATCAGTAAGAATTTTCTTGTGGCATAAAAGCCAACAAAACATGTCGATTTTGGGTAGAGATTGGAGGCGCCAAGTCGCAGTCCAAGGAGCAGGATCCGGAGGGATGTGAGGTCTCAGAGCGAGCTTTGCATAACCTTGAGCAACAGAATATCCTGCAGACAGAGATCCCCAACCACGCCGATCTCTTCTGCGTGAGTGCGTGGGAGCAATACCATATAATTTGGAGCGAAGACAGTTACAATCCTGTAGTAGCTCCGGAGGTACATTAGAGAAGTTCCAACCTGCCCAATGCGACTCAGCCCATACGGAAATATCCCACAGAGTGGATTTCCCAGCAGCGGCCATCCAGCAGCGTAGCGCATTCAAAGAGGAACAGTTACCAATCGGATCCCGGTCTAGAATACGATCTGCCCAGATGTCTATACTATTACCATTTCCAGGGATCCAATAGGCGTTGGTGCTGATCAGAGGGGCAGCTTTGGAGCAGAGTCTTGCAAAAGGGGAAACGCCTTAAGGGAGAGGACCATCCAGACATCTGAGTCTCTTTCCTTTAAAATATTTCTTCCAGAGAGCTAATTGGGCCCAGCCCAGCTTGGGCGCAATAATTCTCCAAAGCATCTTAGCTCCCATGGCAGTGTTCTGAAGTGAAAGATTCTTGAAGTTTAGCCCCCCCTCCCTTAGAGGTTTAGAGACAATCTTCCAGTTAACCAAAGGGATTTTCTTGTCATTATTTTTTCCCCCCTTCCAAAAAAAGTTTCGAATGTGCTGGTCCATTTTCTGAATAATGCCAATAGGGGCCAGGAGAACAGAGAACTGAAATAGGGGAAGACTATAGAGCACAGATTTAATGAGGACTAATTTTCCTGCAATATTGAGCCAGTTGGAACCCCAAGCTTGGAGTTTGGTTTTGAATTTTTCCACTTGAGGAAGCCAATCCTTGATGTAGGGTCTCTTGAGGAAGATAGGGAGCCCAAGGTATTTGAAATATGTCCAAGTTGGAGAGGCTTCGAAGCCAAAACATCTTGCAATGGAGCTGAGCAAGATGGCCGGAGTATTCCAACTGTAGATATGGCATTTTCCTTTATTGAGACTACTTCCCGACACCAAACAGAATTCATCTAGAGCTTCTTTGAATCTGTTGGCCGAATGAGTTGAAGCGACCCCCAGTAGCAAAGTATCATCTTCAAAGAGGGCGTGGTTGATGCTTTTAACTCCTGTTGCAATGCAAAGCCCATAGATCTCCTGCTCATGCATTTTCTTGTTAAGGTAGAAACTGAAGACGGAGGCTTGAATAACAAACAACAAGGGGGAAAGAGGACAGCCCTACCTGAGTCCCCTTGAGGCTTTGAAGTACCCATCTGCTCTACCATTTACAAGAGGAGCAATCCATGGTTCCGAAATGCAAGCCCGAATCCAATTTATAAATTTCTCACCAAAGCCAAAAAAATTTAGGACATTCAAGAGGAAACTATGCCTAACACGATCAAAGGCATTTTCTAAGTCTAGTTTGATAGCCATACCTCTTTCCTTGCGCTGATGACTTGAGAGAATTGCCTCTTGAACCAAGATGAAATTGTCCACGAGCTGTCTACCATGAATAAATCCACCTTGGTTTTCTGGAATGATTTTGGGGAGAAGCAATTTCAGCCTATTAGCTATTACTTTGGTGATCAACTTGTAGCCAGTGTTGCAGAGAGAGATGGGACGAAATCTGTTGAAGGAGCTAGCGCCATTTTCTTTGGGAATGAGTGCAAGGAACGCAGAATTAGTACCACCTCCAATTTTTTGACAGTCTTGGGATTTTTGAACCATTTTATAGAGATCTTTTTCCACAATGTGCCAACATGATTGAAAAAATCTGGCGGAGAAACCATCCGGACCTGGTGCTTTGTCTGGATCCATGGCAAAGAGAGCATTCTTGACCTCAGCCTTGGTGACTTTAGCTTCAAGGAGTTGATTCATCGCAGCAGATATTGAGGGGGGGACCCAGTCCAGTAGTGCAGAATTTTGAACCAGATTCTCATCCTCACTGTACAAGTTTTGGAAGTGAAGAAATGCTGCTCGCTTGATGCTGGCGAAGTCTTTATGATTGGAGTTGTCATCCTTGATCTCAGAAATGGTATTGAAGAATTTTCTAACTTGTGTTTTCTTGTGAAAGAAAGAAGTATTTATGTCCCCTGCTTTGAGCCATAGGCAGCGAGACTTAATTCTCCAATACTCTTCTTCAGCTAGGCATGCTTTATGGAAGTGTTGTTGGAGTTGAACCTCCTTTTCAAGGAGATCTCTGGTAACATGTGCCTCTTCCGAAAGCAAGCGGTGCGCTTCAAGTTGACTTTGTAGATTTCTTCTTTCAGCTGCTGGGTTGGCAAGAGTTTTGGCCCAACCCTTCAGAGCAGCTTTCGTTCTTCTGAGCTTTTCTTCCCACACGTAGAAGGGTGATCCATTGACTGGCTGGGACCAACTTTCCTTGACAATCTGCATGAAATTGGGTTCCTTGACCCAGAGGGGACTAAATCTGAAGGGAATGGGGCCAAGATCAGGGTGAGCCCGGAGATCAAGCTTGATGGGATTGTGGTCAGATATGCTGCAAGGAAGGATTTGCATGCAAGCATCTAATCTAAGCAAGAGAAAGGAACTTTGAACAAAAAATCTATCCAGCCTTGCTGCTATATGTCCAGGGCCTACTCTTTTATTTGACCAAGTGAACTTACCAGAAGAAGGCTTGATGTCCAGCAGATCCCAATCTTGCAGAAGATCCTCTGCCCATTCCCTCGCCGGATCTCGCACGATGTTGCCTCCTCTCTTTTCTGAGGAATGTAATGTGAGATTGAGGTCCCCTGCAATAATGATGTTAACCAGATTGTCGAGATCTGCTTGGTCCCTTATAGAGTCCCAACAGGCCTTTTTTTCTCCAGCATTGACCGGTGCATAGACATTGAAGAGACAAAAGTATTCTTTGGTAACAAGGTGCTGCATTTTTAGAAGCAGCCAGTGGGTGTTTGAAACTTCGGAAACTAACAAGATCTTGCTTTCGTTCCAAAAAGTGCCTAACCCTCCAGAGGCTCCTCGTGCAGAGACAACTTTTGCTTTACATTTACTCCAGATTCTTTTACTTGCTTGAAGGAGGTCTGAGTCCTCCATCTTGGTCTCCTGGATAAGGAGTATGTCCGGGGCTTCTATTCTGATTAAGTTTCTTATGGCCTCTTCCTTGATTTTTCTCCCCATACCCCTACAATTCCAGGAGACAATTTTCATTATTTACCTTTGTTCTGCTGGGCTCCCTTGGAGCCTTGGGGCTGGTTTCTCATCATCTTCGGCTTTTTCAATAGCAGCTTCTCCAGCGTCGGTTGGCTGCCCTGTAGCTTATCCTTGAACGTTTCCTGCTCTCTTTTCTCCCGATCTGTTCTGCGACCTCTTGTGGATCTCCTTACATATGCTTGGGAGTTGCCTATTTCTCCTTCCTCCTCCGAGTCATCCGTTTCCTGGTCCTCTTCATCGACTTCTACAAGGATTCCTTTCGAGCTTTCTGCAACACTTGCATCCTTGGGTGAGATAGGGGGGTTTCTTTTGTCCGGGGACATTGCCTTTTGAGCCTTGACCTCCTGGGTGACCTCCTGGTGCGAGCTTAGAAGTTCAAACTTGTTTTCTGAAGCGGGTATAGGCGGGATCTGCTGAGCAGAGGTCTGATGAGGACCTTTGCCATTAGGGCCTTCCGTCTTATTAGCCCTGTGAAAGTTTTTGGGTCGCTTGACTTGATTCCAACCATCCTCTTTCCCTTGCTCAGCCTCCGTATTGGACGGACAACCTCTGGCGAAGTGGCCATAGACATGGAATTTCTGACATTTGAAGGGTAGCTGCTCATAGTCCAATTTCTGCACATGCGACCAGCTTCCAACCTTGATTTTGATGGCCTCTGGTAGCCCAACCTCTAGATCTACCTCAACGCAGATCCTGGCACAGTCATATTGGTCCTTGTTGTTTGCTCGATCAATGAATTTCCCAAGGGCATTTCCAATATGCATCAGAGAGTCCCAATTCCAGCAGTGAACTGGAAGATTTGGAAGTCTAACCCACACTGGGACAGCTTTGGGCACGTCTACAGCAGGATCAAAGTCCGGAGTCCACTTATTGAGATATAAACCCTGGGGGCCCATGAAATAGGGGCCATTTTGGAAGATCAGATCTTTGTCATCCTTTGAAGAGAACTCGAAGAGAAAGTATCCTCTCCCCAGAAAATAAGAAGTGATGCTTTCTTTGATCAACGGTGCCCAGTTTCTGCTGACCCAGCTCTCAGTGGTTTTGGGAGATGGCCATAGCCCAGTAAACTGGCCTATGAGAGCACGTTCTACTAGAGATAAAGCAACCTGGATTGGAGTTTCTGCGGGAAGTGAGATATCAGGTATATCATCCAGTTTCTTGACAAATTTCGCAGCTTCGGAAATCTTCTTCTTAGGAAACCCAGCTAAGAGGTGATCGAAGGCCTCAGCAGACGAGGGGGAGGAGGAGGCGCCTGGGGAGGGCCTTGCACCTCCATGGGCGCAAGCCCTAGGTTGAACGCGGCCAGTCACAAGACGCAGAAGCAGCTCCAGCGCGTTCGCTCCAGCACCAAAAAAAATCTTTTTATCATTTTCATCTTGACGAGAACTTTCAACATAGTTCTCTTGAAAAGGAGGCCTTATTGTCTAGTCAGGTGCTGATTCTTTAGATTTTCTTGTGTTTATGTTCTTCCTGAAGTTGGGATTTCTAATTTGTTGTTGGTTATCCCATTGTGGATTCCTTTATATATTATCTAATCTATCCATCATTCTCTCTAAAATTTTAGCTAATCGATATATTTTTAAATCTGAACTAGATGCTTCTTTTATTATTACTCTCCTCTCATTCCTTAATCTAGCTTTTCTAGCTAATATATTTACCTCTACACTAACAACATCAGTTTTCATTCTCTCTAAAGTGTCAGCATTTCTCTCTCTCAATTGATAAGCTATGTCTCTATCAAATCCATCAGGGAATTTGAGAAGGACAGAGTCTGGAGTGGATTTTAGATTAGCAAGGATTGAATTATAACCATTGTTGTATCTAGTATAGTAATCTTGGACTGTTTCATTAGGAGCTCTTTTCATAGCATCAAATTCAGATAATATTTGAAGTGGATTTTTCTTCGTTTCCCATTTATTCAAAAATAATCTATGAAAAACTGCTAAATTAGCAATAATACCAGGATTAAGACCTTTAAACCATTTTTTTACCTCCCCAGTTAATGCTTGAGCAAAGAGTCTCATTTTTACATCAAAATCATCTATTTCATGAAGCTCAAAATAATCTATCATCTTATTAATATTTTGTTGGGCAGTGTAATGAGTGGTTGCATCAAATTGAGGTATTTTACTCTGGTAATCCTAAGGCATGTCATGTAACTTTCCTGGAAGGACTAAAGGAGCATACCTTGCAGCCATGGCTTGAATTCTAGTTTGGCTAGGAGGTAAGTTGGAAGTGCTTGAGGTAGAACTAGAAGTACTAGCTGATGCAGTTGAAGAAGTGACTGATGAGATTGAAATGTAAGATGATGTACTGGAAAATATGGTTGAAGAACTAAAAGGTGAAGTTGGGATTCCAGAAGATGAAACTGGGATATGTGAAGAAGTGCTTGGGAATGAGAATGATGTATTGGAAAATGCAGAAGGAAAACTAGTGGGTGGTGTTGAGGTGGGGGAAGATGGAAATAATACTCTAGGTTGAAATGGTTGTTTAGAAGTAAATGGATCTATGGAATGGAGTGTGGTGGATATTATGGATGATTTGGTAGTAAATAGAGATGAACCTTGTGACTCTAAAAGACTGGTATCTAAATGAGTGGTAGAAGGCTTAGGGGTATAAGTTGATAGAGCAGCTAATTCAATTGAATGCTGAAGAAGAGCTTCATCTATTTCCTTAAGTATAGTAGCATTTATTTCATCAAGTTTATCATAAGCTTCAAATATCTTTGATTCAAAATCTACAGAAACAATTTCTTGTTTAATTTCAAGAGATGAAATAAAATTAGGATCTATAAAAGTGCTATTTAAATCACTTTCTGATTTGTTTCTGAATAAATAATGTTCAAAATTTAAGTTTAAATCAATGTCTTGTATAGTTGCTAACTATTTTGGAAGGGAATTTGCTCTAACTAAGCAAACTTTATTACCTAAATATTCTACTTTTTTAATTCTTTTTCCCAAATCTGTCCAGATCATCTACTATTGCAGCAGGTTTAGGATTTGGATTTGACCTAGAATAGTAGACTTTTTGGAAGCTAGAATTACAATTTTTTATGAAGTTATACTCACAACGTATAAAACAGTCTTAAGGTGAAAGGATAATGAGAAATATTTCCTTTAAGACCTATTTAAAACTGGGGATTGTTTACTTCCCCAGTATGGTCGCCAGTATGTTATCACTCTAATAATTCCAAAAGTCGTGAAATTTTTATTTTATAGTTTTAAGAATATTAGAGGTAACCACAGACCTACTTTCAAACTCTAGGATCTATCCTTCCAAAGGCTCAAAGAGGGATCTCTCTATGAGATTTAACTTCGTTATTTATGTTTGACTTTAGGCTAGTTATATGGGGAAATTTGGTTTTGATATTTGGTTTGGTTTGGTGGGAAAAATAACTTAATGAGATGGATAGAGATAGATATTTTTTTCCATTGGGAAAATGGAGTCAATTTCTCAAGCAGATAGGTCAATATCAAGGTCTAAAGTCAAATATTTTCAGGGAAAGATAGTTGAGTCACTTAAGATCTTTGTGGTTTATTGGTGAAGTGGTTTAATCTGGATAAAGAGAAATCAAGGATTCTTTGATCCGGATAAGGAGTGAAGAGGACAGAGGTCATTCGAAAGAGGGAGAAATTAAGGATTCCCTACTCTGGAAATCAGCAGAAAACATCAAAATGAAAACTAGTAAATAACAGAGTGCTATTAACAAATTCGATATATCACTTCCTGATTTCACATTTAAATTTGGAACACATTTATGTATGAATGGAAAACATAAGAAGCTTTAACAAATAATAGTAGAGAGTACTTCACTTAAGTTGGCCCAACACATGAATCTTGAAACATGATGCTTTATTGATTTGATCCAGCCTTTCTGACTTGAAACTTGGTACAAAAGCCCTTCAAGTACATAAATATTGACTATAGAAATCTTCAGCAATTTATTCGACAATAATACTTCAAAGAGTGAAGTATTTATACAAAAATTTATACAAAATATCCTAGAATACTCATAGGATTTTTCTAATGAAACTAAAATATCTCTTACAAAAATATAGTGACAACTGCTTAACAACTTGCAAGTGGTCCTACTTATTCAAATAAAATAGAAATGTTGTTTGGATTTAGGTGCAGCTAGCTGTTGTGTTGTATTCAATGCTGGAAAAAAGATCTTCAATCTATTTTGAAACTCTATCTTCCCATATGATACTCTTTCACTGATACACTTTAAACACTGATACTCTTTCATCCACTGTTTTGATTGCTTTACTGCTGTAAAATTCTATTTTTATTGTGTAAAAACAGCAATTTGTTTTTCCTCCTCTTTCACTGTAAATTATCTTTTACAGCAAATCAGTAAGTTTTTGCCAAAATTATTCATCAGGTAACTTTATCTTGGTAACTTTATCAGCCTCTGTGTATCTAACAATGGTTGGCTTGACCACAAAGAGATGTTTTATCTCATGCTGTAAATTAAACAAATCTTCAATTCTTTTGTGCAACACTTTGCCTGTAGGTACTCCTTGCCAATCTACCTTTTTTACTTGTTCTTTGGAAAAATCTCTGATCTTCTTGTTGTAATCCTCTTGCTTCATTAATTTATCATTTAAAACAAAAATTTTTGGCAAGCCTTTTTGCCTTAATATCTCAAACTTTACCATAAATCTAGTTATGGCCAAATCCATGTTTTGACATTTCTCTTCTAGCTGCTTCATCAAGTTTTTCTTTGTACTTACCTTTCTCACTTCAAGAATTGTTTCAGTATTATCAGTTATCCTAATCTCATCCAATTCTCTTTTGTTTTTAGTGTTTAAAAACTTGATTATTTCTTGGGCCTCTTCAGGTTTGGCACCAAGCTCTTCCTTTGTCTTCACAATTTCTTCTTTTGCTACTTTAAGAAAATCCTTTTGCTCGTAGATTACTTGAATGGAAGGCCAAGTGTCATTGATTGACTCAATGATCTTGGACCACAACAAATTTTTTATGTAAGCCATTGGTTCTTTCAAGGTTAATTCTGCGTCAAACTTCTTCAACTTCTCACTTAACCTTTTGGCTTTTTGTTCCTCTATTTTAGCATTGATTTGAGATAATTTCTTGGCATCTTCCAAGTTCTTAATTTTTTCTTTTAACCTGTTGATCTCATTATTCTGAATTGACATATCTTCCATTGCTTTCATGAGCTTGCTTGCCTCATCTATTTGTTGCATTACTGAAGTAGATGATTCTGTTGTAGAAGTAGTGGAAGAAGTCATTTGCATAATTGTGTCCAATGGGACTTTTGGTACCAATTCCTCTGCTAAAGTTGAAGGAACTGTTGTAGTTACCATTGGGATTATTGTGGGAGGAGCACTTTGAGTTTTTGTAGCTTCTTTCTCTTGGACAAGCTTGTCCATTTCTATCTCCATTTCCTTAATATGTTTTGCCATTTGGAGTGTGAGACTCATCATCTCATCTTTCTGATTTGCCTCCTGCACAATTTCTTTCCCTGTGGATGTTCTGTTGGAGGCAATTTTAGTTGCTTTCTAAGTGCTGCAATGTCAGCATTTTTCTTTTTCACTAATTCTTCTGCAGCCTTTACATTTGAAGGGTCATACCCTACTTCAATTACCAGTTCTTCTAAGGACTTGATTCTAGTGTCCTTAGCATAAGAGGAAGCTTTTTCAATCCTAATTTGATATCTCAAATTGGTTATAGTGTTCTGAATTTTCTGGGCACTCATTGCCTTGGTAGTCATAGTAGAATAAAGCATTTTTGAGCTTTGCTTATGAAACTCAATTTGTTCTAAGCGGTGAATGCTATCAACTGGCACTTCAAAGACAAATTTCTTGTAGTTTGCTACTATTGTAGGTTTAGGCATTGTTGGTTGTAGCACTGTCATAAGCAATTTTTTGTTGGTGTAATCAAAAGCTGAGAGTAATCTTTTTTGATTTCCTAGAGTCTGCTTTAGATACTGTGAATAAATCTCATTTTTTAACTCTTCATTCTTGGCCTTGATTTCTTTATATTTCTCTTTAATATCTCTATCTATATTCTCTTCTTGTTGTGATGAGGATGCCTCCATGTTTTGTTGTTTTTCAATCATTTGAGTGTCTAGAGTATCATTTTCTTGCTCAATTACAATAACTGTAGCAGCATCTATGTTTTTCTCTGTATTTTCTTCATCTATAACCTCAATTGCTTCTTTCTCCTTGTTCACTGGATTGAGCTTAGGTTTCTTATTATATCTGATTTTAAATCTGGTCTCTATTGTTGTTTCAGCTGTATAGGTGCCTTCTTCTCTGATTCTCTTTGTGGCTTTATCTTCTAGATTTACATTTTTCAAGGTGTGACTAGAATAACCTTGTTTAACTGTTTCCATCAAAGTATTGTCCAGCTATTCTATTTGATTAGAAAACTGTTCAATCTCAGGCTTTTTATCATGGATATAAGGGGATAGTTTTCATTTTACACTCATTTTACTGAGTATTCCATTAGGATCATAATTCCACAACAAAATTTCTTTAAATTTATATTCCAGCAACTGTTTTGTTGCTTCTATACCTGCTTCCCTTTGATTGCAAATGAAATGACCCACCTGGTTCTTCAATTTGAATTGAGTCTTCTTTTTAGCAACCAGGAAGTTGATAGAATCTGAATTGAGAATTTGTCTTATGTACTCTAAGGAAAAAACTCTCATTGGTAAGTATTTTGGCAGTTTATAGGGCAAAATATTTGACCCATAGATTCTAATCTCTGTATTATTTTGGTAAAGGTATCAATCTCCAGTTTTGATTTTCTCTTACAGCTGTAACACTTTCTTTATCTCATTACTTATTCTTGGTTGTACACTGTTTTTTATCATGTTTATCAATGGATGAACAAAATAATCTATGAAATCCACATAAGTGAATTTTGTTGATTCTTTTCTGATTAGAGAGGTCCAGAAAACGATTTACAATAGATTACCTTCTACATCCAATTTCTAAAGGTTTATTGGGAATTTATCTGCTTGGAAGTAAAGGAACATGTGAAAGAGGAAGGATGAGTATTTGAAAACTCCTTTAGTGGGAAATTTCACAATCTGATCATGGATACTATCAGCTATGTATTTAGCATAACTATAAATAACAGAAAGAGGTTGACCAGCACAAAAGTGGATAAAAAACCAAGAATAGACTCATCAGTTTTCTCATCAGTAAAATATCCAAGAATAAAGGACAGCATTGAAATGACATGCCTTGATCCTTCAGGAAATTTAGAGGATGAGTAAGGAGGGTTTATCTTTGGGATTTCAACATATGAAGGCATGAAAGTTTGGAATATTTGAAATCTCTTAGGAAATTCTAACTCAATATAAAGCTTTGTAAGAGATTCTATGGCTAATGGGACTGCATTGGGATCTGGTTTTAGCTGAAGCATTAGGTTTATAGACTCTGCCATAATAGTGAACAATACTTCTTTGTTAGCATCAACCATGGCTCTTTGGTCAGGGGAATAGCAGGTTTGACACAGCCTAATGACTTCTCGACAGTGATGAGTATGCGGAACTACATATTTGGGTAAATTGGACTCCCAAATATGAACTTCATCTCCCTGATCTAAGGATTTTTCTAGGCTCCAGCAGTGGAGATCTAGCAAATTAAATTCAATTATTGGATCAGTTATTTTGTAATCCACATCAACTAAGGGTGTATGCTCAACATCTACAACAGGAGATTGTAGTGGATTTATAACAATGGTGATTTTTGAAGCCATTTCTGGGTTTAATTTTGACAATTTTAGCCTTTTGGATGCTTAAACTTTGTTTTTAGGATTTCTGTACTCTTTTGTAAGCTTAAACTGTTTACAGAAGGTATTTCTAGTATGACAGAGGTCTACTGAACAACAATAGGTAAAATTTGGCTTTCTTCTAGTTTTTAACCTTCAATTTAGTTCCAAAACTAGTCTTCAAAACTCTTTACAGACTCAGAAAAGGCTCAATAAGGGTTTTCGGCTCATTTCTTGGATAAACTGGACTAAAAGCAGTTTCATTCATGCATGAAAAGGTTTCTAAATATTTTCAAAGGATTTGAATTAGTCAGGGGTTCTCTAAGGTCTGCAAAAAGGCTTAAAACTTATTCAATTTTGATTAAAATAGGTTAAAGTATTCGAAATTGTGGTTTTATCAAGTTTTCTACAGAAAATACATTCTTTGAAGCCAATTAAGATCTTTCTGCAGACAAACAGGCTTCACAAGACTTCAAATTGACAGAAATAGCTCGTTTAAATGACACGAAGGTTACTTTATTTTGAAGAATACCTATTTTTGCAGGTATTTGGTCTTGAAATAGGATTATGAGGCGTCTGGATACTTTCGGTAGTTTTTGAAGTCCTTTGGAAGTAGACTAGAGGCTTCAAGCAGTCTTAGCAGCAATTAAAATGGATTTCTGGTTCTTTGAGTATGTAAACAAAGGGAAATGACATCTTTTTTTAGTCGAAGATGGTTAAACATGCATAGAATGCAGAAAAAGGTTTAAACTATGCATATTTGTAGTTTTATAGAACATAAGGGTTAAGAAATATATGCATTTAATGCCAGTCAATTTAGAATGGGATGGTGGTTTGGTGCCAGGGAGTAGAATACCGCCAGGCGGTTATCACGCGATGAGAAGGCGGTAAATGGTTTCATTCGATCCAATTATTTTGTGCCACGTGGAGGAGAGAGAAGAGGGAAATACTTCCCATTTCGCAAATCTAAAATCGATTAACGATCGCACTTTTGAAAATGTGATATCGTATATGGTTCGTCAGATCGGGTTAAGGAGATGTGAACGACTGAGATTCATTGGTGGATTAGCTTGGCATATGGGGTGTGGGGCCCGTGATATTTGTATGTGGCGGGGTTAAGTTATACGTTTAAAACATATTTTTAAACGTATAAACTAATGTATTAAACATAATAGGCGGGATTTGGTTTTACATGGAAAATGAATGATATGTAGGTGTAAATTGACCATAGGGAGGGTTTTATATATATTACATGTTTTAACCTATGGGGAAGAGCGGGGTATATATCACATGGGTTTTTAAAACCATAGGTTAATATTATTAAGTGGGTTTTGGGGTATATTAAAATAAATGAGTTCATATAACTACGGGGAGGGGTATTTATAAGAAATTAATAAAATAAATTAAAGTTAATATGAAAATGAATGTGATGAGTGAAAATATACATAAATGTACTAAGTAAAAGTGTATTTTAAGCATTTGGGTACAATGATGGCCCCACTTTAAACATTTACACTTAATATTTAGGATAAATCGTATTTTTGGGTTTTTTGAATGTTTTTGCATGAAATGAGATTAGTTAAAGGGGATTTTTACTTTCCCTAAGAAAAAAGTTGTTTTACATTAGGAAAAGGGTTTTTATTTTAGGAAAAGGGTGATTATGTTGAGGAAATGGGTTTTTTATGAAGGGAATCCAATAATCATTACCAATCAGTTATTAATCCTTGGGTCCAGTCCCAACAAAAGTCAGAGAAATGCTCTGAGCCTTTTCAACTGAAGGTTTTGAATATTGAATACTTTGAGGTGAGGGAAATTAGTAATTTTGCTAGATGATGTTTTATTACATGCCCTGTACAACTGCTTTCTATCTACCCATCATTCATTCTATCATTTTTTCATTATTTTCATGGGTGCATTTTAGCTTGCACCCCTAAATCCATTTTTCTTTTAAAGCATAAACTATCTAAATCTAACCTTATGTCATCTGAGGGCTCAGATTAAACTGTTGAGCTCCTCATTTATTCTCTAACTATCTACTGATTTTTCAAGTTAAATTGTTTGACAGATCTTTATTCTCTATCTATAAAGATGAAATTCAAAGCATGAAAAAGTTAAGATTAAACTATTTAACTCATCATGGATTATGGCATTTTGAACAAGCTGCACATAATCATTATTCTTGCAGTAAAAAGTAAAAAGTAGTGTCATTTTGACTTGCATCACTTTCATGTCTTATTCTTATCTCTTTTTGCTTTTGGGGCCATTTTTTATTCTTTTTTATCTTTTCTTTTCATGTCCTTTGATATTTCTTTTAGGACTTTTACCCTCTTTTCATTTTTTATTATTTTTAAATATGGGAAAACAACTTGTAGAAAGCAAGGTATGTACATATTTACAAGACAAATCATAGTCAATTCAAGAACCCTATTATTATAGGACCCTAACAACAGCAATCATCATTGTTGTCTTATAAGTTCTCTATAGCCCTTTCAATTTCATTCACTTCTGTCCAGATCACCTCACCTTTTCCAAATCTCACCAATAGTCTCTGATAGACTTTCTTCATGTTTGGCTTTGTGTGCTTCCTCTATGTCATTTTTGCAAGTGGTCACTATTTTGGCACTCAACTAGGCCATCAAGCTCAAAGCCCTAGTTCTTTTCAAGACCAAGTGTTTCTTCTCTGCTTTGCTATAAGTTGTTTTCATTCAGGAGCAGACCACCTACCTTATCAGTACTTTCTGTTGATATACCTTTCAACACTCCTACAGAAGTGCCAAATTTTGTCCATTTTCCTCATGTGCAGACTCTGAACTGAAGGGATAGTCTTCTCTGGAAATATTTTAGGTCCTTCTTGAATGACCATGTCTTGAAATTCTATTACATATGAGCCAAATTCTAGCAAAGGAAAAGCAGTGCCTGAAACATCCAATGATGACGTTACAACATGTGAAACCCTAATGACCTAGTGGGGTTTCCTTTGACCTGATCTTGACTAAAAATTGGCTTGGAGGCTTCAAGTGAAAAAAAAAGTATTGTCAAAAGTGTTGTATTGAAGATCCAAAATCCAATGTACTTGATTTATCTAAAGAGCCTACAGAGATAGTTTCGAGACCATCAATGCTTGAGAAACCTAGGGAACATGGGAATGAGTAGGCTATAGGAAACCCTAGAGGGAAAGTGGAGTTTATAGACAGGGGAAAAATAGGCCAATGAGGTTATAGGAAGGTAAGGAGGGTAAAAATGAGAGGTATAAGCTTATGAGGAGTTTGTAGGATATTGTGAGTTTCATAAATCTAGAACCAATGTATAGTCATCTAAAGATAGTGAAAAATACTGATGACTAACAGAATTTACTAAAAATTTGAGAATATGGCCATAAATAATCTGAAGAAGAGATAGATGATATTTGAAGGAAACAATATGAGAGTAATTGTTCCCTTGGATCCATCAGAAGGAGTAAGAAGAACCAGTCAAAGAAGAATATTCCATAGCTGACATAGACAACATCTATCAAATGAAAATGAAGGAACAAGATTGGGTTAACCCTATTGTAGAAGGGAAGTTGAGTTGGGAGCATGATAGTTCTTTTACTTCATACTCAGAAGAAGAGTTGGAAAGATGGAAGAATAGGTTGCATGAATTATCCACTAAATCAGTTTGTTGTATGATGTCTCAGGTATGTAACCTTACTTCTTATGATGGATTAGGTGATGTGAATAATTTTATTAATGATTATGAAGAACAAGTTCCATAAAATCAAAGGGTTTTAGCCTTAGATATAGCCTTGAAATCTACCCCTTCCAGATGGTGGAATGCACACAAGAAGAATATAGGAGGTTGGCAGGAATGTCGAAGACTGAAGTGGATAAGGTTTGGACAGATAAAAATAGAAATGGAGATAAAATATGATGGTAAAACTAATATTAGGAAGCATATATATCTATGCACTTCAACATGGAAGGATATTCCAAAACAATAATGGGTACATGGATTCATTCATACATTAGAGATGATCCCTAAGAACTGGTACCTAGAAACAAAGCTTCAATATGGTATCGAGAATTGGGAAGAATCTTTGATGGCTTCATATTAACATTCATATTTGAGGATGATTAAACATACATAGATTTGGCCATTTAGACAATCAAGAAGAATATCTTTGAGAATGTCACCTCACTGGCATGGAAACAACCTGATTGGGTTGCACGGATAGAAAATGCACTTGAGTGTTATAACCTTGCTGAAGATGAAGAAGAACGTCTTCCCAATATCGACATTGCAGAGTCGGAAGGATATCATAAAGTGATTGTAATTGAGCTAGAGATACCAGACATAACGAAGCCACTAAAGACCAAGAAGGTGAAAATAGGATCAGATAAGGAACCCAAGTTTGCAACAATAGGAGATTACTAGGATTAAGAGACATTCAATAAGGTTACAGAGTTACTTCGTGAATATAAAGAATTATTTCCGACCAATTTTTCATATATGAAGGGTATAATAGGAGATCTAGGAATCAGGAAGATTCCCCTTAAGCCTATTGTGAAGCCAGTTAAACAAATACCTTACACACTGAAATCGAAGTATGAGGAGAAAGTGAAAATAGAGTTTGATAAGATGATAAAAACAAGAATTATTGAACATGTAGAAGAATCAGAATGGGTGAGTCCTATTGTGGTGCAAGAAAAGAAGACTCAAGGAGAAATTAGGATCTATGTTGATCTAAGAAATTTAAATGATGCATGTCTACATGCTCCCTTCCCTACCCCTTTCACAAATGAAATTCTATAAAATGTAGGAGGTCGGGAAGCTTACTCAGTTACAGATGGATTCGCAGGTTATCATCAAATTGGTATTGCACCTGAAGATCAGCATAATACCACATTTGCTACAGAATGGGGCTCATAACAATACATAGTAATTCCTTTTGGATTGAAAAATTCCCCTGCTATATTTTCTAGGGTGGTGGTCACATATTTTAAGGAGTATATCCACAAGTTTTTGGAGGTATATTTTGATGATTGGAAAATATTTGGATTGTTGAGAAAACATGTTGGAAGTTTAAGACTTATGCTCGACACATGTAGACAATATCGGATTTATTTGAACCTAATGAAGTGCATATTTTTTGTACCCTTCGGCATATTTTCTGTAAGAAAGGACTGATGGTGGACCCTACTAATATTGCTATCATTGTGAACTCTCCTCCACCTAAGATAGTAAGACAGCTTCACACTACATTGGGATATATTGGGTATTATAGGAAGTTATTTAAGGGATATGCTCAGATTACTATGCCTATGGAGAAATTGTTGAAGAAGGATGTAACTTTTTAGTGGAATGAAAAATGTTAGAAGAGCCTCAACGTATTGAAAGAAAAAATGGTAGCTGCACCTATACAAGTGTTCCCTGATTGGAATAAGGAATTTCATTTCCTTGTGGATGCTTCTTGTATATCTTTGGGAGTGGTATTGGCACAACCTAGTGCAAGAGAGATTGATCACCCTATATATTTTGCAAGTAGGAATTTATCTAAGGAAGAAATGAATTACACCACTATAGAAAGGGAAGGACTCACCATGGTGTATGCTTTGCAGAATTTTAGACACTATTGGTTGGGATCACACTTTAAAATGATCACAAATCATTCTGCACTAAATTATTTGGTTAATAAACATGTTTTATGAGGAAATATTTGCAGATGGCTATTGTTATTCTAGGAGTATGACTTTGAGATCATTGTTAAACTAGGAAGACTGAATGTGGGACCTGATCATCTATCATGATTGGAAACACGGGAAGATCCAACCAGCATAGAAGATAATCTCCCTGATGCACATTTATTTGTAATCAAAGTGGAAGATGACCATTTTGTAGATATCATTCACTTTCTAACCATAGGAATGGCTCCTTCAGAGTATACTACACAGCAAAAGTAAGAATTAGTTATTAAGGAAGTTGATTTTTCATTAATAGTAGGACAATTATATAAGATGGTACTAGATGAGATACTGTGCAGATATGTTCAAGCAGAGGCTCATGGGGGCACAACTAGTGGAAACTATGCAGGAAAATCTACTGCGCAGAAGTTTTTGAGAGCAGGATTGTGGTCGTATACACTACATAAAGATGCGAAGGAGTACTTCCGAGCATGTGATGTATGTTAAATAATAGGGAAGCCTCCTAAAAGAGATGAAATTCCATTGGTACCATAAGTTACATTGTATCCCTTTGAAAAATGGGCCATTAATTTTCTTGGACCAATAAATCCACCAAGAAATAGGGCTGGTGCAAGTTACATAATTATAGCAACTAATTACTTGACAAGATGGGTCGAAGCACAACCAGTAAGGGGCTGTAGTGCAAAGACTGTTGCGAAGTTTATTTTTGAATACATATTTTTTAGATTTGGATGTCCAAATATTTTGATGAGTTACCAAGGTTCACACTTCCTAAATAAGACTATTGAATCATTGACTAAGGAGTTCCAAGTCTATCATCAGAAGAGTACCCCTTATCACCCTCAGGACAATGGAACAGTAGAAGCATTTAATAAGATTTTGGAGAATGCACTTACTAAGGTATGAAATGTGAATAGAGATGAATGGGACCTTAGAACAGCAGTGTTATGGGCTTATAAGAACACATGTAAGAAGTTGACAAGTCAGACACCCTTCAGGTTAGTTTATGGGTAAGAATTTTTTATTCCCATGGAGTACATTATGCCTAGCTTAAGGATTTCAGATTTTAAAGATATGGAAGACCCTAATATAATGGAGGAAAGAATGTCGCAATTTCTTTCTTTGGATTAATATATATTTATAGCAATATTTCATCAGCAGGTAAAGAAAGTAATGGAAAATTCCTGACATGACAGCCATATTAAGCAGAAGAAGTTCTAGGTAGGAGAGCTTGCTCTCCTTTATGACAGTAAGTTTATAAAGTATCTAGGAAAATTCAATATGCATTGGTTGGGCCCATACATTATCAAGCATATTACTAAATGATGCGTGGTTCAGTTAGCAAAGTTAAATGGAGAATTGGTTCAAGGAAGAGTAAATGGCAGAAGGTTGAAGTTGTACAGGGACAAACCTGCCACTGCAGCTTCTCTCTAAAGAAGGAAGAAAAGTACTAGTGCCATATGTAGTTGAAAGTGGCCACTGGACTATAAACTACGTTGTAAACAGAGAGCTTTGGCAAAGTAAGTTGCTTCACTGCAGCCTCAATTATGTCGAATTTCGTAAGAGGGATTGTTTTCTATATTCAGGATTATGTCGAAGTTCACTAGAAAAATATGACTGTTAAAAGGGAAAGTTCTTGTTGGAAGATGCGGAAAGCTACATTTAGGAGGACAGATTGACTGAATCTAGTGATAGATATGCAATTAAGGAACAAAATTTGAGCTAATGATGGGGATCATAATTCAAATTTGTATAAAAAGATATGTCCCACCAAGATTTGGCACTTTTTTGTCTAAGAACTCGAGTATTTCCTACTGTGGAGAAGTTGCAAGAATTTATGCTATTGTATGAATCCTAAGGATTTTATTCAGATATTAAAATAGAAGGGCTTAGAAGGAGTTATGTGTTGAAAATGCAACAAGATGATGGAGCTTA
Source organism: Pinus albicaulis (assembly GCA_034641835.2). Taxonomy (NCBI): domain Eukaryota; kingdom Viridiplantae; phylum Streptophyta; class Pinopsida; order Pinales; family Pinaceae; genus Pinus; species Pinus albicaulis. The sequence continues at coordinate 142,122,431 of CM076570.1, forward strand.
GTGAAATGAAGTCGCCTTCACTAAGTGGGCCCGCAGGCTATTTTTGGCGCAAAGTCTATTTTTAGACTATGTCTATTTTTAGACATATGGAGCATGGTATGGGAGTTGCAGTATGCTATTCTTGGAGTATTGGTCATGTTGGTACAAATAGATGGACCTCTATTTTTAGACATTTAGGTCGAAGTCTATTTTTACACTGCCTATCCTAAAAATAGAAAAGTCAAATATTATTTACCCTTAATAATATTTGGACTCTAAACTTCAGTTTACTCTCTTGGAGCACTTCAGTTGGAGCTATGGATGTGGCCCATGCAGTTGACAGAGGAATTACGCTATTCCTAGGGGTTTGGTGAGATCATGCATGGTTGACTTCAGTTAGGACTTCAGTGGCAGAATTTTGGTGGAGTTGATGGGACAGTTGTTGGAGTTGTGTTCGGTTTAACTTAGTTGAACTGGTTGAGATTAGTTTAACTAGCTAATCAACTAGTAATGAGTGGAGTGAATTAAATATTATTTAATTCACTAATTATTAACTCATGATTCAACTCAAGAACACATCAGTTCACTACAATGCATGGACAGTTCAGTGGAGACCAGTGAAAGAGGTAGATGAAAGGGTTGAGATAGCTATCAGTTGTGACATTAGTTGTGCATGAGATTTGCACCACACTTGGAGGAAATTTCCCATGAGGATTGTGCTGTCAAGCCAAGGAGATTCGAACCTTGGATCTCTCATTAGACCAGCCTTGATTGCGCAATAGAGGCATGCAATTAGTGGATGAGTTTTGAACCTGTGACTTGTTCAAAACCAAGCTAGTTTGTGTGTAACTTTATGAGACAGTACTGAGTACTTGTGAGGATTATTGTACTAAGATTGTTACATGTTCTCTTCCATATTAATATAAAAAATAGCTGAGGGGTTTTCAACTATAAGCTTTCCCCATTACATATTGTGTTTATGTGCGCATGCGATTGTTTTGATTTCCGCAAATTGATGATTGATTGTAGAAGAGATTATGTGTTGCATATGAATTCGAATTAGTATGTGATCAGGATAATCTCGGTGGATAAATCTTCATTATTCAGCAAATTTCTACATTATGGAAACAGCCACAGTAGCATCTGATACACCCACAACATCATTTAAGAACCCTGCAATAGCATCATCACCTACAGAAACATCATCACAGGGGAAATCCCCAGGGAAGAAAATGAATAAGTAGCAAAGCATGAAGAAGAAACAGGAGAAGAAACTTGTTGAGCCTCGGCAAGAACCTAAACCTGTAAGAGATAGTGAGGAAGAATCAGAGCTAGAGAAAATGGAAATAGATAGCACAACATTTCCATTGCCTCTGCCATTGTATATCCCACCTAGAAAACCAAATATGAAACATGTGATAGATTCAAAGGATGCAAAGTATGGCACCTTCACACCTCTACTGCCAGAATCAGTGTGATTCATTAGAGAATACCTTGGGAAGATTCCGCAGCTCAAGTTCACGGAAAAAGATTTAACTGATAGGAAGAAATATCTTTAGTTCGTACCAGACATATCCTTGAAACAAGTACACTGCCATGAAAGTGGTGTCACAAGGTTATAACCGCAAAAATGGGTGGTTGGGTTGGCGTGATCAAGATTTTTGAATGTTTTTCACTTCAGCAACAGTCCAGGGAGCACATCTTCTGTAAGACAGTTACTCGTGATAGTGCATGATGGATGCCTATAGATGGGGAAGAGCATCCCTATCGACCTAATGCTGATATGGATAATCACAAGACTATCGTATCAAGGGTTGAACCCCACAGAGGAATTTTTTGGGAAAGACTAAGAAAAATCCATGGTAGAAAGTATGAAGATCAAGTTTGGACTAAAAGGGAAGTGAGGTTATGACATCAGCTCAATCAATGACCATAGAGTTCTCTTCATAGCACACATATTGGTTGGAAATATCATGAGGAAGTTTTAGGCTAATGAATTCCCTGCACTTGTGGTTTCATTGGTTGTGTAGTATGCTAAAGGAGTTCAGTACAACTGGGCCGCATACTTATGCAAAGAGTTTTTTGATGACTGTTGCAAGGCTCAGGAGAAATGTACTCCATTTCATTATGTGTGGTTACTTATAATAATTGAAATTCTTAGTTTCCTTTGGTAGCCTCGGATGTATATGAAGCCAAGTGTACACCTAGTTGTGGTATAACACTAAATCGACGTGCACACAGGATAATAGGATGTTTTTTATTATTTATCATATGGACTTACACATATTGGTGATCCAGCACCCTCACATGTCACCCAACCTATACAAGTAGTATAACTTTGTTGTGAAGTTCAAGGATGACTTCCATAGAATTTACATACAGGCTCACAAGAACACAATGAAGATATGGTATCCCCTACCATATTTAGTGATAGAAGATGATCTCCTAGCATAGATACAACAGTGGCTCGAGGAGTGGATCACTGCGCTAGAGATGGAGATGAAGGATTCTTCTACAAAGAAGGAAATGACACAACAAGGAGAAGTGAGTGGGAAGAATAAGGACAAGGATGAGGAATAGGTAGAACAACAAGAGAAACATGACAAGGGTCACAAGGATCCTCTTGGGGTAGATGGGTGTTACACAGTAATTTGTCACTCTTTTCACTGCACCTCCATGATCCTGAAGTGCCCTGTGATGCATACTGTGCAATATATCCACCTTAGAATAATACGTCAAGATATCCTTTGAAGATTAAAAGGAAAATACCTTGAGGAATTTCTGAAGAAGCTTACCTCAAACCCTAAATTTCTGGGTTAGTGCACTTAGCTAGTTGTCTTCTCATGCTGATGGCAGGTTGCATGTTCTGGCCTAGCGCTGTTAGCACCCTTATTATTGGAAAAATCACGTTGAACCCTTTTTGGTAATGTTTCCTCAAATGGAGAAGAAGCTTTGTGCACTAGAAGCTTCCAGAACGGCGAGCTCTATATGGTTCGGTGGAGATATGGAAAATTTTAGGGGCTAATATTCGCAGGTGAGCTAATTTTTCATGGTTTTTCCAAAAAAAAAGATTCGCCAATTTCCATTTTTTTTATAAAAATGATTAGCCCAAATTTTACAATATAAAATTATTTTACGTTAAAAATCGCCAACATTATATAGACAATATATATAATATCATTATAAATTTGAATAATTTTACAAATACATCAATAAACATTTTATAATTTGCATATTAGGAACTAGTGAGATTCGCCAATTTTTTAAACTTCAAGATAATTTTCCATCCTTAAAATTTTCCCTATGGTCGAGCTCTCTCATTTGGAGCTCTTGATCCTATCATTAGGGAATTTTCCCTTGAGAAGTGGGCCTTCCTCCTTCCTTTATGGATCCCTAACTCCTTCTCCCTACCTATAAATTGAATCCCATCCTTCCACTACTAGTTGGTATTACCTAATCATTAATCCTATGCATCCCTATATTGTGATCATCTTCAATTTTCCATTTGGGAGAAGGATTTCTTGAAGAGTATCAATTTGGACTTGGAAATCACCAAAGCAAGGTCTCCAACATCAAGGCCACAGTTGTATGCCTCCCCTTTTATAGATTAACAAAAAATCTGATGTTTCACTTTCCATATTTTTCTATATATCTATGCAAGTAGCCTAATACTCCTTGATATGTTAGGTAGTTTGTATTTGATGTATGCTATGTATCCTATCATGTTTTTTGTTTTTGTCTCTTGATCTCCTATATGTATTCAAATGTTACAACCAGTGAGGAGTGAGCCTAAAGGATCGTGGATTAAAGGCCTTCATCAAAGGACTAGATGATAACATCAGGGAGAGGTAGGTTCTCTTTCTTCCTCTTTTGTTTTGAGTACAAGCTATGAAAGGGCTAGTTAGATAGTCTCGTGTGTTGCTAGACCCACTTAAGGGATAGAGATATTGCCTCTGCCCGTAGAGGGGATTGTCTCCACAACAAAATTTTTGACTCCACTGGGGAGCTATAGCCTCTTTGCTCATCCTTCTCTGATTTGGTTTTTCGATCAGTTGACTGATCATTAAGATCTGAATCTGTTCAAATCTTTATAGGTCTACACAGTGCTTGATTTTGATTTAGAGTGTCAATTTTGGTTTGATTGTATAAATTCTTTTTATTTTTTCTTTTGTTTCTCGCCCAACGAGTTTTATCTTCTCATAGAAGCGCTATCAGTGCTATTTTTTATAAAACAGTCGTGTTGATCTGCCTTTTAGCATGATTATGCCTTTCACAGGCATGTTGATCCCTCATATTGGAAAACATTAGGGTTTCCATGTCATTTTCCAGTGTTTCTTGGCCTCTGTAGTGTCTTCCTGGTTTGTTATGATTAGGTACCATCGTGTTTAGTTTGATTTCTTTGTTTGAATTGATTAAATTGTCTCTTTGATCCTCGTTGTGTTTGGGTGAAGTTACATTGTCTTCTAGGGTTTCTAGGTAAATTGTCCTTCACTTGTCACTCGTGTGTGTCGTCAAGAGAGTTGTTGGCTCTGTCTGAAGAGCTTTGTTTCAATCATTCCAAATGTCGTTTCGTATTTCTTTTGACTTGTATTTACAAAATTTCTTTCACTTGCACGAAGCCCTTTTTTTCACTTTGGAACATTTAATATTAAAACATAGATTACAATTTTTTTATTTAGAAGCTTGAAAGTGTATGTTAGTTTTTTCTTCAATTTGAAAAGAAAAAGTGAAATTCATTTTCATTCAAGTACTTTTGAAATTATTTTCCATTCGAAAGAGAAAGTGAAAGAAATTTTTCATTCCAATTATTTGTTCATTTGGTTAGTTTTACTTTGATTAGTTCATTGATTGCATTAGTTTTCATTTGAGCATCCAAATTAAAGAAAAAGTAAATAAAAAAAAACAAAATATCATTAATGCATCTTAGTGAAGAAGGAAACGATTTCATTTTCAGTAAGATTGCATTTGGTAATAGTGAAATTGAGTTCGTTTTAGAGTTTCATTTCAGTAATTTTGAGCTAGTTGGGGGGCATCATTGCTTGTTGCAATGCTTTTTTGTTTCATTATTATTTTAACTCTCTCCCTCATTAGTTTAGAATTCATCGAAATGAAATGGATTCTTTTTTTCATTTAGCGACATTGTAGGGATTCAGGTGACATCGCTATTGAGCATGAAATTGAAACATAATAGAAGATCAACTTTAAAATTTATTCAATTAACCTTAAGGAGAATTTTGAATTAAGGAAAAAATTTAGAGGTCTAGGCTAGATACATTTTCTGACATTGTTAAGTGTAGAAGTTATCGCTAACAGCATTTGTTGCATCCTAGGGGTGATATCTTGTCCCACGTACAGAAGTATACAAGACTATGCTCCATGTATGGTAAGTATATGGGGACGCTCTCATCTAATGGTTACACATTAGATAGCGCTACTACGGACTGAGATCCCACGTACCGTCGAGTATAATTTGGGAGACTCCACTAGGTTGCAAACTTGCCATAAGTAACTGAGTCGGCCACCTTGTAAATCGTGATACACCGAGCACAACATTCGGGTAGATTTTTTGTCATATGTCGATTCCTTGGTTCACTGAGGTGTATATTTTGGTTCACGGTTGCTTGGTAATCCTTTTTCCTATATGACCATTTTTTATTTTTTATTTTTGTTAAATTCTAAAATTTAATTCCCACAGAATAACATCTTATCCATGCACAACTCCTTAGGAGATATTAGGTTGAGACCAATGGCAACAACTCCTAAGTTTACCCATCATGTAATCCCCTACAATGGAATCCTGATCCTTTTCCTTCTTTTGGAAATGTTGGCACTCCCTATATGGAAACAATGTCCCTCCCGAGATTAACCATTGGTTTTCCAGTTTGATTATTTTCAACCCCCATGGTTCCAAATGTCCAAGTTTCTTATCAAAAAAGTTCACCTCCACCTGAACAATTTCAAACTCATGTTGATCCTAAGGTTGACCCCTCACCTTCTTCGCCTGTTTATCCACCCCGTTCTTCCTCTTTTCCTGGAGAAAGTATGGATTCTAGTAACTAGGAAGCTAAGAAGAAGAAGAGGAGGAAGAAGAAGAACATCTAGAATAAGTTATGGGGAAACCCAATAACCATATATACCAATGCAACTAATGTTGAGAAATCCTCCATTTAGTCTCGCAAAGTCAAATTCCCTTGAAAGTTGTGTAAAGGTGATCACCCTCTTAGGGATTGTCCTAACATTCCCAAGGCTTTAGAAGTGTGGTCCACCGACTCACATCAACCTTTGTCATTAGACTCTCAATATCATGTTGGTGATAAAACCTCAACTATTCATAATAAGGTCAATGGGAAAAAGGGGAGAGTGAAATTTCCCTGTAAGTTATGTAAATGGAATCATTCCATTCACCTTTGTTCTTATATGGATGAAGCCTCCAAAGACTTGGATGACCTTACATCTTCTTAGTCGTGAATTCTGGCTGGTTATAAGAAGCTTTTCCCTGATCCCCGCTTGTTGATCAAGTGATCGATCATAATTCATCTATGGTCAATCACACTCTCTCCAAAAGTGAATCCCACGAGCCCGTTCCCAACCAACCATTGGTTTAAAAAATGATCAACCTGATTCCAACTTCAATTGGTCAGGTATTTCCTGTAGAGGGTGAACCTCATACCACTCAGTTTCTTTTTGTTTCTTCATATTCCCATTAATTGGATGGAAATGCTTCCATTCCCACAATGCAGGAGGACGATCCTCGTGATCCTGTAATATAAGGGGAAATTTCTCTCATTCCCACGGCACCCACTCTAAGTAGCTTGGTCGCTTCCTTTGATTGGAGTCGACTGACAGGATACTATATTCCTTCTTACGTGCCCTTTGAGATCACATTACAAACCTATAATGTGGTCGTACCTAGAAAAATAATAGATGAAGGCGCATTTGTTAGTATTATGTCCTCAACTACTTGGAAAGCTTTTAGTTCTTGCAACTTGTGCTTGTTACCCAGAATCTATTAGCATTTAACAGAGGAACTAGTCAATCATTAGGGATCCTTCCAAAGTTGCCTATTTATTTGGGAGGAAATACAATCTATATAGACGTGATGGTTGTCCAAGGACCTTTGGAATTTAACTTACTCCTTGGGTATGACTATACTTATGTCATGGGAGCTCTTGTCTCTTCTCTATTTCGCCTGATGTGTTTCCCACATAAAGGAAGAATTGTGACCATTGATCAGTTGTCATTCATTGGTCTGATATAGCTCCCAATCAACCATCGTCCCTTAATGTCCCTTACATGCAAGTGGTATCATCCTCGTCACAGGTCAATTATGTGGCCACCCATTCCATGCCCGTGTCTACTGATGATCTAATCAGTGATATAGTGCACCATGTACTGGGGGCATTAGAACCTGATTTCTAGAGTGTTGTACTCCCATCTGATGAGAACCTCTTGGAATCCATGACCTTTTATGGGCCATGGTCATGTCTTTGGAGAAGATTTCCTTTTCTTGTTTCAAGCTCCTTCAAAAATGAAACAAGCTCTTTGGAGCAGAGTTCTTTTTCTTATGTAAAGCTCCTTAAAAAATGAAACAAGATCTTCGGATCCGAGTTCCTTTTCTTGTGTCAAGCTCCTTAAAAAATGAAACAATTTCTCCAAAACAGAGTTCCTTTTCTTTTGACAAGCCCCTTAAAAAATGAAAAAATCTCTTCGAAGCAGAGTTCCTTTTCTTGTGTCAAGTTCCATGAAAAATGAAACAAGCTCTTCGGACCATAGTTCCTTTGCTTGTGCCAAGCTCGTTAAAAAATGAAACAAGGTTTCATGAGCATAGTTCTTTTACTATGTCAAGCTCATTAAAAAATGAAACAAATCCCCTTTCAATTCGAGTCTTTGATTAGACCTTGTAAATTCCCAGTTGAGTCTTTCACTTGATCTCGTAATCGAACCTTCGTTCCATCCACCTGTTAGTAACCGTTAGTCTACTTAGGTGAATGAACTGAAGCTTGGGGGGCATGTACCTCGAATTGAGTTACCATGTTGGGGGGCATGCAAACTTATTTCAAGCATAGTTGGTCTATGTTTCAAGCTTGTGAAATAATGAAACCAATTTCAAGCATAGTCTTCTTTGTTTCAATCTTTTTTAAAAATGAAACCATCATCAAGGGTTCCCAAGCATAGTTTCCCATGTTTAAATCTTGTGTAAAAATGAAACCCTCCCCATTTTACCTCTTGTGATTCGCATTTTTATCAGCATGTTATTCTAGATGAGCCTTGATTTTATCATTCCATCGTCACTGTCTCTTTGGCTGGTCATACGCTTTCACTTGGTTCTTTACCCTTGTCTGGGGAACTGCTGTGATGAGTGATCTTGTTAGCTAGCCTCTTGACCTTTACATGTTTTGATAATTTCCATCATCACTGGAACTAGTTGCTACCCTTTATACCACTCGTTCCTCCAGGAGGAGTCCTCTTTTAGCTCTTTTCTAACTCTTGAAAAATGAAAAATATTGTCGAGTACTTGTCATTTCAAACACGTTAAATTAAGTGAATTGATATTGTCTCAATATATGTTTACCCCTTTTATGGGTTGATATTGACTATTTTTGAAAAAGGAATACCTTGATCGAACATGTTCAAGAGGTTCTCTCAGATATTGTTTTTTACCTTTTCATATTTGAATGATGATTTATAAAAATGGACTTGATGGAGATTTCTTTTCTTTTCTTTTAAAACTTCTTAAACATGAAAAACATATCGAGTTACTCTTCCATCGGGCTCGTAAAACAAATTAAACAACGAAATACTTGTCACCATGACGAGACTGAGTTACTCCTTCTGGGACTCATTAAACTTACTAGGATGGATTCATTCGAAGAATGAACTACATGCTCAACATATTTTATCCTCTTCACGTTGGCTATTAAAAATAAAGAGGTACGCATAAGCAATAACGGGGGAAAATTGAAAGTGGAATTTTAAGTGTTTTTAGGCAGCATGTCGCTCTTTGTTAGGTCCCTATATTACTAGTATAGTCCCTTATTTTTGTTAGTGTAACCCCGTGTTGAAGCCTCAAAAATTGTTGCTTCAAACATTGGGGGATAACCACCCGGTTGGGACCTTAGGACAGCTCCTTTTCTATTTGGTGTGGTGGCTCTAACTGGATTTATAGGACCAGTTTCCTAATAATAAATGGGTTGGTAATAGAATGATTGGATGAGTGGAAAATGGGACTAACATGACTGGAATAACCTATCTCATTTAATCTATAATTGATAAATTATTCTAAAACTTAACTCGGGTATCAAATATGAACACAACTTTAAAATTGTTTCAATTAAATCAATAACCATGAAAATGTATTATAATTTAACTGAAATATGCAGCATCAAATAATGATAACTCTATTTAAGAAATTAAACAGAGTTATAATAACACATTGTATTCATCATTTAGTATACCATTTATATACACTTGTGAAAGATGAAATATTTCTACACACTCAGAAATGATATGTATAAAGAAATATTGTAAAATGAGTACATATAAATGATAGCAATTTTTAAATAGAATATATCATAACATAAGAAAATTAGCAATGAATAGATAGAAATACCATATTCATCTTGATAGTTTTCCACATGCAATTCAATATCCAAATCCAGCACTTCAATGTAAAACAGGCTCCAAGATATAGAAATGCAATTCTTAAAGACAATTTTCCATGAACCACCAAATGCGATCCTTTATAAAAATATAATAATCTATGGAGTACAGAAATGTAACATCCAAGTCGAAAATATTACAAATTCAGGACCCCTTTCTAAATGCATGAAGGGGTTTAAATAGGTACTCAATAAAACAAAATAACTAAAACTATTCCTACAATCTATTATCGGAAATCTAGAAATAGACTTGTGATATTACAATAAAACAGATTCATTGATTATATCCTACATTCAATGTGCCCAGATGGCAAATTTTGAGCATATCTTTGACTTATGTTGGATGACTTAGCCTTGAATGTAACTGCCCAATATATGTAGCATCAGAAAATTCAGGAATGATACAATGAATAGCATTTGAAAGGAATTTGATGGCCATTTGTTGACTATGTGGCTTGATTAGATAAGTCCAATTAATATCCCATGAAATTCCTTGAAGTTTGCTAATCTGTTGATTCTTATTGATCATCTCTTCCTTCCACTTGGAATCAGCTTCTTTTGCTTTTGTTAATTTTCCTGGGGTACAATCTGAGATCAAATTAGTGGCATACAAGCTATCATTAACCAGCTGTGTAATATTATTCATCATACTTTTAGCTCTTGATATGGCTCTTTCTGATTTCATCAGCTGTTGTTCCCATTCCACAAATAAAATTTCCTTGTGTCTTTCCTCGATTATGGGAATATTAGCTTTTCTTCCTTGCTCTGTATCCTGCTATGAAAGGAATTCAGAAATTTTGTCATCAGCATCATCAATTTCTTGTCTGAGAGTAACTGCTTCATCTATCAAAGATGATGTTATTTTGAACAAGGGCTCAGCTTATGCCAATTTTAGAAAAAAATCATTTAATTGCTGAGATAGTAGTTTGTTCATTTCAAGAGCTTAAGTTTTGAATTGATCTAATTTAGGGTAATCCATAAATTTTTCCAATGTTGATTGGAATGTTTTCTCTTGTTCAATTTTTGCAGCTTTCTCATTTTGCAATAGATTTTGTAATTTTGCCACTTATTGACTTAATTGTTGCTGCTTATTCAAGGCATGTTCATCAATTTTATTCTTTTCAATGCTAAGTTTCTCTTCCAACTGTTTAGATTTGAGCTCCTCATCCTGCAATTGTTGTTCCAACTGAACAAAATTTTGTTGATTCTTTGTGGTATGTTCCTCCAGCATAGCTATCTGTAAGTCTTTTTGTTTCATCAATTGGGAGACTTCAGAAGCTTTGTCTATAGTTGCAGCACTATAGGCACCTGCGTATTGAGATAATTTGGTGAGATCCTCTGACGGATTCACCTTAGTATTTTTCCAAAGAATATTCATCAGTTCACCTTGTGATGTTGAAAGAGATTCTTGGTATTTTCTTCATCTCTTCCTCTGCTTTCTGACAACAGCCCTATGCTTAGGACTATAAAAGACATCAAGAGGAGGGATATATTCTACTTTCAACACAATTTCTTCATTAGGATGCTCAGGGATGATTTCCATATCTTGGTCTTTCAGCATTTCAACTTGAGGATTATTTTGTAATCCTATTTGCTGAGTGAATTGCTCATATTGGCTCAGTAAATGGGAAGAAATAATAATTTCAGCAGAATCTACCACATTCTCAGTGGTTTTTTCTCTTTCAAGTTGACTAATTGGTTTATTACCAATATCTTCCTTGTCTGTCTGTACATCAGCCTCACTTCCTATATTCTCTTTCTCAACATGTACACTGGTTTCAATGCCTATACTTTTCTTCCCTGTTTGAACTGTAGTTTCTTTCTCAATAGGCTTATCTATTTTGCTGCCGGTATTCTCCTTTAAAACATCAGGCTTGCCACTTGTACTTACATTTTCAATTTGTACATCTCCCTGGCTGGTAGATGTTTCTTTTCCTGCTTTGTCAGTTGCATTTTCCTTTTGCTTCTGTTGTGTTTCTATATGCTCAGATTCTTGCAGCATAATTCTTAACTAGTCAAGAGGAGCTTTCAGCAGCCTCTGACTTCGAAATAACATGAACTTATTCATATCTTCAGTCTGAAACTTAGACTTTGCTAGGTTATATACTTGGGAAATATTATCAACAGAAACAAAAAAATCATCAAACTCATCGGGCTCATGCTCAAATCGGGCGATTGAAACTAAAGTTGTGAAATCATATGCAACTTTTTTCGGGTCATACTGCCTTCCTGGGACTGTAGAAAGCTTCAAATCCCTTATTTTTATGACCTCCTTTTCAGCATGTGTGAATTTATTAAGTGTATAATGCCCACATTGAAATGGAAAAGTAGGCCACATTAGTTTCTTGCTATTCTTGAGAGACCTTGACATGCCTTCCACTATTAACTGGTAGGAGATTTCTTGTGCTAACAATTTGTCTAGGACATACATAGGTAAAATATGGGGTTTCACTATACTCCCAAATACTCTGACATAGGTAATTTTTTCTTCTCCGAACCAGTCACCAATCTGGGATATATCAGTCTTGGCTTTTTCAGAAAGTCGGGAGGGAATTGGTTAAAAATAGTTTGATAGATAGTGATGAGGAAACTGTGACAAACTCTATAAACATGGTTTTTAAAATGCCCCTTCCATAAGAACTTATGGTAAATATGGATAGGAACGGGTTCTTTGGGGGTCCATTTCCAACCAAGAATAGGAAATTCAGAGTTAAAACAAAGGGCATCTAGAATATAAGCACAAAAGTAAAACAGAGTTGTGTTTCTGATGTTCTTATCCTTTCTATACTCAAGAATTCTATTGGCTATCTTATCTGAAAAGATGACAGCCCAGTCCATGATTTCGAAATTTATGACAGAATGAATTAAAGGTACCATTTGTATAGAAAACCTCGCTGAATTATCATTTCCAAATATTCTGCACATCATTGCGATGGCGTAACAGTATGGAGGCGAAAGGGACTCCACAGAGTACATACCTGATGCCTCGTTTTTGTGCTTCTCTGGAACTCTTCTCCATTCTCTGATTGGCTCAGATTGATTTTCATTGTTGCAGAAAATTCCTTGATGAAGGCTTTGTTGTAGATTTTCTGCGGATCCGGAAGGTGGTACATTGCTTTAATGTCCTCTTCTTTAAATGACCCAAATGTTATCCCAGTAGCTGAAACAAGCGTCCTGTTCTGGATGGTGACAATATCTATCACCCACCAGATCACATCATAGTAAGGGAAAATGTTTTCCTGAGCTGCAATTCGGTACAGGAATGAATTCGCAAGTGCTTGAAAAGAAGTTTCTGAATCGGACTCTGAGTCATATTCGTCAGGAATTTTTGCCTTCGCCACAGTGACCTTAGGATTTTCCCTTTCAATAAGGTTATATACCTCTTCCCAAGAGAGTTTTCCAAGACCTTGGCACAATGTATCTATTACCAGCTTAATTCTGGTTGGTTTCTCTTTAGGTACCATGGTGAAAATAGGAGTCTTTGCAACAACAGTGGCCTTTGCTTTCCTAGATATTTTAGACATTTCATTGTCTGGTAACGTTTCTCTTGCTCAGTGAATGAAAGGATTGGATGTTTTGTTGTTCTACAATGGAGAAAAAGCTTTCAAACGTGATAAAAAGAGAATAAAGAGAACAACTATATGAAAGATCTATTCATTGATTTACATTTATTAACTCCGTATTTTAAACTTAAATGCTCTCTTTAGAAGTCACACTCAACGTTTTTTAAACAAAATCAATAACCATCATTCTTTTGATTTTCTATTAATAATAAACATACAATTGGAGATCGACGGTTTTGAAATGAAAACATAAAACTTTCCCTTTGAATCATGTGATTGCGATGAATAAATAACATACGCACAATGTAAAATATAAATATTAAGTGTTAATCGCATCGGATATTTCCAAGAGGGACAACAAATAAGATTTCATGATCTCCGCCGATTTCCGATTGTGATGATGGTGCATCGCATCGGTTATTTTCAAAGAGAGATGAGTCGTGAATGATATTAACCGATTTGAGATTATGATTGTGATTGATTCAATCACATCGGAGTTTATATAATAAGCACATATGACATTGTTCCTCCGAAATGTGATTGCGATCAATCGCATCGCATCGAAGTTTTTCAATCGATCGAATGATGAGTTTTCATTTTCGTTTCGCGATTTGCGATTTGCGATGAGGCCCATCGCATCGGAGTTTATAAAACAAGCATGTATTTCATTTCTTTTCCGAAATGCTATTGCGATCAATCGCATCACATCGAAGTGTTATAAAACAAATGTGAAAACTTAAAACTTTTGCGATTTGTGATTACGATTGGTTCAATCGCATCGGAATTTTTTTAAAACAAATATAAAATTTTAAGATACCTCCGATTTGCGATTTGCAATTAATTTATCATATCGGACTTTGTTCCAATTGAATACTTTTATGTATTATATTAATGTGATAAAAGTCCATCAAACTCATCGGATCGGAAATTTTCAATGTTGCATTTGTTTATATACACTTGTTATTAAAGATATGCAATATATTCCTCTTTAACAATGTACCTTTATTGTTTTATTCAAAAATAATCGGATTTACTCTAAGTCTTTTATTCCTCTCTAAAAAGAAAGGGGACCTATTTCTAAATGAAATTTATCTTAAAAATTTGAAATGGGGAGGGTTGTTGTACCATACAACAATTGCTGATTCACTGGAAGAAACAGTTATCTCTAAAAAAATAAAATGAATACTATATTTCTAGTAAGTAAAATTTTTTAAAGATGACGAAGACTATCTTAGGGAATTTTTAAATAAAATATAACTCTGAAAAAGAATAAAAATCACTTACAATTTCTTTCTAATTCTTCAAGAATAAAAACATTTTTGGGTTTTTTAAGCTTTGATTGGTTGATAGTAATGAAGGGGACCTTTCCAAGTTTAGATTTTATAATGTACTCTATTGTCATAAGCATTTCCTCTGCTGCCTGCAAACGTTTATAGTCTCAATAGGGTTACCTTTTAACCATCAACCATTCATTATCCCATCCAACTAAGATTATGACTTTTTAAAAGATAAATTCATAAGACATATTATCTCATGTTTTTTGTCTTTTACTTATTTTTTAGTTTAAAATCCATTGTTCTGGTTTGGTAGCCAGTTAATAACAATGCCACTCACTAGTTGTAATTAAACTGAACAAACTGGCTCGTGATGAGACCCTTGTCTTATATTTATAAGCCATTACCCTATTTTGGTATGCAGTGCTGGTAATGTCAGTTTTATTACTTCTTATTATCATGGTAAGCAGGCTCGTGATGAGACCTCTTATCTCTTAAAGTTTCATATAATTTTTTAGAATTATTTTCTAAAAAATCACAACCTAAATGGATGGGGTGAAATGGTTTTATCCTTAAGAATCAATTGATGACAATTTTCAGTGTTTTTCTAAGTGCCAAAGCTTGAAAAAGTCTTTACTTTTATAGATAACCTTTCTCTACTTAATAGACTTATAATGATTTACATTTTCCTCAAAGTTTCGAAAGATCATGCAAATATTTTGAATAAAATTCCAAAGTTTAACACTTTATTTTAAACTATCCAAAACTGTAATCATCTCCTTAAAAATTATTATTTACACAAAATAATTATTTATAATATTCTTCCTAAGACATTTTCCAATAGTAAAAAGTCAATTAGAGACTATTAACAACTTTATTTACAAAATAAACAAAAATTTCAGAAAAGAATATGTACAAGTAAGAAGGGGTTACCTCCTTATGAAAAGAATTTCTTTAAGACAAGCCCATTTACAAGAAGAGATTCTCTCTTTCCTATTAAATCTTGGACTATGAATGTATATGAGCCTATCTTTTTAGCAATCTGAAATGGTCCAAGCCACATTTTCTGAAATTTTTTATGCTTACCTTTTTCTTCATGTGCTTTATCCCATTTCAGAACAAGATCACCAATTGACAAATTTTTTGAGCTGGTGGAACTTGAATCAAAAGAAGATTTTACAAGTTGTTGATGTTTTTCATGAATACTTTTTTCTTTCTCTCTATCTTCTTATAATTTAAGGATTTGATCAAATCTCAACTGAATAGATGAGGAAGGATTCTCTTCAATAAATTGACTAGAGCTAATGATGGAAGAGCTAGATTTGATGGTATCACGGCTTCTTTTCCATAAACTAAATTGAAAGGCGAAGTTCCTATTGAAGCTTTATGAGTAATACGATCAGCCCATAATGCAAAGATTAAAGACTTGTGCCAATTCTTTTGATTCTGATCAATGGTCTTTTTAATGATTTTGATGATATTTTTATTAGTAGATTCAGCTAAACCATTACCTTATGGATGATAAATTGCTGAATATTTCAATTTGAAACCTCTTTTGATTGCAAATTCCATGATACTATTTCCAGAAAAATAAGATGCATTGTCAAAGACAAGAGCGTTAGGTACACCAAATTTGGTAATGATGAATTGATCGATAAAATCAATAATTGCATCAAAATTGGCTACCTTTAG
The DNA here is from genome assembly GCA_034641835.2 of Pinus albicaulis. Classification (NCBI taxonomy): domain Eukaryota; kingdom Viridiplantae; phylum Streptophyta; class Pinopsida; order Pinales; family Pinaceae; genus Pinus; species Pinus albicaulis. The sequence goes on from CM076570.1 coordinate 142,138,598, forward strand.
AGGAATTGATTCTACCCACTTTGTGAAGTAATCTGTTGTTGTAAGGATGTATTTTTGTTGTTTGGAAGAGTGAGGTACTATCTCACCAATGATGTCAAGCCCCCATTGCTCAAATGGTTTCTCAATGTTTACTACTTGCAAAGGAAAAGCTGGTTTCCTTTGTCTTCCACTAACAGTTTGACAAAATTCTCACTTCCTCACATAATCATGTGTATCTTTGAAAAGGGTAGGCCAATAATATCCAGCCTGGATTATTTTATGAGCTGTGGTGTCACCTCCAAAATGAGCTCCTGCTGGTCCATCATGTAATTCCTGCAATACCTTTTTTTCTTCAGTATTTTCAAGACATCTTAATAGAATTGAATCATAATTCTTTCTTAATAACACATCATCAATGATTTCATATTTAATAGCCTTCAATTTCAAAGCATGTTTGTTCTTATAGCTGAGATTAGAAGGAGCATACCCATTTTTCAAGTAAAAGATAAAATCAGCATTTGTAACACTTATCTGACTTACTTGAACAACATTATCTTGATCTTGATGTTCTGGTATGTTCCGAGCTCCTGCTAACAATCTGCAAAAACCTTGTCCTCTAACAATCTTGGCTGGCTTAATATCAATATCATATTCTTGCAAAGTTGTTACCCAATTAGCTTTCTTTTCTCCTACTTCTTTTTGAACTAACAATTGTCTCACTGCAGAGAATGGGACAATAATTTTTGTGTGCGTATTTAGGAGAAAAGGTCTAAAATGTTTGATTGATTTAAACACAACAAAGGCTTGTTTTTCTACATCGGAATAATTAAGCTCAGCTCCTTTCAGGTTTGAGCTAAAGAAAGAAATTGGTGCTTCTATTTGTTGATCATTGAGCTGTGTTAAAATAGTAGCATAAGATTTTTCGATGGCCAAATTATATAGAATAAAATCTTTAGAAAAATCAGGAGTATTCAATGCAGGTGCATTAATGATTGCCTGCTTGATTCTATCAAAGGCTTCCTTCTCTTTATACCCCCATTTGAATACTGAATTTTCCTTAATCATATTCTGCATAGGTAAAACAATTTGAGAAAAATCAGGAATGAATCTTTTTACAAAAATGATTTGCCCTAGAAATTATTGCATGGATTTTTTGTTATGAGGTAAAGAAATATCAAAAATTTCTTTCACTCTGTCAGGATCGATATATATACCGTCTTTTGACACAACAAACCCTAATATTTTTCCTTCATTGAGAGCAAAGAAGGATTCTTTGGGTTTAAATAAATACCAAACCTTCTACATCTTTCAAATATTTGTTTCAAATCATGTAGATGATTGGCTCTCTTCTTTGAAAATACTGTTATGTCATCAAGATAAATAACAACTGATCTATTAATCAGACCCTTAAATGCTATGTCCATGGCTCTCTGGAAAGTAGCTCCTGCATTTATTAAACCAAAAGAAATTTTTTGATAAGCATAGGTTCCCCATTTGGTTCTGAAAGTGGTTTTCAACCTATCATCAGGATGTACTAAAATTTGGTTATAGCCTGAAAAATTGTTGGCAAGGAATCAGGTCTCACAGGCAAGACCAAGGTTCAAGAGTTGTGGCCAACAAAGGAATTCGATGTATTCTAGAACCACGCCGGCATTATCACCCTACTCCGGAGAGCAGAGAGTCTCACCCGAGGCGTGCCGCAACCACATGCAGAAGGGGAACAGATCGATAGCAAGGAACAGATCCGCAACTCATGATTACCATTAAACAGATTGCATAAACATAGATATATCTGCAAGAACATTCAGATAATACACAGGTATTAAGCAAATAAAATTTTAAGCCATCGTAATCATCATGCATGCATAAGAACTACACAGTGGGATAGTAACCTGCAATTGTATTGATATCTTCATCCACAACCATCATTACATCGCTTCCGCCAGGAGAGCTTACAGTCTGATACATATGCACTTCATAACAGAAAGGTAAATGAGAGAACCCTAGGAACTACAGAGATATCATGGCCGATCTCCTTTCGTCGCCTGTAGCCTTCTTCTTCTTTCGGCCAGGTGACTACTATTTATTCACCCACTTCCGCAACTGTTAGTTCCTCTTTTTGTTCTTCTTCAGCTGCTTCCCACTTCTCTCTTGTCATCTGTGTGTTCCGCTTTCTGTCTTCTGTTGTATATCTTCATGCATCTGTTGTCTTCAGCTATCTCTTGCTTCTGCGCCACCTCGATAGCTCCGCGGCTTGCTGTTGGTGCGACTTGGTCGCGATTGCCATGTGTCCTCATGCCGCAACTCAAAAAGGCCATCCTTTATTCAAAATGCAGAATATTCCAAACAACAAAAACAAGGGCCCCAACAGGCCCCGACCACAGCTTCTTGACTCGTCCCCGAGTCAATCACAAATGACGGTCTCTATCTCCATTGCCCCGCTTGATCCCCTGCCCTGTTCGCGCTATGTGCCTTCAACCTGTGCATGTTCCCACTGTGCGCCTTCAGCTTGTGCCGGCTGTTCAAACAAGGGCCCCAACTCCGGGACTCAGTGGAATGCGGTAGACTTAAGCTCCGTGAAGGCCGATACAGCTTGTTGTCACCCTTGCAAGAGTGAATCTGTGTCTTCAGCGATGTTGGTGACAGCGGCCGCTTCTAAGGGCGCTGGGACAGCCCCGAACATCATGTTGATTTGGTGTTCGGCCTCGGCGGCGAGCTGTTGCATCGTCCTGGCGCTGTTTTGGAGGGATGGGCGGATCTCACGAATGACCCGTTTGGCTTCTGCAGAATTGGATTCTGTTTGTTGGATCTGTACTTCTAGCTCATCTGCATGGGATTTGCCAGTGGAGCACCGGGAATTCAGTTGATTCTGAGAGGTTGGCATCTATCAAAGTTTCACTGTCGTATTTCCCAACCAGAGACTCTATCCTGTGGATCCTGCTGTCAAGCTCTGTTTCAACGATGGATATGAGGGCCTTCGGCATTTTGGCTCGGCGCTGATAGACGTGTAGAATTCGTCTTGGTAGCCTCTCCCGGTGTTGTTCGCCTAAATGCTCCAGCTGCTCCTGTGTTGCTGAAATTTCTAATGCTAAGTGTTCCAGAATTCTCGCGCTTTCTTCATGCAAACAAAGTAGTTGCCTGGCACGAGTGAAGATGATGAGACACCATAACAAGTTAATTCCTGCTCGCATTCTTTTCTGCGATAATCGTGCGATCAATCGCATACCCATGGCTATTCTAACAGTTGCTGACAGTGGCATGGGGAAATGGGCGGACACGACGGCTAAGGTTACGGCGGATGATGGCCGAATGATTATGGCGAGGTTACTTCCAATTATGGGAATTTATGACGCAAATCGGGACAATCCTACGGACTGACACAAGTATTTACTGAGATGACCTGGACTGACACTGGCATGTTTATGAATCCTACAGGGATGACACGCTGGACACGCCCCTCCCCGACCACAGTCGGTTGCAGTGCGATCCCCGCCACAGAGCGGTTATTGACGAATTATGCGGAGAAGGAAAATACTACCTATGCTCGTCCCAGTTACGGGAGAGTTATTTAGCTACGCTACTCTACGGGTGCTCTCGGGTGCGAGAGTTATTGATGAATGTTGGAAGAAACTTACTCCTGGTAGGGCTTCAGGCATGCGCCATTCACCCACCCTGGTAGAACCGTACCATCCAGCTGAGCCAACCGAACAGCTCTGGAATCTCTAATCTCGATGACGAAGTAAGGTCCCAGCCAGTGCATCTACAGCTTGCCTGGAAACTTCTGAAACCTGCTGTCATATAAGAGAACATTACCGCAAACTTGGAAGGTTTTGTGCTTGATGTGGTGATCGTGCCATGCTTTCTATCTGTCCTTCTGAACCTTCTGGTGAAACTCAGCCAGAAACCTGGCTTCGTCCAGTTCCTGTAGTTCATGGAGGCGTTCACGAAGTGACTCCTCTTCCGAGAACTGTAGAGACGTGGCGATTAAAAGATTGGGTACAGTGAACTCGGCGGGAATCACAGGTTCTCGACCATACACCAGCTAGAACGGTGTCTGATTGGTCAAGTGCTTCACCGTGGTCTGGTAAGCCCATAATGCAGCTAGTAGGCGCTCATCCCAATCGTTGCGCTGGGCATTGCAGATCTTAGTCAAGCCTTTTTCAAGGATCTTATTGAATGCTTCAACTGTACCATTGGCCTGCGGGTGATACGGGCTGCTCTTATGGTGTTGGATCATGAATGTGTCTAGCAGCGACTTGACCATGGCATTGATGAAATGCGTACCCTAGTCACTGGTTAAACTTCGCGAGCAGCCAAACCAGCTGATGATGTGTTCAAAAATGAATCGGGCTGCTGTATCCGCCATGCAGTCGCGTACCGCTGCTGCTTCGACCCACCTGGTGAGGTAGTCCGTTGCGGTAATAATATAGCGAGCCTTGGAGTGTCGGGCGACTAGGTCGAACCATTTGTTGGCGAGGAATCAGGTCTCGTAGGCAAGACCCAGCTTATACAGTTGTCCGGCAATCAGTTGGTATTCGGCAGCACGGACAACCAAATGTCATTTCTGGAGCGGGGTATAGTCCTGAGGGCACTGCCCCATGGTCAGATAGGTGGCAATTTCGGCCAGATAATTCGGGACTGCTTCGACCCGGAAGAGGTCAACGTCCGGCAGCTGGTCATCGAGCGAGCCGTCGCTCTCCCCCATCGCCAACCTGGATAAATGATCAGGCCCGACATTCAATCTCTCGGGCTTGACGATCACCTCAAACGTGAACTCTTGAAAGAGAAACATCCAGTGAAAGATCCGTCCTTCCAAAACAGGCTTATTCACCAAATACTTCAATGCAGAGTGGTCCATAAAGAATTTGAACTTGCCTCCAAGAAGGTAGTGGCGGAACTTCTGGAGTGAATACACCATTGCCAGGGCCTCCCTCTCGGTAGTGGTGTAATTCTTCTCGGCGTTAGATAATTTGCAGCTGGTGAAGTAGACGGGATGGTCGACGGTCGTCTCTCCTGGTTGCGCCAAGACGGCCCCAAGTGCAATACTGGAAGCATCAATATGCACATGGAACTGCTTGTCCCAGTATGGGTGACCAAGTATGGGCGTCGTTGCCAGCTTTTCCTTCAAAGTGTCAAGGGCCTTCTAAAACTCCTCCATCCACTGAAAGATTTCTGACTTCCGCAGTAATTTCTCCAAAGGGGCGGTGATCTATGCGTAGTTACGGATAAACCGCCTGTAATATCCTGTATGCCCGAGAAGTGCCCGCAACTGCTTCACAGTCTCGGGGGCTTCCATGTGGAAAATTACCGCGACCTTGGCGGGATCGACGCAAACCCCTTGCTTGCACACCACGTGTCCCAACAGCGTGCCAAAAGGAACTACAAAAATACACTTCTTCAAGTTCAAGGAAATTTGCAATTGGCGGCACCGATCAAACATAATACGCAACAAGGTGGCGTGCTTCTTTAGCAGACTATAAACAGTCCAATCGTCCATGTAGACTTCGAGGAACTTGTGGATATACTCCCGGAAAGCAGCAATGACAATCCGGGAAAACACGGTTGGACCATTTTTCAAGCCAAACGGCATCACGTGGTATGCGAACGATCCCCATTCAGTGGTGAATGTCATTTTTGGCTTCTCTTCTTCCGCAATACGCACCTGATGCTAACCTGAAAAACCATCCGTAAAGGAGTAAGCTTCATTGCCCGCAACATGATCCAGCACTTCGTCGCTAAAAGGAGTGGGAAACGGATCATGGATACAGGCATTGTTCAGACTCCGGTAGTCGACACAGACTCGGATCTCCGCCTTGTCCTTCTTATTCTGAATGACGATGGGACTCACCCACTCTGCTTCCTCCACTGGAAAGATGAGTCCTGCAGCCAACATCTTGTCAATCTCCATCTTGACCTTTTCTTTGACCCGTGGGTTCAGCCGATAGGGTCGATGCTTTATGGGCCTGGCATCCGGTTTCAGCATGATGCGCATTTCCCCGAGATCACCCTTGATGCCCTTCAGATCTGCCACTGACGAAGGGAACAAGTCTTCGTATTCCTGGAGGAGGCTGAAAATTTCCTTTGTGGTCTCCTCGTCCCAATAATCGCCCACTATAGCCAACTTAGGCTTCTCCTCCGTACCAATTTTTAACTTCTTGGTCTTCAGTGGTTGTAGATGGATGCCTTCAGTGGTCGGTTCATCGTTGATGTTCCGCTCGCCCTCCTTTTCTTTGAAATACAGGTGTCTGAGGCCCTCCAGACTGTCATCATCTAGGTCTCCATCAATCCGTTGGCAAACCAACTCGCGCCTGGCCTCTGGACATGATGCAACCGTGGCCCCACCAGCCCTGGGGTCGCAGAAAAATAGAACCTCCTTGATCGCCCGTAGTGCCCGAGACTCCTGCTCTGTCTCCCCTTCGAATGAGAAGCACCGAACAAACTTGTCTGTGACTTCCTGCCACGAGCGGGTTCCTCGTTTCCGCTCTTCTTCCAAGTACCAAGCCTGGGGGATTGTATCCAAGGAGTGGATAAACCGATGTACCCACAGCTCTTGTGAGTATCCCAGACCTTGCCACTATTCCTAACAGCTCTTCAGGTGGTCTCGCGGATCGGAAATCCCTTCGTACTTGTGCGCACTTCGAGGGCCTTTGTCTTCTTTAAACCATGCATTCAAAGCCTGAGTCGCGCAACTCCACCGCGACAAGGTGGTGCGGTGATTTTTCCACCACCTGGCTGATGTGGACTGTAGGGCGACGTCCAAAAGCGGTATCATGCTACTTTTTGGTACCTTGTCCGCGACCTTTGCAATAAAAGTATTCACAGCCTGCATATTGGACAGGGTTGGGTATTCTCTGAACTCAGCACCAATCCAACTGACTTGGGCAATGGTGGCACATCTCCATGTGCTGGTCTTGTACCCCCCCTGATACCAGTCTTCCCAGGCGAGGTCCGAGCCCAACTCCGAGCTCTGGACACTGCGCCAGCTAACGGAGCCTATGGCAGTCGAGTTGATATAGTCCTCCCTCTTCCCTGTAGTCATCTAGTACAAGTGGTCCATCATCTACGCGTCCTCTCGGTTGTCCACAGTTTTGGTATATCGCGGGCCTTGATACGGGTCGAGGGGCTGCGTGACCCGTACCTCCCCATCCTCGAAGATCATCAGCTCCTTTTTGAGGTCGATGATGGCATAATTCTCAAAAGCCCAGTCGATGCCTAATAGGGCGGGGTAGGGATCCTTGTCCCCCATTAAATCAATAACCTCAAATTCCGCGTAAGTCTTCACCCCCACAATGTCGACCTTGACGCCTTCAAGTCGATCGATCGGCAGAATGCAATACTGGTTCGCCATTCTGAGTTGGATTGGCGAGTAGGCCAGCCGCGGCCATCCAAGAGCCTCCCACGTCTTCCGTGGCAGGATGTTGACGTCAGACCCCAAATCCAACATGGTATCGTTGATTTGGAATCCCGCAACCTGCGTGTTAAGTCGGAACTCTTTTCCCGTTCGTCACTTGTTCCGCTTGACGCGATGCACGTACTGGGTGGCTGCTTGCACCAGTTCCCCCAGTCCCGTATTCCCCTGCAGTGCCCCTTCCAACGTATGCTTTAGCTGTTGCCGCAGCATAGCATTGTCAACAATCTTGAGGAGTAAATGGAGCCATTCCTCAATCACATGTCATGTGGCGCTCGGTGCACCCGGTTCTGTCAGCACAGGCGTCTCCAGGCCTCCTGCGTCCCTCAACTGGGCAAATGCCTCTACTGCCTCCTGGAAATACTTCTTCTGGGCTTTGGGCCTGATTAACGTGCTCGGGGAGGCTGGCCGAAAAATCCGAGCTGGCTCCTTCCCACGAGCGTCCTCCCCCGTTTTCTTACCGCCTCTCGTCACAATAGCTACACTCTGCATATCCTGAGTCACGGTTCCTCGTGGCTCAGATTTCACCAAATTCGCACCTCGCTGCCGTGTCCGCTCTTCCCACTTATTAATAAGTTCTGGGCAGTCCTCCGTGGCGTGGGCGTTTAAGCGGCACTGAGAACACTAAGGACGTTGGGGGAGGGGACATTCCTGAGCCACGTGACCCTCCTGGTCGCAGTTGTAACATTTCACTGAACCGCGACCCCCCGTGCGGCCTCCGCGCATATCGCCTCCCCTTCCCCTTGAAGCCTCATTCACCCTATAGGATGGTCGATCCAACCGGTTTGCGAGTGCGTCGAGAGCCCTGCACTACTCCGTGTTGTGAGTCGTGGAAGCACAAAACTCATTGTACACATTGTTTGGGACACTAGAGTACTTCTGTAGTATCGGGCACATTTGAGGGGGATGGCCCATCTTCCAGCAAATCTCGCAGAACTCTGTGGTGGAGGGGTTCGATTGAGGTGGGAACCCCGCGTAAGGCTGTTGCGACTGGTATAAACCCTGCGGATTCATCGCCGCGCCACCCCCGGTAGGTGGACCCCCTTGGATTGCCGCAACCTAGGGTCCCACACCCGTGCCACGCAGCCGGGGACATTCTATTGCGACGTGGCCTTCAACCAGGCAATGCGTGCACCAAACATTCAGCCTGGGTGGTCTTATAGGTTGCATTTCCTTGACCTTCTCTGTCAGACTGGAGATCTGATGCTGTAGCCCCACCAAGGAGGGATCCGGTGGGGCCGGCCCTCCTCGATATTCCTGAGGATAACCCGCCATGGCCTCGATCTTCATGGCCTACTCCAAGGCATCCTGCAAGTTTTCAATCTCCTGATGGGTGAGGGGGGTTCGTGTCAACGGAAGCAGAGCCTTGATGAACCAATCCCTCTGATGGTTGGGATCGATCGGGTAGCTGAGCTTCCCAATCGCGTCCTTGAATCGCCGCATCAACTCCCACGCGGTCTCTCCTTCTTTCTGCTTAATCTCCTAGAGCTCGGAAAGACCCTGCTGGTCCGTCTGGGGAAATTTGAATTCTCGAACAAAATCCCGCTTTACGTCCGCAATTACTGGATTCGGATGGGCCTCGGACCACTTGATAAACCATCGCAGAGCCCTCTCTCTAAGCGTGGTTTGAAACTCTATTAACTTCCCTGCATCTGGCGTCTGCCGAGCCCTCCATATGGCTTCACACAGATACCAGTGTTGCTCGACATCATCATTGCCCCGGCCAGAGAACTCTGGATACCGGGTGAAAGACCCCGCCATATTTACTTGCGGGGGGTTGACCAGAATAAAGCCGCCGGGTCCTGGTTGCGTGATTGTTCCACTAGGGAATGCAATATTTCTAGTGCCGCTACTACTAATGTGTGTCATTGTCGACGATGAACTGCTATGCAATTGACTCAATGCTTGTAACTTAACGAAAATATTACTTAAGGGTTGATAAAGTACCAGGGGAAGGTAGGGATCTTTGCCATGCAGAGTGTTGGAGGCAAGGCTGCCTGGAGAAATGAATGTCGTCCGCTCTTGAAACAACCGATGCATTGCGACATACCACTCACCATCGGAACTCTCATCGGGCTGCATCCCTACATCGTCTTTGTCAGTCACCGTCTCCCTTTCTCGCTTGGCTGGGCTCCCATGCACCCGCCGCACTCCCATCGCGGTCGCTTCTTTTTCTCGGGTTTCCGCATCCATAATTCCTATCCTTTGAGGCGCCTCCTTCTGGTTCTTCCTATCGGTTTCCCTTCGTTTCAAATCCCACATCACCCGTTGTCGCCACCTATCGGCGATCTGCGCCCGCCGATGTGCACGTCGCTCCCTCAAATTTCGTGCGGCCTCAGCATCCATTCCCCACTCCCCACCTCACATTCTACGTAGCATTTGTCCCTTCAGCCCTTCCCCCAGCACCAGAGGTTTACGCTTCCATGACCGTCTTTTGAAATTCCATCAGCCCCTCATCCACCATCAGGGCCTTAATCCACAGCGGAATCTCCTTAAGCAGCTTCCCTCTCAACCCAGAACGGAAAATAGCTTCAGCCTTCGAAAAGGATTGATAGCACTCAGCAGCAAATTCCACAATATATCCGTTCAAAGTGGTCTCTACCAAGAAATCCACCGCGCGGGTTACTTCAGTGTCCAACCGATGCAGAGCCACCAGATCCTTGTGCACCCACCTACGGTTTATCTTCCGCGAGCTATCCCTAGGTACCTTCGTCTGTAACCTCTGCAGCCAATTACAGAGGTCACTAGGGAACTTTCCCTAGAGGATCTCGTAAGTGTCACTGGCGGAATCTGAGAAGAGGACAAGATCCTTAAGCAAACTTTCATTTTTATGCGTCACCTCCGCTTGCTGAGCAATGAAATGATCCAGATGGTTATCCCACCATCTCTGTATTTCGCCTTCATAGATCCTCGATACCATGATCTAGTTCCCCTCATACCATGCAGGTCCCGGCAACGGAACCATTTGTTGGCGAGGAATCAGGTCTCGCAGGCAAGACCCAGGTTCAAGAGTTGTGGCCAACAAAGGAATCCGATGTAGTCTAGAACCACGCCGGCATTATCACCCTACTCCGGAGAGCAAAGAGTCTCACCCGAGGCGTGCCGCAACCACATGCAGAAGGGGAACAGATCGATAGCAAGGAACAGATCCGAAACTCATGATTACCATTAAACAGATTGCATAAACATAGATATATCCACAAGAACATTCAGAGCATACACAGGTATTAAGCAAATAAAATTTTAAGCCATCGTAATCATCATGCATGCATAAGAACTACACAGTGGGATAGTAACCTGCAATTGTATTGATATCTTCATCCACAACCATCATTACATCGCTTCCACAAGGAGAGCTTACAGTCTGATACATATGCACTTCATAACATAAAGGTAAATGAGAGAACCCTAGGAACTACAGAGATATCATGGCCGATCTCATTCTGTCGCTCTGCGTTCCGTCGCCTGTAGCCTTCTTCTTCTTTCGGCCGGGTGACTGTTATTTATTCACCCACTTCCACAACTGTTAGTTCCTCTTTTTGTTCTTCTTCAGCTGCTTCCCGCTTCTCTCTTGTCATCTGTGTTCCGCTTTCTGTCTTCTGTTGTATATATTCATGCATCTGCTGTCTTCAGCTATCTCTTGCTTCTGCGCCACCTCGATAGCTCTGCGGCTTGCTGTTGGTGCGACTTGGTCACGATTTCCATGTGTCCTCATGCCGCAGCTCAAAAAGGCCATCCTTTATTCAAAATGCAGAATATTCCAAACAACAAAAACAAGGGCCCCAACAAAAACCATCAAGAAAAGACATGAGCTCAGAACCAGCTACCTTTTGAAGTATTTGATCCATTGTTGGCAATGGGAAATTATCCTTTTGACATGCCTTGTTTAAATTTCTGAAATCAATGCAGATTATAATATCTCCATTCTTCTTCCTGAAAGGTACCATATTGGAAACCCAATTAGAATGCCTTACAGGAAAAATGATTTGGGATTTCAAAAGTTTGTTGAGTTCTATTTTGATTTGACTCTCAAGATTTGGATGAATCTTTCTTAACTTCTGTTGAACAGGTTTAACATCAGACAGCATTGGAATTGTGTGTTGAATAACAGAAGTATAATAAGTTTTTAAGTCTTCATAATTCCAAGCAAAAATATTTTTATACCTATTCAGAATTTTGATGAAAGCAGTTCTTTCCTCTGGAGTTAAATTGAGTCCTAGATTAAAATTTTAAGGTTTAGAGTCAGAGCCAAGATTTACTAATTCAAACTTCAAAGTAGAACTTTGAAGTTTAGCATTATTAACTTTCTTGAATCTGTCTTTTATATCATATAGATCCTCAAGTTTAACAACAGATTTAGGAATGGGATTTTCATTACTTTTTGAGGTAATTTGCAGATCATGATCATTTTCATCAATAATTTATTCATCATAGGATTTCTCTGAAGTCAATAAATTCAATATATCTTCATCATGATAGAATACTCTCCAATTTGTGATATTATCGGGAACAGATGGGCGAAAAATCAATTCTACTGAAAATCTATCAGGACTGCAATCTTCAGCAGGGAGGAGTTTGGATGCAACATTAGCTAACAAATCAGCTGATGTGTTTTGATTTCTAGGGATAGAAAAGATATTAAATGCTAAAAATTGAGTGGTAAGGTCTTGCACTAGGGTTTGATAATGTTTGAGATGTCCTGAAAGACAATGGATGGTATTCCTTACTTGTCTTATGACAATTTCGGAATCACCATATACTTTCAAGTATTTAACATCTAACCCTATAGCTTTATAAAGTCCTTGGATCAAGGCTTCATAATCTGCGGTATTGTTTGTGCACTCAAATTCTAGTCTACATGACAGCATGGTTTTCTCTCCATCAGGATCAATTAAAATGCATCATGCTCCTGCTCCATCACTAGATTTTGATCCATCGAAATATAATGAACAAAATAAATATTTATCTACGGGTTTATCTGCAGATGTATCATAAACATTAACAATTCTAGAAGAATCAGATTGTGAAAAATTTTCAATTTGTGAAACAAAAGTATTTACAGAAAAGGGTGATTTTGGTGCTGTGAAATTCCCAAGGAATGACTCAGCAGAATAACCTCCAAGGATATTGTTATTAAAAGCTACAGGTTCATTTTCTTGCTCAAATTCCGTTACAGTATGCATCATGTGTTTTTCTCGTTCAACTTTGATTTGATTTGGTTTCCCCTTGTAGGGAAGCCACATATGTGAATAATCAGTTGCTATATAACCATTAAGCTTTGCAGACAAATCCTTGCTTAAGACTAATCCATAGAATTTGGGAATATCTGCAACCAGAATATCAATTCTTTGGACAATCCTAGGATTAGAAGCTAATCGAATAGTAACTGAATTGATTTCTCCTACAACTTGAACTTTAGAGCGATCCAATTGAACAATGTGAACTGCAGACTTTTGTGGTTGAATATTCAATTTTGCACAAACGGAAGTAGGCATTATATTATAGGATGCTCCAGAATCTATCAAACAATTATGCAAATTCTTGTTGTAGATTTCGTAAGTCAAAATAAAAGGAGGTGTCTGATAATTTGATCTTTCTCCAATAAGAACAGTATCAGTGGCATCTACTTTATCTGGTGGCTTACCTATTCCTTTAGCTTCTTTGGCAACTACACCACTTGGTAGAGGAGCAAATGGTGTTGCATTTAATTCTTTCAATAGCAGCTTATGTTGATGTTTAATTTTGTTGAGTTCATGTAAGGAAATGTTCGCTCTGGTTTTCTTCAGGTCTTCAACAATATTATAATCCATAGGATATGATACCACCAAAGTTTTAGATGTTGATGTAGGAGGATTAGAAGATGAAGGCTGATTTTGAGTGGGTAAGGGAGAAGCTTTCTTTACAGGGGATTTGTCTTTGGTAGTTGAAGTTGTACCTTTCTTCTTGGGAGCAGATTGAGCAGGTTCTGCGGAAAATTTACTCCTTGTACTTATAGGAATGGCTTCTTTTTCATTGTTCGGGTTAGGGAGAATGAAATCCCACATCCCATGTAATTAAGCTATTTCTTCTCTTTCTTCTTCTTCATCTGATACTGGAGGAGTATATTCTTCTTCTTCCTCTTCCGATTCTACATTGGAAATTGAATTAGGAGGTTTATATTCAACTTCATTTCTCTTGAAATTTATGAATGGTTTCTTGGTAGAAGTCTCTGCTACTTGCTTTTTTAATCTCGACCATTTCATTAGACATGGTTTTGAGAACTTTCTGTAAGCCTTCCATGTCATATGGATCTCTTTGTGTCTTCTTCTTTGAATCATCCTTAAAGCTGACTTTCTTGGATTTTCTTTCCTCAATAGCATTTTTCTTATCTAGAGAAATAATCTATTTTTCAACTGAAATAGCTTCTTTAATATTCTCAGCTAAAGTAGGTTTCGCAACTCTATCTACAAAAATTGCTATGTTTGAGGGTAAAGCATTTATATACCATTCGCTTCTAACCTAATCACTGGGTTTTGAATCTGTAGGGATTTTATTCAAAAGTTTGTTGAATCGAGAGTTAAAATCTTTAATGGGTTCCTTGGGTTTTGTCCTCAAATTGGAGAGATCATTGATTAGAGTAGCTATTGATCTGTCATCTCCAAATTTGGTCAAGAAATTATCTGAAAAAATATCCCAACTTGTAATAGATCCTGAAGGTAATGAAAAATACCAGGATCTAGCTATTCCTTGCAAAGTGTAGGGGAATAATTTGACCACAACATCTTCATGTTCTACTGCATTTAAATTTACAGCAAGCATAAATTTATTGATATGTTCTTCTGCTTGTATACCAAGATCGGGACTAAATTTTGCCAGCCATTTTTCAGGATGATCTGGTAAATCATGTAAAGGTGCAGCCATATTAACAGCTCCCGATCTAGTCCATGGTCTCTGTGCCATTGTTGTGATAACAATTGAAGAACTAGAAGAAACAGTTGCTGTTTGAGCAGATGATATTGGAATAGATGATGTTTGGGTAGAGGATGTTGTAACAACTATACTTTTCTAAGTTGGAGTTTGGGAAACAGATGATTGAGTTTGTGATGAAGAACTAAAAGCACTTTCTGATTCCGATGGGTTTTTTCTTGTTTTGACTCTACTAGGTAAAGGAAATTCTTTTGGAGAAATACCAAGTTTTTCACTCTGTGACCTAATGAGAGGTCTGGAAGAAACAAATTGTGAAGTAACACTACCTTCAAATATTTCAGATTCTTCTAACGACAATGAGAACCCTTGGAGTTTATGAACTAAAGCTTGTATTTCAGGCGACTCAGGAGGTTTATTATCTAATTGGTTTGATACTTCGATAGTGGGTGTTTGAATATCTCTATCAATTTCTTCCCTGGTGATTTGAGATGTAGAAGAAATTGAAGAAGGTGATGAGGGTGATGTGCTCTTAGAATGGCCTGTAGATTTGGATTTATATGCCATTCATAGTTAGGCCCTCCTTCTAGCACCAAAAATGTTGAAGCCTTAAAAATCGCTGCTTCAAACATTGGGGGATAACCACCCGGTCAGGACCTTAGGACAACTCCTTTTCTGTTTGGTGTGGTGGCTCCAAATGGATTTATAGGACCAGTTTCCTAATAACTAAATGGGTTGGTAATAGAATTATTGGATGAGTGGAAAATGGGACTAAAATGACTGAAATAACCTATCTAATTTAATCTATAATTGATGAATTATTCTAAAACTCAACCCGGGTATCAAATATGAACACAACTTTAAAATTGTTTCAATTAAATCAATAACCATATTATAATTTAACTGAATTATGCAACATCAAATAATGATAACTCTGTTTAAGAAATTAAACAAAGTTATAATAACACATTGTATTCATCATTTAGTATACCATTTATATACACTTGTGAAAGATGAAATATTTCTACACACTCAGAAATGATATGTATAAAGAAATATTGTAAAACGAGTACATATAAATGATAGCAATTTTTAAAGAGAATATCTCATAACATAAGAAAATTAGCAGTGAATAGATAGAAATACCATATTCATCTTGATATTTTTCCAGATGCAATTCAATATCCAAATCCAGCACTTCAATGTAAAACAGGCTCCAAGATACATAAATGCAATTCTTAAAGACAATTTGCCATGAACCACCAGATGTGATCCTTTATAAAAATATAATAATCTATGGAGTACAGAAATGTAACATCCCAGTCGAAAATATTACAAATTCAGGACCCCTTTCTAAATGCATGAAAGGGGTTTAAATAAGTACTCAATAAAACATAATAACTAAAACTATTCCTACAATCTATTATCGGAAATCTAAAAATAGACTTGCAATATTACAATAAAACAGATTCATTGATTATCTCCTGTGTTCAATGTGCCCAGATGGAAAATTTTGAGCATATCTTTTACTTCTGTTGGATGACTTAGCCTTGAATGTAACTGCCCAGTATACGTAGCATCAGAAAATTCAGGAATGATACAATGAATAGCATTTGAAAGGAATTTGATGGCCATTTTTTGACTGTGTAGCTTGATTAGATAAGTCCACATAATATCCCATGAAATTCCTTGAAGTTTTCTAATCTGTTGATTCTTATTGATTATCTCTTCCTTCCACCTGGAATCAACTTCTTTTACTTTTGGTAATTTTCCTAGGGTACAATCTGAGATCAAATTAGTGGCATACAAGCTATCATTAACCAGCTGTGTAATATTATTCATCATACTTTTAGCTCTTGATATGGCTCTTTCTAATTTCATCAGCTGTTGTTCCCATTCCACAAATAAAATTTCCTTGTGTCTTTCCTCGATTCTGGGAAGATTAGCTTTTCTTCCCTGCTCTGTATCCTACCATGAAAGGAATTCAAAAATTTTGTCATCAGCATCATCAATTTCTTGCATGAGAGTGACTGCTTCATCTATCAAAGATGATGTTATTTCGCACAAGGGATCAGCTTGTGCCAATTTTAGACAAAATTCATTTAATTGTTGAGATATAAATTTGTTCGTTTCAAGAGCTTCAGTTTTGAATTGATCTAATTTAGGGTAATCCCTAAATTTTTCCAATGATGATTGAAATGTTTTCTCTTGTTCAATCTTTGCATCTTTCTCATTTTGCAGTAGATTTTGTAATTTTTCCACTTCTTGACTTAACTGCTACTGCTTATTCAAGGCTTGTTCATCAATTTTCTTATTTTCAATGCTAAGTTGCTCTTCCAGTTGTTTAGATTTGAGCTCCTCATCCTGCAATTGTTGTTCCAACTGAACAATATTTTGTTGATTCTCTGTGGCCTGTTCCTCTAGCATAGCTATCTGTAAGTCTTTTTGTTTCATCAATTGGGAGACTTCAAAATCTTTTTCTATAGTTGCAGCACTAAAGGCACCTGCGTATTGAGATAATTTTGTGAGATCCTTTGACGGATTCACCTCAGTATTTTTCCAAAGAATATTCATCAGTTCACCTTGTGATGTTGAAAGAGATTCTTGGTTTGTTCTTCTTCTCTTCCTCTACTTTCTAACAACATCCCTATGCTTAGGACTATAAAATACATCAAGAGGAGGGATATCTTCTACTTTCAACACAATTTCTTCAGTAGGATGCTCAGGGATGATTTCCATATCTTGGTCTTTCAGCATTTCAACTTGAGGATTATTTTGTAATCCTATTTGCTGAGTGAATGGCTCATATTGGCTCAGCAAATGGGAAGAAATAATAATTTCAGCAGAATCTACCACATTCTCAGTGGTTTTTTCTCTTTCAAGTTGATCAATTGGTTTATTACCAATATCTTCCTTGTCTGTCTGTACATCAGCCTCACTTCTTGTATTTTCTTTCTCAACATGTACACTGGTTTCAATACCTGTACTTTTCTTTGTTGTTTGAACTATAGTTTCTTTCTCAATAGGATTATCTATTTTGTTGTCGGTATTCTCCTTTGGCACATCAGGCTTGCCACTTGTATTTACATTTTCAATTTGTACATCTCCCTGGCTGGTAGATGTTTATTTTCCTGCTTTGTCAACTGCATCTTCTTTTTGCTACTGCTGTGTTTCTATATGCTCAGATTCTTGCAGCATAATTCTTAACTGGTCAAGAGGAGCTTTCAGCAGCCTCTGACTTCGAAATAACATGAACTTATTCATATCTTCAGTCTGAAACTTAGAATTGGATAAGTTATAGACTTGGGAAATATTATCAACAGAAACAAACAAATCATCAAACTCATTGGGCGATTGAAACGAAAGTTGTGAAATCATATGCAACTTTTTTCAGGTCATACTGCCTTCCTGGGACTGTAAAAAGCTTCAAATCCCTTATTTTGATGACCTCCTTTTTAGCATGTGTGAAGTTATTAAGTGTATAATGCCCACATTAAAATGGAAAAGTAGGCCACATTAGTTTCTTGCTATTCTTGAGAGACCTTGACATGCCTTCCACTATTAACTGGTAGGAGATTTCTTGTGCTAACAATTTGTCTGAGACATATAGAGGTAAAATATGGGGTTCCATTATACTCCCAAATACTCTGACATAGGTAAATTTTTCTTCTCCGAACCAGTCACCAATCTGGGATATATCAGTCTTGGCTTTTTCAGAAAGCCAGGGAGGGAATTGGTTAAAAATAGTTTGATAGATAGGGATGAGGAAACTATGACAAACTCTATAAACATGGTTTTTAAAATGCCCCTTCCATAAGAACTTATGGTAAATATGGATAAGAACGGGTTCTTTGGGGGTCCATTTCCAACCAAGAATAGGAAATTCAGAATCAAAACAAAGGGCATCTAGAATTAAAGCACGAAGTAAAACGGGGTTGTGTTTCCAGTGTTCTTATCCTTTCTATACTCGTTAATTCTATTGGCTATCTTATCTGAAAGGATGACAGCCCAGTCCATGATTTTGGAATTTACGGCAGAATGAATTAAAGGTACCATTTGTATAGAAAACCTAGCTGAATTATCATTTCCAAATATTATACACATCATTGCGGCGGCGTAACAGTATGGAGGCAAAAGGGACTCCACAGAGTACATACATGATGCCTCGTTTTTGTGCTTCTCTGGAGCTCTTATCCATTCTCTGATTGGCTCAGACTGATTTTCATTGTTTGCAGCAAATTCCTTGATGAAGGCTTTGTTGTAGATTTTCTGCGGGTCCGGAAGGTGGTACATTGCTTTAATGTCCTCTACTTTAAATGACCCAAATTTTTTCCCAGTAGCTGAAACAAACATCTTATTCTAGATGTTGACATTATCTATCACCCACTAGATCACATCATAGTAAGGGAAAATGTTTTTCCGAGCTGTAATTCGGTGCAGGAATGAATTCGCAAGTGCTTGAAGAGAAGTTTCTTAATCGAACTCTGAGTCATATTCATCAGGAACTGTTGCCTTTGCCACAGTGACCTTAGGATTTTCCCTTTCAATAAGGTTATATACCTCTTCCCAAGAGAGTTTTCCAAGACCTTGGCACGATGTATCTTCTACCAGCTTAATTCTAACTGGTTTCTCTTTAGGTACCATGGTGAAAATAGGGGTCTTTGCAGCGACAGTGGCCTTCACTTTCCTAGATCTTTTAGACATTTCGTTGTCTGGTAACATTTCTCTTGCTCGACGAATGAAAGGATTGGATGTTATGTTGTTCTACAATGGAGAAAAAGCTTTCAGACGTGATAAAAAGAGAATAAAGAGAACAGCTATATGAAAGATCTATTCATTGATTTACATTTATTAATTCTGTATTTTAAACTTAAATGCTCTCTTTAGAAGTCACACTCAACGTTTTTGAAACAGAATCAATAACCATCATTCTTTTGATTTTCTATTAATAATAAACGTACAATCGGAGATCGGCGGTTTTGAAATGTAAACATAAAAATTTCCCTTTGAATCATGTGATTGCGATGAATAAATAACATACGCGCAATTTAAAATATAAATATTAAGTGTTAATCGCATCAGAGATTTCCAAGAGGGACACCAAATAAGATTTCATGATCTCCGTCGATTTCCGATTGTGATGATGGTGTATCGCATCGGTTATTTTCAAAGAGAGATGAGTCGCGAATGATATTAACCGATTTGCGATTGCGATTGTGATTGATTCAATCGCATCGGAATTTATATAATAAGCACATATGACATTGCTCCTCTGAAATGCGATTGTGATCAATTGCATGGCATCGAAATTTTGCAATTGATCGAATGATGAGTTTGCATTTTCGTTTCACGATTTGCGATTTGCGATGAGGCCCATCGTATCAGAGTTTATAAAACAAGCGTGTATTTCATTGCTTTTCCGAAATGCAATTGCGATAAATCGCATCGCATCGAAGTGTTATAAAACAAATTTGAAAACTTAAAACTTTTGCGATTTGCGATTACGATTGGTTCAATCGCATCAGAATTTTTTTTAAACAAATAGAAAATTTTAAGATACCTTTGATTTGCGATTTGCGATTACTTTATCATATCGGACTCTGTTCCAATTAAATACTTTTATGTATTATATTAATGTGATAGAAGTCCATCAAACTCATCGGATCGGAAATTTTCAATGTTGCATTTGTTTATATACACTTGTTATTAAAGATATGCAATATATTCCTCTTTAAAAATGAACCTTTATTGTTTTATTCAAAAATAATCAGATTTACTCTAAGTCTTTTATTCCTATCTAAAAAGAAAGGGGACCTATTTCTAAATGAAATTTATCTTAAAAATTTGAAATGGGGAGGGTTGTTGTACCATACAACACCCCCTTATTGTTATTATTGTACCCTTGTAACCCCCATATTGTTATTATTGTGCCCTTAAATTATTATTTTTAGGTCGGCTAGGATTACATTGTGGCCCTACTAGGATTACATTATGGCCCCATGGACTCCTATATATAAAAAGGAGGTTTTGTAATTTGTATAATCCAAGAGTTGTTCATTCATGTAATGTATTGGAGGTTGCCCCCTCGAAGTGGCTTATTTCTAACTCATTGATATCTCTTTTCTTCTATTTTTGGAGCTGGTTTCACAACATTTGGTATCATAGGTTTGGATTCTAGGGTTTCGCTGCTCCAAACAGGTCATCATGGAATTTTTGCTATAACGTTTTTTCTTTGTGGGTTCGTAATCTGAAATTTTTAGAGTGTGAAGAAAAAATCCTGAGGAACATCATCAAAACATTTTAGAGCTTGGTTCACAATATTTTCGGAGATATGATCTGTGCAAGTTAGGTCATTTTGAAAGCTCTTGAATTTAACCTAAATAGTTCATCGTGGTATTTTTGTAATAAACATTTTTCTACGAAGGTTCAAAAGCTGAATTTTTTAGATTACGAAGCCACAATCCTGAGGAACATCGTCAAAAACTTTCAGATATTGGTTCGCAATATTTTCGGAGATATGATCTGTCGAAGTTAGGGCTTTTTGAGGCTTATGAATTTCATCTCAAAGAGGTGATCCTGGGAAAATCTTCATAGCTCTCTCTCTGAGCATCAGATTGGAATGTTGTAAAAAGTTTCCGCAAGTGCACAGACTGTAGTTTTTGGTCTATCAAGTTTAGAGACAAAGCAGGAAATAGTGACACGTGGCAAGTCGTACAAGTTCGCTCTACTGAACCAGACCAAAATTGGGTCATTGTGGGAGATTGGACATAACTTTGCCTTGAAGAATCCAAATCAGATCAGACTGTGGCATTTGAAAGAAGCTTCAAAGGGCTACTACAGGGCTGAATTTCAGATATTGAAGATCCACAATTATAGAGATAATTCAATTTCAATATCGAGCTCCTCAAAAGAAATTAAAAGGTGTGTATTTTTTTTTTCCGAATTGCATAAGTCTTGTTTGAAGAATCAAGTTGAATTGATTCCAAAGAGATATTGTAGAATAGATATCATTATTGGATTCTAAAATGGCCCCTAAAAATAATTCAACACCCATTAAGCCTTTATAAATCTCTACTATGACTCATGAAGACGAAGAATGGCAACACGACATATCAAAATTACAAGAGCAAGTGCAACAAATTTCGCTCTCGCAAAGAGCAACAAAAAATGACATGCAAGTTTTGAAGAAAGGCATGGAAACTAAGATGGATGGTTTGAAGAAAGGCGTGGAATATAAGATGGATGGTTTGAAGAATGGTGTGGAATATAAGATATATGGCATGGAAGCTGGCATGGAATCTAAAATGGAAAACATGAAGAATGATATAAAAAGCGAAGTATGGAACATGTTGGGTTTGACAAATTTGATACAAGAAATGTTTCCTAATGGTGAAAATATAGTAGAGGAAACTTATGATGAGAACAAAATAAATGTTAATCGTGATTTCATAAACTCTAATGTTGGCGGGAAGAACCACCATATTTCAAAAATGGATATGAGGAATTTTGATGGAAAGTATCCTGTAACATGGATACTACATATGGAGAAATAGTTTTATCTCAATAATGTGCAAAACACACAAAAGGTACGCGTTGCAACGTTACATTTAGAACAAAATAAATTTGTATGGTATCGATGGCTTTGATCCCATAAAAAAATTGTCACTTGGTCAATTTTTATGGAGGAAATGATAGCACATTATGAGGATACAAAGAGCAACACCTTCTTTAGCCAATTGATAAATCTCAAACAAAAAGGTTTAATGGGGGAGCACATTGAGGACTTCCAAAAATTGAATATAAGGGTAACTGATATTCCAGAAGAATACAGGATTGATCTCTTCATAGGTACTTTAAAGGATAACATCCAACATGAAGTTCACGTTTTGGAACTTGATTCATTGGAGAAGGCATTCAGGTTGGCAAGAAAAATTGAATGTAAAATTATGGCGACAAGGAAGCCTACCACTCACTTCTATAAAGAGGGAAGTGTTGCTACTCCTAGATTTCCACAACCTACAAGGTTGACACCACAACAATTGGAAGAAAAAGAGAAAAAGGGCTTTGCTACAGTTGTGATAGAAAATACACTAAAGGTCATAAGTGTGCTGAGAAGAAATTATTTTACATAGATTGTGAAGAGGAAGAAGAAAATGAACAAGAAGAGGATATAAACCAGGAACCAACCCAAGAAGAGGAAGAAATGAGTCTGACCATATCGTGTAATGCATTGGCAGGAATTACCACTCCTCAAACTCTCAAGATAGAAGGACATATCAAGAAGAAAAAGGTAATAGTGTTGATTGATTCATGTAGTACCCATAATTTTATTCATTGTAAGGTAGCCAAGGAATTGAATTGTTTCCTATACCCAGCACTAGAATGTCAAGTGATGGTTGCAAATGGAGGAACTATAAATTGCTTTGGAAATGCCATAATATCAAGCTAACCATGGGGGAATATGTATTGAATATTCCAATGCTTTTCATTCCTATGGGAGCTGATGATGTTGTACTAGGAGTACAATGGTTACAATCTTTCATTACAGTAGCTCTTAATTTTCAAGAACTTCTCTTGAATTTTTTTTCAAAAGGAAAGGAAGTCGAATTACGGGGTATTGCAGGGAATCCGGGAAAGATAATAAGCTCTAATGTCATGAAAAATCTTCTAAAGAAAGAACAATGAGGCATAATTGCACAATTATGCTCACTAGAAGTTCCAACATCAAAATCATCTATTTCTACAAATCTCCAAAAAGTCTTGGACAATCATTCCAAGATTTTTGAAACTCCAAAAGGACTCCCACCTATTCGTGATCATGATCATAATACTCATTTGATTCCAGGAAGTGTTCCTCCAAACATCAGGCCGTATAGATATCCTTATGTCCAAAAGAGCGAAATTGAACGTATGATTGCAGAAATGTTAGAGGCGGGTATAATTCAACCTAGTCGAAGTTCTTTCTCTGCTCCTGTAGTATTGGTACACAATAAGGATGGATCATGGCGCATGTGTCTGGATTATAAGGAGCTCAATAAGCTCACCATTAAAGATAAATTTCCCATTCATGTGATTGATGATTTATTGGATGAATTACATGGAGCAATTTATTTTACCAAATTGGATCTTCGTTCAGGGTATCATCAAATTAGAATGAAGATTGAAGATATTCTGAAAACAACATTTCGAACTCATGAGGGTCATTATGAATTTTTGGTCATGCCTTTTGGCCTTACCAATGCACCGTCTACATTTCAAGGGTTGATGAATTTCATTTTCAAACCTTTCCTTAGAAAATTTTTGCTAGTATTTTTTGATGATATACTAATCTACAGCAGGTCTTGGAAGGATCATGTTCAACATGTTGACAGGGTGCTCAAACTATTGCAGGAGAAACAATTATATGCAAAAGCATCCAAATGTTTCTTTGGAGTACAAGAGGTAGAATATCTGGGTCATGTTGTATCTCAGGAGGGTGTTAATGTAGACCCTAACAAAATTAAAGTTATTAAGGAATGGAAAGTCCCCACAACCATAAAGTAGTTGCAAGGATTTCTCGGGTTAACAGGGTATTATTGAAATTTTGTTAAGAATTATGGGAGAATAGCAGCACCTCTAACAACATTATTGAATAAAGATGCATTTTCATTGACTCCTGAAGCAACTAAGGCCTTTGAACATATTAAAGAGGCAATGTGCCTAGCACCAGTCTTAGCTACGCCAAACTTCAAAAAAACCTTTATTGTGGAATGTGATGCCTCAAGAAATGGAATTGGTGTTGTTTTAATGCAAGAAGGAAGACCCATTGCTTTTGAAAGTCGTCCAATCAAAGGAAAGTATCTATAGAAACCTATTTATGAGAAGGAAATGTTAGCAATACTGCATGCACTAAAGAAATGAAGAACTTACCTAATGGGAAGACACTTCAAGGTAAAAACTGATCATGATAGTCTTAAACACTTTTTTGAACAAAGACTATCTTCAGAAGAGCAGCAAAAATGGGTCACAAAGATGTTGGGTTATGACTTTGAAATAATATACAAAAAAGGGAAGCTAAATGTTGTTGAAGATGCACTCTCAAGAAAGAATGAAGAGGTGGAAGCATTTCTTTGTGTCATTTCTATTACCCAACCAGATTCGATAACCGAAGCAAGAGATGAATGGAAGAAGGAAGAATAAGTGTGGACACTCATTCAAAAGTTGCAACAATATCCTAGTACATCTGATACATTTAGTGGGAAAAATGATTCCTTATGGTACAAAGATCGCTTATATCTTTGTAAGAATTCTCAACTAAAACAAAAGATTCTTTTGGAATTGCACACTTCTCCTTTAGGAGGACACTCAGGATTTTTAAAAACTTACCACAAGGTGAAGAAAAAAAAATTTTGGGATGGCCTTAAATCTGATATTCAAAATTTTGTGGCGGAATGTTTGGTTTGCTAGTAGAATAAAGTTGAGACAATTAAGACCCCGGGTCTTCTACAACCTTTATCCATTCCAAGTCAATGTTGGGAGGATATTTCAATGGATTTTATCACTAGTTTACCTAAGTCTGAAGGAAAGAGTGTCATCATGGTGGTAGTTGATAGACTTACCAAGTATGCACACTTTTGTGCATTATCTCATCCATTTAAAGCAAGTACAATTGCTACTACATTTATAGACACAATTCAAAAGCTACATGGAAGCCCAAGGGTTATTGTGAGCGACAGAGATCCCATTTTTACTGGAAATTTTTGGACGGAGTTATTTTCTTGTTTGGGTACTCAATTAGCTCATAGCTCATCTTATCATCCTCGATCTGATGGTCAAACTGAGATAGTAAATAAATGTTTGGAAGGATATCTTCGTTGTTTTGTATCTGATAAACAAACACAATGGGTCAAGTGGTTACCTCTCGCTGAATGGTGGTATAACACTTCCTTCCATACTGCAACAAAAATTACCCCATTTATGGCACTTTATGGATATCATCCACCATCCATCACATCATCTTTAAGAGAAAATTCGAAGGTTCAAGCAGTGGAAGATCACACTGAACATCAACAATAAGTTCTCCAACTCTTAAAGGACAACCTGGATTTGGCACAAAATCGAATGAAACAACAGGCAGATCAACATCGCAGTGAGAGAAGTTTTGAAGTAGGAGACTGGGTATTTTTACGGCTACAACCATAAAAACAAATTTCCCTCAAGCAAGCTAAGAAGGATAATAAATTATCACCAAAGTATTATGGTCCTTACAAGGTGTTGCAAAATATCGGTACTATGGCATACAAATTGGAGCTTCCTACTTCTTCACGAGTGCATCCAATTTTCCATGTTTCATGCTTAAAGAAGGTTATAGGTGAAAACATTCCAGTTCAAACAATATTTCCAGAACTTGATGAGGAAGGAAAAATCATATCGGAACCTGAAGCGGTCACGGAAACAAGAACTCAATGGCTACAGAATCGATCAATTTCAGAATATCTCATCAACTGGAAGAACTTACCCACTGAAGATTATACATGGGAGGATGATAATTTTATACAGAAGCACACAGTGCTACTCAAGCATTGAGGACAACACTTTTTTGAAGGACAGGGGCATGTTAGGTCCCTATATTACTAGTATAGTCCCTTATTGTTGTTAGTGTAACCCCCTTATTGTTATTATTGTACCCTTGTAACCCCCATATTGTTATTATTGTGCCCTTAAATTATTATTGTTAGGTCAGCTAGGATTACATTGTGGCCCTACTAGGATTACATTATGGCCCCATGGACTCCTATATATAGAAAGGAGGTTTTGTAATTTGAATCATCCAAGAAGTTTTCATTCATGTAATGTATTGGAGGTTGCCCCCTCGAAGTGGCTTATTTCTAAGGCATTGATATCTCTTTTCTTCTCTTTTTGGAGCTGGTTTCACAACACTCTTGAACATGACACCCATCTGCATCTCATGTCAGGTTGGGGATATGCTTCATTCATCATTTTCCTTCCTAGGTTTGGGAAATCCATTTTCCTCTTATTCAATCATTATCTACCCTCATCATGACCTCTAATCCCATTTTGAGTCAAATGTTGCCACACTTCATAGTCATGTTGCCAATATTTTCAAGAGAAGTCCTTTGTACAAGTCAAACATCCTCTGCTTATTTGACCTTCTCAGCAATTGTCTTGAATCACTCCTATCATCTTGAGATATCCTTTTTTTCATGTCGATGATGTGGGAATCATTATGGCCCTCCTTTGATGAATCACTTCCTGTCGACTTCAGCTCATTATCCAGGAAGATGATTTAGAAACCCCTTTTCAGTACCTTATAGCTTGCATGCCTTAATGGAAATTTTTTCACATTCGATGACAGGTTCACCTCATCGGCCTTTGATTAGATGATTCTGAAAGTGTTCGATTTAAACACATTCATTCATGCTTGTGGATTCTACTATCGTACCTTGAGGGCCATCGTCATTATTGGGGGTTTCTCTCATGCATGTTAACAGTTTACCTCATTGACCGGTAATGAGGTGGTTTCCACCATGTTCGACATCAGAACATATTTTCGCATGGTTATATTCATAAATTGGGTAGATCGAGCTAGAGATGAACACCCTGGGTCACATCTGTTATTATCCAAGTTGCATGGAGTTATTGAGTATTCATGATTGTACACATGATCCTTTCTATACGAATTTTTGCACCCATATCATGGATCCATTGCCATGACTTATTTCAGACGGATGGTTGCGACCATGTCATGGGTTCATGTGTTATTTGTTTCCTATTCAAAGATATGATTTTATGCATGTTTATATCAGAGATGTCACGTATGATATTTTATTTGATTTGGCAGGTCTCCCAGCAGTGTTCCTAGTCCTTGCCTTGGTTCATAAACCATTTGATCCAGCACTCCTTGTTTTTCCTTCATGCTTTAGGGAGCATCTCTTACACAGTAATTTGTCACCCTGTTCACATCTCGTCCTTGATCCTAAAGTACCTTGTGATTCATACTATGCATTATATCCACCTTAGAAGAATACATCAAGATATCCTTTGAAGGCTAAAAGAAAATTGCCTTGAGGAATTTCTAAAGAAGCTTACCTCAAACCCTAAATTTTTTTGTTAATGTTCTTAACCAGTTGTCTGCTCATGCTAATGGTAGGTTGCATGTCCTGTTCTAGCACTATCAGCACCCTTATTATTGGAAAAACTGTGCTGAACCATTTTTTGCAGTGTTTCATCAAATGGAGAAGAAGATTTGTGCACTAGAAGCTTCTAGAACAACGAGCTGGATATGGTTTAGTGGAGATATGGTCGAGCTCTCTCATTTGGATCTCTTGATCCTATTATTAGGGAATTTTCCTTTGAGAATTGGGCCTTCCTCCTTCCTTTATGGATCCCTAACTTCTTCTCCCTTCCTATAAATTGAATCTCATCCTTCCACTATTGGTTGGTCTTACCTAATCATTAATCCTTTGCATCCCTATACTGTGATTATGCTCAATTTTCCATTTGGGAGAAGGATTGCTTGAAGAGTATCAATTTGGACCTAGACATCACCAAAGGGAGGTCTCCAATATCAAGCCCATAATTGTAAGCTTTCTCTTCCATAAATTATTAATACATACGATGTTTCACTTTCCATATTTGTCTAGATATATATGCAAGTAGCCTAATACTCCTTGATCTATTAGGTAGTTTGTATTCGATGTATGTTATGTATCATATCATGTTGTTTGTTGTTGTCTCTCGATCTCCTTCAGGCATTCGAATGTTACAACCAGCGAGGAGCGAGCCTGAAGGATCGTGGATTCAAGGCCCTCACAAAGGACTGGGCAATAACATCAGGGAGAGGAAGGTTCTCTTTATTCCTCTTTAATTTTGAGTACAAGCTAGGAAAGGGTTCGTTAGATAGTCTCGTGCATTTCTAGACCCACTCTAGGGCTACAGAGATCACCTATGTCCACAGATGGGATTGTCTTCAAAACAACGAGCAGAACAAAAGGTTTGAAAAAGATAGAGACAGACCCATCTATCATAGAAAAGAGAAAGGCAAGTGTCAAAGTTGCCAAAAGAACCAAAAAGAAGCAGAAGGTCGATGAGACAAAGGACATAATATTTTTGGTCCTCACTAATGGGGACTTGGATCAGATTGGGGATAGAATCCAAGAGGTGATGGTAGAATCATATATAAAGTTATAGGATCGCTACAGCACGCATCTAACAGGTGTCGAGGAGTGTATAGTAGAATTAAAGATACTGGCACAAACAACTATTACAAGCAAAGGAAAGGATTCGAGAATAAAGACTAGTAGAGCCTACACTTGGGGCACAGATAGTGTTGATACCTTCCGGAGCCCTGCAGTTCAACTCCACTAAGGTATGGCAGTAGGCGAAAGTATGGAATTATATGAACATGAACATCATAGAGTTGTCACTTTAGATATTACATAAGAAGCATCAATAGATTATAGATGAGTTGAAGCAATGTGAAAAAGTCACTTCAAATTTGAACATTCAGGTAGAAAGAGAGCTAGCTTTGTTGAAGCAGCAACTCGACCATGCCTTCCAGGAGAAGGATCGGGCAATACAACAACAACAAAAGCTAAAGGAGGTGGTCTAAGACACATGTTTTGAGGTTCTTAAAATTTATTTCCAAGAAGAATAATCAATGGAGGACAAGGTCGCTAAGCTCGGCCTTGTAGTAAAAGGATATAAGAATAAAATCGACGACGTACAATTTGAATATGAGATAAATATGAGTAAGTTGTAGATGAATCCAAATACACCACAGGAAGTGCGAGAATAGAGGGAGGTCAACTTAAAGGTTGCAGTAGCCTACATCTCCGCAACAGTGGTATATTGTGGGAAGTTGTTCGACGAAAGCTTACATATTTTGACTACACTGCAGGAAGATTCAAATGTTGTAATATTCCCAAATGGGAAAAGCAAGAATATAGTGCAAAATGTTGGAACCAATGTGTAAAACATAATTTAAAAGAAAGAGGACAATATGGAGACCTTTCATATTTTATAACAGCAGCAAAAAATGCATAAGAAATGGCCCATGAGTTACACAACAAGAAAGTACAAGCCTCCAATGAACAAAATCCTCAAGATGAGGTGCTGCAACTATATAGAAAAGCTGGAAGACCCTTACAACGTTATTTTATTAACTTTTCTACAGAAAATTATTATACATCATATCTAGGGCTGATATGTGCCTCAAAAGATATATCTATATCATATCTGAGCACTATACAAGCTCCTTTAAAGAACCCCTTAAGGTTTTTCATCAAAACACCAAATACAAGTTGTAGGTCTGAGATCTAAGACTACAGATCTACTGCAAAATACAGATCTGGAAAGTGTGGTTGATTTGATTTGTTCAATACAATAGCCTCCTCCAATATATCCTCTAAGTGAAAGGAAAATCCCCTTCACTAGAAAATCAGCTCTCCAAATGGTGTGCTAAACTACCCTGCAACTCCTCCTACAGAAATAACGCAGATCTGGAATAAAACTACGTTTTAGGGATAAAGATATGGTTGGCTTGATTTCAAGATCTAAAAACATGCTCAATAGCCTTCAATATTGTCCTCCCAATGGAAAGGAAGCCTCCTCCACTGAAAATAAGCAGTGAAATGGCCTAGATCTAGAGATTTAATCACCACTTGTTGCAACCTGCAAAAAAAACCAAACCCTCAATAGGATTTGTGTTGTAGTTGAAAGAAGAAGCTTGGCCTTAAGCCTGATAGTGGACAATGTAGTACAAACTCTCCCAAGAGGCCTCTCAAGGAAAGAGGTGGGATTCCCGATTAGGAACACCCTATGCTAAACAACACTATATCTCAGCTAAACAGCAAGAGAAAGATATATGTCTAAACAGACCATATATTGAGAAATATAATAAACCAATACATGATCAATATGGCCACCATCCTCTTCCTTAAATAGAATATGAGCTTGCAAACCCTAATCCCCATTCAAAAATATTACTACATTCACATAAAGCATCTCCATCTAAAACTGTGTTGTCCCTCATTGATGATCACTCCTCCATGATAGCGATGTTGATTTGGTCAAGGTTGACCCAGTCAAAGTGATCCAGCGCCTTTTACACCAAGGGTGCTTTAATTAAGCTGCCAGGATTTGTCTCTTTCACATTTGGCATTGATTTATTCATTATTAAGGAGAATTATGGACCTCCTTTTCCCTATTATTATTTAAACAAACCAATAAAACAAAATTGAATATTCCAATTAGCTCATGGCTAATTGGGAATATTATAGTCCTCCCTTCCCAAATGTTTCTTGTCCTCAAGAAACAAACAAGGTGAGTGCTGCAACTCTTTCCCTCCTCCATTAGTGACACCAAAATGTGATAAGCTTCCCTCATAAGCTAAGCGTTCACCAATCCATCCCTCCATGAATTTCTCCTCCAAAGTTCTCATGACATGCAAATAATCCATCCCACAAGGAGACAATAGTTCAAATGAAACAAACATGGTTTGCCCAATGTTCTCCCTGAAACATGTAGCCAATGTTCTCCCTGAAACATGTAGCATAGTGAACATTGAGAATCTATCTCCCATAGGGCACATACCTCCCATCCTCCCACCAAACATTCCCATTAAAGTATAAGTACATCATTAATGTATGGGATCAAAATTAAATACATACAAACAAAAATTTGTGCATGTGGAGGTGGGTCATAGTCCCACATGTGGAACCAGCGCAATAAATCTCCTGACTACATCATATCATGATGTGGTAAGTGGTTTCCCCACCACTTACTTTCTTCCCAAGTCATCTCACCATGGCTAAAAGTCTGAGATATGTTTGGTGCTTTTGTAATGCACCCACAATTATACAAAATCTCCCTTTGATCTCCAAGGGAGTGGCCATGTTCAGAATTTTTTGTGGCCCAAAGTTGGCCATGAAGTTTATATGGTATAGTACTCCTTCTTGGAGCTATGGCCTACATATATATGGTGAAAGAATGCAAATAATAATCAAATGAAACATTAGTTACACAATCATGTTCTTCACCAACATTTCTCCTCATACAAATGGAGTGGTGCATAGATCTATCTCCTCTCATTCCAAAAGAGGAAAGATGTGGCTGAATTAACTCCTTCATAGAGTTATGTTTCTCTCCCAAATCTACATGTTTCATGCATATTTGAAAATGCTGATATAGTTCCTCTTCAAAGCCCTTCCAAGTATATCTTCTTATATAATGTTGTAGAATCTCATGGAATATGTGTGGCTGAAAAAGAACTCTTTATAGGCCCTTTGTAGCAACTTCTCCTTGAGCTTGGAGGTTCTATATAAGAAGATCCTACCATGATAGTAGATGACTCCTTTTTGGACTGAGTATCCCTCTTCATGTAGCTTGTCATCAAGTATCATGCATGTGAAAAGATCCTTGGAATAATCCACCAACAGTTGGGATTTCCAATATGGATCAATATCCCATAGTGACAGCGCTGATGATCTATCATAAAGAAAATATTTCATATGGCTTCTCTCCTCCTTGACATTTCCCATGCCAAATTTACATGTTGGAAGGTCATTCCTTCCATTTTTCTTCTTCCACAGCACAGAATCTGAAATGAGAGTGGGTAATGATGATGTTGGGAGAATTTCTCCCTCCTCCTTGAGCCTATCCAAGAATCCCAATGTTGTATCATGATCTTCTAATGCTCCCATCCCTCCTGGATCTATGCTTGGAGCATCATGTTGTGAGACATCTCTCACAAAATCTGAATCAGGTGGCCTCCCAAGTGGTTCGCCACTAAATAATAGTGTCCCATGCACCAATCTCATAACCATAATACATGGGACTGTAAGATCCTTGCTTCCACTGCGCAAATCCATCTCCAACTTATGTGTGGAATTTTTATGTGAGGGATACGTGTGCATGACTTTGATCATTTGAGTTTTTCCACTCTTTCTATCCACCCATTCCATCTGCAAAGTCTCCCAATCAGTGGTGACTTTCCCCAAAGTAATGAACCATTGAACACCCAATATCACATTGGTGTCAGGTATGTCAACCACAAAGAAGTGATCAGTCAATGTATATGTCCCCATGGTGACTAATAATGATGCAACATAATGCATGCATTGCATAGTTCTATCTCTTGGGACCAAAACAGAAAATCCCTCAAAAGAATCAGTGGGTATTTCCCTCCTTTGTACTATTTGGGCATCAATAAAATTGTGGGTAGCCCCATTACCAACCAAAACATAAACTCTCTTATTCAATATGGAACCTTGAACCCTTAAGTTCAAGTACTTTGGTACTCCTCTCAATGATGCAAGAGCCCCTCCAGTAGGGGAAAACCCTCCATTCCCATCTCCTGATGGTTGTGGTTCATCTCCTGTAGTGACAGCGTTGTTACCTATTCTTGTTTCATCTTATTCTTCCTCCTCATCATCTGAGAATACCTCTATGTAATGTGCTTTTCTAGCTGCACATCTATGTCCCGGTGCCCAAGCTTCTTGGCAAGTGAAGCAAATATTCCTTCTCCTCAAATCTCTTTAGACATCATCATCAAAAAAAAAAATCGTATTGACTCTCCTTTGAAGGAGGAGCCTTCTCTTCTTTTCCCTTTGATGGAAAAGAGGGCTTATTCTGAAATGTTGCATTCGCTTTTGGCAAGGCATATTGAAGGTCTCTAGCCCTTTTAATGGCATATTTTAGGGTAGTGGGCTTGGTAGACTTAACCAACCCATGAATAGGTTCATCTAACCCATCAATGAACATATACACCCTTCTTGTTGCAGATAAATCAGGAACCATAACATAAAGTCTTAAGAATTTAGAAATATAAGTTTATGGATTACCTGATTGTTTTAGCTTTGCAAGCCCCATGAATGGTGCTTCAGGATCTCTTCTATCAAATCTTTCCACCAGCCTTCTAGTGAACTCTAAATATGCAGTTACATTGGCATGACCCAATGTAGACAAGCCATGGAACCACCAGTCATGTGCTTCACCCTCAAGGTGCAGTGCTGCAATCTTAATGGCCTCCATTTCTGGAACTTTGTTCAACTGAAAGTAGATTTCAAGTTTCTCTACCCATTATTTGGCAGTGCACTTGGATGACCCATCAAATTTGGGTAAAAAAATCTGCCCATAGTGTGGTGTCGACCATGATTCTGAATGAATTCACCACTTCTATGTTGATGCCTTGGTCTTTTATTGTCCTTTATTTGACAAAACTCATGAAAAATCAAGTGGTTCTTGAATCTCTAAGTTTGAGATTCATACTTCATAAATATTCTTCAAGGGATTCTTGCTCTTGAAACCCTTCATTTCCCACAGCCAAAAATGTAGGCATAGTAGAGCATTGGGAAACTTGTGGTTGATGCACTGGTTGATCATTATAGTGATGAGACATGCCAGAGCCTTCACCATGATGAAATACTTTAGGGGATTCATTGAATCTATCCATTTTCATCTCATTGATCTCTCTAGCAATGTCTTTCATGGCTCTAACAAGGATCTTAGGGAACTTCTTCTCTTCAGCTTCACCTCCAGATAAAGGGGTTTTACCCTTCTCTTCTTGTCATTTGTATAATCAAATTTTCCATGTCTTATTCTTTGATACCTATTCTCTCTATCATTAAGATGTTCTCCTTATTTATATGACATATTGGCTTTTCAATATGCACAGGTTGTGCCAAGATTATGCTCTAATACCACTGTAATATTCCCAAATGGGAAAAGCAGAAATATAGTGAAAAATGTTGGAACCAATGTGTAAAAAATCATTTAAAAGCAAGAGGCCAATATGGAGACCTTTCATATGTTATAACATCATCAAAATATGCATAATAAATGGCCCATGACTTATACAACAAGAAAGTACAAGCCTCCAATGAACAAAATCCTCAAGATGAGGTGCTGCAATTATATAGAAAAGTTGGAAGACCCTTACAGCGTTATTTTATTAGCTCTACTACAGAAAATGATTATAAATCAGATCTAGGGCTGATATGTGCCTAAAACGATAGATCTATATCAAATCTGAGCACTATACAAGCTCATTTAAATAACCCCTTAAGGGTTTTCAGCAAGACACCAAATACAAGTTGTAGATCTGAGATCTAACACTACAAATCTACTGCAAAATACAGATCTGGAAAGTGTGGCTAATATAATTTTTTCAATAAAATAGCCTCCTCCAATAGATCCTCTAAGTAATGGAAGATCCCGTTCACTAGAAAATCAACTCTCCAAATAGTGTGCTAAACCACCCTGCAACTCCTCTGTAATATTCCCAAATGGGGAATGCAACAATACAATGCAAAAAGATAGGAAAATAACACAGATCATCTTTTATAAAGCAGGAGGCCAATATGGAGACCTTTCATTTGTTATTACAACAAAAAAATGTATGTAAAAAGTGGCCCATAAGTTGCATAACAAGAAAAGATAGCCTCCAATGAAAGAAATCCTTCAAAATAAGGTGCTACAACCATATATTAAGATTGAAAAAGCCTTACAATGTTATTTTATTGGTTGTGCAACAGATGTATATTAAACATCATATCTAGAGAAAATATGTGCATAAAAAGTTAGATCTATATCAGATCCATGCACTATACAACATGGAAAATTTTAGGGGCTAATATTCACAGGTGGGCTAATTTTCAATGGTTTTTCCAAAAAAAATATTCGCCAATTTACATTTTTTTCTAAAAGTTATTCACCCAAATTTTATAGTATAAAATTATGTTATCCTAAAAATAGCCAAAAAATTATAGAGACTATATATAGTCATTAGAAATTTGGATATCTTTAAAAAAATATCAGCAAAAAGTTTACAGTTTGCAAATTGGGGACTCGTAAGATTTGCCAAGGTTTCTAAACTTTAAGATAATTTTCCATCCTTAAAATTTTCCCTGCTATACAAGCTCCTCTAATGAACCCCCTTGGGGCTTTCAGCAAAACACCATGTACAAGTTATAGATCTGAGATCTAAGACTACAGAGATACTAAAATATTCAGATATAGAAAGTGAATCTGATCTAGTATAAACAATAGAATGACCTCCTCCCAAAGTGAAGGGAAAATCCCCAACACTAGGAAAATCACTCTCAAAATGATGTGCTGAAACACCCTGCAACTACACCTAAAGAAATAACACAGATCTGGATCTATACTGCGTTGTAGGGGTCAAAATATAGTTGGCCTGCTGCCAAGATATGAAAATGAGGCTCAAGCCCTCCAACCCTATCCTCCCAATGAAGTAGAACCATCCTCCACTGAAAAGAAGCACTGAAATAGACTAGATCTGAAAGATCTAATCTCCACTTGCTGCATCTTGCAAAAACAACCAAACCCTCAATAGGATCTATGTTGCAGTTGAAAGAAGAAGCTTGGCCCTAACCCAGATAGTGAACAATGCAATACAAACTCTCCCAATAGCTACTCAATGGGAAGAGGTGGGATTCTCGATCAGGAACACCCAATGCTAAACAGAATTCAATCTCAGCTAAACACAAAGAGAAAGATATATGTCTAAATAGAAAATATATTCAGAAATATGATAATCATCAACCACCTTCTAATGTTTCCATCCTCTTCCTTTTATAATTTAAGAGCTTGCAAACCCTAAACCACTTCCAATGATATCAATTCTTTCACACAAGGCATCTCCATCTAAAACTGCGTTGTGCCTCATTGATGCCCATTCCTCCATGACAGCGTTGTAGATTTGGTCAAGGTTGACCCAGTCAAAATGTCCAGCCCCTTTCACACCTAAGGGTGCTTGATTTAACAGCCAAGATTTATCCTTTTCACATTTGGCATTGATTTATTCATTATTAAGGAGTATTATGGACCTCCTTTGCTCTTTTATTCTTTAAACAAAGTAATAAAACAAAAATGAATATTCCAATTATCCCATGACTAATTGGGAATATTACAGTCCTCCCCTCCCAATTTTTTCTTGTCCTCAATTAACTGATAAGGTAAGTGTTGCAACTCTTCTCCTCCTCCATTGGTGACACCAACATGTGATAAGATTCCTCCATAAGCTAAGTGTTCACTAATCCATCCCTCCATGAATTTCTCCTCCAAAGTTCTCATGAGATGTAAATAATCCATCCCATAAGGAGACAATAGCTCAAATGAAACAAAAATGGTTTTCCCAATGTTCTCCCTGAAACATGTAGCATAATATACATGGAGAATCTCCATCCCATAGGGCACATACATACCTCCCATCCTCCCTCCATACATCCCCATAAAAAGTAAAAGTACATCATCCATGTATGGGATCAAAACTACATACATACAAACAGAAATTTGTGCATATGGAGGTGGGGCATAGTCCCACATGTGGAACCAGCGCAGTGCATCTCCTGATTGCATTAGATCAAGATGTGGTAAGTGGTTTCCCCACCACTTACTTTTTTCCCATGTCATATCACTATGGCTAAAAGTGTGAGATATATTTGGTGCTAGGAATGCACCCATCATGAAACAAAATCTCCCTTTTTCCTCCAAGGGAGTAGCCATGTTCAGAAATTTTTGGGGCCCAAAGTTGGCCATGAAGTTTATAAGGTACAATACTCCTCCTTGGAGTTATGACCTGCATATGCATGGTGAAAGAATGCAAACAATAATCAAATAAAGCATTATTTACATGAGCATATTCTTCACCAAAATTCCTCCTTAAACATATGGAGTGGTGCATAGATCTATCCCCTTCCTCAAAAAGAGAGATATATGGCTGAATTAACTCCTTTATAGAGTTATGTTTCTGCCCCATCTCCACATGGTACATGCATCTTTGAAAATGATGATATACTTCTCCTTCAAAGCAAGTGTAGCTTCTCATGATGATGTTGTAGAATCTCATGGAATATGTGTGGTTGAAACAGAACTCTTCATAGGCCCTTTGTATCAACTTCTCCTTGAGCTTGGAGGCTCTGGACAAGAAGATCCTACCATGATAATAGATGACTCCTTCTTGGACTAAATAGCCCTCCTCGTGCAACTGGTCATCAAGTATCATGCATGTATAAATATCCTTGGAATAATCCACCAACATTTGGGATTTCCAATATGGATCACTCCCCCATAATGACAGCGTTGATGATCTATAAATAGAAATGTCTGTCATATGGATGCTTTCCTCCTTGACATCTCCCATGTAAAAGGTACATGTTGGAAGGTCATTCCTTCCATTCTTCTCCTCCCACAGCATAGAATCTGAAATGAGAGTGGGTGATGATGATATTGGGAGAAGATCTCCCTCCTCCTTGAGCCTACCCAAGACTCCTAGCATTGTATCATTGTCTTCCAATGCTCCCATCCCTCCTGGATCTATGCTTTGAGCAACATGTTGTGAGACACCTCCCACAAAATCTGAATCAGGTGGCCTCCCAAGTGGCCACTAGATAATAGTGTCCCATGCAGTAACCTCATGAGCATGATAGATGGGACTGTAAGGTCCTTGCTTCCACTGCGCAAACCCATCTTTGTTTTCTATGTGGAAGTTGTATGTGAGGGATATGTATGCATGCCTTTGATCATTTGAATCTCACCACTCTTCTTATCCACCCATTCCATTTGCAAATCCTCCCAATCATCGGTGACTTTCCCCAATGTAATCAGCCATTGAACACCCAATATCACATTGGTGTCAGGTATGTCAACCAAAAATAAGTGATCAATAAATGTATAAGTCCCCATGGTGACTGATAAGGATGGTAAATAATGCATGCATTGCATTTTTCTATCTCCTAGGACCAAAATAGAGATTCCCTCAAATGCATCAGTGGGTATTTCCCTCCTTTGCACTAGTTGTTCATCAATGAAATTGTGGGTAGCCCCACTATCAATCAAAATAGAAACCCTCTAATAGAAGTTGGAACCTTGAACTCTTAAGTTCAAGTGCTTAGGTACTCCTCTCAAAGATGCAAGAGCCCCTCCAATAGGAGGAAATGCTCCATTACCATCTCCTGATGGTGTTGGCTCTCCTCCTGCAGTGTTAGCACTGTGACCTCTTCTAGGTTCATCTTCTTCTTCCTCCTCATCATCTGAGAAGACCTCTATGTAATGTTATTTTCCAGCTGCACATTTATGTCCAGGTACCCATGATTCTTGGCAAGTGAAGAAAATCTTCCTTCTTCTTAGATCTCTCTGGACATCATCATCAAGAGGTTTCTTGTATGAGCTCTCCTTTGAAGGAGCAGCCTTTTCTTCCTTTCCCTTTGAAGGAAAAGAGGGCTTATGCTGAGAAGTTGTCTTTGACTTTGGCAAGGAAACTTGAAGGTCTCTAGCCCTTTCAATATCATTATGTAGGTTAGTGGGTTTGGTAGATTTAACCAACCCATGAATAGGTTCATCTAAACCATCAATGAACATGTACACCCTTCCTGCTGCAGAAAAATCAGGAACCATAACAGAAAGTCTTAAAAATTCAGAGATGTAAGTTTATGTATTACCTAATTGTTTCAACTTTGCAAGGCTCATGAATGGTGCCTCTGGATCTCTTCTATCAAATCTTTCCACCAACCTTCTAGTGAACTCTAAATAAGTAGTCACATTGGCATGACCCAATGTAGACAAGCCATGGAACCACCAGTCATGTGCTTCACCTTCAAGGTGCAGCGTTGCAATATTGATAGCCTCCATCTCTGGAACCTTATTCAACTGAAAGTAGATGTCAAGTTTTTCTACCCAATATTTGGCAGAACACCTGGATGACCCATCAAAATTGGGTAAGAAGAATCTACCCATAGTGTAGTGTCGATCATGATTCTGGATGAATCCACCACCTCTATGATGATGAATTGGTATTATATTGTCCTTTATTTGAAAAAACTCCTGAAAACTCAAGTGATCTTTGAATCTCTGATTTTGAGACTCATATTCTTCAAAATACTCCTCAAGGGATTCATGCTCTTGAAACCCTTCATTTCCCACAGCCAAAAATGTAGGCATGGTAGAGCGTTGGGAAACTTTTAGTTGATGCACTGGTTGATCATTCCAGTGATGAGAAATGCCAAAGCCTTCTCCAAGATGAAATCCTTTAGGGGATTCCTTGATTCTTTCCATTCTCATCTCTTTGATCTCTCTAGCAAGGTCTTGCATGGCTCTAGGAAGGATATTAGGGAAATCCTTCTCTTCATCTTCACCTCCAGATAAAGAGGCTTTACCCTTGTCTTCATTATCATTTTTGTAATCAAACTTTATGTGCCTTCTCTTCTGATATATTTTCTCTTTGTCAGAAAGAGGCTCTCCTTCTTCAAAAGACATATTGGCTTTTTAGAAAGCACAGGATGTGCCAATATGATTCTCTGATACCACTGTAATATTCCCAAATTGGGAATGCAGCTTGACAATGCAGAAATATAGGAAAATAATGCAAATCATATTTTATAAAGCAAGAGGAAAATATGAATACCTTTCATTTGTTATTACAACAGAAAAATGTATGTAAAGTGGCCCATAAGATGCATAACAAGAAAAGATAGCCTCCAATGAAAGAAATCCCTCAAAATGAGGTGTTGCAACCATATATTAAGACTGAAAAAGCCTTACAGCATTATTTTATTGGCTCTGCAACAGTTTTATATTACACATCAGATCTAAAGAAAATATTTGCATAAAAATTTACATCTATATCAGATCCATGCACTATACAAGCTCCTCTAATGAACCCCCTTGGGGTTTTCAACAAAACACCATGTACAAGTTGTAGATCTGAGATCTAAGATTACAAATCTACTGAAATATTCATATCTCTAAAGTGGATCTGATCTAATATAAACAATATAATGACCTCCTCCAATAGATCTCCAAAGTGAAGGGCAGATCCCCAACACTAGGAAAATCACTCTCCAAATGATGTGCTGAAACACCCTGCAAATGCACCTATAGAAATAACACATATCTGGATCTATAATATGCTTTAGGGGTCAAAATATAGTTGGCCTGCTACAAATATATGAAAATGAGGCTCAATCCCTCCAATCCTGTCCTCCCAATGAAGTAGAACCCTCCTCCACTGAAAAGAAGCACTGAAATGAACTAGATCTAAAAGATCTAATCTCCACTTGCTGCAGCTTGAAAAAACAACCAAACCCTCAATAGGATATGCGTTGAATTTGAAAGAAGAATATTGGCCCTAAGCCAGATAGTGGACAATGAAATACAAACTCTCCCAAGAGCTACTCAATGGGAAGAGGTGGCATTCCCGATCAGGAACACCCAATGCTAAATAGCATTCAATCTCAGCTAAACAACAAGAGAAAGATATGTGTCTAAAAAGACAATATATTTAGAAATATGATAATCATCAACCACCTTCTAATGTTTCCATCCTCTTCCTTTTATAAGTTAAGAGCTTGCAAGCCTTAAACCACTTCCAATGAGATCACTTCTTTCACACAAGGCATCTCCATCTAAAACTGCATTGTGCCTCATTGATGGCCACTCCTCCAAGACAGTGATGTAGATTTGGTCAAGGTTGACCCAGTCAAAATGTCCAACCCCTTTCACACCTAAGGGTGCTTGATTTAACAGCCAATATTTAGCCTTTTCACATTTGGCATTGATTTATTCATTATTAAGGAGTATTACAGACCTCCTTTGCTCTTTTATTCTTTAAACAAAGTAATAAAACAAAAATGAATATTCCAATTAGCCCATGACTAATTGGGAATATTAAATCCTCCTACAGAAATAACGCAGATTTGGAAGAAAAATGCGCTGTAGGGATAAAGATATGGTTGGCCTGATGCCAAGGTCTGAAAATATTCTCAATAGCCTTCAATATTTTCCACCCAGCGGAAAGGAAGCCTCCTCCACTGAAAATAAGCAATGAAATGGCCTAGATCTAGAAATTTAATCACCACTTGCTGCAACCTGCAAAAACAACCAAACCCTCAACAGGATTTGCATTGTAGTTGGAAGAAGAAGCTCGGCCTTAAGCCTGATAATGGACAATGTAGTACAAACTCTCCCAGGAGGCCTCTCAAGGAAAGAGGTGGGATTTCCAATCAGGAACGCCATGTGCTAAAAAGTAAGAGAAAGATATATGTCTAAATAGACCATATATTTAGAAATATAATAAACCCATACATGATCAATATGGCTGCCATCCTCTTCCTTAAATAGAATATGAGCTTGCAAACCCGAAGTCCCATGCAAAAACATCACTACATTCACACAAATCATCTCCATCTAAAATTGTGTTGTCCCTCATTGATGACCACTCCTCCATGACAACGTTGTTGATTTGTTAGAGGTTGACCCAGTCAAAGTGATCCAACCCCTTTTACACCAAAGGTGCTTTAATTAAGCTGCCAATATTTGTCTCTTTCACATTTGGCATTGATTTATTCATTATTAAGGAGAATTATGGACCTCCTTTGCCCTCTTATTCTTTAAACAAATCAATAAAACAAAATTGAATATTCCAATTAGCTCATGGCTAATTGGGAATATTAAAAATGTGCAGAAGCTACAATAGAACATTTAGCAGAAGCAACAATAGTTAGAGGATATTTGGGCAACTATGAAGACCATGCCAATCTCATAGAAGCTCGCAAATTTCCATAAGGGAAATACCCTCTAGAAGAAGATATAGCAGCTGAGGAAGGAAGAACATATTCTGACAAAGAGACCTTAACCATGGAAGGATGAGGTGCTACATCTATCTCAAGCAGTGGACAAGAAGCTTCAAGAGCTTCAACAGAAAGAGGAGGCAGTGATTCACAAGGCCACGGAACCGGTGATAGAAGCACTGTGGGAGGAAGTGTATGGAGAAGAAAAGCATATCACATACATTCTGCAGCAGCTCAATAGAACCTAAGATAACATTACATAAAATATCAGAGGCAAATCATCTGAGTGACTTGGGATGAGTCACATGTGAGTGTAGGGGGCCTGTTGGGCGCAACCCAACTTGTCCTTGATTTTGGAAAAAACTCCACATTTTTTGAAGTGGAGTGCATAGTGGAGCACAGTTTAAGGAATTAAATATACCGCGTAGTGTTGAAGCCCCTCATTTTTGTAAAAAAACACATTTTTGTAAAGGATCAATGGTTTTGGGAACATAGTTGTTTGTTTTAGGGAGTCCATGGTATTTGGACCATGGTATTTTTTACGATGTAATCATATGATGTAATAGTATATATAGGGTTGAAATTCTATGTTTAGACACACATAGAGAGAGAGAGATATGGGTGAATCATTGTGATCTGTATTTTTTAGCGAAGAGAAGGCTCTACAGCTGAGTGCGCAAAGGCCTAGTGGAGAGTTTGTAGCTTAGTGTGCTGAAATATTACATCTTAGTGTGCAGGTTGAGAATTGATTATATTCAAATATTCATTATAATAACAAGAAGTTTCATGGACGACATTTTGGTGTTCTTGTGTGATTTATGTGTATATTTTCTTATTATCTGTTATAGAACAGAATTATTTGGATTCATTGGTCTCACATGTTTATATGGTCAATTCAAAGTTGTTTTAGTCGTCTATTTATCATACATATCTAATCGAGTCCATTGCAGTCAAAGTTCTGATGGTTATAAGGTATGGTCATTTGAAACATCCTACATCTTTATCCCTTATTCTTGTGTACCCTTACTTCCCTATTTCCTAACCTTTTTTCCAATTTCACTTGCATTCATATTCCTTCATAAACAACTTACATATTATACCCTTCCCACATACCATTTACCTATCATTCATATTACATTTTTTTATTCCCCCCCTTTTCATTCTAGACCCATCCCCCATAATAACGCCACCATTCCCCATACTCCTATCATACATCACCCTCATGCATAATACACAACTCTCATACCTAAGAGATATCATACCCCTTGTACTTTGATCATTTCCCATACTTTTATACTCCTATAAAATCAAATGGAGTGCTCCAAGTAATCATTTAAAATCACTGCGCTACATGAGAGGGTTAATTCAAATTATGATCCTGCCTAAATCTCACGCGTCGCGCATTCATGCTAATTCTGTGTTAACCATTGGTCATAGCATCAATCCGAGAAGCTATAGATAGATACCAGCTAGCACTTGGTGATAAACAAGTTTGCACCCTCTGTATAAAATTTGTTGTGCAACAATGCTACTTATATCGTTTTTTGCAAAGTGTTGCGTAGCCACTATGCAACGATCCTCTAGCACTCTGCAAGACGTCAACACGGATTTTCACCTTCACCTAAGTCTGAGGTAGAAATTCTTTGTGCCTTAATCCTAGTTTTTTCTTTTAAGCATGGGTCTTGGTCAAATTAATTGTGTTAATCCATTGCTTCCATAGCGATGTGCAAACTTTATTTTAAGCCAACTTAAGCCCAGAAATCAACCTCTAGATTTAAGGTGGAATGTGAATGTTGTCATGATTTGAAAGGTTTTGGGTAAATATTTGTAGGTCATTTAATTGCTAGAATTCCTTGTGTATACACCAGTACACTCTCTGTCTTCCATTACGCAGTGGGTTGAGA
Organism: Pinus albicaulis; assembly: GCA_034641835.2. Lineage (NCBI taxonomy): Eukaryota > Viridiplantae > Streptophyta > Pinopsida > Pinales > Pinaceae > Pinus > Pinus albicaulis. Next base: position 142,182,379 of record CM076570.1, read on the forward strand.
GCTAGATTTTTGGGCAACTGTATTGTTAGGTGTGTTGTACACAATAGTTTGTTGTTGTCCTTCTGAATTTTCCACGAGGCCAAAAACATGTCCCATTGCATTGCTTAGACAGATGGATCCCACTGCTAATAAGAAGGGAGGAGAGATGGTGTGAGTTGAACCTAAAAGCCTTGAGCTAATCAACTCCAACCCAACAATCAGAGTAGATTTTGAAAGCATAGGGTGTATTTCATTTTGTGGGAGGATACAAGAAATTGGTCACCATGTGCAACTTGCCAGCATGTTTGCATTGAATTTTAAGGAGGAAAAAGTTAAATTAAGAAAGCTGAAGCTTGGAATTTCATAACATTTTATCTCTAATGACACAACTATCCCTAAAAATGGAGAAAAGTGGTTTAAAGGTGAAGACTTGGATGGATCATTTTTTCAAGGAGTTTGTGAAACCATAGTTCAAGGACAAGTTTGACACGACCTTTCCTAGCATATACCTCAAGATCCATTACAGTTAGCTCCTCAAAGTTATCTAGAGGTATTTTACCTATGAGGGGAGGTTTAGTAAATTCTACCAATACCACATTAGACTCCTTATGTACTTCACTGCCAAGAAGACTATGAATCTTCCATATTATTTATTCAAAAGCCTAGGGAGAATGGCTGAGAAAGGACAATCACATGCCTAGGTTATTTCATTTTTCCTTGATCAAAATGTTAATGTTGCACAACCTTAAAAGGAGAAAAATTTCATGGCAGAGCTTCTTGTCTGATTTGGGTCTCCCACCCCAAGCAGATAGTTCACCTATGGATATTTGTGAAGAAAAGGAAGAACCCAAAACTGAGCCAGTGCTCAAGACAACAACAAAGAAAGTGATTCAAGGAAAAAAATGAGTAGAAAAGGAAAGGAGAAGATTCAAACAAAAAATATTTAGATAGCAGAGTTTCAGATAGTAGAGGCAGTCTAAATAGTAGAGAAATAGACACAGTTTCTATTAACACCTAGAACCAGGTTGAGGACTAAGATATTCATTGAGGAGCCAACTCCTCAGCAAGTTCTTGCCATTCTAGAAGATAGGAAAGAGGGGGATATAGAGTAGGCACAAACTGTTTAGATAGAGGAAGAAAATCCTGAGGTTTCTAAATTGAAGGATGTTCTTGCTAAGGAACAACTCAAGATTGCCTTCTTGAAGAGGCGGAACAAAGAACTTAGGCATACATCCTCACAGGTGGCCCAACAAAAGGAGGAATAAAAAGAACCTCCTAAGCTTATTGCATTGGAGAAGCGAAATTAAGTCGTAGATGTTAGGTAAGTGAAGGAGCCCAATACTAAACCTAGGAGGCTTGTAACAAGAGAAACAAAGCCTAAGTCAGGGTGGGTGGAACAGATGAAGCAGATAGCTTAATCACCAGACAGACTTGATTTTGATCATTGGAGAGAATATCAAAGCTACATGGAAGAGCTTAAATAATTCCAAATGCAAGTGATGCAAATATCTCAGGATAATGAAGACATTAAGAAATTTGTACCAATTGTGGATGTTGACAAAGAAATAATTGAAGCCTCTAAGGCACTTAATAGAGCAAAGGTGTTCCTCAAATGGTCCCTCCCTGCAAGAAGACAAGTGAGGAATCTCTACACTAGAAATCTAGTGCTAAGGAGGAGACTAAGGATTATGAAACAGAAATTTTCAAAGGCCTGGAGGTTAGTGAAAAAATATAGATAGGCAGCTCGAATACCTGCATCTGAGACTATACCTAGGCCAAGGCCTAAACCATGGTCAGAGCCACAGTCAATTAAATCACCATTGGTTAAATAAGTTGACACATCTTGTAAGGACATTAAGGCATCTCCCAACAATCCCTCATCTAGTAAGAGAAGAAGGAGGTGACGGTATTGTTGATTATTTCTAGAACGATTTTTTTGCTGAAGTTTCTATTGTTACGCAATAGGGGGTTTTTTTCATGTTTTTATAGAAGTTATATGGATATTTTTCATTCTGAAGGTTGTTTATGCATAAAAATGTATTAATGAAGTAGTTGTAATTAGTTTGTTATATCCAAGGCGGGAAGAAAGTTTCAAACTGAACTTTAAAATTTTGTTGCGCAGGTGTTGCGCAACTCCTGCGCACATGCTACACACAGGTGGTATGGACTTTTTTTGGGTTTCCAGTTTTTAGATAATGGATGGAGGTATCCAGGTCCTATTTATATATCTACTCAATGCCCAATAATCAGCTATATCTCCTTCACCACACAGGAAAGTGTGCCAACATGGAGATGTTGCGTAGTTGTTGCGCAACACAACATAAAGTGTTGTTTCCATCTTTAGCTTCAGTCCGAGGTATTTTTGGATATCATGATAAGATCTTTGAGATAGGAATATCATTTAGATACATTAAATAGATAGGCAAAAATTATTATTTTATTTTTTTTCCTAAAGAGACAGAGATGATGTTTAGGATTACTTTTATATAATTTTTTATGCCAAAAAATAGTATATTTCTGAATTTGTGTGTGATTCGATCCTCTGGATGGATTGAAGAGATACAATGTAGTTGGTAAAAAGATATTTTATGTTGTAAGTCTATTTAAGATCATAATAACAATGAAGTAGGTTGGTTTTTGTGGATTGATCGAATTAAGCCTTGGTGTATCCATTTTCTATTTTGTAATAAAATTTACTAAGTGCCATTTTTTTCCTATTAGTGTTAGATATCCCCTTGGTATTTTCTTGAAAATTATTTTTTTCTCCTGTGAACTTGTTATTATAAACGTTCTATTTCAGTCTTTTAAAATTTTTACTACAACAATTTTTCTAGAATTCATCCTGGATGCTCTAGATAGTTGTGGTTTTTTGTTTCATATATAATGGAAATTATTATTCCTTTGTCATTTTATTCATCTAAATACTTAGTTAGAATACTTTGTAGCGAAATTCTAATGTGCTTTGTTACTTTGACTGGATATAGTTATGTATTTCTCTTCTTTCCATTATACTAAAACGGTGTCAATTTGAAAGATGTACCTATCCAGCCTCTATTTCAGTAATTGGCTTATATATGCACTTGTGCATTGAGTTAATGATTTAAATTATGTCCCTGGTTTCATACTCCAAATTCCATTCCCTTTTTCGATTGTCCAACAATTCTCATTAAATTTTAAGTGCCCTTTATAGATGTAGTCTTTATAAGTCATTGATCTTTTAGTATTCATTATCTTTAGACTTTTAGTGAGGGAGACCCCTTTAGTTAGAAAGGAATATTTTCTACCCAAAAGAGGCTTGTGGTTACTTTTGTAGCCCTTTTTTCAACCTAAAGGGATTTACATAATGCTAATATAGTGGCACTGCTGCTGAGGATAAAACGTCAAAATTTCCCCCAGGAAAAGTTGAAAATTTTATAGAAAATCCCCTTGAAATTGTGTTGTGATCGGGTGCATGCAGACTTGGGTGAGGAAATCTGGCTTCTGAAAGGTATACTAGGCAAAACCCTGACCCTAATCCTCCAGATATTGTTTGTAATCCTAAAAATTTGTTAAGAAATAATAAAATTCCCAAAGAAACTCAATCTACCAACATTCCTATTGAAAGATCCTACTATCTACCTGAGGATTTATTCACTATAGAAGATCTTGAGTTTGACTTGATTTTCGAAAGTTCCCCATTCAGGACCAAATCTGAAACCGTTACCTCCAAGATTTTTGTAGATGAATATGTGTTAAGACCTTATATCCTACCTGCAATATCTGATGTCGTTCAATTTGATAAAGGTGTATTGGTTCAGTCACAATAATTTGAAATTCCGGTGGATAAATTGTAGCCCACTATTGAAAAATCATTTAATTTCCAACATGTTGTCTTTATTCCAATTGCTTCTCATGTTTCACTTGTTGTCCTAGTGATCCGGATTTATGCAAGAATGCAATAAAATACAGAAATAAACATAAACATAGAGATTTAGCATAAATAACACTTCATTTCATTAATGTCAAATAACCGAAATATGCTTACAGATAGAATGGACATAAACTGGCTAGGGCAATGATAGATTATCTCTGAGAAGAGATGTGGCAGCTACATGCCTTTGAATTGTGTTACAATGAGGCTCTAAGGAATATCTATTATCGAGAAACAATGTAAAATACTAAACATCTTAAAATCTAACCCTAGGAGATGAAACGCCGAATTATGGGCCTTGTTGGGGTAAATTGGTACATCAATTTCCCGAGGTTGTAACTTTGGCATACGATATTTGTTTGACATGCATGATACTTCATTAGAAATATGTATCTGAGGAATATAATTTTTTACAATAAATGTTAAGCTAAAATTTCACATTTTCTGTTGATGATTTTCCAAAAAAATGTCATTTAGGGCCTCAAAATGGCTCTAGAAGTTTAGGACCCGGAAAACTGCCAAAAATAGTAAATTGTGTTACAATTAAGGAAACTGAAAATCTCAAAGAAAAAATGGTGGGGGTCCAAGTGGAATATACGGGTGGACACCAATACCCACCTGGATCATTCCTCCCCCCTTAGGAAGAAATGGTCCCCATTACGTGGAGTTCCTCGATGAGATGAGGAAACTTCTACTGAATTGGGTCCCTGGTGAGCCACTTGCCCTCGTGAAGGAGTTGGCATGCTTTGACAACCTGATGTATTTGGATCATCTATTTTAGGGTGTCCTTGATATGTGTGTCCATGATTCAATCATGTGTGGCTTGTTCCATGCAGTTTGGGTTTAACTTTTTTGGTGTGAGTTGTTTTTCAATGTCCGATGTGTCCATTAATGGTGGAAAGTATGGTTGAAGGCGATCCACATTGAACACTGAGTGTCGCCCAAGGAATTGGGGAATGCAGCTCAAAAAAATTGTATCCCACATCCTTGATAATGGTTTAACGCCCATATCAAAGTGGTATGAGCTTCTGATGAGCTCTGGTTAGGCGTTCTTTCCGCAAATTCAACAAAAATTTGTCGACCACCTGGAACTTGTGTGGCACCCAATGTTGATCATGTAGTTGCGTGTAGTTGGAATTGGATTTCTCCAAGATATTGTGGATCTGCTGGTGGACATTATGGATGCGTTCAATAAATTTGGTTTCTTTATCACCCTCATATAGTAAATCTGAGGAGCTTGGCCTGATGTGCCCTTTCTGCAACAACTCTTGGATCTTCCTCTTGATTTCAATATTCTCCAGAACATAACATCGATATCTCGGCCCATTAGGCAGTGACGCACATGGGGTCACATCAATGGAGTGCTTGACCTGACAGTGTAGAGGAATCCCTATGGGTGAGGAGAAAATTTCCATGTATTTCTCCATGACTTTCTCCATCTGTTGTTGTCGCGCAAGGGAGCCTTATTTGGAGGATGCAACCACAATATTCTTCTTTCCCTGTAGGCAAATCATAATGAAAAAAAAATTCCTAGTTTGGAAAAAAATCTTACTACATTTATTTGTAGTACTCAAATAGATGGTGGAAGTTGGTACTACCTCTGCTATCCTGTACAACTTATTTCCTAAAGTAATAATAACAGAACAAGGCCTAGACTCATACACATCATGTCGCCTCCACAAGTATGGCTAGCCAGATAACACATTAGATACGTCAAGAGGAGAAACATCACACAATACCTATGTGAAGGGCTTAATGTTGTATAGAAGGCGACATTGTTGGCTAACATGGAGATCTCTTCCTTGGTGAATCCACCCAATGGTATAAGATTGCAGGTGTGTTGTGGTGCTGATTCACGACCTCTATTGAAATGAGGTTCTTTTGGTTGCCGCTATAGACAAGGAATTGCAGTGGAGAACCTTTCACCCATAACCTGGGAATGGAAGAGGTGCTCCCCCTCCTCTAGATCCTTGGGCTCCTCCCTCTAGATCTTGGTGGTGGAAACAGTGGCACTGGGTTCCGCATAAATGATTTTCTTCCCTTTATCATTCCCCATGTATGGTTCTGACTCAGAATCATAACTTGCATCTGATTCGGATTCCTTCGGTTTGACCACCAGCAACTATTTGACCTGATACTCGCTTGTGTTGTGAGTAGAGTTGTTATGAAATTCACATCGCTTCCCTATTTCCTGCTTTGTTTTTTTGGTGTTGTTATAAGTCACCCGGCTTTGGCTTTCCCCCTTTTTATTTGGTTTAGTGACGCCTTTTCGTGGCTTCGGATTCACGGCTCTGAAGTCTCGCTTCTTCTACTTAAATTTATGCTCGATCTTGGTGGCATATCAATATATCATGCAAAGAAAGGTAATGTCAAGGAACTCCATTTCCTCTTGAATGTATCTATGAAAACATTTGGGGTACTTTAGCACCAAATGTTTCTCTCTATCTTTAATACCGAACTTTGTGTGCAGGGTATGAAACAAATTCGTCAACTCGTGCACACCTTGATCCGTTTTTTCTGCAATGTGGTCCATTGGATGTACTTGTCCTCATACCTCCCCACAGGGTAATATTGTTCCTTAATATTGTCTCGAAAGGAATTCCAAGTGGGTTCTGCCAAGAACAGAGAGGGTTCCCTCTTGTCCTTTTTCTCACCGTAGGTTTCCCAATAGTCTTTGACATGGGGGGAAGCTTTGAGGAGTGCAAAAGTAATATTTTCTTGGTCAAAGAAATAATGGACCGATAAATACCCTTATATCAAATTCAACCATATATCTACTGTGTCTACACCTATCTGGCCTTCAAATATGGGAATGTCGAAGTTTACATGTACCTTGAAAGGAGTGGTGCCTCCAGAGTGGTTTTTGGATGCAGATGCACCGTTGATGGGAAGTCATTGAAGGATCTGGGAAAAGTTATCCATCAGCACGTTCCTTTGCTTCTCAAGGGCCTCATCAAGAAAAATTTTGATAGGATATCCTGCTCCCTCGTCTTTCTTTTCTTCCCCCATGGGAGGTCGTCGGGGTTTGTGAGGTTGATCTTGCAAAATTTCAAACAGATCAATCCCTAACTCCTTATACCCTGACCTCATTGGGGACATGCAAAGAAGGATCGACAAAGAGGAGACCGCTCTGATACCACTGATCTAGATTTATGCATGGATGCAATAAAATACATAAATAAACATAAATGCAGAGATGCAGGAGAAATAATACTTCATTTCATTAATGTAAAATAATTGAAATATGCTTAGAGACAGAATGGACACAAACTAGCTAAGGTGATGGTAGCTTATCTCTGAGAAGATATGGGGCGGCTACATGCCTTTTAACTGTGTTATAATGAGACTTGTAGGCCTATTTATTATTGAGAAACAATGGAAAACCATAAACATCCAAAAACCTAACCCTAGGAGATGAAACACCAAACTATGGGCCCCATTGGGGTAAATTGGTACATCAATTTCCTGAAGTGGTAACTTTGGCATATTATCTTCGTTTGATGTGCACGATACCTCATTATAAATATTTTTCCATGGACTTCAACTACTAATAGAAAATGTCGAATTAAAGACCCACATTTATCGCCAATGATTTTCCAAAAAAACTTCACTTAGGGCCTCAAAACGACTCCAAAAGTTCAGGACCCGAAAAACTGCCAAAAATAATAAATTGTCTACAATTAAAGAAACTAAAAAATTGAAAGAAACAATGGTGGGAGTCCAAGTGGAATAGGCGGGTGGCCACCAATATCCACCTGGATCACCCAGCATCTGCTATATCATTTTTTGCACCTCCTACCAGCCAATTTTTCAATGCAACTCCTACTTTTCTTGTTTTCATAAATTCCCTACTGCAACAACTACCCAGAATATTGTTTTACCTCCCTCTGTTTCCTCTATACATAATAGTGCCACAACAAGTTCAATTTTTATTTAGATGGTACAAATGGTAGCTAAGTATGCACCTCTTGTTCTACCTACTCAGTTACATTATCCACCTCATAATTATGGCCAAAGACTCCCTTAATATGATAACATATGAGAGACTACTACCAAAAAACATGTGGATAAATTGAATGATTTTGTGGACCTAGAGGAAGGAGATCATGAGGATGTAAAAATGATTTTGTTTTCACAGAGTTTCTACGGTGAGGTCAAAAAGCGGTTCAAAAGTGTAAGACCCTAAACTTTTGCTACCTATCAAGAACTAGAAGATGCCTTCATTGCAATATGGGGTGAGAAAAATAACCCCTTGAATATCCTTTCCGAATATGATATTTTGAAAAGGCGACATGGTGAAACAATCCAAGACTTCTTGATACGGTTCAAAAAAGTGTAATTCTATCCCTGTAGACATAAATCCCCCTCCTGTACTAACTTTGATCCATTACCCTGATGGTTTTGATCTTGAGATGGCCTACCAACTCAGGGAAAGAAATCTTCAAACACTTGAAGATATGCAAAGGAACGTAATCATTGTGGAGGCCAATTTGTTGGCGAAGAAATCCAAGATGAAGTCAAAAAGAAGAGTAACTATAAAAGAGGATCATGCCACTTCCTCTAATGCAAAATTGGACATCCTGGTCAAGACAATGGAGAAGATGATGGAAAAAATGACTTGTACTGATCAAGCTATTGCTAGAGAACCTCAAGTGGTCCACAGATCTGAAACCGCAATTTTAGAAGGCAGCCACAATTCCAAATTAAACAAAGTGATAAGAAAGGTCTAGAGCAGTAACAACAACAAGTAATACCACCTTTTCAAAAAAATTATGTTGAAGAAAAATATGAAGAAGATGAGAAATTACCGGAGGATCAAATTCACTTTTTTTATGATAAGCAAAAAACTGTGTATTTCACCAAAGAAGACCAAGAGCAAGAGAAATTTGAAAATTTTGTGACAAAAGAGGAAGAATCGTTGTTTTCTCATTCCCAAAATGATATGGTGATGGCCGAATCTGGGGAGTACGAAAAGGGTATCAAAATACCATCATGCATGTCCAAATATAGTATAATTTAGGGAGCATAAATGTGGGAAACAATGCAACAAAGAACGTTGTGGTAGCCAACACTACAAAGAAGGACGCGACAACGAGTAGTGTAAAGAAATATGTGCCAAGTAGTAGTGGTAAAAATAAAGTTTCACCAAATACCATTTTGCAGAGGAAATATGATTCTTCAAGGGAAAATGTAGATAAGAAATATGTCTCTAAGGAGGCAGAAAATACACAAAATCCTTTCAACTTCGAGACTGAACTTGCCAAGCTCAAAATTTCCATTCCTATAGGTGAGATGCTAAAGAATAATTAGTATAGGACTCAAATTATGAAGGCTTTGGGGATTGATAAGACTTCTAATACTTTCAACATAACTGATGATTATCCTTCTATTATTTTTGGTCCAAATATTGATGACAAAGGTCTGGATGGTGATGTTCCTCCTTTTTATGTTAGCTTGAATGTACATGATCAAATTCTTTATAATGCCATGTTGGATTCCAGAGCGTCCCATAACCTGATGTCAAAGGTAAGTATGCAGAGGTTGGGACTTGATATTACCAAACCAGACAAGGACCTATACTCTTTTGATTCCAACAAAGCAAGTATCTGGGGTTGATAAAGGATCTAGTAGTCTCATTAACTCATATTCCTTCCAAATGTATGGTGATGGACATTGTTGTAGCAGACGTACCTCCTAAGTTTTTCATGCTTCTATCCAAGTCCTAGATAGAAAAACTCTATGGTTCAATACAAAATGATATGTATTATATCACTATTTTAGGTTTTTATGGCCAAACTAGGAGGCCGTACAGAGAACCATTAATTCAATATATGATCAGCAACAAGGATAAGCCCACAAATCATCTGGCGTATGCTATCCACTCTGATTTAGATTCATTTTTTCTATTTAATGTTGCCGATGAAGAAAAAACAAGTTTAGTTCTTATAACATAGATAAAATAAGTAGAAAACATAAAACAAATTTGAAACACCAATTTACCCAAACGCGGCCCATAGTTTTGGCGCTTCATCTCCGTTTGACGCACATGATACATCATTAGAAATATATATCTAAGGACTAAAATTGTTGACCATGAATATCAATTTTGGAACAGAATCATATTCGTCAGAGGCGTGATGCCCAAAAATGTCGTTTAGGGCCTCAAAACGACTATGGATGTTCAAGACTTGAAAAACTGCTAAAAATAGTATGTTGTGCCAAAACTGAAAAATTAAAAGAGACAATGGTGGGGCCCCAAGTGGAATAGGCAAGTGGCCACCAATATCCACCTAGATCACAAATCAGCAAGCGAATTGAGGAATAGGACAGCAAAACAATCCATGAAAAATCTAAAATTTTAAGAGCTGAAGTGAGTAAAGAAGAAGAGAAAAGGATCACCTTTGGACCATGTATTTTGATGGAGCAACAAGAAAAGAAAGTGTTGGTGCAGGCATGTGGATAATCAAGCCTGAAATTGGAACGACTAAGCTCTACTCATACAAATTAGCTTTTTACTGCACCAATAATGTGGCAGAGTATGAAGCACTTATTTTGGGTTTACAGGCCTTAAAGAAATTAGCATCCAAAAGGATGGTTGTCTACAGGGATTTAGAGTTATTCATCAAGCAATTTAAAGGAAATTACCAGATGAAACATCCTCAGATATGTGCTTACCAGAATGTTTTCCTAAATTGCTTGAAAATTTTTCTGAATATAATTTTTCAATTGTTCCTAGAAGAGAGAATGTTGTTGCAGATGCATTGGGTACATTAGTCTCTGATTTTGAAATTTCTAGCAGCATTAGAGGCAAGTACAAAGTTGAATAAAATATAAACCTGTTGTCATAGATAACATGAAATATTGGCAGGTTTTTTAAAATTACAAACAATTGGAAAACTTCTTGTTGATGAAAGAAGACTTTTCCAAAATGTGGTTGGAAAAGGATTGCGGGTGGGAATAAGATGATAAGGATATTTTTCTAAATCAGATGAAAGAAGAGTTGGAAAATTAGGGGATATAATTGAAAGTGTTGCAACTAAAAGATAATTCCATTCCAAGAGGTTTGGTTCCATTGGAAGAGCTCTTTGATCAAAATTATGTAGCCAAGTGGAAAATTTTGATGTCTATTGAGGTCGGGGTGGAGGAATGTAACATAGGTACAACGGGTAAGCAAAAGATGATCAAGTTTTCGAAGACTCTAAGTCCAAAAATGAAGTAGAATTATTTGGATTTTTTGACAGAATTTTCTGATATCTTTGCCTGGGGATATGAGGATCTTAAGTATATGACAAGAACATCATCCAACACACAATACCGATCAAAAAGGATCAAAGGCCATTCAAACAGAAGTTGTGGAGGACAAATCTTTTTGTTTTCCATTGATAAAAAAGGAGGTATGAAAATTATTTTATGTTGGCATTATGGTGCCTCTTAGATTTTTTAAATGGCTATCTAACTTAGTGCCAGCTAGGAAGAAGACAAGGGAGATCAGATTGTGTGAGGATTTTAGGAATTTTAATAGGGTGTCTGTCAAGGACAACTACCCATTTCTCAAAATGGATCATATCCTTCAAAAAGTGGTGGATGCAAGGAGAATGTCACTTCTGGATAGTTTTTCAGGGTAAACCAGATTTTTGTTCACCCGAAAGATCAAGACAATATTGCATTCACTATACTATGGGGTACTTTCAAATATGATAAGATGCCTTATGGTTTGATGAACACGGGTGAAAATTTTCAAAGAGCTATGGATATATCTTTTGTAGAGGAGAAGGAAAATTTTCTAGTGATTTATCTTGATGATATCATTGTCTATTCACAGTCGCATGAGGATCATATACAACACTTGAGGGAAGTTTTTGAAAAGCGCAGAAAATATGGCATCTCATTAAATCCCAAAAAAATATTGTTTGGGATGGAAGAAGGAAAACTATTAAGAAATATAATTTCCAAAGAAGATATTAGAATTGATCCTAGTAGAATTGAAGCTATTCAAAAATTGGACATCCCCATAAGCAAGAAGGAAATTCAGTACTTTATTGGCAGAATAATTTTTTTGAGGTGCATTCCCAATCTGGCAGAAATTTTAAGGAAAAATACAAACATGTTAAAAAAGGACAGTGAAGTTAGATGGAATGAAGAAAGAACAAAATCCTTCAATGAGGTAAAATATGCATTGTCTCGTGCCCCTATACTTGTCAGTCCAAATTATACCCATGATTTTATCACCTTTTCTTTTACCTCAGAGCATAGTATAATTGTTGTTTTGATGCAGAAAATCACCAAGGTGTGGAACTACCAATTTCATTTTTCAGAAAAACTCTCAGAGATGTTGCTATTAAATATGATATTATGGAAAAACAAGCCTTTTCTCTGGTAAATTATTTGAAGGATTTATGCATTTATATTTTGCATTCGCATATTATTTCTTATTTTCCAAGTGCTACTGTCAAGGATATTCTTACTCAAAATGATCCGAATGGAAGGAGGGGTAAGTGGATTGCCTCCATACTTGAGTATGACATAGAAATTAAGCCCACGAGGCTGATCAAAGGATAGGGACTAGCGAGAATGATCACTTCAAATTAATTTTTTGGCTTCCCTATCAAAGGAAGACGACTCAAGATTAGTTCAGCGAGTTCTATAAAAAGTTGTTGCTTCCCCGTGGTATATTGATATTCTGTATGTATTACAGCACCTACAAGCACCTCCAATTTTGGCCAAAACCAAAGCTCATTTCCTTAAGTTAAAAGTAGTCAAATTTTGCATTATAGATCAGTTTTTATATTGGAAGGATCCCAATGGAATGTTATTATATTGTTTTTTGAAAGATGAATCTCAAAATACAATGAAGAAGTTTCATAAAGGGGACTGTGGTGGGTATTTGTTTTGAAAAACCACAAAAAACAAAATTCTAAGGGCTGGATTTTATTGGCTGACTTTGTTTATTGGTGTGTATAAGAAGGTCGCTACTTGTTGTGGATGTCATATATTCGAAGGAAGGAAGAAATTTCTCTAGTTGCCCCTGAAACCCATAGAAGTTAAGTCACCATTTCAATAGTGGGGACTCGATTTTATTGGTGAAATTAATCCTACTTCATATGGACAACAAAAATGGATACTGACAGCAGCTAATTATTTCACCAAGTGGATCGAGGAAGTTCCAAATAAACAGGCTACAGACACGGTATTCAGTTCTTAGAAGGCAATATTTTGTCTAGGTTCGGCTACCCACTGAAAACTATCACAAACAATGTTAATGCATTCAGATCGAAGAAAATGGTGATTTTTGTCATAAATATAACATTATTCTGGGCCACTCAACAACCTATTACCCTCAGGGTAATGGCTTGGCTGAATCTTCCAATAAGAGCCTGGTTAATATTATTCAGAAAATACTGCAAGAAAACAAAACAAGTTGGCATAAGAAATTGGTAAATGCATTGTGGGCTAACCGGGTGAGCACCAAAATGTTAATAGGCATGTCTCCTTTTCAATTAGTTTATATAACAAATGCAGTATTTCCTTCTTCGTTAGGAGTTCCAGTCATGAAATTATTACAGGAAGCTGAAGTATAACCTAACGATATGCATAGAAGAATTAGTCAAATGGTCCAACTTTAGCAGTCTAGAGAAGAGGTGTTTAAGAGTACACATAAAAGACCGGATCAAAAGAATTTATGACAGAAGAACTAAAGCAGTTGATTTTCAAATTAGAGATTTGATATTGAAATGGGATGCTAGAAATAAAGAGAAGCAGAAGCACAAAAAGTTCGAAAATCTGTGGAAAGGACATTTTAAGATTGTTGCATTCCATGGAAAAAATGATTATTTTCTCGAAGATATGTCCAATGAGCCAGTTAGGGGAGGGCCTGTAAATGGCAAGCTACTAATACATTTTCTTACCTGAAATTATAGTTTATTCACCAATTCAATTTATATACCGTTTTACTTTTACTACTACAAGTGTGGGTGATGATCATTAGGATTTGAAGTCCAAAGTGAAGGCCCTAAGATTTTAATGTTCTGCTACCATATGTAAGTCAGTCAATCAAGTTTAATTCAGTCATTCAATTCGTTTTATGTTAGTCAGTTGATTTGCAGTTTCATTTTTTGACTCTGTTTCCCAATGGTCTGATTAGGCTACTAGTCTGCGGTTTTTGTTCTTGGCACCTCGCTAGGAGACTGCCATCCCCATTGGAGCCAATGTTAGGGTCATTAGTTTTCATCATCAAATATATATTTTCCATGTCTTTTAATTTTCATTTTTTGAATAAACTGAGCCTATGACTATTGTTGTTTCCATAGCATCAAATATCACTGTCTGACATCGCAAATTCCTCTCGTAAAGGGTTCACCAAAGGCATGAAAGAGTGTCAAGTTATAGGATTCATTAGTCGCATGTGTTTATATGGTCAATTCAAAGGGGTTTTAGTCATATTTTTATCAGACCTATCTAAATTTATTCCATTGAAGTCAAAGTTATGATGGCTATAAGGTATGGTCATTTGAAACATCCTACATCTTTATCCCCTATTCTTATCTACCCTTGCTTCCCTATTTCCTACCATTTTTTCCCATTTCCCTTTCATTGATATTCCTTCATAAAAAACTTACATCCTATACCCTTCTCACATACCATTTACCTATCATTCATATTACATCTATTTATTCTCCCCCTTTTAATTCTAGACCTATCCCCCATTGTTGGCTTGAGGAGTCCTAGGTTCGGAGTTAAGGTTAACCAACAAAACCCTCTTACTATTGGCCCTTTTGGAATGGACCTGCTTGCACAAGTCAAAGTCTCACCCAAAGAAGTATGGGGGGTTGTTGGAACCAGGTTTCCACACCCTAAGAGATAATTAAATCATGTGGGTGTCTTCAGATCTAAAACAGTTGTGATCGGACCTTCGCAACATAAGCCCTAACCATATAGATTTAGGTAAAATTACACAATTTATCATGTGCACGCACAGTTACAGATCCGCAATCCCTTCCAATAGTCCTTAATGCATAACAATAGGGTTCAATATCAATAGATCCATACATTCATCATTCAATTAAGGTAAAAGACAATCGCGCAACCGATCCAAACACAAATACACAGTAATCAGAAATAACATGCAGAAACGGACCTAAAGAAAATGACAGATGCATTTGATACTCAAATATCATCCAAAACATTCCTTTATTCATTCATTGTTTAGATCTCCTTACTTCACCTTCATTATACCCATGCACACAGCCAGCGAGGTTCGCACACAGTAGGACTAAGGTCTCCGCATACACAGCCAGCAGGAGCCTTCTAACCCGAACAAGTTTTCTCAAAACATCAAAACATAGGTAGATCTCTTACATAAATTTCATCATAATCATGTCCTTTATCGACTCGATATATAGTCCTATTTATACTTTTAGCCTGCGCTCATCTAAGGTTCGTAAACTATGGTTTACGGCCCCTAGTTCTACCCTTTGACCCATTATAGCTCATGAGGGTCGTTGACCCACCCCAATCCCCTTGACCTTTGTTGCACACGACTAAAATTAAAAAAAATATAGTATCTTTATCAAAATTCGGTCCTGAGGGACTCTGCTCCAACAGGCCCTCAACACAATATTGTGACTCGTCCCGAGTCATAGCGATGCGGGGTTCTTCATCTTGTTATGCAGTTCTTTAATGGCAGCAGCAAAGGGTGCCAAGATACCCGCACTCTGTTTTGCTACACTTTGTGTGATATCCACAAGCTTCTGTAATGTTAGCCCTTCTGCAGCTAGATTGATACTTTGCAGGGTCTGATTTAGATTCTTCACAGCTACATCTAGGTCTTGTGACAGCTTCATCGCCTCGTCTACCCATGGCTTCATGTGTTATATCACGATCTTCTTCTTTCTCCACAACTCCTCTACTTCATCACGCAAGATTTGATAGGTCTGAGGGCGGCCCATGCACTGAGCAGGGAAAAAATTGGGCAAAGCCTCCTGGAGGTCATCGAATGCCTGCTCCTCAGCGCGCAACTCCTGAGAGATATTTTTAACTAGTGTGTATTTTTCATAGAGGTCCACATTCCCATTATTGTTTCGAGCAGCGTGGAGACCTTGTCAACATTAGTAGAGATTCTTTCTAATGCTTCCTTCACTAAGGCTTCCTGTTGTGCATGCACCTCTAGGGGAGTCTCTAGCTACAGCTTAGCTTGTAATGCATCAATCTACTAATCAAATTCTGCCTTAGCGGTCTGCACTTCTGACCGGGACGCCTTCAATGCTGCAACCAAGCTTTCAATTTTTACCTGCGGTGTCGCTGATGTGGGAATGGCTACCTCTGGGACATGACCACACAACCTGTTGATCAAATGTTCTAAATCTGCTTGTAGAACCATAGCCGACTGCTGGGATGTCTATTCCTCGAGTGATTCTTCAGTTTTAGTTGCAACCTTCTATTCTACTTCACTCATGCGGCTGCCGCGCGCGCACCTCCATGCACTGCAGCTCTTTGGAGATGATAGTTTGGATAGCGTGTATCTTTCCACTTCGTAATTTAGATAGATCGATCCCAACCTCTGGGCAGGTCTACACCTATGCGCGCAGTTCCGGTCGCTCCACTGTAACTGTTGTGCTCGGGAAGGGGCAGATTCTATTGTCTGACGTGGAGATGACCATTGCTGTAAGAAGGCTCTCTTTAATCAGCCTCGTTGATTCACGCTCGCTTGTATGTTGTCAGTTTTTAGTTGCAAGACTTGCAATATGGATTGTAAGGTTTCGACTACTGCCTTGTACTGCTCTTCCATGGAAGTCCATCTGTCTTCAAAGGCAGTAGCGACTGCATCTGCAATTTTGTCCAGGTCATCTTTTGTCAGAGTGACCTCTTTTGTTCCTCCAGCAATGGATCCTTTTCTCTTCTTTCGCGGGCCCTTGTGGGCTTTTTCGCCTTGCTTTGTATCACGCGGAGACTCTATTCCAACGCTATCTACCCCATTGAGACCTCCAAGGTCGAGATCAGCTTCTCTGCCTAGATCTGCCTCTATGTCATTTTCTGCTTCAGCATCCTTTTCTACACCTATCTCAACATCTTGTTCAGCACCTGTCCCTACATATTTTCTTGTGTGTTGCTCTACTTCCTTGTCCTTGTCTCCTCACATTGTATCTTTGCTCGAAGTGGACGTTTTCACGGGCTGGGTGGAACCGAGCCCAAATTTCCATGTTGTCAGCCAGGTCACAATGACTTGATCTATCTCTGCTTTAGTGGCCATGAAGGGCAGGTTATACCACACAGGATTGTTGCGTGCCTGGATCTGCACATGGTGCATGGTAACCTAAAATGCAGCGATGCTTTTGTACTTTTCATGCATGGTGGGGGATATTCTGGGCAACGAGTGTATTTTTGTCACCAAGAGACCCTCAAAAATCACCCAGAATACTTTATTTTTTTTCACGCGCTTGGGATCGAAGGAATCCTACATAATGGCATAGCGCGCCCCTTCGCATACGCCAGGCTCCACTTCTGGGAGGATTCCACCCTCTGGAGTCTCCCATGCTATTAGCGCAATCAGCAGCAGTAGCCAGTGTTGATCACCGGTTGTCACTGATGTCAACCCAAGCAGCACCAGGGGCTAACCCAATATTGCATGGGAATTTTGACCTACCAAATTAATATATTCTGGGTCAATAATTATTTTTATGGTTTCTACTTGTCGAGATGTTTCCGTTGATATATGGCACGCCATGTAATTCTTCACGGTTGTTGGGCCGTTAATATGCCATTATTATTATCACTTGTGAACGCTTATTCCAACCATTTCTACCATTCTTCATCACGTCATTTATTATAATTTATTATTTAAATCCATTTTATGATGATTTATGCTTCTATGAATGAATGTTATTTATTCTCCTTTATTTCTAATAAATTGATGATTATGAGTTATTTTATCAATGATAGTTTTAATAAGTTGGTTATAACATTATTCACCATTTTTAGCCTCCAAGATAATTTCCAGATTGAAGATTTGATCATTAAAAGTGCCAACTCAGAAATGCGCTGGAATAAGGAGTGACAGTTTTGCGGTTGAGATTCTGGGCAAATGAAGACGAATCTGGAAAATCTAGAACATGGGTTTTGTCCAGAACGGACCCAATTAACTTTATTAAAGAACGGTTTGCCCAAATTCGGCCTGTGTTGAGAGATTCGCAGAGTTCTTTAAGCACGATTTTCTTAGTTCTGTTGTTGCGGCCGTCCTCCAAATCTCAGCTGCAAAGCCAAATTCGCCTTCTTCTTGTTGATCAATTGGTTGGAAACAATCTAATTTTGCAATATAAATCATGTTGTACTTATATTTATTGTAACTGCTCTCTGATCTCTCTTTATTTAAATCAGAACAGAGATCAGAGAGGGAGAGGATTTGGAGATACGTTTTTATGTAATTTTCTGTTAAACATCAGTTCTGATTATTGAGTCTCGTTGAGAACTGGTTCATTGTACTTTTGTCCGATGCATTAATATAAGCTTGGTGATTCTCTCATCTCTACGTCTGGATTAACTTAAGGCGGTGTCCCCTTGGAGGCTAAGGGCCCGGCCCCGGAGGACACTTGCTGCTGTATATTATCTCTTTGGTTTATGCGTGGTTTTGCTTATCAGCTTGAATCGAGCCTCTGTGCTGTGCACTTGTTCATTAACCTTACGGAATTCATCTTGGGAGTTATGTTCTTCATGATTGTTGGATTCAGAAATAATGTTGTTTTATTTGGAAGCACAGTCGTATCCATGTTAATTAAGATTGATCAGGTTACTATTTCAGCGTGTTGTGTGCGTATATGATTTACTAGTGCTGTTTATAATTTATCAATAGTTATTGTTATTCTATTTTAGAATTACCGTTCCATTCCAGATTTGTTGTTCAATTCTTTATTTGCTGTTCTATTTACTCGCATTTGTTGTTTTGGTGTGAGAGACGATCTAAGGCTGTAGTGAGCTTTGGCATTCACTGTTTAGCTCCCAGACCCGTGGTCTATGCTCTAATTTCCTTTACATCAGTTTCCAAAGGGATGAGTTATTATTACTGGACCCTTGACTGATACATTGCTTATTTTTACGAATGCATGATTGAAGTCTTAAAGTGCTTTGCTGTAAGTAGATTTTATTTCCAGCTTTCATTTACTTTTGCATTTTAAGCACTATACTGCAAAACATTACTCTTGAGTAAATAGCCGCCTCAGACTGAGTACACTCTTGGAACAAAAGGTCGTCCCTGGGTTGATAATTAATGTGAAGGTAATTAGGAGTTAAAAAGACCCTTTTTATCGCTCCACATTTTGGCGCCGTTGCCGGGGAGAGTGTAGCCATTTCTAAAGAGTAGTGTGAATCTGATGAGTGCCTGCTAGGGAAGAGTTGGATCTTAAAAACGGAAGGTAAGAACCTACGTGCGGAGCATGTAAAAGCCCTGCTCCACTGTCCGCTTTCCTAACAGATTTGTTGTTTCTTTGTTGGGTAGAAATAGATGTTTGAATTTTTGTGTGAGTGACTAGGGAAAAAATAGAAATTTTGAAAAATAAATCACATGATTTCATTCAAGTGGTGATGTAAGCACCACCCATTTCACTAACTAATTGACAGGAACATTGGAAGAAGGAGCTTTGAAGGAACACATGAAGGACATCTTCTGTTATGGTAAGAAACTATCCAACATTTTTACTTTTGAATTTCCTGCTCAACTAATTCCACACCCTCACCGCAATAAACCAGTACAACATACTTACAGTGTTGAACTGTCAAATTTACCCACCCTTCCCACCCATTCTATCTCACATGCGCCATTAGAGAAAACTTACAATGAGATTCAGAATGTTTCAAATTCAAAAATTGTAGAAGTTATGGAAGAAAATGAGCTTACTTCTAGTTTGCATCAACAAACCATTTTAAAAGCTCAAGAACCTCATGATATGATGGGAAATAAAGAAAATAAAAGATATATTGAAGATTGGTTTCACTCCATCACTTGTTTGCAACACTGCTCCACACTTCAACAATTTTTGACTCCATCTTTTCAAGGGAAGTTGGCTTCTCATACCCTAATTTTTATCAACATGTATTTTTCAAATTTGGGTATGTGCATACTAGAGGCCTTATTTCTAAAATGATTCCACTGGAAATACTCTTATACATAAACATATTCGATTCTCAAAGAAGAGTAGGATAGTGGAGAAAATAAAATAAAATAAAATAAGGACATAAATAAATGCATTTTGTTTTTTTTTTTGTAAAAATAGTTGTTTGTTTGTTGCAACACGCTATCAAATCAACATTGGTGATAATTTTTTAATTCATTTGTGTATGTAGATGACTTATAATGGAAATAATAGTTCTACAAACACTCATATTCATTTTTATCACCAATTTGAAAAAAATACTTGAATATCATTTTTTTTGGCTTGCGGGCTTGATGAAATTTCTGGAAAAACAGTCGAGACAGTCATGTTTTGAGGGGCCAAAAGTGAATATTTTTAAAACTTGTTTCTATTATAAGTAGCCCTTGATTTCTACTTTCCAACCCAATTTGAATCACTCAATTTGGATTTGAAACGAAAAAGTTAGAAACAAAACATTGACAGGGTGTCTAGTGGGCAGCTCAGGAACAGAATTGGGACAGTCAGTTTTTGGAGGCATAAATGTTTGAATTTTTAAAACTTGTTAATATGGTAGATTCCCCTATGAATATAGTTTACAATTAAATTTGAATCACTCATTTTTGATATCGTATGGGGAAGTTATGATCAAAATACTGACTGTCTATCGTAAATAAGCACCCTTAAAACTATGTCTTTCTGGTTGTTCCTTACAGTGTTTGACCTATCAATTCTTATTTTCTTCAAAACCTGTTTCTATTGGAGATAAATAAATGAATATACTTTCATTTCCAATTTGAATCATTTGAATCCGACATGAAACGAAGAATCTATGCTTGAAATATCAATCGTTGGTCTAGATTGGGTAATCGAAAATGACTCTATTATGCAGGTTGTTCTAAACAAATTTGACATATCATAGCATTGAATTTTTAAAACCTGTTGCTACTGGAGATAACCCTTTGAATTAGCTCTCATTTTTCTTTGGAATCACTCAATTTCGACGAAAAACAAAGAAGTTGTGATTAAAACACTGCAGGTTAGCATGATTGGCCACTGCTCTCCCGCAAGTGACAGATAAATTTTAATTTGTTATTTTCTCAATGGATTTGTTATACAGAGTAACTACTTGTTGTTTTTTTGCATAATTCTTGGATTATGGGAGCCCGATCACCTCTCTTTCTCCATGATTTAATGTTTTATTGCAGGTAGACACTCGTTTTTTTGCAGGTCCTAGGAGAAAAAGAAGGTCAATTTATGGACGAGTGATTCTTGAAACAAATTTTAATAAAACAAAGGAATTTCATCCAACTCATTACCCAATGGATTCATAATAGAACAAATGAAGAATTGATTTCAATTTGAAGATTCATGTCTTATCACTGCTACCAAAACATTTTTCAAAGAGATCATTTTTTTGACATAACATCATAGCTGTTGTAACTTAATTTAGTTATTTACATATTGTTTTTAAATAAAACGTTGTTTCTTTTCTGATATTTTTTATATTTTGTGTTTCAGGTGTTGCTTCATTCAAACTGTGACCCATCTTCAGCATCAATACAGTGAACAACTAATTCATTCTTTGCGTGCTCGCATTTCATGCTTGTGCATTTTTGTTGTTCTTTTTCTGAAGGGACAACGTTTGTGTGCACTTTTGTCGTTTTTGCTGTTCCTTTTTCAAAGGGACAACAATTTCGTTTTACTATTCCTTTTCCAAAGGAACAACACCTTTTTGGTCAGCAATTCATTTTGTTGTTCCTTTGTCACGGGTCATTTTGCCATTCCTTTTCCACGACTCTTTTTGCTGTTCCTTTTTCACGTTTTGATGTTCCTTTCCGAATGGAACAACACTTCTGCTCTTCCACTTTTTGTTGTTCCTTTTCGAATGGAACAACACTTCTACATTTTCACGTTTTGCTATTCCTTTCCAAATGGAATAGCACTTCTGCATTTCCACTTTTTGCTGTTCCTTTTCGAATGAAACACCATTTTTGCACTTTTACGTTTTGTTGTTCCTTTCCAAATGGAACAACACTTCTGCACTTTCACGATTTGTTGTTCCTTTCCGAATGGAATAGCACTTTTGCACTTTTCATTTTTGTTGTTCCTTTTCCAAAGGAACGGCACGTGTGCTTTTGCTGTTCCTTTTCCAAAGGAACGACACTTGCGTTTTTGATGTTCCTTTTTCAAAGGAACGACACTTGCGTTTCTGCTGTTCCTTTTCCAAAGGAACGACACTTTTAGTTTTTGCTGTTCCTTTTTCCAAAGGAACGACATTTGCATTTTCACATTTTTTTATGTGTATTTTTGCTTTTTGGTGTGCATTTCCTTTGCTGTTCCCTACACGGAACACCAATTTTTGAGTGTTTTTGTTGTTCCTTCAAAAGAGCAACCCTTTGGGAGTATTTTTGAGAGCAACCTTTTCTTCCTCTTGTGGGACTATTCCTAGTTCATCTCAACCACATTTTACTGATTCCCCTTCATGGCATGAAGTACACTATTTTTATAAGAACAAGAATTATGGATTCTATTGAAGCGAGTTAATATCATTCACGTTATGATCTTTAACAGGACAGCTCCTTGATGATAGATTATTTTCAAAGGGGACACAATTATTTATATACTACTTTACTGCATTGTTTTCTGTTGAACATGATATTGATTGATCATCTTAATACCATGCTGGTTCCACCCTTCTGGATTATAATCTTCTCTGTCTGTAATAAATGAGATTATGGGTATATTTTCTATTGACATGTTCAACTTCTTCCACCATCCCTGCTCTTAAGGAGTACTGAGCCTCCCTCTTTTTATCATAAAAATGTGTAATAATAACAAAATTTTGTTCGCAGATGGAGGATAGGGGGTCTCATTACGAGCCAGCCTACCATGTTCATAAGACTGTAACAAAGTGACATTCCCATTATGGCCACCACACCAGGGTTATGATCCATTGGATAGTCAAATTATCCTTGGAACAGGAGGTCTCATCACGAGCCGGCCTGATCACTTTTGCTACATCCCAGTGAATGGCAGTGTGGTTATCTGGTTACCACGCCAGCACACTGATCTCTTCTGTAGAACAACAATGTAACTCTCTAAGTTATAAGTTGAGGATCCTGGCTCATATGGGTTAAAAGGCAACCCTGCCGAGGCTATGGACGCCTGCTGGCAGCAGCGGCTCTACTTATGGTATTGAAGTTATATCTTATCGTCAATTATTATTATAATACCCTTTTCTTATTTTTTTCTTTTTATCAGAGAAGTTATTTCCTTAACTTTTTCCCTATTTTGAACCTTTATGCATGAGAAATTGTTTTATGATCAATCGCATCATTTTCAGCTAGCATACTATCAGTAAAGCATCTTTTTGGCATATTGTTGTTCTTTTTCTCTTTTTTCATCACCTATCATCAATTCAAAGCATCCTATCTCTTATTCATAACTATCTTTACACACTCTGCTCTCATTATAACCATAACTCCCACTATCCTATCATTGATATGTGTACTCTGCTTCATTCACTGCTATATTGTTCATTCCCTTGCCTTGCCATCAGCACAACACCTCTCATATGCTTTATGGTCATGGAATTCATTTTCCAATTGGAGGGGGAATGTATGCATTATGGGATTGCATGCGATATGATTACTGCACTCTGCCATCACTTGTTGATTTGCCAAAATATTAGTATTGCATGTATACATAAGTTTTTTTGATTGAAATTTTTGCATGCATCTTATCTATTGCTTACACTATGGATTCAAGAACATTGTATGCCAAATAGTGCTTTGTTTGCAGGAAAACAACAAGTATGGGCAGAATTCTATTCATAGCATGACCACACTATTGCACTTAACAGAAGAGGCTCACGCACGTGAACAATTCTTCGGACATGATGTGCTTACCTGGATTCCACCTTTTGTATCACTTTCAGCACCAACTCTGCCTACATCAGCTTCAACAAATGCCAGTCCATATATGTCATTCCACATTTTTCTTTTTGGAGGTAAAACTTGAGGTAAAATAGCATAATTTTCTGATTTATTACGAATTTAGGAGAATTTACTGAAACCCATTTTGAGCATTATTTATCATCCTTCATTCCACATATTTACCACTTCCCCTTTTCAGCGGCATATCATCTTTCAGTTTGGGGGAGTGTTGCTTTCATTCATTTCTTTCTTATGACTATGCCATTCATATTCTTTATCATCCATTGCTATTCTTATTCATTCTCAACACCTCCATTATTCCATGTTGTTTTACACCAAGCATAGAATTCAACAGCTGGTAGCAACCACCTCAATTTTTTTTCTAGCATCGCATGGGGGCATGCTAATTTTCAGAGAGGGGGAAGAATTGCTACGCATGATGGATGTTTTCAATTTTCTTTCTCATTTAAGGCATACAATTTCATTTTTACACAATGCAGAAATTGATTTCCATAATATTTAAAAAAAAAAACCATGAACTCAATTCTTGTGATTTTTGGAAAACACAGACGTATCATTAATACAAACCCAGACAATTTCAAGATAAATTGGTTCATAAAATTTCGGAAATCATGCACTCTCAGCTACAGTCATTTTGTTTATATCTCATGATCCATGCATCAAAACAGTCTGATTTTTGGATCATAGAGACATTCATATATTATAAATTTACTTGCCAAATTTCAACAAAAGCTGGTTTGTAGTTTTTGAGAAAATGGTTAATGAAGTTCGCTGTTACTTATATCATATTTTGTTGCAAATTCATATATACATATAGTTGAATGTCAATATAAAAATTGTTATGCCTTCATCAAGATTACTAAAAGTGAATATTCATTAATTAAGGAAGAATTCATTTGTTCTATCCATTTCATGAGCTAAGATGAACATATTTTTATTGCTTGGTTAACACATGGGTTTTTGTCTTTGGGTTGCATGAGGACATGCAATATATTCAGGTTTTCGTTGCATGAGGACATGCAACATATTGAGTGTGGGGGTATGTTGGGCCGTTAATATGCCATTATTATTATCACTTGTGAACGCTTATTCCAACCATTTCTACCATTCTTCATCACGTCATTTATTATAATTTATTATTTAAATCCATTTTATGATGATTTATGCTTCTATGAATGAATGTTATTTATTCTCCTTTATTTCTAATAAATTGATGATTATGAATTATTTTATCAATGATAGTTTTAATAATTTGGTTATAACATTATTCACCATTTTTAGCCTCCAAGGTAATTTCCAGATTGAAGATTTGATCATTAAAAGTGCCAACTCAGAAATGCGCTGGAATAAGGAGTGACAGTTTTGCGGTTGAGATTCTGAGCAAGTGAAGACGAATCTAGAAAATCCGAAACATGGGTTTTGTTCAGAATGGACCCAATTAACTTTATCAAAGAACGGTCTGCCCAAATTCGGCCTGTGTTGAGAGATTCGCAGAGTTCTTTAAGCACGATTTTCTCAGTTCTGTTGTTGCGGCCGTCCTCCAAATCTCAGCTGCAAAGCCAAATTCGCCTTCTTCTTGTTGATCAATTGGTTGGAAACAATCTAATTTTGCAATAGAAATCATGTTGTACTTATCTTTATTGTAACTGCTCTTGATCTCTCTTTATTTAAATCAGAACAGAGATCAGAGAGGGGGATGATTTGGAGATACGTTTTTATGTAATTTTCTGTTAAACATCAGTTCTGATTATTGAGTCTCGTTGAGAACTGGTTCATTGTACTTTTGTCCGATGCATTAATATAAGCTTGGTGATTCTCTCATCTCTACGTCTGGATTAACTTAAGGCAGTGTCCCCTTGGAGGCTAAGGGCCCGGCCCCGGAGGACACTTGCTGCTGTATATTATCTCTTTGGTTTATGCATGGTTTTGCTTATCAGCTTGAATCGAGCCTCTGTGCTGTGCACTTGTTCATTAACCTTACGGAATTCATCTTGGGAGTTATGTTCTTCATGATTGTTGGATTCAGAAATAATGCTGTTTTATTTGGAAGCACAGTCGTATCCCTGTTAATTAAGATTGATCAGGTTACTATTTCAGCGTGTTGTGTGCGTATATGATTTACTAGTGTTGTTTATAATTTATCAATAGTTATTGCTATTCTATTTTAGAATTACCGTTCCATTCCAGATTTGCTGTTCAATTCTTTATTTGCTGTTCTATTTACTCGCATTTTTTGTTTGGTGTGAGAGACGATCTAAGGCTGTAGTGAGCTTTGGCATTCACTGTTTAGCTCCCAGACCCGTGGTCTATGCTCTAATTTCCTTTACATCAGTTTCCAAAGGGATGAGTTATTATTACTGGACCCTTGACTGATACATTGCTTATTTTTCCGAATGCATGATTGAAGTCTTAAAGTGCTTTGCTGTAAGTAGATTTTATTTCCAGCTTTCATTTACTTTTGCATTTTAAGCACTATACTGCAAAACATTACTCTTGAGTAAATAGCCGCCTCAGACTGAGTACACTCTTGGAACAAAAAGTCGTCCCTGGGTTGATAATTAATGTGAAGGTAATCAGGAGTTAAAAAGACCCTTTTTATCGCTCCACAACGGTTTGAGAGATATTCATGTTTTAAGTTTGTACCCCCAGTTAGTGGGCTAAACCCCATGGGGTTGGGGCATGGGTCATTGAAAAGTCATAATTAATATTTTTAAGCTCCTAAATTCCCTCCCACGTTCACTTGTTGAATCCCCTCTCAACTTAAGCATTTATATAAATTGTAATCTTCATTTCCTCCTTATGTGAGGGATTTCGCTATTTGAAACAAGTCATCATGGAATTTTCGCTCTAAATATTTTTATACGAAGGTTCAGAAACTGAAATTTTTATGAGGCGAAGCCGAAGTCCAAAAGAAGCTGCTGTAAAAATTTCAGATCAAGGTGCGGAATATTTTTGGAGATATGATCTGTGGAAGTCAGGGTTTTTGCAGGGTCCTGAAATTCATCTCAAAGAAGTGACCTTGGTAAAATCGTCATAACTCTCTCTCTGGGTATTATATTGGAATTCTGTAAGATTTGAAAGATAGTGAAAATTATTTAGTTTTCTCTATATCAATTTCAGAGCCAAATGAAGAAATAGTGACACGTGGCACGCCGTACAAGTGCGCTCTGCTGAAACAATCCATAATTAGGGCATTGTGAGAAATTGGGTATAACTCTCCCTTGAAGAATCCAAATTGGGTCAGACCTATGGCATTGGAAAGAAGACTCAGAGGACTACTACAGGACCAAAAATCAGATATTGAGGATCTGAAATAACAGAGATACACCATATTCAATATCGAGCTCCTAGAAGGCAAGAAAAATCTAGATCATGTGTTGTCAAGGGTTGCAAAGGACCAGATTTTCTATGGCAGAAAATCAAAGCAAGGTGCAGCAGAGGGTAGCATGACAAGAGCAACAACCAAGGTGCATAACAGCAGCAAGAAGTTCATCATATGAAGTCTTCAAGTGGGCAGCACTGCATACAATCATTGTAAAGGTATCATTGTACTTAGTCATTGTAAATACATTATTGTACAATTTGTACTAGTATCTATCTGCCAAGGGTTGAAGAGGCAGTGTTGGGAGATCTAGGATCATCATTAGGTGGTTGTGTCAAAGTTGGGGTTATGGTCTAGTATATCTTCTTCTTCTACATTATTCTATATCATTGTAAAGTGGACCATTTTCCCTGGTACAGGAGTCCATTCTTCTTTTATTCTTCTATAGGGTGGTAGGGTGGTGCTAGGGTGAGTTGTAGCTCAATGGGTGTTGGGGCATCCGTTCAGTTGACTATTGAAGAATCTCCGGCATTGGAGCGTCCATCCAGTGGGAGCTGGAGAAGAATGCTTTTCTAGATTCTAGGAAGTTGGAGCTTTATTTTCAATTGGAGTTGAATATTAAAAAATTATTAGAAAAGCATTAGGTGGTTTTTGTCCCGGAGTGGGTTTCCACCTTAAAAACTGTGTGCATTTGTGTTCCTCTTGTTTGCTGCTATCATTGTACAAACACTGATAATAATTGAAGATTAACTATTGCTCTAATTGAAAGGAATATTGATTCACCCCCCCCCCCTCCTTAGTATTTCCAACAGCCAGGAGTAGCAAAAAAATTTCCCTTGCTCTTGTGCTTCATGCACATTTTCCAGGAATTCCTCACAGAGGTATTGGATCAGTTGTAGCTGACCCCCTTCCCGCAACGGGTTGCCAAGGAAATCACATGTGCATGGACTAAGGTTCCTAGGCACACTCCTTGGTCTACAATTATGTGTACCAAGAATCCTCTGGAGTCTCGTTCGACATGGTAATATTGTTCTACCTTTGCAGCCACCTTAAGCTCATTACTCTTTCTAAAATGAGCCATGGGATGGCACCCCTTCTTGGGAAGGTCGGTGATCTGGTGGATCAGTGTGACATCAATTGGAATATGTCCCTAGGTCCACATACATTCGTCATGTACTAACGCCAGCAGTTGGCGCACGTAGATAGTGGTGATAGGGTGCCTCCCAAAGTGCAGAAAACTCTAGTAAGCCAAGGAGGAAAGGGTGCAGCTCTGTTTCTAGATACCAAGTGGTAGGTACTGACCCAAAAGAATGAATAAACATATGAACCCACTCGTTCCAAGTGTTTTCCTTCTAAACTTTCACCCACATGGCCAACTGTTCGCGCGGGTCTCCCTAACCATAGAAAATCTCAGTTGGTGGGGTAGCAGGAGGCTCAAAGCGTAACGTCATAATTTCGCTACACTCCTCCTAGTCCTTAAAAACTCCCTTGTGCATAATCGAGGTACAAAATTTCACGCAGATGTCTGGTGCATACATTGTAAGGGTTCAGGCCACACCGAAGACCCTGCTCCAACACCCATAACCACACCACCATTCCCAAGACTCCTATCATACATCACCCTCATGCATAATACATAACTCCCATACCTAAGAGATATCATACCCCTTAAAATTTAACCAGTCCCCATATTGTTATACTCCCATCAAATCAAATGGAGTGCTCCAAGTAATCATTCCAAATCACTGCACTACATGACAGGGTTAATTCAAATTATGATGTTGCCTTAACCTCACACGCTGCACATTCATGATAATTTTGTGTTAATCACTGGTCATAGCATCAATTTGAGAAGCTACATATCGATCCCAACTAGCAGTTGGTGATAAACAAATCTACACCCTCTGTAGAAAATTTGTTCTCCAACAGTGCTACTCAGACCATTTGTTGCACAGTGTTGCGCAGCCACTGCGCAATGATCCTCCAACACTTTGCAAGACATCAACATCGATTTTTTATTCGCCTAAGTCAGGTGGAAATTCTATGTGCCTTAACCCTAGTCTTTTTATTTTACGCATAAGTCATGGTCAAATAATTGTGTTAATACACTCCCTCCATAGCACTGCGCAAAATCTGTTTTAAGTAAACTTAAGCCCATAAATCAAGCTCTAGATTTAAGGTGGAATGTGAATGTTGTCATGATTTGAAAGGTTTTGGCTAATTATTTGTAGGTCATTTAATTGTTAGCATTCCTTGTGTATAGACCAGTACGCTACCTATCTTCCATTCCGCAGCAAGTTGAGAGCTGGTCCGTTGGGTAATTGTATTGTTAGGTATGTTGTACACAATAGTTTGTTGTTGTCCTTCTAAATTTGCAATGAGGGTTAAAACATATCCCATTCTATTCTTTAGATATATGGATCCCATTGCTAGTAAGAAGGGAGGAGAGATAGTGCGAGTTGAACCTAAAAACCTTGACTTAATCAACTTCAACCCAACAATCAAAGTAGCTTTTGAAAACACAGGGCATATTTCATTTTGTGAGAGGATACAAAACATTGGGCACCAAGTGCAAATTTCCAACATGTTTTCATTGAATTTTAAGGAGGGAAAAGTTAAATTAGGAAACTTGAGGCTTGTCATTTTAGAACAGTTTATCTTTGATACCACAAGTATCCCTGCAAATTGAAAAAAGTAGTTCAAAGGTGAAGACTTGGATGTCAATCCTTTATCAAGGAGTTTGTGAAACCACAATTCAAGGACAAGTTTGACACAACCTTTCATAGCACATACCTCCAAATTCATTACAGTCAACATCTCAAAGTTATCCAGAGGTATTTTACCTGTGAGGGTAGGTTTACTAAAGTCTACCAATACCACATTAGACTCCTTATGAACTTCACTGCCAATAAGACCATGAATCTGCCATATTAATTGTTCAAAAGCCTAGGGAGAATGGCTGAGAAAGTACAATCAAACAAGGGAAATCACACGCCCAACTTACTTCATTTTTCCCTAATTAAAATGTCAGTGTTGCACAAGGGGGATTCACTCAATGAACCTCTAACATATTACGTGCAATCATAACATATTAAAAAATACCCTTAATTTGAGTACATATTGGAAAATGCCTCTAAAAATCAAATTATTTAACCCCCTACCAATATAAAACAATACACCTTCCCAATTTAAAAATCCCATACTTCCACTATATATTGTAGGTATCCATTTTTTCATTCACATTTTGTATACCCCTTTATATTTTTTCAATAAATTTGAGCTCCATTTTTTATACCTGACAATATAAAAAGCCTTTACCCCCTAGATTGTTGGACATTGAATTCAATGCTCCCTGTGTGTTTCGCGACATGGACTAACCACCTCTCGTGGATCCTAAATCTGGAGATTGTCGCGAAGACTAAAGCCTACGGGTTTTGGTATAACGACAATCGTTATTCCAACAAGTGGTATCAGAGCGACAGGTCTGAGTTCGAAACTCACCCAGCTCGCGTTGGGGGAGAGATTTTTGGACATTTGGTTCAACGCTCCCCATGTGTTTCGTGACATGGACTAACCACCTCTCGTGGATCCTAACTCTGGCGATTGTAGTGGAGACTAAAGCCTGTGGGTTTTTTTCTAACGAAAATCACGATTCCAACATATATATCCCCCAATATATTATGTCAATTTTTCTCATTATATATCACCCAATATATTATGTCATTTTTTCCTCATTATATATCCCCCAATATGAACCCACGTGCTATAGTATTTCTCCTACAGTGAAGCTTCCATGGTGTTACATGAGCTTAAAAGGAGAAAAATGTCGTGGTAGAGCTTCTTGTCTGATGTGGGTCTTCAACCCAGGCAGAGAGTTCACCTATGGATTTTTGTGAAGAAAAGGAAGAGCCCAGAACTAAGCCATTGGTCAAGACAAATGCAAAGAAAGTGATTCAGGGAAAAACTATGAGTAAAAATGGAAAGGACAAGATTCAAACAGAGAATATTAAAACATCAGAGTTTCAGATAGTAAAGGCATTCCAAACAACAGAGAAATAGGCATTTTTTCTATTGAGGACTAAGAAATTCATTGAGGATCCAACTCCTCATCAAGTTGTGCCATTCCAGAAGACAGGCAAGAGGGGGATACAGAGGAGGCACAAACTATTCAGATGGAGGAAGAAAATCTCGAGGTTTCGATAGTGAAGGATGCTCTTGCTAAGGCACAACTCAATATTTCCTTCTTGAAGAGGAAGAATAGAGAACTTAGGCATACAGCCTCACAGGTAGCCCAACAAAATGAGGAATCAAAAGAACCTCCTAAGCCTACTTCATAGGAGAAGAGAAAGCAAGTCATAGATGTTGGGAAAGTGGAGGAGCCCAAGATGAAACCTAGGAGGCATGTAACCAAAGCAACAAAGCCTAAGTCAGGGTAGCTGGAATAGATGAAGCAGATAGCTCAATCACTAGACAGACCTGAGTTTGTTCAGTGGAGTCAAAGGTACTTGGAAGAGCTTGAATATTTCCAAATGCAAGTGATGCAATTATCTCAGGATAATGAAGACTTTAAGAAATTTGTTAACCAATTGATTGTGGATACTGACAAAAAAATAATTGAATCCTATAAGGCACTTGATAGAGAAAATTTGTTCCTAAAATGGTCCCTCCCTACAAGAATACAAGTATGGAATCTCTACACCATGAATCTAGTGCTGAGGAGAAGACTAAGGATTATGAAACAGAAATTCTCAAAGGGTTGGAGGTTAGTGAAAAAATAAAGACAGACAGTTAGGATATCTGCATCAAGGAATGTACCTAGGCCAAGGCCTAAACCATAGTTAGATCCATAGTCAACTCAATCATCATTCGTTAAAGAATCTTACACATCTTGTAAGGACACTAAGGCATCTCCCAACAAGCCCTCATCTATTAAGAGAAGAAGGAGGTGAAGGTCTAGTTGATTACTTCTAGGAAGCTTGTTTTGCTGAAGTTTCTATTGTTGCGCAACAAGGGTATTTTTCATGTTTTTGTAGAGTCTGTATGGATATTTTTTCATTATGAAGGTTGATGGTGCATAAAAGAGTTTTAATGGAGTAACTGTAATCAGTTTTTTTGATCCAGGGCAGGAAGAAAGGTGCAAACACAATTTTGAAATTTTGTTGCTCAGGCGTTGTGCGCATGCTGCACACAGGTGGTATGGAATTTTTTTAGGTTTCTAGCTGTTAGAGAATGGATGGAGGGATCCAGTGCCTATTCAGATATCTAATCAGTGCCCAGTCATCAGCAAGCTCTACTTCACTACATAGGAAAGTGTGCCATCATGAAGCTGTTGCACAACACAACTTAAAGTGTTGTTTCCATCTTCAGCATCAGTCATAGGTTTTTATAGATGTCATGATAAGATATTTGAGATAGGATTATCATTTAGATAGATTAAATAGATAGTAATAAAGTAGTTTTTTATGTTTAGGATTACTTCTATATAATTTCCTATGCAAAAAAACAATATGTTTATGAATTTGTGTGTGATTTGATCCTCTTGATCGATTGAAGATATAAAATGTAGTTGGTCAGAAGATATTTTATGATGTAAGTCTAATTAATATCATAAGAACAATGAAGTAGGTTTTTGTTTGTGGATTGATCGAATTAAGCCTTGGTGTATGTGTTTTCTCCTTTGGAATAAAAACTCAGTGCCAGGTTTTTCCAATTAGTGTCAGAGATCCTTGTGGTATTTTCTTGCAAATTAGTGTTTTCTCCTGTGTAATTGTTATTCCAATTGTTCTATTTCAGTCTTGCTTAAATGTGTACTACAACATTTTTTCTAGAATTCATCTTGGATGCTCTAGATAGTTGTGGTTTTATGTTTCATATATAATGAAAATTAATATTCATTTGTCATGTTAGTCTTCTAAATACTTAGTCATCTGATTCTATAGAAAAATTCTAATGTTTTCTATTACTTTGACTGGATATAGTTATGTATTTCTTTTCTTTCAACTATACTAAATCGATGTTAATTTGAAATATGTATATATCCATCCTCTATTTCAGTAATTGGCTTATATATGCATTAATGCATTGAGTTAGTGATTTAAATTATGTCCCTAGTTTCATACTCCAAATGCCATTCCCTTTTTTATTTTCCAACAATTCTCATTAAATTTTAAGTGCCCTTTCAATATCTAGTCTCTGTAATTCACTGAGATTTCAGTATTCATTATCTTTAGACTTTTAGTGATGGAGCCCCCTCTGGTTAGAATGGACTAGTTTCTGGCCCAAAGAGGCTCGTGGTTACCTCTCTAGCCCTTTCTTCAGCCTAAAGGGATTTACAGAGTGCTAACAGACTCGCCCAATCTATGCAATCTCTTATGAAACCAGCTCCAAAAATTGAAGAAAAGAGAGATCAACACCTTAGAAATAATCCACTTTGAGGGGGAAACCTCCTTTACATTACATAAATGAACAATTCTTGGATGATACAAATGAAAAAACCTCCTTTCTATATATAGGAGTCCATGGGGTCACAATATAATCCTAGACGACCTAACAATAATAATTTAAGGGTGCAATAATAACAATATTGGGGTTATAGAGGCACAACGATAACAATAAGGGGGCTACACTAACAACAATAAGGGACTTCACTAGTAATATAGGCACCTAACATGCCCCTCCCCTTAAAAAAAGTGTTATCGTCAATGCTGGAGTAGCACTGGATGCTTCTATATAGAATTCTCATCCTCCCATGTTGAATCTTCAATGCGTAAGTTCTTCCACTTGATGAGATACTCTGAAATAGATCGATTTCGTAGTTGTCGAGTTCTTGTTTCCGTGATTTCTTCAGGTTCCAATATGATTTTTCCTTCCTCGTCAAGTTCTGGAAATATTTTTTGAACTAGAATTTTTTCACCTATAACCTTCTTTAAGCATGAAACATGGAAAATTGGATGCACTCGAGAAGAAGCAGGAAGCTCTAATTTGTATGTCATAGTACCAATGTTTTGCAACACCTTGTAAGGACCATAGTACTTTGGCAATAATTTATTATCCTTCTTAGCTTGCTTGAGGGACATTTGTTTTTAAGGTTGTAGCCGTAAAAATACCCAGTCTCCTAAATCAAAACTTTTCTCCTACATACTAATTTGGCGATAATTTATTATCCTTCTTAGCTTGCTTGAGGGACATTTGTTTTTATGGATGTAATCATAAAAATACCCAGTCTCCTACATCAAAACTTTTCTCGCTGCGACGTTGATCTGCATGTTGTTTCATTCAATTTTGTGCAAAATTTAGGTTATCCTTTAAGAGTTGGAGAACTTGTTTTTGATGCTCGATGTGACCTTCCACTGCTTGAAACTTAGAATTTTATCTTAAAGATGATATGATGGATGGTGGATGATATCCATAAAGTTCCATAAATGGGGTCATTTTTGCTGCAGTATGGAAGGAAGTGTTATACCACCATTCAGCTAGAGCTAACCACTTGACCCATTGTGTTTGTTTAATAGATACAAAACAACGAAGATATCCTTCCAAACATTTTTTCACTATCTCAGTTTGACCATCAGATTGAGGATAATAAGATGAGCTATGAGATAGTTAAGTACCAAAACAAGAAAATAATTCCGTTCAAAAATTTCCAGTAAAAATGGGGTCTTTGTCGCTTATAATAATCCTTGGGTTTCCATGTAGCTTTTGAATTGTTCCATAAATGCACTAGCAACTGTACTTTCTTTAAATGGATGAGATAATGCACAAAAGTGTGCATACTTGGTAATTCTATCAACTGCCACCATGATGACACTCTTTCCTTTGGACTTAGGTAAAATTGTGATAAAATCCATTGAAATATCCTCCCAACGTTGAATTGGAATGGATAAAGGTTGTTGAAGACCCGAGGTCTTAATTGTATCAACTCTATTTTTCTCGAAAACCAAACATTCCGCCACAAACTTTTGAATATCAGATTTAAGGCCATCCCAAAAAAATTCTTTCTTCACCCTGTGGTAATTTTTTTTAAATATTGAGTGTCCTCCTATGGGAGATCTGTGCAATTCCAAAAGAATCTTTTGTTTTAGTTGGGAATTCTTACAAATATTAGTCTTTGTGCCATAAGAATCATTTTCAACTAAATGTGTCGGATGTATTGGAATCTTGTTTTGTTTTGAATGGTGTCACACTTTTTCATCCTTCTTCCATTCATCATATGAATATCCAATATGGTTGAATGGTATCGACGCGCAATGCTTCCACCTCTTCATCCTTTCTTCAGAGTGCATCTGCAACAACATTTAGCTTCCCTTTTTTGTAGATGATTTCAAAGTCATAGCCCAACATCTTTGTGGCCCATTTTTTCTTCTCTTCTGAAAATATTATTTGTTCCAAAAATTATTTAAGACTATCATGATCGGTTTTTACCTTGAAGTGTCTTCCCATTAGGTAAGGTGGCCATTTCTTTAGTGCATGTAGTATTTCCAACATTTCCTTCTCATAAATAGCTTTATGTAAATACTTTCCTTTGATTGGACGACTTTCAAAAGAAATGGTTCTTCCTTCTTGTATTAAAATTGCACCAATTCCATTTCCTTAGGCATCACATTCCACAATAAAGGTTTTTGTGAAGTCTGGCGTAGCTATGACTGGTGCTATGCACATCGCCTCTTTAAGATGCTCAAAGGCCTTAGTTGCTTCAGGATTCCATGAAAATGCATCTTTCTTCAATAATTTTGTTAGAGGTGTTGTTATTCTCCCATAATTCTTAACAAACTTGCGATAATACCCTGTTAACCCAAGAAATCCTTGCAACTGATTTATGGTTGTGGGGACTTTCCATTCCTTAATGGATTTAATTTTGTTAGGGTCTACCTTAAATCCCTTGTGAGATACAATATGACCTAGATATTCCACTTCTTGTACTCCAAATAAACATTTGGAGGTTTTTTCATATAATTGTATCTCTTCCAATAGTTTGAGCAGCCTATCAACATGTTGAACATGATCCTTCCAAGACCTGTTGTATATTAGTATATAATCAAAAAATACTAACACAAATTTATTAAGGGTTTGATGGAATTCATCAACCCTTGAAATGTAGAAGGTGCACTGGTAAGGCCAAAATGCATGACCAAAAATTCATAATGACCCTCATGATTTCGAAATGTTATTTTCGGAATATCTTCAGTCTTCATTATAGTTTGATGATATCCTGAACGAAGATCAAACTTGGTAAAATAAATTGCTCCATGTAATTCATCAATCACATGAATGGGAAATTTATCTTTAATAGTGAGCTTATTGAGCTCCCCATAATCCAGACACATGCACCATGATTCATCCTTCTTGTGCACCAATACTGTTGGAGCAGAGAAAAAACTTTGACTAGGTTGAATTATACCAACCTCTAACATTTCTGTAATCATACATTCAATTTCGCTCTTTGGGACATAAGGATATTTTTAAGGCCTAATGTTTGGAGGAACACTTCATGGAATCAAATGAATAGCATGATTTTGATCACAAATAGGTGGGAGTCCTTTGGGAGTTTCAAACACCTTGGAATGATTGTCCAAGACTTTTTGGAGATCTGGAAAAATAGATGATTTTGATGTTGGAACCTCTAGGGAGCATAATTGTTCAATTACACCTCGTTGTTCTTTCTTAATAAACTTTGTCATAACATTAGAGCTTATTATCTTTCCTGGCTTCCCTATGATACCACGTAATTCAAATTCCTTTCCTTATGAAAAAAAAAAATTCCAGAAAATTCTTGAAAATTAAAAGCTACCGTCCGCAAAGATTGCATCCATTGTACTCTTAGTACAACATCAGCACCTCCCACTGGAATGGAAAGAATTGGAATATTCAATACATATTTCCCCATGGTTAGCTTGATATTATGGCATTTTATGGAGCAATTTATAGTTCCTCTATTTGCAACCATCACTTGACATTCTAGTGCTAGGTATAGGAAGCAATTCAATTCCTTGGCTACCTTACAATGAATAAAATTATGGGTACTACCAGAATAAATCAACACTATTTCCTTTTTCTTCTTGATATGTCCTTCTATCTTGAGAGTTTGAGAAGTGGTAATTCCTGCCAATGAATTACACAATATGGTTGGACTCATTTCTTCTTTCTCTAGGGTTGGTTCCTGGTGTATATCCTCTTCTTTTGAAGTTTCTTGTTCATTTTCTTCCTCCTCTTCACAATCTATGTAAAATAATTTCTTCTCGGCACACTTATGACCTTTAGTGTATTTTCTATCACAACTATAACAAAGCCCTTTTTCTCTTTTTTCTTCCAATTGTTGTGGAGTCAACCTTGTAGGTTATGGAAGTCTAGGAGTAGCAACACTTCCATCTTTATAGATTTGAGTGGTAGGCTTCCTTGTCGCCATAATTTTACATTCAATTTTTCTTGCCAACCTCAGTGCCTTCTCTAATGAATCAGGTTCCAAAACACGGACCTCATGTTGGATGTTATCCTTTAAATTCCCTATGAAGACATCAATCTTGTGTTCCTGTGGAATATCATTTACCCTTATATTCAATTTTTGGAAGTCCTCAATGTGCTCCACCACTGAACCCTTTTTTTTTAGATTTATCAATTGGCTAAAGAAGGTGTTGCTCTTTGTATCCTCATAATGTGCTATCATTTCCTTCGTAAAAATTGACCAAGTGACAATTGTTTTACGGGAGAAAATTCATCGATACCATACAAATGTATTTTGTTCTAAATATAAATTTTCAATGCGTAACTTTTGTGTGTTTTGCACGTTATTGAGATCAAAATATTGTTCCATCTGTAGTATCCATGTTACGGGATCCTTGCCATCAAACTTCCTCATATCGATCTTTGGAATATGGTGGGCCTTCAATCCAACATTACAATTTATGAGATGATGATTAACAGTTATTTTGTTCTCATCATGAGTTTCATCTACTATATTTTCTCCACTAGGAAACATTTCTTGTATCAACTTTTTCAAACCTTCCATGTCTTCTTTTATATCAGTCTTCATGTCTTCCATGTTGCCTTTCATTTTCTCTTCCATACCATCCATATTAGCTTCCATGTCTTCCATTCCATTCTTCAAACCATCCATCTTATCTTCCACACATTTCTTCAAACCATCCATATTAGATTACATGTCCTTCTTCAAACCGTCCATCTTAGCTTCCACGCCTTTCTTCAAAACATCCATTTCATTTTTTGTTGCTCTTTGCGAGAGAGAAATTTGGTGCACTTTCTCTTCTAATTTTTATATATCATGTTGCACTTATTCATCTTCATGAGTCATAGTAGAGTATTTTGAGGGATTAATGGGTGTTGGATTCTTTTTAGGGGCATTTTAGAACCCAATACTGATATATATGCTTCAATATGCCCTTGGAATCACTTCAAACTGATTTTTCAAACAAGACTTATGCAATTTGAAAAAAAAAAACACACCTTATTCTTTCTTTTGAGGATCTCAATATTGAAACTGAATTATCTTTGTGATTTCATGTCTTCAATATCTGAAATTAGGTCCTAGAGTATCCCTCTGAATCTTCTTTAAAATGCCACAGGTCTAACTTGATTTGGATTCTTCAAGACAATTGTATGCCCAATCCCCCACAATGACCTTATTATGGACTCGTTTAGTAGAGCGAACTTGTACGGTGTGCCACGTGTCACTATTTCTTCCTTCGGCTCTGAAATTGATATACATAATTCAACCACTTCAGCCACTTTTTGCATAATTCCAATCCGATTCTTAGAGAGAGAGTTATGACAATTTTCCCAAGGTCACCTTGTTTAGATGAAATTCGGGAGCCTGCAAAAACCCTAACTTCCATAGATCATATCTCCGAAAATATTGTGAACCAAGATCTAAATTTTTTACACGACATTCCTTATGATTTTCGCTTCGCGTGATAAAAATTTCAGCTTCTGAACCTTCATAGAAAAAAAATATATTGCTAAAATTCCATGATGGCCTATTTCGAGCAGTGAAACCCTAGAATCCAAAGCTATGATACCAAATGTTATGAAACCGGCTCCAAAAATAGAAGAAAAGAGAGATCAACGCCTTAGATGTAATCCACTTCAAGGGGGAAACCTCCCTTACATTATGTAAATGAAAAATTCTTGGATGAAACAAATGACAAAGCCTCCTTTCTATATAGGAGTTCATGGGGTCACAATATAATCCTAGCCGACCTAACAATAATAATGTAAGGGCACGTAATAAAAATATGGGGGTTACAAGGGCACAACAATAACAATAAGGGGGATACACTAACAACAATAAGGGACTACACTAGTAATATAGGGACCTAACACAATCTCTAGGACTACAAATCTATGTCACCCCACCTCACTCCTGGAGGTATAGTTGCAAACATAGGAAAATCCGATCTACTCATGTTGTTTTTATTACTGCTCTGTTGATGCTTCTACATAGGTATTGAAACTACTACAATAATGAGGCTGATATCCACATATCCTGAAGTATTAGCTTCCATAGGGATGCTCCCTATGAAACTAGATTCCCTCCGAGTCTTGATCTCCCTATGGGAAACCTCTATGCTCCCTCTTGGAAACTCACACTGTCCTCCGGTACTGGAAATTTTATTGCGTAGCTCTGCTCTGGGAATATCCTAACTAGAACTGCACCTGCATACTACAACTAGACAATTTGCACTTCCTATGTCACTACAACTAGTTTTACAGCTATCTCTCGGGTACTAACTATAGCTAGCCTTGCAACTTTGTAATCATTGATTGCGTCTGTTGACACTGAACCTGCTATTATGATATTGTGGGCTCCTGTAGCTAAGGTGATGGTTCTGTTGCAACAATCTAGAACTAATTTTTCCGATCTCCTTGTTGCAACTACATTGGAACTTACCCATTCGGCGCGTTGGAGTTTCATGCTCCTCCTCCTCCTGGATCTGGTGCCCCATTATCTCCTTTCAAGCCTAATCCCTGGTTGGGACCCTCCCTTTATTTGAAACTCACACTTCCTATAAAACTTATTTTCGAAAACTGGAAGTCAAACTGATGCCTAGATCTACATTCTAGCTAACTTGCACAACCTCCTCTAGGAATCTCATACAATCATCCCTAAAAAGTTGAAAATTCTGTGAAACTCAAAACTAGAGAAAATAAACTCAAAAATATCTCGCTTTCCCATTTCTCGATTGTTGGATTAGCCAATCGCACTCCCTTCTACAATGATAAAATATGCAAACAACTACTTGCATTCTGCAACCGGAAAAATTAGATCTCTAAAACTCGAGATCCCTTGGGAGAAACTTTCCATCTGTTGTGATTGCTTTTCTCTTCCACCAGACGTTGTTTCTGCTGCCACAAAACCCTCTACATCTAACCAAGGAATCTACTCAACAAAAATATGAGTTTTTGTTGGCCCCTCTGACTGTTGGAATCACTATTACAGGAAACTCGAATCTTTTGCAATGATGCAATTGAAAATCGAACCCTTACCCAACAATTTGATCTTCCTTTCTAGGTATTTTGTCGCCTCTAATAATTTCGGTCTGCTAATCCTTCTGAACAATGAAATTCCCATCTCCACTTTTGAGATTCCATGATGATCACTCACATTGTGAAACCATGTGAAAATTTCATCTATCACAGCAACTGGAAATTATTTTCCTAATTGTTAATTATTTAACAATTTATTTGAAGTCTGTTATGACAAATACCAAATAATTCACACTATGATTTTCACAAATAAATTTTGTGGAATAAAAATAACGCTGGAACATGAGAAAATCTAACACACACTCATAAAATTTAGATAGTAATTTTTGGAAAAAATTCCCTGGAA
The DNA here is from genome assembly GCA_034641835.2 of Pinus albicaulis. Lineage (NCBI taxonomy): Eukaryota > Viridiplantae > Streptophyta > Pinopsida > Pinales > Pinaceae > Pinus > Pinus albicaulis. The sequence goes on from CM076570.1 coordinate 142,223,507, forward strand.
AAACCCAACATGGGAAAACCGATGCAATAACTGAGGGTGTTTATTATTAAGCAGTAACATTCTGAGTACAATTTGGATGTCGAAAAATAGCAATCCACACAAGAAAATCTGGAAAATTTATTCCCTAAGCAACCCGGGTAATCGCGTTGCCCGCACTCGCATTCCCGCACTTTTGTTCCTGCACTTGTGCGTTCCTACACTAGTGCATTCCTGCACTCGTGCATTCCTGCACTCGTGTTCCTGCACTCGTGTGTTCTTTCACTCATGCATTCCTGCACTCATGCGTTCTTGCACTCGTGTTCCTACACTTGCACATTCCTGCACGTGCACGTTCCTACACTCACGTTCTTGCAATCACACATTTCTACACTTTCTCGTTCCTAAATTCGTGTTCCAGTATTGGGACTAACTCAGTGCCGTGTTGTTGCCTATCCGGAAATGGAAATATTCCTTCAGTTCATTGTCCCTTCCCCTCATTAACACTCCGCCCATATCTGGCTCGAACTCTACTGCTGCTCGTTTGATCTGCAGATGGAACTGTTGCTCCTGTGTCTCTGGTGTATTCTTCAAGTGCCCATTGACTTCTTCTTATAATCCTTTGTTGGGACTCCAACGACCAATATTAAATTTTAATCAATGGCTGGGATAATATTGAAGTCGATACTTGTGAGTTTCTAGACTATTCTCACCTTGACTTATTTAATTATAATTAATTAACCAGTTTTCCTAAGTTTAGACTTAGGAAACATTAAAAAATAAGCTAATAATATAATTAAGCCATCTCTAGGTGGAATTTCCATAAATGATTTCTGGGTTTTGGAGATCTCATGTATTATAGCTTCTCCACCAAGTTTCATGACTAGAACAGATCCGATGCTACAAAAACTAACAGGGGGGATTGTTGGATGAATGAAAGCCAATGCTCCTCACATGTTTCACAAGATGTGCCTCACAACCTCTCGAGAATCAATAACTATGGCAATGCTTCCATTTACTAACACCTATAGATTTTTGTGTAACAACAATTGTGATTCCAACATGGTGATTGCTTTAACCTATTCAGGGAATTTTCCAGCTTGCATACTAGCACTTTCTTTCCCTTCACTGCAAAATCTTTTAGCCTCTTCATGAAGTTTTCTTTTTCCAAATCCCCATGTAGGAATGTTGTCTTCATTTCCATATGTTCTACTTCAAAATGAAAAGCAAAAATAGCAAATAAAAGAAACAAAATAGAAGTTAACTTGGAAACAAGAGGAAAAATCTCACCAAAGTCTATTCCCTCCATGTGGGACTGACCTTTTACTACTTGTAGAAATTATACAAGCATATTTATCTCAATGGATTCAATTCGATCAAGCAATGTACAAAAGCTAGATATTGAATCCTTCTACAAATAAATTGTGGAAAATAAACACGATCGCCAATCACAACAAGTAAAGAAATAAGAAAATCAAACCACAACACATATATTTTCCCAGGGAAAGCTTACTGCTCAAAACCCCTCTATCTTCTATTGTATATTCACCATGGACTCATGAAACAATTACAATTCACTCTTCTCACAAGAGTCTCCTGCACTCTCACAACTGTCTCACACTAACCTGCACAAAATTGGCCAACACTTATCCAATTTTCTACCTCTAATCAGCCTGCCTTGCTTGCGCAATTCATGTGGAATGCAATCCCTATTATTTAAGAAATTCAGCCCTCCAAAACTGCGCAATGCTCATGGGAAATCCAATGGTTGTCTTACTACATGCGGGAAGCCTACAAATGATACAACTGATATTTAACATCCCTTTAACCTTTGTCTCAACTGGGTCTCCACTAGAACTGACATGCATGCAGCTATTAATAGTAAATCATTAGTTGCATGGAATATCACTGCAAGTGAGTTAAATCTGATTTAATTCACTTGATCTCTTACTAGTGTAACAAAAAGTTACAACTATCTCAACTGACTTTAACTCAATAAATTGAGTTAACTAATTTCTCATGCATTTACTGCAATTCAAACTCCATAACTAATAGATCTCTCTGCATGCCTCACCAACCACCCTCAACCCAAAATTCATGAGCTAACTGAGTTTATCACACTCAGTTAACTATTACAAGTGATTATGAGATAATATTACATTTTATTTTCCAATTTAATTAAGGGAAAATTAAATTAGACACACATTTATTATTGACTTTCCAACACTCCCTCTCAACAAGAAATGGATTATCTGCCACCCAGATCCTGCATCTATGGTATTCGAATTTTCTCCTGGCAAGCGCCTTCGTCAGAATATCTACATCCTGATCTTCCGTGGGAATGTACTGAAGTAACATAATGCGCCTCTGAACACAATCTCTGAGATGGTGGTACCATATGTCTATGTGCTTGGACCTATCATGGAATATGGGATTAACTGAGAGTTTATGCAACTCTGGTTATCATAATGTATCATCGTCGGATCCATCTGAGAACCAAACAAACCAACCAGGATCTTCCTCATCCATATGGCCTCACATGAAGCCTGACTTTCTGCCATGTACTCTGCCTCAGACGAATTGAGTGCCACATATCGCCACTTCCTACTGTACCAAGAAAATGTTGTTGATCCTATGCTGAATATCCCTCCTGATGTGTTCTTTTTTTCTGATGGACTGCCTGCCCAATATGCATCGGTGAAACCTTGAAGATTCACTCCCTTTGTCTTTTTGTACCATAATTCATACTCTATAGTGCCCCTGAGATATCTCAATACATGCTTCCTTGCCTTCCAAAAGAGCTTGTTCAGCTTAACCATAGCTTGACTCAGCTGGTTAACTGCGTAGCAAATGCCTAGACTCGTGTTCACCAAGTACATTAGTGAACCCACTAGCTGCCTGTAAACAGTAGCAACCACTACCTCACTTGAAGTAGCATCCTCCTTCTTCCAGTTTCTTGGAAGAGGAGTCTCCATGGGCTTACATCTCTCCATGTGAAACTTTCTCAGAATCTCTTTGGCATTCTTTCCTTGAGAAACAAATAGCTCACCATCTCGCTACCATATTTCCCAACCAAGAAAATACTAAAGGAGTCCCATGTATTTCATTCCTAACTCCCTTGCAAGATCCTCCTTGCAAGAAGTTATCAGTTGCTAATCACCAGCAAAAATTAGATCATCAACATAAAGTACGATAATCAAGATCTTACCATCAACCACAATCTGGTACAAGTTTGCATCCGCTTCACTTTTGGTGAAGCTCAACTTGGTAAAATAGCTTTCAATTCTAGTGTACCAAGCACGAGGTGCTTGCTTTAGCCCATACAATGCTCTCTTGATTCGGCACACATGCAACTCATTGTCAAAGATATCAAAACCTCTGCTCTATGTAGACTTCTTTCTCACTAACTCCATTGAGAAATGCAGTTTTCACATCCATATTATGTATCTGCCACCCCATCTGCGTTGAGAGTGCAAAAATAGTTCTAATCGATAGTACCTCGCAACTGGTGCAAAAGTCTCCTCATATTCAATCCCATCAACTTGTGAGAATCCCCAGGCTACAAATCTAGCCTTTTACTTCTCCACACTTCCATATGTCATCTGCTTCACCTTATAGATCCAAGAATTGACTTTCCGACTGGCCTTGGGACAACTTCCCATGCACTATTATTAATGATGGATTCATACTCCTCAACCATGGCGTCAACCCAAATTGTTTGTTGCACTGCTTCCTCAAAGGAGGATGGTTCTATCACAATATACTTGTGCATAAGAGCCATGTATCTAGTAAACCTGTCTGGAGACTGTCTCTATCTGTGCAGTGAAATAGGTGCTCCGACATGCTTTGCCACATCAAGTCTCAATCCATCAGCTTCCATCCTGAACCTTCTACCATTTCTGGTGGATGGCTATGCGTGAGTGTTTTCTGCCACTCCATGATCCTCTGCATGTGGTTTCTCCACATCTTGAGGTTCATTATTTGGAACCAAGATTTGCTCATCTGCATGAAAATCTATCTCCCTCTCAAGGGACAATCGCATGGCTTTCTGCTCATCAAATTTTATATCCCGTCTCACAATAGTCATCCTACTATTTGGAAAATACATCTGATAGTTATGGGGAGTATCAGTGTACCCCACAAATATTCCAATCTCATATGTTGGTTCGAGCTTCTTCCTTGAATATTTGGTCACATGGCAATAGACAGATGAGCAAAAAATTTTAAAATATGAAACATCAGGTTTCTTACCAGAAAAAGCCTCCTCTAGTGTACTCATTCCAAGTATTCGATGAGGACTACGATTTTGCACAAATACTATTGTGTTGCTTGCTTCCCCCAACAGTTGCAATGGTAGGCCCTGATCATGCAACATCGCTCGTGCTGCACCCACAATTGTTCTATTTTTTCTTTCTACGACCCCATTCTATTGTGGGTTATGAGGTGCAATCAACTCTCTCTAAATTCCTTCTTTGCTACAAAATTTCTTAAATTCATTTGAGATGTACTCACCACCATTGTCGCTCCTAAGAGCCTTCACATGCTTCCCCGTGTCTTTCTCCACCAGTGCTTTGAACTCACAAAATTTTGAGAACGTCTGATCTTTCTTCTGCATGAAGTAGATACAACACTTTCTATAAAAATCATCAACAAATATCACATAATACATTTTCTTTATTGTCCTAGCTGTAGAGAATGGTCCACACACGTCTGAGTGAACTCTCTCAAGGATTTTCGATGCTCTGTTCTCCTTCTCGTTAAAAGTGGCCTTTGCATACTTCCCCATAGTACATCCCTTGCATGTGTTTATCTGCGCAAGGGTGCCCTTGGGAAGACTCGTAGAAATATGATGCATGACCTTCAAGGCTCCATGGTGTAGATGGCTGAATCTCCTATGCCATAACTCACCCTCATCCCATCTCACCACTTTGTATTCCTTACCCATCAATGCTGCACAACCATCTACATCAAGTTTATAGAGATTCTTCACACGAATCCCAATATTCTTAGCTTTTCCTGTGGCTTTGTGTCGAATTAAAGCTTTCCCTTCACTGAAAACCACATCATAACCTCTATCTGACAACATTTCGACTGAAACTAAATTATTTTTCAAGCCTGGTACATGCATTACATCTTTTAATAAGAAGGTTTTACCTTATTGTCTCTCGAAGATAAATGTACCAATCCCAGTAGCATTGTACCGCAAGTCATAACCCATTTTGATATGCATCTGGAGGTCCCTCTCCTCCAAGCTATTGAAAAGTTCTCCCATCATGTGGAAAGGTGCACCACTATCCAAGTACCACACTAATCCCATTGCACTTGACACCATGCATGAAATGAATGAGAATTCAAACTCAAATTGCTAGGCAAAAGCCTCACCAGCTGCAGATATTGAAGCCTTATTGTTCTTCTTCTTTTATGGAAAATTAGTGGCATAATGTCCATGCTCGTAACAGTGAAAACACTTCACTCTGGACATGTCGTGCTTCTTTCCTTCCCTGTCAGACTCAGATTTGGAATAGGATTTCTTTCCTTTCCCCTTCTTCGCCTTACCAGCTAAGGCGTAAATTTCTTCATGATCTGTCCTAGATAAAGATCCATCCCTGGTATTCCGCCTGAATTCTTCTTGCACCAAATTGTTGACATTCAACAAGATGATGAGCTTAGTGAAAAGAGTCGCCTTCACTAAGTGGGCCCGCAGGCTATTTTTGGCGCAAAGTCTATTTTTAGACATGTCGATCATATTCTATGAGTTGCAGGATGCTATTTATGGATGGTTGGTCAAGTTGGAAAAATAGATGGACTTCTATTTTTAGACATATTGGGCGGAATCTATTTTTAGATTGCCAGTCTAAAAATAGATATGTCTAATATTATTAGCTCTTAATAATATTTGGACTATAAACATTATCTTATTCTCTTGGATCACTTCAGTTAAGTGCACAGATGTGGCACAGGAGCTGACAGAAGGAATTACGCTATTCCTAAGGGTTAAGTGGAGCAATTGCATGGATACTTCAGTTAGAACTCATGTGATAGAGTTTGGTGGAGTTATTGAGGTAGTTGGTGGAGTTGTGTTCAGTTTAACTCAGTTAGACACAGTTGAGCTAGTTGTATCTAGTCTAAATGATTGATACACTAGTGAGAGTGGTGTGAATTAATTAATAATTAATTCACTAAATATTAACTCATTAATCAACTGAAGAATACATCAGTTAACTACAGTGCATTGACAGTTTCAGTGGAGACCAGTGGAGAGGTAGGTGAAAGAGCAAGTGTGACTATCAGTTGTGACTATAGTGATGCATTGATTGCATCCAACACTCAGTAGAGATGCCAATGAGAATTTCGCAGTGCAAGCCAGGTGGATTCAAGTTCATTCAGAGCCATTTTTTAGCAGGGATTGCGCAGTAGAGGCAAGCTAGCAGGTGGCAGATATCGGTGCATGGATTTGTTAGATCAGGGCCTGATTAGTGTGTAGCGATTGTATTGTACTTAGAGCTTGATATGATCAGCTTTGTATGAGTATTGTTACATGATCTCTATGACATATATTATACAGATAGTTGGGGTTTTTAGCTTAAGGCTTTCCCGTTAAAACATTGTGTTCATATGAGTTAATTTTTATGGTTTCATGTGTGCTTTGCAATTGATTTAATTTCCGCATGTGATGATCAATAGTCGAATAGATTATGTTTTGTGCATGAAGTCAAATAGTGTGTAATCAGGAGAATCTTGGATATATAACGCATTAGTGTTACACTAAAAATTGTCACCTTGACTTTCTGCTAACTGTATGAGCTCATTGTTACTCATACTTCCCCCTCTGCAAGTCTAAACATGTCAGTTCCTCATATCAAGCCTTGAAAATCAGAGAAAAGTTCATAAAAATCTCCTAAACTTTGGTGTCGCACTTTCTCTCTATCTTGCCTGCGGTCCCGCACCCAATGTTCAGATCTCCTGCGTACCTGAACGCACTTTCTCTTTGTTATAGGTGCGGACCCTTGTAAGATAAAAAAAGGCGCAAGTAAATTCCAAAAATCTCAATAAAAGTAAATTCTGGAAGCTTCTAGAATGGATCTTGCGGTGGCAGAACCGCTCTTATGAGGTGCATGTATCCCTTACCTTATGGAGCTAACCCCTTGATGTGAGGAGCTTATCCCTTTGAAGGAGGATTCTATCCCTTCATACTTAGAACATAAAACCTCCTCTTTTCCACTATAAAAAGAGGCATTGAGTAGCCTCAAAGGGAGGTCAAGCTTAAGAAGATTTGAGGTTAAGTGCTGTTGAGATTTAGACTCAGTTGACTAAGACTTTTGTGAGGAGAGATTACATACCTCTACTTGTCTTGGTTGGAGGAGTGCAGAGCTTATCAAAGTAAAGGATATTCCTGCTTCGGACCCCGGAAAGTCCTGTGCAACATCAAGGCTCAGGTTGTAAGGTTTTCCTTCCTTTGAAATTAATACAAATATACTCATTTTTCTCAATAAGCTTTCAATCAATGGTTTATTTCATAGATTCCTTGATCACTATGATAAGCATGGTTTATGATGATTTCTATACAGGTGCTATGTAATCCTTTGCTTGTTTGTGACTGTAGGTTTACAAGCGAAACTCCTTCAAGTGCGCGAGGGATAACAACAAATTCAAACAAGCACTGGACAAACGGTAAGTCCTTAACACCTCTGTAGAACTTTTCATAGATCATATATGTTTAGAGAAAGATTAGTCTATTTGGTTTTTTGTTGCTAGATACTTTTAGTACTAGGGAGATCGGTCTTGTCCGCAAGACCGATTTATCCGGCCAACAAATTGGCGACCCCGCTGGGGAAAGAACTTGTTGTTTTTGGTTCTCTTTTATTTTGATTTGAGGAAAAAAATTTCCTGGTTTTTGATTGATGGATATCTACCTGGGTAGCTTAGGTTTTCTCTGTTTTTGAAAATTTTGAAATATTTTAAGTTTTTCTTGAGCTTTTCTGGGGACCGCACTTTGTTATTTTGCACAGTGCGGGCAGTTTCGCACTTTCCTTGAGTAAACAGTGCGGGACCGCACCTGTTACTTCTAGGAGCCTGCGAACCCTGTTAAAATTTTGGAAAAACTTTAGATTTCTTTTTTCTAGTTTAGTTTAGATTTAATTTAGGATTCTTAGCATCTACCCAGATCTGTATTTTTCTGTCAAAAAGTCTTGTTTCTGAATTTCTTTCAACAATTCTTCATCTCATCAATCTCCATTAAGTTAATTGGGTGTTTTGAGTCTCTTTTTATGAGAAATTCTTAATTTGATTTCCTTTGGTCATTACTTGGAGGTTTGTCTCAGTCTTTTCACAATTTTTCATCTTTTTGCTTTTATTGTGTATGAGTGTTAATCGCCTTTGAGTGTTTTTTGATCTCTGGAACTCTCACCCGATTTTCTTGACTTGCACTTGATTGGTTCTTAGATTAAATTAGAATCATCTTGTGTTTGAAAATTCTCTTGCATAGATCACAGTTTCATAATTAGAATTCTCATTTTCAGAATATGAATGAAAAATGTGCATAGATTACATTTGCATACTTTTCATGTGAATTGTGCATAGATTACAACTGCATGGTTTACATTCTGAAAAATCAATCGTAGATTTAGATCAATTTTCTTTGATTTGAATTTAGATGTTTTTATGCTTGTTTTAAACAGCAAAATAAAAATAAAAATAATGTTTTGGGATTGATTTGCATTAGTTTTTCTTGATGAAATTAGTGCATTAGAGAATTTGTTATATTTTCTCTTAGTGATCAATTTTTGTGTTGTTGGAAGTGATGGAAACTCTCTCCCTACTTTAGTTAGGATTCATCGAATTGAAAAGATTACATTATCATATTCGATTGCATTCAGTTTTGGTTCGGGTCATAACACCATTGGTTTCATATCTATTTACCCTTTGAGTAATAACAGCCTAAATAACACATCGCTTAATTAAAATTCATCTAGTAATTTTTACATTTTTAGGGCTCTTTCCACCAATCTAGCTCAGGATTAGTGCTTTGGAATAGGTTGTAGTTAAATTTCCAAAGCAACTAAAACAAACAAGTGGATAAATCTTGCGGTAAGAAATAAATCCAATTGTAACTGGTACATTCTGGGAATATTCTCTTAAAGGAGTTAATCATGAGATCATGTTCGAACCTTTGAGACAATAAATTCTATTTCATTGGGAAATATAGAAGATCCGCGTGCATTACAAATGATAAACTTCAGATTAACCATTGTCGAGGAGCCTGGGGTCACTTGTCGGTAAACCTTGGATTGACCATGTCGAGGAGCCTTCAAGGGGATTGAGCTTTGTTACTCTGCCCTTGCGCGTGGAATCGGATCGTAGACTATTCCCCCAGTTGTATTTGTTACTATTGGTAACCTTAGTGTCCATAAGCTTAATATTATTTCCTAAGGTGACGGTGAAGGAAAGATCTCACTGTACCTGGAGCAGACGTCGACTAGACTCACTTGGACTCTCTGGGGGGTTCTCTTCACACGAGATGGGTTTGTGAAGAAACTTGTGCCAGTCTGTTTCATTAAGCAGGTTGTCGGGGTAACTGTTCCAACCGCCCTTTCTGTATTAAATTCTACGATGTTGGATTTTATCACCAACTAGTGTTTTTAGTACGGGAAGTTACTGTTTGTGTGTGGTTTGACTCCTAGATTTGATAGCGCGTGTTAATTTGTTTGTTTTTACTTTTAGAGACCATAGGTGTGAATTGTGAATTTTAATTGTTTAGGTGTGAATTGTTAATTGTTAATTTTAGTTTTAAATTGTTAATAAAATTCACTGAAGTTGAATATAATGGCAACTGTTCCAGAATTTACCAACCAAGGAACCCCTCTTAACGAGAATCCTAGTACTTTTCCTTGCTTTGGAAATGTTGGTCCTCCTTATATGGCTACTTTTTCATTACTTGGATTTACAATAGGTTTACCGATATGGTTATTTTCAACTTCGTTGGCCCCGAATACTCCAATTGTTCCACCTCAACCAGATGCTTCACCTCAACAGAGTTCACCATATCAACATCACCAACCTTCTGTTGACCCTTTACCTTCTTCGCCTAATATTTCTTCCTCCATTTCTTCCTCTTCGCTTGGTAAAAGCCTTGACGCTAGTAACTAGGTGGCTAAGAAGAAGAAGAAAGGGAAGAAGAAGAAGAAAAAGAAGCAAGATAAGGAAGAAGTCAACCAACCAACTATGGCTGTAAGTGTTAGTTGTGTTGAGGAAACCTCCAACATGCATCGTAAACGCAAATACCCTTGCAGGATTTGTAAGGGTGACCACTTCTTTATCAATTGTCCTGGTATTCCAAAATTCTTGGAAGTATGGTCAGAAAAATCTCATCAACTTTCCGTTGATCCATCAACCAGTGATAGTCAGGTTCCTGGGAAAAAGGGTAAAGTTAGGTTTCCTTGTAAGTTATGCAAAGGGATTCATCAAACTCACATTTGCCCTCACATGGATGAAGCCTCAAAATTGTTGGAAAAACTTACTGTTCCACAGCAATAATTTCCAACTGGTTACCGTAAACTTTCTCTCAACCTACCGTCAACTGACAGAGTGATTGATCTAATTTCAAGTACAGTCGATCCCACTCTTCCATTGGAGAGTGAAACTCATATCACTCAAGTTGATGATCCATTATTTGATCAAGTGGTCGATTCGATTTCACATTCGGTCGATCCCATTCTTCCTGTAGAGAATGAACTTCATACTGCTCAGGTTCTTCTTGTTACATCAGATTCTTCTACGCCGGGGAGCATTTCACCTGTTTCTACAGAACCCCCTCCAAGTACTGAGGTCTTTTCCTTTGATTGGAATAGACTGACAGAACCTCGTCTTCCTTCCTCCATACCTTTCCAAATCATTGTGAAGTTGGGTGGTAGGGACATACACCGTACACAGGTAGATGAAGGTGCTTCTGTCAGTATTTTATCCTCAACTGCTTGGAAAGCTTTGGGTTCCCCTCAGCTTGTGCCTATTACACAGAATCTGAAATCTTTTAACAGAACCATTAGTGAACCTTTAGGGATCCTTCCTAAGTTTTCTATTGCCTTGGAAGGTAAAACTATCTGTATTGATCTTATGGTAGTTCAAGGTCCCTTGGATTTCAATTTACTCCTTGGGCGAGACTATGTCTATGCATTGAAAGCTGTCGTATCGACACTCTTTCGTGTGATGTCTTTCCCTCACAATGGCAATATTGTGACTGTAGACCAGCTTTCATTCCCTAGTCTTGCTTCGACTACCAATAATCCGACATCCCTAGATGTTCCTCATACGCAAGTGGTATCTACCCCGCCACGGGTTAATTATGTGGCAACTGGTCCCATGTTTTCAGTTACTGATGTAAGCGAGCCTCTCACTGTTTGCTCGTCTTCCTTGGACTTAGATCCGGTAATTGACATGGAAAAATCTATGGGATTATTTGAACGCGATGTTCTTATCCCTTTTGAGTCCCTTGACATGTGTTCCTTCCATAGAACTATTCTTCCATCTGATGAAGACCTCTTGGAAGCCATGATCAAGGTGTGTCCATTGACATGTGTTTCTTCCTGTTGGAAGCCATGATCAAGTTGGTCAGAGGATAGTTCCTTTTACTGTGTCAACCTCTTTAAAAAATGAATCAGTGAGTCTGAGGATAGTTCCTTTTACTGTGTCAACCTCGTTAAAAAATGAATCAGTGAGTCCAAAAAAAGTTCCTTTTACTGTGTCAACCTCATTAAAAAATGAATCAGTCAGTCCGAGGATAGTTCCTTTTACTGTGTCAACCTCATTAAAAAATGAATCAGTGCGTGTGAGGAGAGTTCCTATTACTGAGTCAACCTCGTTAAAAAATGAATCAGTCGGCGATGAGGATAGTTCTTTTCCTGTGTCAACCTCATTAAAAAATGAATCAGTAGGTAGATTGATAGATTAGAAATAAGTAGTTTCTGAGGAAAGTTCCTTTTACTGTGTCAACCTCATTAAAAAATGAATCAGTGAGTCTGAGGAAAGTTCCTTTTACAGTGTCAACCTCGTTAAAAAAAATGAATCAGTGAGTCCGAGGATAGTTCCTTTTACTGTGTCAACCTCGTTAAAAAATGAATCAGTGAGTGAGGATATTTCCTTTTACTGTGTCAACCTCGTTAAAAAATGAATCAGTTGGTGATGAGGACGATTATTTTCCTGTGTCAACCTCATTAAAAAATGAATCAGTAGGTTATGTAGGTAGATTATAAATAAGTAGTTTATGAGGACAGTTCTTTTCCTGTGTCAACCTCATTAAAAAATGAATCAGTTGGTCAGAGGATAGTTCCTGTTACTGAGTCAACCTCGTTAAAAAATGAATCAAGTAAGAGGACAGTTCTTTTTCTGTGTCAACCTCATTAAAAAATGAATCAATAGGTTATATAGGTAGATTGTAGAAAGTAGATACGAGGATAGTTTCTTTTATGGTGTCAACCTCGTTTAAAAAATGAAACATTTAGAAGAGGAAAGTTCCTTTTACTGTGTCAACCTCGTTAAAAAATGAAACATGTTGCCATGAGCATAGTTATTTTCCTGTGTCAATCTCGTTAAAAAATGAAACAAATCCTCCCCTAATTGAGTCGAGTCTTTGACTACATCTCGTAAATGTTAAGTCATATATTTAGGTTAGTTATTTTAGTTTTTGTATAATTTTCTTACAGTTTTAGGTCGGGTCTTTCATATGATCTCGTAAATGAACCTTCATTCCATCCAGCTATTAATTACCAGAAGTGTATTTAGTTGAATGAAATGAAGCTGGGGGGGCATGCGCTCTAGCAGTTATGCTTAGGGGGCATGAAGCACAGTTTTCTCTCTGTTTCAAGCTTGTGTAAAAATGAAACCACTGTGAAGCATAGTTTTTCTTTGTTTCAAGCTTTTGTAAAAATGAAACCTATCTTGAGTCAATTTTGGTTATTTTCAAGACTCGTTAAACTCATGAAAATCCCGAGATTATTTTGCTATCTTTCATTCTCGTAAAACACATGAAAATGCCGAGTTCTTTCCGTCTTTTCCTCCTCGTAAATTAAATTGAAAGTCGGCCACAGGAGTATATTTTTATCCCTTTTTCGAACTCATTAAAAGGGCATCAAGCACAGTTTTCTCTCTGTTTCAAGCTTGTGTAAAAAATGAAACCATTCTGAAGCATAGTTTTCCTTTGTTTCAAGCTTTAGTAAAAATGAAACCTATCTTGAGTCGATTTCGGTTATTTTCAAGACTCGTTAAACTCATGAAAATCCCGAGATTATTTTGCTATCTTTCATTCTCGTAAAACACATGAAAATGCCGAGTTCTTTCCGTCTTTTCCTGCTCGTAAATTAAATTGAAATTCGGCCGTAGGAGTACATTTTTATCCCTTTTTCGAACTCATTAAAACTTACGAAAAAGTGAAAACCATGAGTACATTTTTATCCCTTTTTCGAACTCGTTAAAACTTACTGAAAAAGCGAAACCCTGGAGTTCTCTTTTAAGCCCTTTTCAGACTCTCTAAATATGAAAAGATTGCCGAGTACTTGATTATTCGAACTCGTTAAAGTAAATGAATGATCGTCCTTTCAGTATAAGTTTACCCCTTTTACAGACTGAAATGGACTATTTACGAAAAAGGTATACATTGACTAATTACGGTCAATAGAGTTCTCTCCTGCATTATTTTATCCTTTTTCGGGCTCGAGAGATTAAATTTACGAAAAAGTACACCCATGGAGTTTTCTTAAGTTTTTCTTCTGACTCCCTAAAATTGAAAAACACCGAGTTTCTCCTATACTGGACTCGTTAAAATTTAACAGTAAAGGACCTGTTCAATTTTTAAACAGGAACGAACCACTCCTTCTTAGGGTTCAAATCTTAAACTAAGTTGGACTCATCTGAAGGATGAGCTTATAAACAAGAAAATGTTATCCTCCTCAAGCTTGTCAAAAATAAAGAGGTACTTGCCAGAAATGGTGGGGGAAAAGAGAGAAAAATGGGCGTGTTTGTTGTATTTTGATTCTTCGAAAATTCAGTCAACCACTCTTAAACACGACACTTTCAATCACCTGGGTTGGGAAATCCTTTTCCTAACAGTTAATCGAACCTCATTTGAAAGTCTTCAGCCGGTTTTTGGGTATTAGCTTTGGGTCAATTGTCACCAAGCCATCTGCAGTGTCGTTATGTGTTCAAGAGGACAGTTCAAATAAACCATTCATCTGCAAAATATCTGTCATTCATTTTGACCATCCCTGAGTCAGTCCTTGCCAATATATTTTCAAAACTTGATCTATGATTTCGCGTTGTGGGTTTGCCTACGACAGATCACTTTCTATCGACGACAACTTATTATCTAGGAAGTTGATCTAGAAATCGTCAGTACCTTGAAATCTGCATGCCTCAATGGCAAGTTTCTCGCCTTCAACGACAGGTTGCATCATTGACCTTCGATCGAATGATTCCGTGACATGTTCGACTTCAGCTCATTCATTCACATTTCATGGATTGTACTGAGTACTTTGAGAGCCATTGACATTACTGGTGGTTACTCTCACACTTGTTAACAATTTACATCATTGATTGGTAATCAAGTGGTTTCTACCATGTTCGACTTCAACACATTTATTCACATGGATAGAATCGTACTAGTTCGAGATGCGGAAATCAAGACCCTGGATCTAGTTTCTACCATCCAGGCTGCGAGGAATTTTGTTATCATTCATACAGTAGACTATTTATAAACAGATGGCTGCGTCCATACTGTGTCTACACATGTCTATACTATGATGTATTCAAAATCATTCCTGTATCAGAAAAATTTAAGTTAGTTCTAGTTAGTTTTGATCTGAGTATGGGAATGCCTACCTCAGCGATGATATGATTACATATATATATTTTGCATTGAATGTTTTTACAGGTTCCGACTGGGGTGTCCATAGGATGATCCTTGAAATGATAAAGTACTGCACTCTTCATATATGACAGTCTTCAGTTTCATCTATTCCAGACTTTGCACTTTAGGGGGCAATATTTTACACTAAAAATTTTCATCCTGACATTATGCTATGTGTATGAGCTCATTATTACTCATACTTCTCCCTTTGCAAGTCTAACATATCAGTTCCTCGTATCAAGCCTTGAAAATCAGAGAAAAGTTCCTAAAAATCTCATAAAATTTGGTGTCGCACTTTCTCTCTATCTTGCCTGCAGTCCCACACCTAATGTTCAGCTCTCTTGCGTACCTGAATGCACTTTATCTGTGTTGCGAGTGCGGACCCCTGTAAGATCAAAAAGGCGCAAGTAAATTCCAAAAATCTCAATAAAAGTGAATTCTAGAAGCTTCCAGAAAATATCTTGCGGTGATAGAACCGCTCTTATGAGGTGCATGTATCCCTTACCTTATGGAGCTAACCCCTTGATGTGAGGAGCTTATCCCTTTGAAGGAGGATTATATCCCTTCATAGTTGGAATAGAAAACCTCCTCTTTTCCACTATAAAAAGAGGCATTGGGTAGCCTCAAAGGGAGGTCAAGCTTAAGAAGATTTGAGGTTAAGTGCTGTTGAGATTTAGACTCAGTTGACTAAGACTTTTGTGAGGAGAGATTACATACCTCTACTTGTCTTGGTTGGAGGAGTGCCGAGCTTATCAAAGTAGAGGAGACTCCTACTTTGGACCCCGGGAAGGCTTGTGTGACATCAAGGCTCAGGTTGTAAGGTTTTCCTTCTTTTGAAATTAATACAAAAATACTCATTTTTCTCAATAAGCTTTCAATCAATGGTTTATTTCATAGATTCCTTGATCACTATGATAAGCATGGTTTATGATGATTTCTATACAGGTGCTATGTAATCCTTTTCTTGTTTGTGACTGCAGGTTTACAAGCGAAACTCCTTCAAGCACGCGAGGGATAACAACAAATTCAAACAAGCTGTTGAGTCC
This sequence comes from Pinus albicaulis, assembly GCA_034641835.2. Lineage (NCBI taxonomy): Eukaryota > Viridiplantae > Streptophyta > Pinopsida > Pinales > Pinaceae > Pinus > Pinus albicaulis. The sequence continues at coordinate 142,239,422 of CM076570.1, forward strand.
CGAATTTGCATCTTTTCCATACACTTTTCCATACCTTTTTCACTCACCTAAACCTCCAAAATTGTCAATATCATGTGCAAAAGGGTATCTAACATGGTTTTTAATTATGGTTTTGTGTTTTCTATTTGATTTAGATTTTGTTCATACAGCTGCGGAAACTTGCCACTTTCCGCAGCTGCTGCAACTTTCCGCAGCTATTTTGTGGAACTATATGCTACAGGTGTCTACAAGGGAAATGAGCCACATGGGCAGGCTAGGAATGACGTGGACATGGTTCGTATCCTACTGGTTCAAGCAAACTCGTCCAAAGAAGCCGCGGTCAAAGCCGTCCACGTGGAAGTCAACTATGGAGTTTCATGTCGGCCGGACTCTGTTTCGTGGCAAATAAACATCCATACGGCCGTTTCTAAGCTTGCGGAGGTTAAATCGACATCTGTGCAGAGCTCTGGAGTTGAATTCAAACATCCACCTTCCGTAGATTCGCTTTCCAACATGGCCATACTTCTATATCCGTGGGCGTAGTGGTCTACGTGCTCTCTGCCATCATGAACTTTAGGAGACAGTTACAGTTTATTGTTATATATAGAGCGTTTGCATACGCACAAAAAGTTAGTTGACAGTTGTTAGTTGATAGTTGATGTTCGTGAATAAACTCTGTTATCTGTTAGTTTGCTTTGTAGTGATTACGTTGCCCTTGAGCCGTAACACTACCATTCTGTAATGAACTGCTTTTTAATATGAAGACTCTGTTTTTCAACTTAATTCGTGTTTGAGGATCGTTACCAAAGTTGTGTAGAGGGCCCCTGCTCAGCTAAGGTTTTGTGTATTAGTGTACATTTCTCATTTCATTTCTTTTAAAAGTCATTGTATCATAATCCATCATATGTTCATACTTTGTAGTTGTTTCATTTCTGTTTATACATTTCCATAATTTCCATTTCATTTCTGTCTTATATGTTTTATGATTGTTAATCACTGATCAGTTTTCTTGTGCAGGTTTTAGGTAGACAGCCCGGGCATTTTTATAGCATTTTGACTAATGACATGAAACTAACATTGTTCTGCTGCTAGTTTGCTTTTCATAGCTTTTGTTTAACTTCAGTCTTGCTTTGTACATTTCAGTTTTGCTTATCTGATTCGGTAGTTAAATTTAGATATATTAAGCTGCTCATAGCGTCTTCAGTTGCCTCCGAAAGCCACAGCTGGACTGATGGTGAGGGACTGCATTATGAAATGTGTATTTTAGTATTAGTTTCTTTTCTGCAAATTTAGATATATTAAGCTGCTCATAGCATCTTCAGTTGCCTCCGAAAGCCACAGCTGGACTGATGGTGAGGGATTGCATTATGAAATGTGTAGTTTAGTATTAGTTTCTTTTCTGCAAATTTAGATATATTAAATCATATATGACATCTTCAGTTGCCTCCGAAAGCCACAGCTGGACTGATGGTGAGGGATTGAATCATGAGTGTATGGTTTAGTATTAGTTTACTTTCTACAAATTAAATATCAGTTACACAAGTTGTTTATGATTTCTTCTGAAAGTCATAGCTGGTCTAATGATGAAGGGTCAGAAAATGAATTGATGTAATCTGATTTAGATTTATTTTGTTGCAATTTTGAATTTCCTTAAGCATAGTTTCTTTTGTGTTTAGTTGGCGGCAAGAATAGTTTGGTTTTCATGTTCACTAGTTTACTGTTTTGATTCATTAGATTAGCAGCACCTTTTCATTTCAGCAGTACACTTTTACTTTCTTTCAAGTCTTGTCATTGTAATTTTCAATTTGCTTTTAAAGTTTCAAGTTGGTAAATCATTATAGGGGATATCACTTCCTTGAAAAAATATAACCAAACTTGCTTTTCATTTTAGAATTTCTATTTCACCTTAGAAAAACCAAAAACGACAAAAGTTAAGAAATAGGTTATCTTGCACATATAGTGCGCCGCACTTCATCAGCTTACGATTCCCGGATTGACAAATTAAATGCAGCAATTTAGGACACACTAAATTGACCAAACACAAGCACTGGACAAACGGTAAGTCCTTAACACCTCTATCTAGCTTTTCATAGATCATATATGCTTAGAGAAAGATTAGTCTATTTGGCTGTTTGTTGCTAGATACTTTTAGTACTAGGGAGATCGGTCTTATCCACAAGAACGATTTATCCAGCCAACAATTAGTTATATAATTTCTACATGGTATCAGAGCAATTGCAATTATTTAAGCCGTTGAGTTTTGTGCTGGTGGAATTTGAATTTGTTGCAGTGTTTTCTTGGTGTCGATGTTGAGATTTCTTTCAACGGATTGAAATTTGAGTATGCCCTTGATGGCAGCTCTAATTATATTTCATGGAAGGACAGGATGGAGGCGGTGTTGGAGGGTAATGGGTTGAAGGAGTTCATAGATGCAGAAATTCCAAAACCTGCTTCTAGCGATGTTGCCGCACTTGACGCATGGCAAAAGAAAATAGAAAAACGTCGAAGGATTCTGTTGGAAGGTGTGAAGGATCACATAGTGTCCAGCCTTCATGGTAAATCTAGACCATTCTTGATGTGGAAAGCTTTGACAGACTTTTTCCAAAGCAGAAGCGACCAGAGGAAGTTGGCACTTAAATACAAGCTCAGGAAAATAAAAATGGAGAAAGTCAACAATATACCCAAGTACCTCACGAAGTTTCTCTAGTGTAGGGATGAGCTGGGAAGTGTGGGGGTTACTATAGATGAATAGGACTTGGTGAGCTTGGCTCTCCTTAAGCTTCCGAAGAATTGGAATTCCTACAAGGACTCTATCAATGGTCGGGAGATACTGTCGAGATAAGAGCAACTTTGGTTAGATCTTGTGTAGGAGGAAATAAGGCGGGGTACCGGGGATGGATCTTCATCGAAGAATGAAGATGAAGAAAACTGCGCTTTGGCTGCCAAAGCAAGGAAGGGGAAGGAAAATAAAAATCCTTCTCAATCCAGTGTGAAAGGCAAGAAGCAGGACTTTTCCAAGGTGAAGTGCTTTCACTGTCACCAACACGAACATTACGCCACTAATTGTCCACAGAAGAAGAAAAATAAGCAGGTTGTTGGATCTGCAAATAGAGAGGCCTTAGCCTCGCAGTTTGAACTGGATTTTTCGCTGATCGCATGCTTGGTTTCAAGTGTGATGGGATTAGTGTGGTTTCTTGACAGTGGTGTGTCTTTTCATATGACCAGAGACAAATATTTGTTCAGTGATCTGGATGAGAAGGATCTTGGAGTGCACATCGAGATGGGTGATGATGGTATATACAATGCGACTGGTATCGGGACCATTTCCTTTGAGAGGGAGTCTGGAAAACCTTTCATATTGAAGGATGTCATGCATGTTCCAGGATTGAAAAAGAATTTGATCTCTGTGGCTATGTTGGAAGACAAGGGATATGATGTTTTCTTTAGCGAGGCAAAGGCTTTCCTGCGGAGTAAGGCAACTGGTGAAACCTAGAGGATAGGGGTTTGAGTTAAGAACCTTTATCAATTGCAGGTAGATGGCTACGCAGCAATGGCAGGCAAAGCAGAAGGAGTGGTGAGCGGGGATGAGGGAAAATTGTGTCATAGGAGATTGGGCCATCTTCACCATGGCGCTTTGAAAATTTTGTAGAAGATTTCTACCGGGCTTCCCAAAGGTACACTTATGCAGTCAGATCAGTGCAAGGGATGTACTTTGGGAAAATTTGTGAAAGCCACCTTTCATGAGAAGGATAGTCATGCCACGACGATCCTTGAGAGAATTCACATAGACGTGTGTGGACCTTTCTCAGTAGCTTCAATAGCAAAGCATAGGTATTATGTGATATTTGTTGATGATTTTTCTCATAAGTGTTGGATCTTCTTCATGCAGAAGAAGAGCGAGACATACTCAAAGTTATGTGAGTTCAAGGCACTAGTTGAGAAAGAACCGAGGAAGCAGGTGAAGGCTCTTAGGAGCGATAATGGTGGTGAATTCATCTCTGTCGAATTCAAATACTTTTGTAGCGCAGAAGGAATTCGAAGAGAGCTCATAGCGCCTCATAACCCACAACAGAATGGGGTTGCAGAGCAAAAGAACAGAACGATCATGGGTGCTGCATGGGTGATGTTGCATGATCAGGGCCTTCCCATACACTTGTGGGCAGAAGCATGCAACACTGCGATTTATGTGCAAAACCATTGTCCTCATAGAGTACTTGGCATGAGTACACCTGAAGAGGCGTTTTCTGGTAAGAAGCCTGATATTTCTCATTTGAAGATTTTTGGCTCACCTGTTTACATTCATGTGACGAAGGATGCCAGGAAGAAGCTGGAGCCAACTGCAGAGGTTGGGATATTTTTGGGGTACACAGAAACACCCCACAACTATGATGTGTATTTTCCAGACAGTCGGAAGACTGTTGTGTGACGGGATATCAAATTTCAAGAGGAGAAAGCCATGAAGTTGTCGCTTGAGAGGGAGCTACACTTGCATGCAGATGAGGAGCTACTAGTTCCTAAAGATGAGCCTCAGGATGTGGATCAGTCACAAGAGGAGGTTCATGGAGTGGAAGAAGCCACTCATGCAGCGCCAAACATTAGAGGGCGGAAGTGCACTACAGAAGCTGAGCAACTAAATCTTGATGCAGTGCGGAATGTAGGAGCACCTACATCACAACGCAGACAGAGACAATCACCTGACCGATTTACTCGATACATGGATCTGATGAGCAAGTGTATCGTGACAGAGCCATCCTCTTTCGAGGAAGCTGTGGGGGACCCTGCATGGGTAGATGCCATGGTGGAAGAGTATGATTCGATTGTCAGAAACTATGCATGGGAGATTGTCCCAAGGCCGGAAGGGAAATCAGTGGTAGGTTCGAGATGGATCTACAAAGTGAAGTAAGTTGCTGACGGGAGTGTCGAAAAGTACAAGGCAAGATTTTTTTCCCGGGGCTTCTCATAGATTGAGGGGATCAACTATGAAGAAACCTTTGCACCTATCGTAAGGTATTCTTCCATACGAAGCATCCTTGCTCTCTCAGTGCAGATGGGTTGGCACATTCATCATATGGATGTGAAGACTGCATTCCTCAACAGATTCATTGAAAAGGAGGTGTACATAGAGCAGCCTAAAGGATTAGAAATATTCAGCAGCGAGTCGCGTGTGTGCAGGCTTAAAAGAGCGTTGTATGGGCTGAAACAAGCACCTTATGCTTGGTACACACGGATAGACAGTTATTTCACCGGACTTGGTTTTACCAAGAGTGAGGCGGATCCTAACCTGTACCAGATTGTGGTTGAGGGTAAGTTGTTGATCATTGTACTTTATGTAGATGATTTTATACTGACTGGTGATGAACTGTTGATACACTCATGCAAGGCTGATCTTGCAAAGGAGTTTGAGATGAAGGAATTGGGCCTCCTTCATTATTTCCTGGGATTGGAAATTTGGCAGCGGAAGGGTGGACTATTTGTGTCTCAAGGCAAGTATGCCCTGGAGATACTGGAGAAGTTCAAAATGCAAGGTTGCAAGCCTATCGACACTCCTCTTCCTGGTGGTTGGAGGAAAGAGGATGCTACATCGGCAGAGGTAGTGGATGCCACTATTTATCAACAGTTGGTTGGTTCACTCATGTATCTAGTCAATACACGACCGGACATATGCTACGCTGTTAACCAGCTTTCACAAGCTATGGTTAAGCCTACCAAGCTCTTTTGGAAGGCAGGTAAGCATGTTCTAAGGTATCTCATAGGCACATCGGGATATGGATTGTGGTACAGAAAGTCGGATGAGGTGAAGCTACATGGCTTCACGGATGTATATTGGGCAAGGAGCCCAATGGACAGAAAGAGCACATCTGAAGGGATATTCAGTATCGGGTCTACAGCAGTTTCTTGGTACAACAGGAAACAGAGATCTGTGGCACTCAGTTCAGTGGAGGCCGAGTACACAGCAGCAAGTTTGGCTGCATGCGAGGCTATATGGATGAGGAAGATCCTGGTCAAGTTGTTCGGTTCACACTTAGATCCTACTGTGATATATTGTGATAATCAAAGTTGCATTAAACTCTCGGTTAATCCAGTATTTCATGATAGATCTAAACATATTGACATCCAGTATCATCATATCAGAGATTGTGTGCAGTGGAAGATCATGTTACTATCGTACATTCCTACAGAGGATCAGGATGCATATATCCTGACGAAGGCTCTCACCAAGAGCAAATTTGAATACCATAGAGATAGGATCGGGGTGGCAGATAATCCCTATCTTGTTGAGAGGGAGTGTTGAGATTCAATAAGACGATGATCTTAGTGAAAAGAGTCGCCTTCACTAAGTGGGTCCGCAAGCAATTTTTGGTGCAAAGTCTATTTTTAGACATGTCGATCATATTCTATGAGTTGCAGAATGCTATTTATGGATGGTTGGTCAAGTTGGAAAAATATATGGACTTCTATTTTTAGACATATTGGGCAGAATCTATTTTTAGATTTCCAGTCTAACAATAGATATGTTGAATATTATTTAATAATATTTGGACTCTAAACATTATCTTATTCTCTTGGGGCACTTCAGTTAAGTGCACAGATGTGGCACAGCAGCTGACAGAAGGAATTATGCTATTCCTGAGGGTTTAGTGGAGTTATTTCATGGAGACTTCAGTTAGAACTCATGTGACAGAGTTTGGTGGAGTTGTAGAAGTAGTTGGTGGAGTTGTGTTCAGTTTAACTCAGTTAGACATAGTTGAGCTAGTTGTATCTAGTCTAACTGATTGATACACTAGTGAGAGTGGTTTGAATTAATTAATAATTAATTCACTAAATATTAACTCATTAATCAACTGAAGAATACATCAGTTAACTACAGTGCATGGACAGTTTCAGTGGAGACCAGTGGAGAGGTAGGTGAAAGAGAAAGTGTGACTATCAGTTGTGACTATAGTGATGCATTGATTGCATCCAACACTCAGTAGAGATTCCAATGAGGATTGCGCAGTGCAAGCCAAGTGGATTCGAGTTCATTCAGAGCCATTATTCAGCAGGGATTGCGCAGTAGAGGCAGGCTAGCAGGTGTCAGAGATCGGTGCATGGATTTTCTAGATCAACGCCTGATTAGTGTGTAGCAATTGTATTGTACTGAGAGCTTGATATGATTAGCTTTGTATGAGGATTGTTAAATGATCTCTATGACATATATTATACAGATAGTTGGGGTTTTTAGCTTAAGGCTTTCCCGTTAAAACACTGTGTTCATATGTGTGAATTTTTATGGTTTCATGTGTGCTTTGCAATTGATTTAATTTCCGCATGTGATGATCAATAGTGGAATAGATTATGTATTGTGCATGAAGTCAAATTGTGTGTGATCAGGAGAATCTTGGATATATAACGCATTAGTTATATAATTGCTACACAAATCCGACCAAATTCATTCCCAATCTGGTAGCTTCTCCCTCCCATTAACAGAGTCCTGATAACTATGCCAACCTTGGGAAGGCCTAGAACAGCTAGGCTCACCAAGTCATCATCCATGACAGTAATTTTGACACTCCCAAGCTCATCTCAACATTGGACAAACTTGGTTAAATATTTTGGAATAGTGTCGCCTTTCTCCATTTTGATTTTCCTGAGCTTGTCCTTCAGTGCCAATTTTCTATGATCACTGCTACTTTGAAACAGATCTATCAAAGCCTTCCACATTTCATATGAAGTTGATTTTCCATGGATACTTGAGACAATGTGGTCTCGTACTCCCTCCAGTAAGATCCTCCTCGCCTTTGCAACCTTCTTTTTCCAAGCATCAAGATTTGTGGCATATGCTGCAGCGGGTTTTGGAATGTCATTATCAATGAATTCTTTCAACCCATTGTCCTCCAGAAATGCCTCCATCCTGTCATTCCACGCAATATAATTGGAACTACCCTCGAGTGCATACTCCAATCTCAAGCCATTGAAAGCCATCTTGATCCTGTTCCGCCTGTCGTGCCAAGAATAATTTTGCAAATTCGAATTATGTTCAGTCAAAAAATCAATTTATTCTCCACTATAGTGATTTCCTATGCTCCGATACCATGTATAAATTATACAAACATCTGTATATCAATGGATTCAATATGATCAAGCAATGTACTAAAGCTAGATACTAAATCCTTCTACAAATCAATTGTGTAAAATAAACACGATCGCCAACCACAACAAGTAAAGAAAGAAGAAAATCAAACCACAACACATATATTTTCCCATGGAAATATTACTTCCCAAAACCCCTCTATCTTCTATGGAATATTCACCATGGACTAATGAAACAATTACAATGCACTCTTCTCACAATAGTCTCCTACACTCTCACAACTGTCTCACACTGAATCGTACAAAAACGACCAGCGCTTAGCCAATTTCCTGCCTCTAATCAGCCTTCCTTGCTTGCCCAATACATGTCGAATGTAATCCCTATTCTTTAGGAAATTCAGCCTTCCAAATCTAAGCAATGCTCATGGGAAATCCAATGGTTTTCTTACTACATGCGAGCAACCTACTAATGATACAATTGATAGTTAACATCCCTTTAACCTTTGTCTCAAATGGGTCTCCAATGGAACTAACATGCATGCAGCTATCAATAGTAAATCATCATTTGCATGGAAGATCACTGCATGTGAATTAAATCTGATTTAATTAACTTGATCTCTCACTAGTGCAACAAACAGTTACAACTAGTTCAACTAACTTTAACTCAATAAATTGAGTTAACATATTTCTCATTCATTAAACTAATTCAATAACTTGAACTTGAACTCCATAACTAATAGAATCACTCTGCATGCCTCACCAACCACCCTCAACTCGAAATTCATGAGCTAATTGAGTTTATCACACTCAGTTAACTATTACAAGTGATAATGAGATAAGATTACATTTTATTGTCTAATTTAATTAAGGGAAAATTAAATTAGACACATTTCTTGTTGACTTTTCAACACTACTAACTGAATTTTGTATTTCCCCTCTTTTCCTTATGCATTCAACTCGTTCTTAAACACCAATTTGTTTCTAATGTGATTTCTTCCAGTCAACAACTCCACTAGATCCCAAGCCTCATTTTTTTCCAAGTATGTCTTTAATTCAACCATGGCCTTTTTCCAGAGCTTGTCATCCTCAATATCCATTGCCTCCCTAATAGTTATAGGATCATCATTAGTAATAAACAAAACAAAACTAGAATGGAAATCAGGTGGAGTATATTTATCCAACTATATTCTTCTTTCCTAAATTGATCTCTCAATATTAGAGTATGGGGTTCTTCTTCTTTTGATTCTTATTCTTCTATAGAGTCTAATTCATCATCCTTGAATTCAAACTCTATTTTTTCTGGTGGTTTCTCCCTTTGTAGTACTTCCCATTTTACAACATCTTTACTTTGTCTAAATACCACATCTTGACAAAACACACCTTCTTAGTTTCCGGGTTCTAAAGCTTATAACCTTTATACCATATTTATATCGAATAAATATACACTTTTTAAATTTATTATCTAGCTTACTACTATTTTCCTTTGGAATATATACATAAGCATCATAACCAAATTCCTTGAGATGTTTAAGAGGAGGTTTCTTACCATTACATCCTTCATGTGGAGTCTTCTCATCTGATGTTGATGAGGGTGCAACTGATTTACCAAGTAACATGCAATATCCATTGCCTTTGCCCATCATTCCTATTATAACCCAACATAATTGAGCGTGCTTCTTGCTTTTCCATCAAAATCCTATTATTCTTTTTTACAACTCCATGCTGGTGAGGTATAGAGGGAGTATCATTTTTCCTTGCTATATCCCACTTCCTACATAATTTCTTGAGTTCTTTCTCATATAATTATTCACCATTATCCATCTTTAGCACCTTAATTTTCTTCTATGTTTTATTATCCACAAGAGCCTTAAACTCTTTAGTTTTTTCAAATATTTAAAATGTATTCCCGAGGAAATAAATCCATGTATTCCTCGAGAAGTCATGTATAATAAGACATACTACACATTTTTACCTATTAATGGTACCGACACAGGTCCAAACACATCATTATGCACCAATCATAATATTCCCTTTGTGCCACTAACATTAGATGAGAATCTTGCCCAATTATGCTTCCCATATAAACAACATTCACAAAAATAAAAATCCAAAGATCCATTAGAAATTCCTACAATCATACCTGTATTGTGTATTATTTGAAGGTCCTTCTCTCTAATATGTCCTATTAATTGATGTCATAACACAAATTTCCCACCAGAGATTCTAGGAGTTTTTCCTTCTTCAACTTCACTCTCAAGAACAATGGAATTATTGCACCTATCACTAATCATAAGGGGAATTTTGAGGTCTAAAATGGGCCTCCTAAGGAAAATGTACAACCAAAGTAAACTTTATAATAACCAATAGGATTCAAGATGATGATGTCAACCATGGGGAATGATTCACCATTTTTGGAGTAAAAAAGTAAAAATATTAAAAAATAATAAAATAATAAAACTACTTTTTCAACTCGTATTTTTAACTTATCTCCCTAATGTTTTACTCAAATTACAAGCAAGAGTACTCGTTGGATGCAAATTTAATTCATCATCCAAGGAGTACCCATGTCACATACTTTCGATCGACCCTGCTACACGAAAAATAAGAAATACATGAAAAAATGTTATTGCAATCACATTTTTCATGTATTTATCATTTTTCCTATAGCATGGTCCATCGAAAGTATGCAACATGGGTACTCCTTGGATGAGGAATGAAATTTTGCATCTAACGAGTGTTTCCACTCGAAATTTGAGTAAACCCATAGGGAGATAAGTTGAAAATACGTGTTGAAAAATAGTTCTTCCTTCTCTAAAATTTGATGATGTAATCTATTATTATTTTATTAATTCCACTATTATTTTATAATTTCCTTAGGAGGACCATTTTAGACCTCAAAATTTCCCTAATGAGTGCTTCCTAGCAACTTATATACAGTTCCATTCTAAAATCCCCTAAACAATACCATTGCTCCTAAAACCATTCTACATGTTTCGTTTTTAAACGCTAATTTTCACACATGCATCACTCATGTTGTTTACAAAAATCAAAACTTTGACCAATACTAGGATGTGCAGAGCACTAGGGAGGGTTGTACTCCTTCAACATGAATCTTCCTCATCATATGATTTTTTCAATCAAGTCATCTCCTAAGAAAACTTCACTGCCATCATAAATTTCATACTTGCAAAACCATTCATTGTGAATATTGAGATGAAAAGATGCACTTGAGTCGACCTACTATGCCTCATGATATGCATGTGTGCTTGAAGAAGCTAAGTACACATTCCCTCCTTTGTATGTGAATTTTTTCCCTTCTGTAGAAGGAGCATCGTTAGATCCCTTCTCTTTCTAAACACTTTTAGATCTACGAGGTTTCTTACAATGCCCCTCTTTTCCTCTTCTCCAACACACCTTTATGAATTTTCCTAGAGTTTTAGATATTCCTTTAGATTGAGATCTCCCACTTAATGAATTATTTTATTTTTATTCTAGGAGCATCCTTTGATAGATAAGATACCTCTACTCTTACTTTCTATGTTTTTCTGTCTCATCTCCTTCGATGACAAGGATGAGATTATTTCATTGAAACTTAAAGTAGTTGTATTACTTCTTAAGACCACAACTAGACTATCCCATGATTTTAGTAAGAACACAACAAATTGATACATGCATTCTCATTTAAATTCTTAACATGAACAAATAATAGATGACTTACTACAATATTGAAGACGTTTAAATGATCTATCATTGAGTTCCCATAATTCATCCTTAGGTTATGTAACTTCTTTTGCAGGAGCAATTTTTCACCAAGGACTTAGATTGATACAAAGCCCCTAACTTGTACCATAATTCCTTTGTTGTAGCTTATCTTAAGACACTAAATAATACTATATATAATATTTTTTTCTTTCTGATCTAACTTGGTCCAGTCATTTGTCAAAATCCTCGTTGGTGCAGTAATCAATCCAAAACAAACCATTAATCCTTTTCCACCAAAAAATATTTCGTTTTGATCTTCCACAGCTCAAAAAAATTTCCATTGAATTTATCGATCTCTATCTTTAAATTTTCACCATTTCCTTTAGCACAAGAAATGATTCCATAGATCTCCCACTATAACATGTTCTACTACAGGCTCAAGCCAAAACCATTAGCCATAAAGGCATCCTTTTGAAGCCAAATTGTTCAAATACCAAATGTAGGTTTTAGCTCCGCATTATTAATTGTTGAAAATAGATTCTTATTGAAAAAGAAAATATTTAATTTCACACAAAAAAACACATGAATTTAACATAGATATTTTACCTTGGAAACCCAAACCAGGAAAACAAAAAGGAAGTTCAAGGGGAACCCAAACTTGTAAAACACATTCTCCCTCAAAAATTATGCTACTTTCTCCTTAGTTGCTACCTTCACTTCTTTTGTTTCGGCCCACTTTGTCAGGTAATCAGTGCATACTATGATATACTTTTTTTGTCCGGATGGTGGATCGATTGCTCCAACAAAGTCCATGCCCCACTTTTCAAATGGCTCAAGAGCCACCTGAGGGTGCAAAGGCATCTTGTCCCTTTGTGTGGGTTTCCCCATCCTTTGGCACCACGTCATGGTGTATCTTCTAGAATCTTGGTGAAGGGTATGCCAATAGTATCCTACCTGCAAAACTTTGTAATAATTTCTCTTTGCATAAAATTTGCATCCACATGGGTCATCCTGACATGTTTTCCTCCTCCCTCACACATCTCCTGAGGATTTTATCAAGGCCTAGCTTGAAAATATTTCCCCCAATCCATGTGAAATGGGTGCTTCTTTTGATTATTCTTCTCTTCTCCCTGAATGAAAGATTAGGAGGGAGTTTCCCAACAACCAAGTAGTTGGATATATTATCAAACCATGGTGAGAGTGCTGATATAGAAAACAGATGCTCATCTGGCAGCTGGTCATCTTCCATTCATTTTTCACTTGTAGGGAGAGCTAACCTGGACAAAAAATCTGCAACAACATTCTCCTTTCCAGGTTTATCAACCATAGCCAAATAAAATTGTTGTAAAAGTAGCAACCATATAATTATCCTAGCATTAACATCTAGTTTATTCATTAAATACTTGATGGTTGCATGGTCATTGTGAACAAATTTCTAATATTCGATTACATAATGTCTGAATTTATTCAAAGCATGGACAATGGCTAACATTTCCTTCTCAGTAACAGTATAATTCATCTCGGCCTTAGACAAGTTCTTCTTGATGAAATAGATGGCATAAGGGATTTTGTCCTCCAATTATCCTCTTGTCGCCTCTACAGCTTTTTTGGATGCATAAGTGTGGATGTGGAAAGGCAGAGTCCAATTTGGAGCTCAGAGAATGGGGGAAGTAGTCAAATTTTCCTTAATGAGCTCAAAAGCCTCTTGACAATGACCAGACCAAATAAACTCAGAATATTTGGCCAATAACCCAAATAATGGTGAAGCCATCTTGTTGAAATCTTTGATGAACCTTCTATAATAACCAACTAAGCCTAAGAAACTCCTGACATATTTTTGCTCTTGAGGAGTAGGTACCCTTTTGATGATAGTGATTTTGTTTGGGTCTACATGTATTACTGCCTTGGAGATGGATTTCACTAACACAACTCCTACTTTATTCAGGAATTCAAACTTTTATGGACTCAAGGAGAGATGCATCTCAATGCGCATTCTTAGTATTTTACCCAAATTGGAAAGAGCTTCCTGGAATTCATCCCCATATGGTGTGAAATCATCCATGTAGGTTTAAACAGAGTCATCAACTAACTCAGAAAAAATGCTCAGGACAGCTCTTTGGAAGGTGGTTGGGGCATTACACAAACCAAAGTGTAGGACTCGATCAGCGAAGTTACCCCAAGGGCAGGTGAAATTAGTCTTACATTGGTCTCAGGGCTGATTTAAATCTGATTCTACCCACTGAACCCATCTATGAAGGAAAATAACTTCTTCCCTACAAGGTCAACTAGGACTTGGTCTATAATGGGCAAAGGGAAATGGTATTTCTTGTTGGCTTTGTTAAGTTCTCGATAATCAACATAAATTCACCATTTCCCATTCTTCTTTGGGACTAGTACAAGAGGAGATACCCACTCACTATCAGATATAGGATATATGAACCTTGCATATAATAGTTTCTGCAGCTCTTCTTTGACTATGTCCTGCAGAGTCAAGTTCATCCTTCTTTGGGGTTGTCTCACAGGCTTGCATCCTTCTTTGATGTAAATATGATGTCTACATACTGAAGGATACAACCCTTTCATGTCCTTGTAATCCCAAGCAAATGCATCTATATTCTCTTTCAAAAGCTGGCATAACTACTTATCTTCCTCATTCGAGAGGTTTGGATTGATTTTCAAAGATCTGGATGGGAAAAACTCAATAGCCTTGGTGGTTTCATAGGTTGACTCAATTGAGTACGCTTCCATCCAAGGTTGGCTTTTAGACTTTTTGACTAAGGTCTCAAGAGGAATGCTAGTGGAGGACTGGTTTTGAATGGCATGGTCAATGAGTTCATCTTCAACAAGCTTCCCCCTTCTAAGAATAGCATCTATGGTACACATAGGGGTAGTGTTATATAACTCATCTTCTTTATCCTCCAACCATATAGGTATATCATGATCAACGGAAATCTGGGCTGGAGGGTATAACACTAGTTTTTTGGACAAAGTCCCATTTTTTATAGTCATGTTTCTGGATTGACGGCTAATATAAGTATCTGCAATGGCTAACCAAGGTCTCCCTAAGATAAGAGGATAACAATTAAACTTGGTTTTTGGTTGCAAGACCAGGAAATCTATAGGATACTCCCAAGAGTCAATGATAACCATAACATCCTCAACTATTCCTTTTGTAGTTATTGTGGACTGATCTGTAAGTTGTAGAATTGTTGTTGTTTTCCTCAAAGTCCCTTGGAGATTAAGTTTCAACATAGTTTCCTTGGTCGTGACATAGATGGCAGCCCCTAGATCAATCAGTGTGTTGAGGACTATGACCCCATCGATGTACACATCAACAACTAGACTACCAGGGTCCAGGTACTTTGGAAAGATCACCCTTCCCAACATTAGGTCAGACATCTCTCCTACCACATTGATGGTAGGGTTCTCTCTTCTTTCTCCCAAGTCTCTTGAATCAATTTTCTTTGATGAGCCTATTCTATATAGGTACATCCTTAATTTCCTAGAGAAGTGGCATATTTACACACAAATTTTCCAATTCTCCCAGAATTTTAGTCTCCTCTGGGGTGTGTTGACTAGGGTGGATCAAGCACTCGAGAAAAGGAGCTTGTTGGATCTGAGTGTTACCTTATTCATTTTCCTCCTCAACCTCTACAGGTGGATATGGTGGATGGTTTTCTGGGAGTACTCCTCCCGACCTGAGATTAACCTCTTATATCTCTACAACATAAGCTAGATAGGATATCTCTCCACTGGGAGCCTATTGTACATGTCTGTTGTTCGGGTTTGGATTGGGTTGTGCATGTATTTGAGGTAGCCTAGGTGGAGTAGCACGAGTAAGCTGAGATTGAGGTTGGGGTGGAGGCATTAGAGTAAGTTGTTGATTGTGTTGAGGCCTCCACCCTTGGGATGGATTGTTCCACTGAGGTTGTTGTGGAACATACTACTGAAATGGTTCATTCCCTGGCTGAGGATGATATGGAGGGTTGTAAGGCCAAGTAGGGGGTGTAGACCAGGATGGAGGATTGGGGGTGTACCAAGGTTGCATGGGTGCACTCTGATTGTTTTCATAGTAAGATTAAGGTGCCCCATGCATACCTTTTTGATATGGTTGAGGGCCTTGAGGCCTTCTCTGGGTGATGAAACAAAGTTTCTCTGGAATTTCTTCCCCACCTTAATATACAGCCTTAATTCCATGTAAGGAGGGACATTTTTCTATGGCATGATTATCCTCATAGACTAAGCAAACCTCCACGACATTCAGTGGACATTCATTTCTTGGGTGCTTCTGGGTACATCTAGGACAAAATATGGCTAGGGCTCTCTCTTATTCCTCTTAC
Source organism: Pinus albicaulis (assembly GCA_034641835.2). Lineage (NCBI taxonomy): Eukaryota > Viridiplantae > Streptophyta > Pinopsida > Pinales > Pinaceae > Pinus > Pinus albicaulis. Next base: position 142,255,513 of record CM076570.1, read on the forward strand.
TTCCTTTTGAACTGCATTGTGTCCATTTGAAAAGCAAGGTTGTGCAGCATGTAACTCTTGAAGTCCTCTAGCATGTTTCCAATATCATGTTTTATGGAGATGGAAGAGGAAGGGGTATTGGATATGTTTTGGCTAGCTCTGCCCATCTTCCTACATTCCCTAGAATGGTTTCAGAAGACAATTTTGATTGTTTCATAATGAAGTTGATATTTATCTCCTCCTGATAGCATATTCAAGTTTTATATACTCTCTTCTCTGATCCCTCGAAGAAGTACAAGTTTAATTGATGCAAGATCAAGAGTACAGTTGGCTCTCTTATAGTTTAATTGAAACCTCTCTTCATATTCCTTCAGGGATTCATCAGGCCCTACAGATATCCTAAATATCTCATCCTTAGTTTCCTTGGACCTACAGTATTCTTTGTACTACTTGTAGAATGTTTCATACATCCCTGTCCAGGTGGTGATGTTGTCCCCAGGCAAACCCATCAACTAGAGCAAGGCTGCATCCTTAAGGGTGGATGGGAATAGTTTCAACTTCTGATCATCAGAGGTGTAGTCATAAGTCCTACAAACAACAAAAAATTAAAACATGAATGTGTTAGGACCCTCAGAGAAAGGAAATGATGGAAATGAAACTAATTTAATTTGCAGAAAGTAAATGACAGAAATGAAACTGATTTAATTTGCAGAAAGGAAATGACGGAAATGAAACTAATTTAATTTGCAGAAAGGAAATGATGGAAATGAAACTAATTTAATTTTCAAAAAGGAAATGGTATAAATGAAACTAATTTAATTTGCAGAAAGGAAATGGAAAAAGTGAAACTAATTTAAATTGCACTTAACTTGGCCAATCGGCTAAACACACCCTGCTCTATCTATCATGATCTTATCCATGCAACTATTCATGACCTAATTAAACTTGAAAAAGTGTTTCTTTTAGTTTGGAGGAAAAAGGAATAAAGATGTTAATGGAAGGCTTAACACATGTGGCAAGGCTTAGAGGTGGAAAGAGGGGTTTAGACTTCATTAAACCTTATTATATCGCAAAAATTATTTGGAGAGGGAGGCTTTGGAAAGTGTGATGGAAGAATTGCAATGGGAGGACGAAACTACGATATTTGATATGTGATATCGCAATTTGCAATATCACAAAGCTCGAGGAGTAGCGGAAGTGTTGTTCGAGAGCGAGAGAAAAATGCGATATGCGATGGGGATAGAAACTGCGAAATACGATATGCGATGGGGATAAAAACTATGAAATGTGATTTTCAATAGGGATCATGTGGTAGATTGCTATAGTAATGTCACAATCGGTGGTTGGGAGCAATAAGTGTTAACGAAGTGGGAGCAAAATGCGATATGCGATGGGGATAGAAACTGCGAAATGTGATTTGTGATAGGGATGATGTGGAAGAGTCCTACAGTAATTTCGTAATCGGCAGTTGTCAGCATTAAATGTTAACGAAGACCAATTGGAACAAGGATTTGTTATTTGAGATAGAGTGAAGTACGGTAGCAGGAGTTTCGAGGAGCAAGGGCAGAGGTCGAATTCTAATTCATCTGTAAGTGTTTGTGGGAATGAGAAGGGCAGCAGCTGAAAAGAAGAGGAAAAGGAGGGAATGGAGGGCGTAACAGTAGTGCTTAGGTTGTGAATATAGAGACGGAAAATGAAGTGGGAAGGCACCATAGAGCTACTCTAATGAAGTGGGAAGGCACCATAGAGCTACTCTGGGGATTTAACACTAATTCTTGCAATCAACCCTGCTAACTTGTGCACAAAGAAACAAACAAATGCGTGAAAATGCAGTACAAAAGGAAGGCTGAAAATGGTAACCAAAGTCTACTCTAATCTCAGAAATAGTGAACAGAAATCAATTCTGGGAAGGTTCACCCTCCTCAAGCTCTATTGATGAAGATGAGAAGGGAGCTCTTGATCCATAGCTTCTAGATTTTTCTCCTATATTCTATTACTCATAAGAAAATCAAACCTACGATAGCACACTGAAAGAAAACACTAAGCAATGATGAAACTATCAAAAGCAGAACTAACTGAGTGGCAGAAAGAAAAGAACAAGTACAACAGAGAGGTTGAGGCACTTGGATTGGGTCCTAACCCACACGCCTAGCTCTCTTAAACTTAAATAAGTAAAATGAAATCAGTCCTCTTATTTCATGAAAGAATAGTCTCATACATTTCTCAAAGTTTAATCATTGAGTACAATAATAAAAAGCTCAATAGCTTGCAGCAAAGTTCCCAATATAATCGAATCCTTCCTAGCTCTAGCTCTGCTCTATTTATTCTACAAGGCAGCTACCAACATCTCCCTTTAAAATAGTGATTGAGTCCACTTGACTCCAAGTAAACATATATTGAGTGCACTTTGGTCTTTGAGTTGCTTGGTTGCCTTTAGAATTCGAATTTTTGGAGACAATCCTTGGGGATCCTTTGGCTGCCTTCGAGAGTTAAGGAGGGTGTACAATCCTCCTATAATTTCTCCTTGTTGTATCCTTCAATTATTTATGATAAAATCTTCAAAAGTAATGCCAATTACTCATGATTTTCTGCACTCAGCCTCATATTAGGCACTCAGATTAAGTTAGCCTTAATCACCACCTATACTAGAATCATAAAACCAAATAACAATAAAAATGCAAGAAAAAGAGATTTAAGAAGGCAAAAAGGTGACCATTAACCCCTCCAAATATGTCTAATGATGGAGCTCATCAGGAACCATTTTTTGGCTTGAGGGGTCCTGACCTAGGTTCGGAGTTGAGGTTAACCAAAAAAACCCTCTTACTACTGGCCCTTTCGGTAGTGACCTGCTTGCACAAGTCAAAGTATCACCCAAAGAAGTATGGGGTGGGGGGGGTGTGTTGGAACCAGGTTTCCACACCCTGAGAGATATTTGAATGATGTGGGTTCCCTAAGACCCAAAATAACCATGAACATACCTTCGCAACAGAAGCCCTAACCATGGAAACCCTTACAGACAGATTTAGGTCAATTATGTAGAATATCTTGCGCATAAGTCAACATAGAATCTATAATCCAAGTAATAACTCTTAATAAACAATACCAGAACCTAATAACATTATATCCATCCAATAATAATTCATCTAAACCTAGAAATAGTTGCGCAAGAGATCTAAATGCAAACAATACAGGAATCAGAAATAATATGCAGAAACATTCAGAACATAAAGAGTAGATGCATTTTAGACTTAGATATCTGCAACAACAGTTATTTATTCATATTAGTTAAAATGATTCATACAAATACCCTTCAGTTACCTATGCACATAACCACTAAGGTCCGCACATAGAAGGACTAAGGTCTCCGTGCACATAGCCAGCAGGAGCCTTCTACCCAGACAATTCTGCACAAAATATCACAAAATAGCCAGATCTATCATTCAATGTTTAAACTTATCAAAAAAATGACTTCTTCAACTTGATCTAGACTTCTATTTATAATTTTATCCTGCGCTACTCTAGGGTCCGTAAACCGTGGCTTACAGCCCCTTGTTCTACCCTTTTTACCCATTACAACTCATGATGGGCTTTGCCCACCCCAAAGCCCCTTGACTTGTGTTGCGCACGACTAAACATACAAAATATATTACAAAAATATATCAAAAATGGTCCACAGAATTAGGGAACCCTGCTCCAACAAATACCATGCCTACGACAGGTATAATAAGCAGATTTAAAAAAAAAATGCAAGTTAAGCTTTAAAATTTTACAACCCATTATATTTAATGAAAAAACAAGATTGCAAGTTTGAAAAAATATACAACAACTATAACTTTTTTTCATCCAAAACTAATATTTTTTTGTTATTCAATCAGAATAAAAGAGTACTATGTGAGCTTATAAAAACTTGTAATTTCCAGACTTATAGAATGGTTGTTATATAAGTAGCAAAAAAACAACTTTAAGTTGGCTGGAAAATTCAGAATTACAACTAATCAAATGACACAAGGAAATTGTCCCATATAATAAATACAAGTTGACTGGAAAAAAATTGTAGGTGAAAAATGTCCCATATGAAGATTACACAACTGAAAGTGGACAAAACAAAAAAGTTGAGGTATCATTGGACATCAGAAATAACTGTAGATTTCATCCTTTGACTGTTTTAAAAAGGGAGAGATATAAGAAGAATGTTGCTTGTGTAAATGTTTGACATCTGAAAGAATGTTACCATCAGCCTAAAGGAATTGTGTGAGCATTTTGGATGGTTGTTACATTTATTTCTTTGTAATATATAAATCCAAGTTCCATCTGGAGAGATTTTTTTGATAAGGTGTCAGTGGTTGCATTGAACTCTATATATATGTTTGAAACTGATTTCCTAGAATCCCTTCTTCTTCTCTTCAATTTTCCTCTTCCACGTTGTAATGTTAAGAGCCTCTAGTTCTGATTTTCCTGCCATCCAGTCAACCACACACTTGGAATCCTCCAAAACTTGAATATTTTTTATTTTCTTTTATGAAGCTAGGAGCATAAGAACCCATGCAACAATTAATTTCGCTTTAGTATTTGTACCAATTTCTAAACAAAATCTAACAACGTGGCTTTATCCCCTGCCATTTTGATCATACATCCCCCTCCACAATAGTTTTCTTTTGTTGCACCATCGAATAAACCAATTGAATATTCTTGGAGCAAGCAAGGGAAGTGTAGTCTTCTCATATTCACCCAAAATTTTAACAAATAGTATTCCCTGTAGTGAGAAAAAATCATGACAGAGAGATGAAGAATATTCAAGTTTTCATTTTTGAAGATTATCTTGTTTCTTGGAATCTAGATACCCTGGGCCACAAAGATAGGAAGGGAAAGATGATTTTAAAATTTTCCCAACAAATATTGTAGAAATTCCACAAAGGAGGTTTGTGCAAGTAGTTTTATAATGCCCAATATATTCAAGAGAAAATGCCATATTTTCTTAGTAAATTGGCAGCCAATTAAGATGTGATCAACAAATTCTTTGTGATTTCTATAAAGACAACATTGATTTGGGCCTGCAAAACCTCTTTTTTGTAAATTTTTCCAGGTCAAAATGTTGTTTTGTAGCACTAAAAAGAAAAAGAAAAAAACATTTAAGTTTATTTGGTATGTTCCCAAATGTTATTGGTCCACCATTTGATATATCGATGCACAACTAAGTAGGAAATAGCTTTGTATGTCAAATTTTCTTTAACCCTACCCATAATATTTTCCCAACTCCATACCAGTTGATCCTTTGAATCATTCAGACAAACCCCATTTAAATTTAACTCTTTGATGAATGAGTTCCACTCTTCAACCAAAGATTCTTCCATATCTGAATATGAATATGTCGACCATTTACCCTGAAGAGATACATCCTTTAAGTAGATAAAGCGTGTGGAAGTCAAAGTATAAATCAAATTTATTGAAAACTTATAGACACGAACCCCTCCTATAAAGGGGTCCTTGCCCACTATCACTTTTTTCACATCTCCAGCCTTCCAGGCCAACCAATTTAAGAGGAAGGGGAAATCATCCATAAGTTCCTTCTAGACAATGGAACCTATGTTTTCATGTTTTTTGGTTGTTCCTCTAAGCCAACACACCATTGACTATTTCTTTAGATACTTCTCTTTAATCATGTGGCTCCAAATACCACCATCAAACAATCCTCTTCACAATTTTTTTAGGGCTAATGCTTTGCCAAACTAGGAAATATTATTGAATCCCCATCCTCCAAAATATTTTGGTTTGGTAAGGGAGGCCTAACTGGAAAGGTGTATCCCTTCTTTTCTCCTTTTTCCAGTCCATAGAAAGTTTTACATTCTTTGTCTGATATTTTTTAAGATAGATTTTGGAATTTTGGAAATATCAAGCCAGAAAACTAGGATATTTTCCAGCACATATTTAACTAACATCATTCTTACCCCCAATGATGGCCAGTTATGAAACCATAGACTGATTTTCAATTCAATTTTTCTAATAGGCCACTTCTAGTCATCTTTAAGATAATTGTTTGGCTTCAGGAAGAACCCAAGGTACTTGAAGCCACGATCCATAACAACCATCTGATCAGGAAGAATAGACTAAATGGACAAGAGAATCTCCTCATTGACTGCATTGTGATAAAAAGACGATTTCTGGGCACTAATATCCATGTTAGAAGCCTCACAAAATATGTTAATGGTGTTATAGAAAAACTGCCATTCCAACATAGATCCTACCCCCATCAACAAAACATCATCTATAAAAAATAATTTAGTGATGAATTGATTACATGAGCTTTTAATGCATTTGATGTTTCCTTCTTGCTTTTCTTTCAAAATCAACAAACTCAAACCTTCCATCACCAATAGAAATAGTAAGGGAGACAAAGGGTGTTACACCAATTTTTGGTCATCTAACCATTTACAATTAGATGGATCGAAGTACACCCTGTAAGACCAATTTTACCATAGTAAAATTTCTTTCATTATAAGAAAAAATTTAATAAACCATATTTTATTAAGTTATTTTTGGTTCAAACAAGAAACCCCATGAGGAATAATTAAATAAATCATTATTTATTTGATTTTCCTCTAGAAATAATTAATTAAACCACTGTCTAAATAATATTCTTGGTCATATTTTACCCAATTATGAGAAATAATTAAATAAATCATTATTTGTCTTATTTTTCTCTAGGAATAATTAATTAAATCATTATTTAGTTATTATTCCTTGTTAAATTTTACTAAATCACCTAGAAATAATTGAACAAATCATTATTTGTTAAATTATTCCTTAACCCCATTCTTGAATGATAAATAAATCATTTATTTGTTTATTATTTCTAAATAAAGGTATTTAACCAATTTAAATTCCTTTTCCCTCCAACAAAATATCCTAAAATATTCCAAGTAGTTAGGTCTAGATCTTGGTTAATAATATTTTATTATTTTCCATTATCGAGGATAACTCAATATTTTGTTATAAATAGGAGGGTTTTCCATTCATTATTCACATTGATCACTTTCATTATCCCACTTTGATCATTCTCATTGCTGCTACTATTTTCTTGCTTCTTGAGCTCCCATAGAGTTCAACACATCTTGGATTTTCTACACCATTGAGGGAGAAAAACTTTTGGATCTGAAGCGCTGAGGACAACCAAGAACCCATCTCATTAACGGGGACTGGTAACATCATTATTTTTTCCCTTCCAAGGTGTTATAATACATATAAAATTCTTTATATCTTGTCTTTTCCGTTGGATATTTGGAGCAACTCTTATTTCCTTTTACTATTTAACTGCTTTTACTGCATAGATCTGGGTTTTTGCAGCATTTGTTTCGAATATCTATTGCAGATCTAAGGAAGTTAAGCATAAATATTTTTTATTAGGGTTTTTTGTCACACACAGCTAAAGTGAGCTCTTTTTGTACACTTGCATTAAGAATTTATGCTAACAAATGGCAACTCCACAGTGTTTTTAATTACACATTGTCGTCAACAAATGGCGACTCCACTGATGTAATTTAGATTCCTGGGTGACCAGATAATTTAATAACTAGGGTTTTATTCAGCTATTTTTAGTCTCTTGATGTTTTTTTTTACCTTTTATGCCCTAAAACAGTAAAAATCCTAACTTTCGTGTGTTTTCGGGTGTTTTCTATAAGTAACAGGAACCAGTCGCACCAAAAACGACAAATTTTTCTGCAACATGCCGCTCTAGGATCTCGGATGTGGAACTTGCACATTTTGGCCCAAAACCTATTATTTATACATGAACTTGTAGTTTTAAGTCCAGAAACTATGATTTCCACAGTTTACAGGACAGTAACTACGAGTTGCAACTTTTTTCTGAGTTTTTTCTGTGACAGTCAGAATTTTCTATAAGCAATGTTCAGGATCATCTGACCTCTATCTCAGCCCGTCTTAGACTTGGATTTTCTCATTTTGTATCCTTGAAGTAGGACCAAACCCCTTAGGTTTTCAGTACACTTCCTACTTTCTAGGAGGGGTTTAGTTGAGTAGGTAGTCCGAGATTTTGGAGCGCTTTCAACCATTTTTTAGGGTCTGATCTATCCTTCTTTCAGGTCCCTTTTTATCGGTTATTATTCCGTCCAAAACCCCATCTTGAGTTTTTTTTGGTCTCTCCCTTAGGGTTCCCTTGTTTCCCCCAGGGTTTTAACCTGTCGCCTCCAATTTTGCAGCAGTTTTTGTTGAAATTTGCAACAAGAAACAATGAAATTGGAATCCAGGAAATGGCATCCAGAAATGGATACCATGGAGGCTTTTGATATAATTATTTCTTAATTAAATTAGAAGAAATATGTGTCAAATTTATTTATCCCTTAAATAAATTGGATAACAAATTGTAATCTTATCTCATAATCACTTGTAATAGTTAATTGAGTGTGATAGACTCAGTTAGCTCATGAAATGCGAGTTGAGGGTGGTTGGTGAGGCATGTAGAGTGATTCTATTTGTTTTAGATTCCAAGATGCAGTTAGTGTATTAGTTTAATGCATGAGAAATCAGTTAACTAAAATCAGTTTAACTAGTTGTAACTGATTGTTGCACTAGTGAGAGGTCAAGTGAATTAAATCAGATTTAATTCACATGCAGTGATCTATTAAGTGAATGATGATTTACTGTTAATAATTGCATGCATGTCAGTTCTGATGAAGACCCAGTTGAGACAGAGGTTAAAGGGAAGTTAACTATAATATGTGTTTTTAGAAAACTGCCCAGATGCAGTTAAAACACCATAGGATTTCCCATGAGCATTGCACAATCAAGGAAGGTTGAAATCCATAAAGAATAGGGATTCCATTCCATAGCGATTGCATGAGAAAGGAAGGCTGAATACAGGCTTAGAATTGGCGAAGTGTTAGCCCAATTTTGTCTAGATCAGTGTGAGACAGTCAGGATAGTGCAGCAGACTCTTGTGAGAAGAGTGAATTGTATTGTTTCGTGGTTCCTTGGTTCATTATACAATATAAGATAGAGGGGTTTTGAGCAACAAGCTTTCCCCAGGAAAATATCTATTTTGTGGCTTGATTTACTTTTTTTTTTACTTGTGGTGATTGGTGATCATGTTCATTTTCCGCAATTGATTTGTAGAAGGATTCAATATCTTTCTTTAGTACATTGCTTGATCGGAATGAATCCATTAGTATACATATTGTTTTTATAATTTATACATGGTATCGGAGCACCAGAAATCACAATAGTGGAGACAAAATTGAGTTTTTGTTGAAAAATATTCAAACTTGTAGATACTTTCATTGGTGCAACAAGCGGATCAAGATGGCTTCCAACGGCTTAATATTGGAATATGAATTAGAGGGAATTTCTAATTATATTGCATGGAAAGATAGAATGGAGGCAGTTCTAGAGGACAACAGTTTGAAATAATTCATTGATAATGATATTTCCAAGCCCGCAGCAGCAGACACCGCTCTTCTTGATGCTTGGCAAAAGAAGGTAGCAAGGGCGAGGAGGATCTTATTATAGGAATTTGAGACCACATTGTCTCGAGTATCCATAGAAAATCAACTCCATATAAAATGTCGAAGGCTTTGACATATCTATTTCAGAACAACAGTGACCAAAGGAAGTTGGCGCTGAAGGACAAGCTCAAGAAAATCAAGAAGGAGGAGGGCGAGACAGTACCAACATACTTGGTTAAGTTCAATCAATGTAGAGATGAGCTTGTAAGTGTTGGTGTGACCATAGAAGATGATGACTTGGTGAGCCTAACACTTCTAGGCCTTCCCAAGAGTTGGTATAGTTATTAGGATTATATCAATAGGAGGGAGAAGTTACCAGATTGGGAGCGACTTTGGTTGTATTTGGTACAAGAAGAATTCAGGCGAAATACCAGGGATGGATCCTCATCCAAGACTAATGACAAGGAAGATTGTGCCTTGGAAAGTAAGGAAAATAAGGCCAAGGGAAAGAAATCCCAAGGCGAAGCGAGCGGGCAAGAGTGACTTGTCCAAGAGTATTTGTTTTCACTATCACGAGCATGGGAACTATGCTTCGAATTGGCCACAGAATAAGCAAGCAAGAAGGAGCCTGTAGTTATAGCAAGTGAAGCATTGGCTTTGCAGTTCGAGCTTGATTTTACTCTCATTGCATGCATGGCTAGCAGTGTAATGGGGTGCATGTTTTATTTAGATAGCGGTGGCTCATTCCATATGATGGGTAATAGAGATCTCTTCAGTGACTTGGAGGAGAAGGACCTCCAGCAAAGCATAGAGTTTGGAGATGACAAGAGGTATAGTGCTACTGGCATAGGTACAGTTATCTTTCAAAGGGAGAATGGCTCCCATCTCATACTATCATATGTTTTGTATGTTCCAGGCCTAAAGAATAATCTTTTCTCTATAGCGATATTGGAAGATCGTGGTTATGAAGTGATGTTTAGAAAGGAAATTTTTTCCTTAAGAACATAGCCACGGGACAGGTACAGTAGATCAGTTCAAGAGTCAAGAACCTATATGGTCTCGAGGTTGAGGATGCATGCAAGGCTTTGAGGAGAAAATAAGTGGTTAATGACTTGGTGGTTGAGAGGGAGGAGTTATCTCTCAACATACAACCTCAGAAGCAGTCTCAAAAGGTTGTTGAGCAGCCACAATTGGATAAGCAGAGAGGAAACCGAGTGGAAGAATCCACTTAAGAAGATACCTCCAGGAGGGGGAAATTTCGAGCCAAATGGCCAGGGAGTACATGCAGCTATACCTCTAAGTGAGAGGTGGGGCAATGTGCAGAATTAATCCCAAGAAGAAATTTGGGCAGGATTCATTGAGATGGTGTGTCTCATGGATCGAACCTGACTATGGGGAGCCCACAGTACAATAGTAGCAGGAAGGATCGGTTATATTGATGCACTCAGATTTCAGGAAGACAGAAATTAGAGTGACAGATGTTGGATACGGGAGCGCATATCAGAGTTGGTAGAAGTGCAGAGTGCATGGATGTTGATGTCAGCAGTGCAGAGAGTCCAATAGACATGAGCAGTAGGATCCAGCAGTCAGAACACTCTGATGACAAACGCAATATACTGATTTAGTTGTTTCGAGGCTATTCCGTTTTAGGAGAGTTTCATGTGCGAATATCACTAGGAAGTGTTTCATGCCAGAACATTCCAAAGGTACCGAATCAAGACAGATTGATTCTTTTCTTGTTGAGAGGCAATGTTGAAATTTGCAACAAGAAACAGTGAAATTGGCATCCAAAAATAACATCCAGAAAATGGAATCCAGAAATGGTTACCATGGAGGCTTTTGATTTAATTATTTCTTAATTAAATTAGAATAAATATGTGTCAAATGTATTTATCCCTTAAATAAATTGGACAATAAATTGTAATCGTATCTCATAATCACTTTCAATAGTTAACTGAGTGTGATAGACTCAGGTAGCTCATGAAATTCGAGTTGAGGGTGGTTGGTGAGGCATGTAGAGTGATTATATTTGTTTTAGAGTCCAAGTTGCAATTAGTGTATTAGTTTAATCCATGAGAAATCAGTTAGCTCAATTAAGTGAGTTAAAATCATATTTAATTCAAGATCAAATTTAAAATCATATTTAATTCACATCTAGTGATTTTTCAAGTGACTGATGATTTACTATTAATAGTTGCATGCATGTCGTTTCCGATGAAGACCCAGTTGAGACAGAGGCTAAAGGGAAGTTAACTACCAGATGTATTTTTAACAAACTGCCCAGATGCAGTTAAAACACCATTGGATTTCCCATGAGCATTGCACAGTCAAGGAAGGTTGAAATTCATAAAGAATAGGGATTGCATCCCACAGGGATTGAGTGATTAAGGCAGGCTGAGAATTGGCTAAGTGTTGGCCCAATTTTTTCTGGATCGGTGTGAGACAGTCAAGATAGTGCAGCGGACTCTCATAAGATTTCCCATAAGCATTATGCAGTCAAGGAAGGTTGAAATTCCTAAAGAATAGGGATTGCATTCCACAGGGATTGCATGAGAAAGGCAGGTTGAAGACAAGCTGAGAATTAGCTAAGTGTTTCCCTGATTTTGTCTGGATTAGTGTGAGACAATCAGGATAGTGAAAAAAACTTTTGTGAGAAGAGTGCATTCTATTTTTTCATGATTCCTTGGTTCATTATACAATAAAAGATAGAGGGGTTTTGAGCAGCAAGATTTCCCTGGGAAAATATCTGTGTTGTGGTTTGATTTTCTTCTTTATTTACTTGTTGTGATTGGAAATCATTTTTATTTTTCGCAATTGATTTGTAGAAGGATTCACTATCTTGCTTTAGTACATTTCTTGATTGGATTGAATCCATTGGTATACATATTGTTTATATAATTTCTATTGTTTTCCCTCTAGCTTCTTGTTGTTTTCTGCACCTTTTCCAACATATCTGAGTCATTAGATCCTTGTCCCTTAGACCTTAGATCTTTTGGCCATCTTGTGTGTTTTGAGTCAATTTCGCCCGTCTTTAAGAATATTTGTTTGGGAAGCATTCTTTTGGGATTGAATTTATGCATATTTAGCTATTTATTTTAATTTTGTTCCAGCTTTATTTTTATTTATTTAGCATTTTTTCTTTTTCTTTATACAATCGTCTGGGCTTAATTAAAATTAACACACCACTTGCACACATGCACACCTAAATCAAAGAGCACTTGGTTTACACGGCCAAGCCAAGACATAAAAAATCGTAATTAATTTATCTGCCTCACTGAGCCTTTGTTTATAACTCTTCAACCTTTTCTTGTCATATGTGTCTTGTCACCATTGCCCCCCTCAAGGCATTTATCTCAGAGACTCCAAGGCCTTCACCCTCTGTTTATGTTAGGAAAACTTACTCCACCGCGTAGAATTCAAGTTAGTCCTCCTCCGAGTCCCCATATCGACTCTGATTCTGGTACATTGGGTTCTTCCTCTGGTTCTAAACCTGGTTCCCCTCCACCTCATTATGTCACCATGTCAGGCACCAATGCAGGTGTTGAACCTCAAGCTGGTGGTGGCCCTGCCCCTAATGTTGGAGCTGCTACTAGCAAAGCCGCTACCAAAACCGTTCTAACTACTCCTTTTCTACCTTTTATGGCATGTTTAATCCTTCCTAATTCCATCCAGTTAATTAAAGACCCTATACTCCACTATCCAGGTTGACTTGCTATACCAACTAAGCTTCCTTATGACATTCCTAAGTTTGAAGGAAACGCTAGAGAGGACCCTACTAATCATGCCCGCTCCTTTCACATGTGGTTTTCATCTAATTATATTAACGATGACTCCATCCGCCTTCGGTTATTCCAATGTACACTCACTTGAGAAGCTACGAAGTGGTATGTCGACTAGGCCATTGCCTCTCATTCCACTTTTGCAACTCTTACTAAAGTGTTTCTGTCCTAATTCCATTTACCTCTCCGCTATGATACTGGTACCGAGTTGTTGACTGCATTTCATCAAACTTCTGCCACCCACCTTTCTAACCATGTCCAAGAATGGCGTAGAAGGAGGATCTTGTGTCGAGCTCCTACATTCGACGACTGTGTCTATATGGATTGGTTTCTCATAATGCTTTTTCCTTCTATTGGTAAATATGTCGCATCTAACTTTCCTCAGACCGAGGAAGAATCTCTCCAAGTCATGTTGAAATATGACTTGATATACGCCCAATCTGGTTATGTTATACCATTTTACCGGATCTTCCTAGACTTGGTGGTGCCAACACACTAGGGGCATCTCACGTCACCGACGGTATTGTTGGATCTTTTTCACATCCATATACTCATCCTTCCATGGGTTATGGTTTTCCTCGAGGAGGGACCAACTCCTCTAACACTTATCCCCCTCTTGACAACATGTATCCAGAAAAAATCACACCTTACACATTTGTCCAACTGCATCAACTGATGTTAGGGCCAGCTATGGATCATCTCGTTTACCCCTATTTTTCTCAACATAATTTCTATCTTTATCCATAGCTCGATGCTCCAACCCCACCAGCATCAACACCCCAACCTCCCATGCCTTCTCAACCTCTGCCACAATAGCCACCTCCCCCTCAAGGTCAATTGTATGCACAGCAGACTATGAATAATCCTCTTGATTCAAAGGAAAAGAGGAAAACCAGCACAGGGTAATCAAGGGCACCAAGGTAATCAACCAAATGCATCCCAATGGAATGAGCCTAACACTACAAACCAGCAATAGGGTGATCATCCCAAGCAGAACATGCCTCTTCGTATGAACAAGCCTTGTTCTTGTTGTGGTTTCCATGTCCATTATACTCATGATTTTCTCCTCTTACCCGAGATGCGCCAGTTGTGGGAAGTGCAAGCAACATCTAGAGGACAGCAAGTCACTGCTTTGGCTCATCCAAATATTGCACTAGCTCAACCGGTTGCGTTCACTAATCCTTTCTCTCAGCAAGGATATGTGGCTGCCCAACCACCTCAACATTAGGATGCCCCTCAATCTTCGCAGTCTAGTACCCCTGAGTACCATATTCTCATGATGAATTCTAAAGAGGTCAATAACGCTGATGTCAACATTCAGACCCGGTCTCACCAATAGGACAAGCCGCTTACTATGTCTACAGCCGAGTCCCAAACTAAAGTTTCCATAGAGTCCATTTCGACACCCAATGATCCCTTACATACCCCTCAGCCTCAGGCAGAGGTTATTCCCAATATCGCCAAAGGACCATTACACCGAAATGTTGCTTTTGCCAAAGCCACCCACACCGAAAATTTAGTAGATGACTTGCCACAATCTCTTGTTTCCATGTCAACGCTAGAAGTCCTCCAGCCATTCCCTTCACAAAGAAAAGCTATACTATCTGCTTTGGGCGTTGTTGATCCTTCATATGATCGTTTGATCATCTTTGATGTTGACAAGTCATAAGATCCCCCCTTACCATCATCCGTCGCCTTCCAAATACCATTCAAGATTCGTAATGCCAATGTATCGCGATGTATCATTGACGAGGGTGCATCCACCTGCGTTATTTTTTCCTTTGTTTGGAATAAAATTGAATCACCTGACTTAGCCCCATCCACCATCACTTTGCATGCCTAGGAAGATCACACTTCTCAGCCCCTTGGCATGTTCCACAATTGTTTTTTCACTCTTGTGGGAAAGATTGTTTGTGTTGATATTGAATTCATAGATGCCCCCTTGGATTACAATATCCTATTGGTTCGTAGTTATACCTATGCGATGTCTGCTGCATTTATGATTCACCATAAGATGTGATTTCCTCACAATGGAAATATTGTCACCATCGATTAGTTGACATATTATGAACCGAAGTCTCAGACCTCTCCCGAGACTATCATATATTCAGTGGCTAACAAACAAGCAGTCGTACCTCTCACCAGTGTTTTACCTAGAGTCTATAAATATTCCACCTTACTTGATGCATTTCCTCCCCCCCCCCCTAATCGCTGACCCCAACTCGTTGAATGTTTGCATGATGCAATCCTCTCAGGCTAGCCACAAGTGATCTAGTTCAACCAACTAGCATCTTACACCTCTGAAACATGCTAGTGGTCACTCGATGGATCCTTTAAGACCTTCTCCCTCTATTATTATCTCTTCAACCCTTTTTGAACAAGGAACGGTTCCCCTTAGCCTTAACCATTTGGGAGCCATTCTACCAGGCCATTATCCTTCTGGTCAAATACCGTTTCTAGCTCCCCCTTCTGGAGTCTTTTCGGTGCATGTTACAGCTACGTTGAGCCTTCCCAATTTGACCCTAGGGATCTCAGTCTGGTACATCAATTCCCCAACCAACACTCCACCTGGTCAGTTCAAACTTTATACCGTTTAGAGCTCGGTCCAACCGATCGCTATGACCCCTCCCTTTGCTTCTGTGCTTCAGCCACCTCAACAAGAATCTACTCCTATTGCGAAAGGCTATGGTGAGGGGGGGGGGGAATTAAAAATAAGGAACCTAAGGACAAGGCCCCCCAAACAACTCTTGTTCCTCCTTTTGGCCTGTGACCGCACGCAAAGTGGAGAAGGAGAAAGGAAGGGAAATCTTGACTGTCAAAGAGATTCAAAGGAATTAATCTGCCTTTCAGTTAAGTAGAAATAGAAAAGTGTGGTTGATAAGGTTTAATGGTGAGAAAACTTCATTTCTGCCCTCATTCATCTCATTTATCCTCTTTACCTTCATTTACCCTCTTTTACCCTTCATTTTTCCATTTCTAAGGTCTCGCGCTACATTTCTTTATTCGCAGCTTCGCCCCCCCACTTTAGGTTTCTTGATATATATATATATATATATATATATATATATATATATATATATATATGGCATAGACCGCACCTTACCCCTTCCTTACCTTCCCACATCACAAGACCGCAAACTCATTCGTAACACCATTCGCCACCTATAACTCCACCGATGCGAAGTAAAGGGACCCACCTTCCCGCACGAGCCTTTATCGTAAACAATCTACTCCTTTCCATTTAAAACCTTTATTGGAACTCAATTTCCTTTATGCACCACCAACCTCTCCACTCATTACATTTCTCACTCCGCAGAATATAACCTTTACCCTTTGCTGCTTCCATGAAAATCTTGCGGATTGTGGTCTACAGGTGGGCCCACATCCTTGCCATGTCATCCTCCCCTCATCGCGCATTTCCCATCTCAAGTCATAACTCTTACCCCCTCTCCTTATACCAAAACTTCCCTGATTTCGATTTTGCGGGTGGTCCCACCTCTACCACCTCACCTCCACCCATTGCATATCACCCACTGCAACTTTTAACATTTACATACTTACACTTTGTACTTCGCAAAACATAGCAGTTACCCTCTTCCTCTTATAACTAAATTCTCCTGCTTGTGATTTGTGATATGCAGGCAACCCCACCTTCATGCCACGTCACCTTCCCCGCCACCATGCTTCACCCATCACATATCTTATCATGCACCTCCTGCTACTTATAACAAAAGGCTTCCAATTCATGATTTACAATATGTATTTGGGCCCCAAATACCCGCCACGTCATCAATAGCCCTCCCGTGGCCTTTTTCCCTCTCTTTTTCATGCTAATTATCCTGATAGCCTCACCATTGCTTCCACCATTGTTGTGTAGGAAAATCCCCTCTGCGAACATCGGCGATCCCTCTAGCCCTAGGGTGGGTCTAGCAACTACAAGAACATACTAACATCTACCTTCCTAGATTGCAAATGAAATTCAGAGCAAGGAAGATGACCTACCTTGTTCTAACGTTATGTTGTCGTCTTGCTTCGAAGCTTCTTGATTTTTCGCTCTTCCCAAGCTCGATACACGTTGCTACCAACAGTCGATTACCTGTACATACAGTCAAGACACCACGACAAGCGTAAAATCACGACCAACATAAAACAATTACAACCTATCTAAATTATCAAGGAATGTTATAAATCTCATTATAAATGTAAACAAGAGTGGATGATAAACATCAGTTTCATTTTATTATGATAAAGACAAGGGGATTTTACAACCAAGCCTTGATGTTGAGGCTCTCCTTTGGCAGGTTTGTATCCAAGAACATTTGCAACACCCTCGTACACAAAGTTCCAAGATATCACTATGTTCCTAACACACAAAAACAATCACACTCTGCTCTATTCTCCTGAAGCTATAATTTCTTCTCCTCTCTATGATTGTTGCTTCTAACCAGCTAACTAACTCTAACTAGGGTAGCAGAGGTGAAAGAGGTCTCCTTATATAATAATGGAGGAGGAGGATATGGGCCCTCAAATAATGGGAAAAGAGCTTATCCTTTGGAGTAGTTCATATTTCTTGGGAACAACAAGTCCAAAGGGTATTTCCGCGGCCATATCCTCAAAACAAACTTCCATCTCACGGCCTTGCGAAGCTTCTAGTCGTGGAAACTTCGTTTCTATTTTAAAAACTTTCAAAAAGAGGATCGACGCGGGTCTGACATTAAGACAGAGTGCTTATTGGAGCAAGTCCTAGTGCAAATATCTACAATCGGCGCGGATCAGACACTGAGACAAAGCACCGACCTTGAAATCCAGGTTTATATAGGGATCTTCCAGAAAAGTTGTAAAGGGATATGAATTGGCAGACAAAGTGTGGTTCAGGGGTATGTATTCCATACTTGGAAAGTACACAAGTGTCACTGCATGCATCCTCCAGGATCAAGAAACGGGGATTACAAGGATAGTGACAAATTGATGTGTAATAGATGCCCCCTAAAGTATGAAGTCCAAACACAAGTGAGGGGTGAAATGATTTACGAGTACGTGCAAGGAACCAGACGCTATCTTTAGGAGACCTGCAAGTTAAGCATAAATACATATACATAACTGAAATATCTGATGAAAATACATGAATCAAGGTATGGACGCATCCATCCGTAACAGAAACCATGGTATGGTCACAACCATCCATCTGAGAAGGATCACATATAGACTCATGGTATGGTCGCAGCCATCCATCTGAAAGAAACATGTATCCAATCATGGAAAAATCATATCGCCTCGCAACCTAGACTCTAGAGAATAAAATCCAAGGTCTTGCGCTCCGTCACGACCAGATCAAGTACAATTTCAAGCATGTGAGTAAATGAGTTGAAATCGAAAAGGCAGGAAAAATCGCCTGATTACTAGCCAATGATGTAAACTGTTAACAAGCACGAGTGAAACCACCAATGATGAAAATGGTCCTCAAGGTACTACTAATACAATCCATGAAATGTGAACAGTGAGCTGAAGTTGAACACCCTTGAAATCACCCGATCGAAGGCCAATGATGTGAACCTGTCGTCGAATGCGAAGAACTTGCCATTGAGGCATGCAAGCTCTAAGGTACCAGATAGGAGTCTCTAGATCAACTTCTCGGATAATGAGCTAAAGTTGACAGGAAGCAATATATCGAAGGAGGTTCATAATGAATCCCACATCATTGACACAAAATAGAGAATTTGATATGAGTGTCAATCAAGACGGAAACAGAGGATCAAGGAATGTACAAACTGCTTAAGTATTTTCTCTTGAACATACCAGCGACACAACTCTGGAACTTGGCAGCATTTGACTCAAATAGGATCAGAGGTCATGTTGAAAAAATTGGTAATCAAATGGGAGGAAAACGGATTTCCCAAACCCATGAAGGTAGAGTGACAAATTGAAGATATCCCAACCCGACACGAACTGTAGATAAGTGTCATGTTCAAGGGTGACATACTGGCGAAACAACTGATGAATAAATTCCATTTTCCCCCACCATTTCTGGTGAGTTCCTCTTTATTTTTACACAAGCTTGAAGAGGATAGCATATTCTTGTCATATAATATTTTCCTTTGGAAAAATCCATCCTAGTACATTTTATGAGCCTTAGGAAGGAGGAACTCGGTAACGTCATGGTGACAACTTCCGATGTCATTTAGTTTTAACGAGTCTGAAAAAGGGAAAACTTGGTGTCTTTTCATGTTTAGCGAGTTTGAAAATAAGCGTAAAAGAAAACTCCAGTAGGTCCCTTTTCATAGATAGTCCCTCATACCCAAAAAGGTAGAAAATAAAATAGGAGAGAACCTCTTAGACGCGATTGGCTAAGGTATTCCTTTTTCATAAATAGTTTATCCCAACCCAAAAAGGGGGTAAATGTATAATGGGTAAACGATGTTTTGCAACCTTTAACGAGTTCAAAATGACAAGAGTCTCACCAATCATTTCAATTTTAGAGAGCTAGAAAAGAGTTGAAAGTTAACTCCTCCTGGAGGAACGAGTGGTATTAAGGGTAGCAACTAGTTCCGGTGATGGTGGAACTGCTCAAAACAAATAAAGTTCAAGATGTTGGCTAACAATACCACCCATTGCAGCTATTTCTCAGGAATAGGTAAAACAATCAAGTGAGGTCATATGATCAGCCGAGTAGATGGTGACAATGGAATGAGAAAACCAAGGCTCATCTGGCAAAACAGGCTGATAAAATGGCAATCACAAGAGGTAAAATAAGAATGGTTTCATTTTTACACAAGCTTGAAAACATGGAAAACTATGCTTGAAATAATTTTTCATGCCCCCAGCATGGTGATTCAATTCGAGCTACATGCCCCCCAAGCTTTAGTGTATTCACCGGAGTAAACTACTAGTTACTAATAGGTGGATGGAATGAAGGTTCAATTACGAGATCAGGTGAAAGAATCGACTTGGATTTTAGGAGACCTAATTAAAGACTTGAATTGAAAAGGGAACCTGTTTCATTTTTTAACGAGGTTTACACAGTATAAGAACTATCCTCATAAGATCTTGTTTCATTTTTTAAGGAGCTTGACACAATAAAACGAACTATGCTCTGATGACCTTGTTTCATTTTTTAAGGAGCTTGACACAAGAAAACGAACTATGCTCTGAAAGAAGCTTGTTTCATTTTTTAACGAGATTGACACAAGAAAACCAACTATGCTCCGACAACCTGATCATGACGAATAAGAAGCCATGCCTTCGGCCAAGAGTTTCTCATTTGATGGGAGAACAACATCTTATAAATAAGGACCCAATGCCCCCAGTACATTGTGTACCTCACTCACTGAATTATTAATGGACGCGGACATGGAACAGGTGGCCACATAATTGACATGTGGCAGTGAAGACATCACTGGCAGGTAAGGACCAGGAAGGGACATGGTAGGCCAGATGTCACATCAGGACCAAAGAATGAAAGTTGATCAATGGTCATGATCTGATCTTCATGTGGAAAACAAATCACACGAAAGAGGGAAGAGACAAGCACGCCCATGGCATAAGCATAGTTGCACGCCATGAGTAAATTAAAATCCAAGGGGCCTTGGACCACCATCACATCTATATAGACAATTTTCTCCACCAAATTAATAGGCAACTTCGGAAGGATCCCTAATGGTTAACTTGTTCCTCTGTTGAAATCCAACAGGTTTTGAGTAACAGGCTCAAGTTGTGGAGAACCCAAAGCTTGCCATGTAGTTGAGGACATAATACTAACCGAGGTGCCTTCATCTATAATTGTGCCTGGTACGACAATATTGTAGGCCTATACAGTGATCTCAAAGGGCATGTAAGAAGGAAGACAGTATCCCGTAAATCGACTACAATCCAAGGAAGCGACCAAAATACATGTAGGGGATGCCATAGGAATAAGAGGATTATCCCCTTGCATTACAGGAGCAGAAATACCATTCTCCTGGGCTCTGGGAACAAGAGCAGGAGGACCACTTTCTAGAACTGTGGAGACAGGAATCAGAGGGTCACCCTCCTGGATCCTAGAAATGGGAGGATCGGCCTCCGATCCCATAGAATCAAAGGAAACAAAAAGAACCTGACTCGGATGAGACCCACTTCGATGGAAAATACCTAATGAACTGTAGGTGGAATCAAGTTGACCTTTTTCTCAACCAATGATTGGTCGGAAATGGACTCAAGAGACTGACTTTCAAAGAGAGCGGAATTGACTAGAGATGAATCCCAACCAATGGGTTGATAAACTATTGGAGGACACGAAGAAAACTTCTGGTAACCGATGGGAAGACAGGACTTAGAAGCCGAAAGGGTATCCAATACCTTAGAAGCTTCATCCATATAAGGACAGAGGTGAATGGGATGGTTCCCTTCACACAACCTACAGGGAAATTTGATCTTACCATGTTTCTTATGAGTCGCATTAACTTTAGTTGAATGCTCATCACCAGCATGATGCCTAGAGGTTGATGATGAAGGATGAATTGGGCCAACAGACCACACATCTAGCACCTTAGGAATACCAGGGAAATCACAAAGAAGGTGGTCACCCTCACATAGCTTGCAAGGGAATTTGACTCTGCGAGACGGAGTGGGAGGTTTCTCGATATTAGCGGTATGAGTAGCAATAATTGTTGATTTTCCCCTAGCTTATTTTCATTCTTATTATTTGACTTCATCTTCTTCTTCTTAGCCAACTGGTTACTAGAATCAAGACCTTCACCGGGCAAAGAGGAAGAACGAGGTGAAGAAATAGACGAAGAAGGTGAAGGGTCAACCTTAGGATCAACATGGGGTTGACATGGTTCAGGAAGAGGAGAACTCAGTTGAGAGACAGTTCGTATATTCAAAACAACAAGGGTTGAAAACAACCAAACCGACAGACCAATGGAGGGACAACATTTCCATATACGGGGCACCAACATTCTCGAATGAAGGAAAAGGACCAGGATCCCATCTAAGGGGATTCCTTGGTTGATGGAATTTGAAAACTTCGCCATTGCAATCAACCCTAAATAATCACAAAGGAATATAACTTTAACCAGGAATATTTCATGGGCAGTCAATTTTAAGACACTGAAACAAAACTTTGCCTTTTCATGTTTTAAGATTCGAGAAAAGGACCAAAGGTGACTCTAGTCGATTTCAATTTGAATGAGATGGAAAGGACAAGTGCTCGATGATCTTTTCAATCTTTAAGGAGTCACAGAAAGATCAAAATGACTACTCAAGAAATCTAACCAAGAGGGTGTACCAAGATCCCGTGAACTACAATATACACCGTGGTGATCAAATGAAAGAGAAAAGACAAAGGACTTAACGTACGTGTAGGAAATCTCCCTGAATGTTGTGTTCAATGTATCACGATTACAGGGTGGCTGACTCGACTTCCTATGGATAAAGGATTGCAACCTATGAGGGTCTCCCTTTACATACTCGACGGTGAGGGGAGCACAAATCTGTGCTAGTGTTGTCTAATGCCAGATGGCGAGCGAAAACTGCTAGATTTAATGATGCTGGAACACGTCACTAGCTTAGACCTCTAAATTTGAGTGTTAAGTTTCAATGCTTCCTTAGATTGATTGAATAAATTTTAAAGTTTATCTTGAATTATGTCTCGGTTTCAAAGCCCTACCCCTATCATCTGAGAACTTTTATATGCAGCTATATGAGAAAATAAATCATTCAATTCGATGAATGATATATGGTTAGGGGAAGAGTCTCAAACAAACAGTAATATTGTAAACAAAACTTTTCCCAACTAGATGACTTTCACTATCCCAAAGTAATCTAAAACATTCAAAGATGTGAATTATGCAATGTAATCTATGCAAAATTCTCTTTTTGAAAACTATGCAATTGTAATCTATGCACAATTTCCTTTTTCTTTTGAATGAAAAATAATGCATTCAATGCATTTTTCGATGAAATGAGAATATACTTAATCCATGATTTTAATGAAAGAGAATGCACTCAAAGTGAATTTTAGTTTTCAATCATTAAATAATGTAATCTAAGTTCAATGATAAATTTCAAACATGACTTTCAATGCAACTTGATCTAATGCATTTTAACGAAAAGAAAACTTTGTGATGAAAACTAAATGAGCGCAAATTTCCTTAATGCAAAAAGGATGCAACAAACATTAAGAATACAATATTGTTTTGAACACTTTGTAACAAAATCCCTCAAAAATCTACAAGATTTATGAGTTCAAGCACAAAGATTACTTCCAAAGCATGAGCTCAAAATAAGGCATTCATTCCCTTTTACATCAAGCAACCATACAAAGAAGACTTTTCAGCCAAGCAATGAGCAATATAATCTATTGTCACAAGTGAACAAGCGGACAAAATGAACTCGGATAGACACTTGAGACTTGATCAGTCAATCAACCAAAAATAAAAAGGAAATCAACTAGAGATGGCTCACCAAGCAAAGAGATTGACTCAATCAGCAAGAGGATGTCTCGCGAAGAATGCAACCAAGAAATTGATGCACAATTCTAGAAAAACCTAGGATGTAAGGATGCTTGTCAAAAAATACGACCAAAAACCAATCCAATGAGCCAATCAAACCAACTTGAGTGAAGGGGAGAAAATGTAAATCATATAGAGAAAAAGACCGGAAGGGCAAGACACACTGGTGAAAGACTTAGGGAAAAAATCTTTATTTTTCACAAACACTGGAATTGGCGCGAATTTTGGGCTAAAACTAGCACCAACAACCCAATTGGCACGACTTTATAACTGTCAACTAGCATCAATTGTCTTGATCGACGTGACTATCAGACAAATAAAAACACCAATTTCTAAAAAATAACAAAACAAATAATTTCCCCTAACCAGGACTAGACTCACCACTTCAAGAAAAACTAAAAGATGTAATTGATGAAAAACATAGGAACAAACAGGGAAAAGGTTGTTTGACTAAACTCGTCGAATGAATAAGACCTCAAAGAGTGACAAACTCAAAGGAAACTCACCAGTGGAGTCGTCAATTTTTTTGCAGTAAATCCTCTCTGTGGACAGCGGCGATCCCTCTAGCCCTAGGGTGGGTCTAGCAACTACAGGAGCATACTAATATCTACCTTCCTAGATTGTAAATGAAATTCAGAGCAAGGAAGATGACCAGCGTTGTTCTGATGCTATTTTTTTGTCTTCATTCGAAGATTCTTGATCCGTTGCTCTTCCCAATCTCGATAAACGCTGCTACCAACAGTTGATTACCTGTACATACAGTCAATACACCACGAAAAGCGTAAAATCACAACAAACATAAAACAATTAAAACATATCTAACTGATCAAGGAATGCTATAAATATCATTATAAATGTAAACAAGAGTGGAAGATAAACATCAGTTGCATTTTATTATGATAAAGACAAGGGGACTTTACAACCAAGCCTTGATGTTGAGGCTCTCCTTCGGCAGGTCTGTATCCAAGCACGTTTGCAACACCCTCGTACACAAAGGTCCAAGATCTCACTATGTTCCTAACACACAAAAACAATCACACTCTACTCTATTCTCCCGAAGCTATAATTGCTTCTCCTCTCTATGATTTTCGCTTCTAACCATCTAGCTAACTCTAACTAGGGTAGCAGAGGTGAAAAAGGTATCCTTATATAACAATGAAGGAGGAGGATATGGGCCCTCAAATAATGGGAAAAGAGCTTATCCTTTGGAGTAGTTCCTATTTCTTGGGAACAAGAAGCCCAAAGGGGAATTCCTCGACCATATCCTCAAAAAATATTTCCATCTCGCCTCCTCGCGAAGCTTCTAGTCGTGGAAACTCTTTTTCTATTTTAAAAACTTTCCAAAATAGGATCAACGTAGGTACAACATTAGGACATAGTGCCGATCAGTGCGAGTCCTAGTGCAAATCTCTGCTATCAATGAGGTTCAGACACTGGGACAACGTGTCGACAATGAAAACCAGGTTTATATAGGGATCTTCCATAAAATTTGTAAAGGGAGATGAATTGGCAGACAAAATGTGGTTCAGGGGTATGTATTCCATACTTGGAAAGTACAAAAGGGTCACTGTATGGGTCCTCCAGGATCAAGGAACGGGTAGTACAGGTACAGTGACAAATTGATGTGTAACAACCATCTCCCCTTCATCTCCAACACAAGCATGGGATTTTTGCGGAACAACATAGGTATGGTTTATTCAATTGATCTAGGAAATCTCCGCTAAAGAGCGAGGCACGCACAGCACAGTTGGCCATTTCATTACGGTCAAACTGAATAATGAGAATTAGAGAGTGGAGACCTCCCACAATAGATGAAATCAAGTGTGGAAACCAGACTGCCCACCTATTCGCGGTCAATCCTTGCCGTCCCCATGGAAGATTTTGGGATTTGGCCTATGCAACCAATCATTTTTTTTCATTTTTACTTTTTGATTATGATGTTTGCCGGTGAAATCTTGATTTCACCTGATTTTGTTTTGATTTTCTCTTACAGGAGTGATTTCTTGATGCACGCTCAGTTAGTTTGTTAGGATATTTTGATTTTCACATGTGTGGGCATATCATGACTCATTATTCGATCGGGAACCCTCAATAGGAACTCTATATGTAGGAAGTTCAGAGATGAAAGAAGGGTTCTAGAATTTTGAAGAATTTTGTTGTAGTTTTGTATGATTGTGCTCCCTGTGCTCTGAGATACATATTTGGGAGAGTTGTTTGAACTTAAAATGATACAGCACTATTATTTGAATTCTAGATGGAGCAATGAGTAGTATGCATCTTTTTTATTCTGTTATCAGTAATCTTCTTTTTATGTATAATCATCTTTCATGCTCTGTTGCTTTGATGGTTCATGTAATGTAGTTGCTGATGGTCTACAATTTTATTCATGAATTTGTGTCTATATAACACTTGGGTGTTACCACTCATGTATTAATCTTGCTGCACTCCCTTAATTTGCGCTCCAAAAACCTCTGTTGTTGTCCATGTCTCATTCATACTTGCTTCCTCTGAGTTCATGGGGGACAGATTCTTAATTCTCTTAAGCCTGACTCTTGTGGGTTCCTTCTCCATTCTTCCTCAATGCCTCTGCATATTTGTAAAGCTTCTGCTCATTGTTTTATACTTGGCCCATTTAAAATCCATCAACCTCACAGCCTCCTGAGCCCTCTCACAATTTGGGGAAATCACATGAATCAAGCTCAAATGATCTTCTCCATTCTTGAACCAACAAAACCATTATTCTCTTGACTCATATTCTGTCAGAGGCATTTATAAAATTATCCACATTTAACCTCTGATTTTAAGATGTCCTAGGCACTAGTCTTTTGCAAATCAAGTTTGTCTCTAGGAGCTACAACAACTTTTTGGCACTGTTGTCGGCGACGAATTAGAAAATATTTTCCCTGGGATACGACATTACCTTCACCCTTCAATCAGTTGAGCATGAAGGGTTGAGAGTTGCTTAGCCCTCACCTTGGCAACTCCAATATTATCAAAGTTCAAATCAAGTGTAATCTTGGCTTACACCAGGCCTCATACCCAATCAAATACTTCTCAGCAGAGAACCCCTTTTGTATCTGATCCTGAAAAGATCATATTTAAGAGAATTTGGAGGGAGAAGCATCCTAGGCAAGCTGACCTACCCTCATTTTCTATAGAAGATTTGCCTTCCTCCTCTAAGAAAGCTGACATCTAAGGCCATGCCTCCACATCCCGCGTACTTGAGTATCCTCCAAAAACCTCTAATTTAGCCAGTTCAGCCATGAAATACGAAGACGAATCCACTAATACATCTCTGCCTCCCTTGCACCCTACTCCTAAGGCTGAAGAAGTCAAAGAAGTTACAGCACTCCAAAGCTCTTTACAGAGAAATATCTCAACCTCTACTCATCATATACCTATTATACCATAGCCAAATCATCCTTAGAACGTACCACCACCACCCCTCATGGTTGTGCCTCGCATCCTATTGAAAAAGTGTGCCCCATTAGCTCTACCCCAAATATTTAACGATATGCCTCAAAATTATTTAAAGCTCCTACCTAGGTTCACAAAGGAAGATAGTACTTCTGCGCAGAGACATATTGAAAAATTTTGTGCCTTTGTTGAGAATGTGAATGTAGAGCACTTAGATGTGGTGTTGAGGCTTTTCTTCCAATCCTTCGATGGAGAGGCTTGAAAATGGTTCAGGTCTCTAGTTGATAATAGAGTCACCACTTGGGAAGAAATGGATAATTTCTTCACACTAAAATGGGGAGAAAAGAGGGACCATGGATACATTCTCACACAGTTCAATGCTCTTAAAAAGAGACACAATGAGGATGTAACAGAATTCATAAAGAGGTTCAATGAGCTCTATAATAATCTCCCTGTTGAAATAAAGCCTCCCCAAGTAGCTGCTAAGGTTGTCTTCGCAGGAGCTTTCGAACCAAAGTTTGGGTTCACCCGAAGAGAAAGAAAATCCATATCTTTGGATCAGATCCAGACTAATGCACTGGAGGTAGAAGCAAACCTTGCTTCTACTAGTGAATTCAAAGGGAAGATAGAGCATGAAGCCACAATAAAGAGTAGGGAGGAGGCTTCTACTTCAAATCAGGAGAGGGAATCACAAGAGTATAGAATGGAAGAAATGAATAAGATAATCAAGAACCTCTTAAATAAGATGGTGAAGCTTGAATTGGAGGCCAAGAATTTTCCTCTTCGTCCTAAATAAATGGTTCCAAACTATGGTTTTAATCCCCAGTACCAAAGCCCCCTCTGTAGTTGTTGAAAAAGGTTGAGGAAGTCATATACAACCAAGAATATCAATTCCTCGCCTACTCTGACGATGACGAGGGTGAACCCATCCTGAAAGGGGAACAAGAAGAAGAGGAAGTCCCTCCAGAGGATCAAGAGATTGAAAATTACTGCAGACAGTTCGTGGATTTCATATAGGCTCAAATCCACAAGAATTATGACCTCAGGTCCTCTAGAATGAGAACCTGAGGGCAGCAACAAAATGAAGAATCAATATCAAGAGAGCAAGCCTGTCCTAGTCCTACTAGTAATGGGAAGAAGCCATTAGAAGAATCATCCCCTCATAAGGCCACTATATTCTCTTCCACAAAGCAAGAAGCCGATGCTCCCAAAGATAAGAAGCCCTCATCTATACCCTTGAAACCACCCGACCCTCCTATAGAGAAGTTTGAAGAATCCATTACATAAAAAGGGCCCACACCCTTCAATATCCAAGAAGAACAATTCATGGTGGTTTTTGGACCGAATGTAGAAAACTATTTTCTAGCCTATGCTGAAGAAGAGGGAGGTGAGCTTACCCTCCATGAAGAAGGGGAAGAGTTGAAGTATTTCCCAGAGGACAACACTAAAAATCAACAGTAGTTTAGTGATCCGGAAATAGAGGTAGGAGATATTAATTGTCTAGATCCATAGGAGCACCTTCATCCAATAGTGTTGTATTCAAAGATTGAACACCAATCAAGTGTGCCCAATGAAAGCCAAGAAAGCTTACCAAAAGAATACCAATCATGTTTGATGATTGAAGACCACTCATATTTTCTCTTTGAGTGCAAACCTTGAATAAGATCATAAAATTTCTTCATCATTAATTTCTTCATGGGATGTTAAGGAGGAAACAGAACATATTGTTATTGGTCAATATCCTTTACCCGAGATAATTGAGAGTTTATAGCTCCCCTACAAGCCTCCGTATGACAAAGTAAATGATGAATAGCACACAAAGCATTTGATTATAATGGAAAAGGAGAATAAACAAGAGTCATCCTTGTTATTTGAAGACAATCAATGTTAACACAGAATCAAAGCAGCAGTTTGGAATGAGGTTTGTTTTCTTGTTACAAATCCTCCAGAAAAACTCATGTTGCATGTTTACCATGATCCTTTAGTTAGTATATTGCAGCCATCAGTGAAGGAAGAATTTTCCAAGTTCATCAATGGAGCTATGAAATTCAGTGGAAGAGATAAATTGCCACATTTTGAACCCATTTATCTACCTACATGAATGGGATGCCAATTTTCAGTGATTTCTGTTTTATATAGTTGGCAGTGCACAGATCAGTTGTAGTTTCTGTAGAAATTTGAATAACTGATATATTATTCACTGAGATTCTCCTGATCACACACTATTTTAGCTTCATGCATAATACAGAATCTCTTCTACCATTGATCATCACATGCGGAAATAAAATCAATTGCATGCATACATTAAACCCACAAACAATCACACATATGAACACAGTATTTAATGGGAAAGCTTAAAGCTGAAAACCCCAACTATCTGTATATTATATGTCATGGAGATCATGTAACAATCATAGTACAAAAGCTCTTCACAAGCTCTCATGCACACCCTCAATTGCTACACACTATCAAGCTAGATCTAGCAAAACACATGCTCCAATCTTTTGCCACTTGATAGCCAGCCTCTATTGCGTAATCAATGCTATGGGATGGATTCATTAAATATATAAACCACCTGGCTTGTACTGCGCAATCCTCATGGGCTTCTCCACCTATCTGTGTGTTGAAAATAGCAACAGTATAGTCACAACTGATAGTTAACCTGCTCTTTCACCTATTTCTGCACTGGTCTCCACTGAAACTGTCCATGCACTAAAGTTAACTGATGCATTCTTTAGTTGATTAATGAGTTTATAATTAGTGAATTAATTCACACCACTCTCACTAATTGTATCAATTAGTTAAACTGAATACAAATAGCTCAACTATGTTTAGATTAGTTAAACTGAATACAACTCCACTAACTTCCTCGATCAACTCCACCAAACTCTGTCACATGAGTTCTAACTGAAGTATCCATGCAATAGCTCCACTTAACCCTCAAGAATAGCGTAATTCCTTCTGTCAGCTCCTGTGCCACATCTGTGCACTTAACTGAAGTGCTCCGAGAGAATAAGATAATGTTTATAGTCCAAATATTATTAAGAGCTAATAATATTCGACATATCTATTTTTAGACTGGAAATCTAAAAATAGATTCCGCCCAGTATGTCTAAAAATAGAAGTCCATCTATTTTTTTCCGACTTGACCAACCATCCACAAATAGCATCCTGCAACTCATAGAACATGATCCATATGTCTAAAAATAGACATAGTCTAAAAAATAGACTTTGCGCCAAAAATAGCCTGCGGGCCCACTTAGTGAAGGCGACTTCTTTCCACTAAGCTCATCATCTTGTTGCAATCTCAACACTCCCTCTCAACAAGATAAGGATTATCTGCAACCCCTATCCTGCCCTTGTGGTATTCGAATTTTCTCCTGGTGAGCGCCTTCGTCAAGATATCAGCATCCTGATCCTCCGTAGGAATGTATGAAAGTAACATGATCTTCCACTGCACACAATCTCTGATATGATGATACCAGATGTCAATGTGTTTAGATCTATCATGAAATACTAGATTAACCGAGAGTTTGATGCAACTCTGATTATCATAATAAATCACAATAGGCTCTAAGTGTGAACCGAACAACCCGACCAGGATCTTCCTCATCCATATAGCCTCACATGCAGCCAAACTCACTGCCATATACTCGGCCTCTGTTGAACTGAGTGCCACGGATATCTGCTTCCTGCTGTACCAAGAAACTGCTATCGACCCGATACTGAAAATCCCTCCAGATGTGCTCTTTCTATCCGTTGGGCTCCCTACCCAATCTGCATCCATGAAGCCACACAGCTTCACCTCATCCAACTGTCTGTACCATAATCCATATCCTAATGTGCCTCTGAGATATCTCAATACATGCTTTCCTGCCTTATAGAAGAGCTTGGTTGGCTTAACCATAGCTTGTGAAAGGCAGTTCACGGCCGCAACGCATATGTCGGGTCGTTCCTTCAGATACATAGCGACCACAGCGCGAGCCCAAGTAAAAATCCACTACCTCATTAAGTAGAATCCTCCTTCCTCCAACCACGGGGAAGAGGAGTATCAACGAGCTTGCGGCCATGCATGTTGAACTTCTCTAGTATCTCCCCAGACATACTTACTGAGAAACAAACGAGTCCACCACTACGACGCAGAATTTCCAATCCCAGGAAATAATGAAGGAGGCTAGAGTCCTTCATCTCAAACTCTTTTGCAAGATCCTCCTTGCATGAGAGTATCAACAGCTCATCACCTGTCAAAATCAAATCATCTACATAAAGTACAATGATCAGCAACTTACCCTCCACCACAATCTGGTATAGGTTAGGTTCCACCTCACTCTTGGAGAATCCAAGTCCGGTGAAATAACTGTCTATCCGAGTGTACCAAGCATGAGGTGCTTGTTTCAACCCATACAGTGCTCTCTTGAGCCTGCACACATGCGACTTCCGGCGGTAGAAGATCTCGAAACCTTCGGGCTGCTCTATGTACACCTCCTCCTCAATGACTCCGTTGAGGAATGTAGTCTTCACATCCATCTGATGGATGTGCCACCCCATCTGCGCTGAGACAGCTAGGATCGCCCGTATGGAAGAGTACCTTGCGACAGGTGCAAAGGTCTCCTCATAATCGATCCCCTCAATCTGTGAAAAGCCTCGGGCAACAAATCTTGCCTTGTACTTCTCCACACTCCCGTCAGCTGTCTGCTTCACTTTGTAGATCCATCTCGAACCCACCACTGATTTCCCTTCCGGCCTCGGAACAATCTCCCATGCATTGTTTCTGATAATCGAATCATACTCTTCCACCATGGCATCTACCCATGAGGGGTCCTCCACAGCTTCCTCGAAAGAGGATGGCTCTGTCACGATACACTCGCTCACAAGAGCCATGTATCCAGTATACCGGCCCAGTGACTATCTCTATCTGCGCTGTGCTGTAGGTGGTCCTACAACCTTCTATGCATCTTGAGCCAATCGCTCAGCCTCTGTAGTGCGCTTCCGCCCTCTGATGGTTGGCGCTGCCTGAGTGGTTTCTTCCACTCCATGAATCTCATCCTTTGGCTGATCCAAATCCCGAGACTCATCCTTAGGAACTAATAGTTCCTCATCTGCATGCAAGTGTGGCTCCCTCTCAAGCGAACACTGCATGGCTTTCTCCTCCTGAAATTTGATATCCGGTCGCACAACAGTCTTGCGACTGTCTGGAAAATACACATGATAGTTGTGGGGCGTATCAGTGTACCCCAAAAATATCCCAACCTCTGCGGTCGGCTCCAGCTTCTTCCTGGCATCCTTCATCACATGAATGTAAACAGGTGAACCAAAAATCCTCAAATAGGAAATATCAGGCTTCTTACCAAAAAATGCCTCCTCGGGTGTACTCATGCCAAGTATCCTGTGAGGACAACGGTTCTGCACATATACTGCAGTATTGCATGCCTCCACCCACAAGTGAATGGGTAGGCCCTGATCATGCAACATCACCTGTGCAGCACCCACGATCGTTTGTTCTTAAGCTGGCTTAACCCCCGTTAAGGCTGGCCAGGTTATGAGGTGCTATGAGCTCTCTTGAATTCATACACTGCGCAAAAGTCCTTGAATTCGCCAAAGATGAATTCACCACCATTGTCGCTCATAAGAGTCTTCACCTGCTTCCCTGATTCTTTCTCAACTAGTTCCTTGAACTCACAGAACTTTGAGTATGTCTCGCTCTTCTTCTACATGAAGAAGATCCAACACTTACAAGAAAAATCATCAACAAATATCACATAATACCTGTGCTTTTCTATCGAAGCTATTGAGAAAGGTCCACACACATCTGTGTGAATTCTCTCAAGGATCGTCATGTCGCGACTATCCTTCTCGTGAAAGGTGGCTTTCACAAATTTTCCCAAGGTACATCCCTTACACTGATCTGACTGCGCAAGAGTACCCTTAGGAAGCCCAGTAGAAATCTGCTACAGTATCTTCAAAGCTCCATGGTGAAGGTGGCCCAATCTCTGGTGCCACAACTCGCCATCATCCCGGCTCACCACTCCCTCTACCTTGTCTGCCATTTCTGCGCAGCCATCTGCCTGCAATTGATAAAGGTTCTTAACTCGAACCCCTATCCTCCGGGTCTCACCAGTTGCCTTACTGCGCAGGAAAGCCTTTCCCTCGCTAAAGACAACATCATATCCCTTGTCTTCTAACATCGCCACGGAGATCAGATTCTTCTTCAATCCTGGAACATGCATCACTTCCTTCAATACGAAGGGTTTACCAGACTCCCTCTCAAAGGAAATGGTACCGATACCGATCGCACTGTATCTACCATCATCGCCCATCTCGATGTGCACTCCAAGATCTTTCTCATCCAGATCAGTAAACAAATCTCGATGTCCTGTCATGTGAAAAGATGCACCACTGTCAAGAAACCACACTGAACCCATCACACTTGAAACCAAGCATGAAATCAGTGAAAAATATAGCTCAAACTGTGAGGCTAAGGCCTCTCCAGCTGCAGTCCCAGCAGCCTGCTTATTTTTCTTCTTCTGTGGAGAATTTGTGGCGTAATGTTCGTGTTGGTGACAGTGAAAGCACTTCACCTTGGATATGTCATGCTTCTTTCCTTTCGCACCGGAATGAGAAGCTTTCTTGCTCTTCCCCTTATTTGCTTTGGTATCCAAAGCGCAATTCTCTTCATCAGAGTTCTTTGATGAAGATCTGTCCCTGGTACTCCGCCTTATCTCCTCTTGCACAAGATCCGACCAAAGTCGCTCCCATCCTGGCAATTTCTCTCGACCATTGACAGAGTCCTGATAGGAGTGCCAACACTTCGGAAGCCCAAGGAGAGCCAAGCTCACAAAGTTCTCATCATCAACAGTAACCCCCACACTTCCCAGCTCATCCCTAC
This sequence comes from Pinus albicaulis, assembly GCA_034641835.2. NCBI lineage: Eukaryota > Viridiplantae > Streptophyta > Pinopsida > Pinales > Pinaceae > Pinus > Pinus albicaulis. Next base: position 142,289,516 of record CM076570.1, read on the forward strand.
ATTGGATGAACTTCGTGAGGTACTTGGGCATAATGTCGCCTTTCTCCATTTTTATGTTCCTGAGTTTGTCCTTGAGCGCCAACTTCCTCTGGTCGCTCTTGCTTTGAAATAAATCTGTCAAAGCTTTCCACATCAAGAATGGAGAAGCCTTACCATGAAGGCTGGATACTATGTGATCCTTCACACCTTCCAATAGAATCCTTCGACACTTTGTTGTCTTCTTTTGCCATGTGTCAAGTACGGCAGCATCACTAGAAGTAGGCTTTGGAATTTCTGCATCTATGAACTCCTTCAACCCATTGTCATCCAGCACCGCCTCCATCCTATCCTTCCATGCAATCTAATTCGAGCTGCCCTCAAGGGCATACTCCAATTGCAATCCGTTGAAAGACATCTCAACTTTGACACCAAGAAAACACTGCTGCAAATTCAAATTCCACCAGCACAAAACTCAACCGCTTCAATGTTTTGCAATTGCTCCAATGATCAATATTGCTCTGATACCATGTAGAAATTTGAATAACTGATATATTATTCATCTATATTTTGTTGATCACACACTATTTTAGCTTCATGCATAATACAGAATCTCTTCTAACATTGATCATCACATGCGGAAATAAAATCAATTGCATGCATACATTAAAACCACAAACAATCATACATATGAACACAGTATTTAATGGGAAAGCTTAAAGCTGAAAACCCCAAATATATGTATATTATATGTCATGGAGATCATGTAACAATCATAGTACAAAAGCTCCTCACAAGCTCTCATGCACACCCTCAATTGCTACACACTATCAAGCTAGATCTAGCAAAACACATGCTCCAATCTTTTGCCACTTGATAGCCAGCTTCTATTGCGTAATCAATGCTATGGGATGTCTTAATTAAATAGATAAACCACCTGGCTTGTACTGAAAAATCCTCATGGGCTTCTCCACCTATCTGTGTGTTGAAAATAGCAACAATATAGTCACTACTGATAGTTAACCTACTCTTTCACCTGTTTCTGCACTGGTCTCCACTGAAACTGTCCATGCACTGAAGTTAACTGATGCATTCTTTAGTTGATTAATGAGTTTATAATTATTGAATTAATTAATAATTAATTCACACCACTCTCACTAATTGTATCAATCAGTTAAAATAGATACAAATAGCTCAACTATGTTTAGATTAGTTAAACTGAATACAACTCCACTAACTTCCTCAATCAACTCCACCAAACTCTGTCACATGAGTTCTAAATGAAGTATCCATGCAATAGCTCCACTTAACCCTCAGGAATAGCGTAATTCCTTCTGTCAGCTCCTGTGCCACATCTGTGCACTTAACTGAAGTGCTCCAAGAGAATAAGATAATGTTTAGAGTCCAAATATTATTAAGAGCTAATAATATTCGACGTATCTATTTTTAGACTGGCAATCTAAAAATAGATTCCGCCCAGTATGTCTAAAAATAGAAGTCCATCTATTTTTTCCGACTTGACCAACCATCCACAAATAGCATCCTACAACTCATAGAACATGATCCATATGTCTAAAAATAGACATAGTCTAAAAATATACTTTGTGCCAAAAATAGCCTGCGGGCCCACTCAGTGAAGGCGACTCCTTTCCACTAAGCTCATCATCTTGTTGCAATCTCAACAGTTTCAATTCAAGCATACAATATGCATTTGTGACTCCATGAGCCCAATAAAGAAAAGGCATTCAAGGTCTTCAGGTTCTCAACACACTTAGAACAACACGTTGTCCCCAGATGGATCCAATGTCGGCCTATGACCGCACACAAAGTGGAGAAGGAGAAAGGAAGGGAAATCCAGACTGTCAAAGAGCTTCAAAGGAATCAATCTGCCTTTTAGTTTAGTAGAAAGGGGAAAGTGTGGCTAATAAGGTGTAATGGTGAACAAACTTCATTTATGTCCTCATTCATCTCATTTATCCTCTTTACCTTCATTTACCCTATTTTACCCTTCATTTTTCCATTTCTAGGGTCCCGCGCTACATTTCTTTATTTGCAGCTCTGCCCCCCCACTTTTGGTTTCTTGATATATATATATATATATATATATATATATATATATATATATATATATATATATATATATATATATATATATATATATATATAGTGTGTTCTTATGAATGGGACTACTCACTCTCAGACTTAAGATTGTAAGATCGCAAACTCATTCGTAACACCATTCGCCACTTATAACTCCGTCGATGCGATATAAAGAGACCCACCTTCCTGCATGAGCCTTTATCATAAAAAATCTGTTCCTTTCCATTCAAAACCATTATTGGCACTCAATTACCTTTGTGTACTGCCAACCTCTCCATTCATTGCATTTCGCACTCTGCATAATATAACCTTTACCCTTTGTTGCTTCCATGAAAATCTTGCGGATTGCGGTCTGTGGGCAGGCCCAATTCCTTGCCCTGTCATCCTCCACTCATCGTGCATCGCCCATTGCAAGTCATAACTCTTACCTCCGCTCCTTATACCAAAAATTCCCCGATTGCGATTTTGCAGGTGGTCCCACCTCCACCACGTCACCTCCAGCCATCGCATATCACCCACCGTAAATTTTAACATTTACCTCACTGCACTTTTCACTTTGCAAAACATAGCAGTTACCCTCCACCTCTTATAACTAAATGCTCCCGCTTGTGATTTGTGATGTGCGGGTGACCCCACCTTCATGCCACTTCACCTTCCCTGCCACCATGCTTCACCCATCGCATATCTTATCATGCACCTCCCGCTATTTATAACAAAGGCTTCTGATTCGTGATTTGCGATATGGATTTGGGCCCCACCTACCCACCACGTCATCAATAGCCCTCCCATGGCCTTTGTCCCTTTATTTTCCGTGCTAATTATCTCGATAGCCTCACCATTTCTTCCACCATCTCCCCTTCATCTCCAGCACAAGCATGGGATTTTGGTGAAACAACACAGGTATGGTTTATTCAGTTGATCCAAGAAATCTTCGCTAAAGAGCGATGCATGCACATCACAGTTGGCCATTTCTTTACGGTTAAAACGAATCATGAGAATTAGAGAGTGGAGGCCTCCCACATCAGATGAAATCAAGTGGTGGAAACCAGACTGCCCACATGTTCGTGGTCACTCCTCATCGTCCCCATGGAGGATTCTAGGATTTGGCCTACGCGGCCCATCATATTATTCCTTTTTACTTTTTGATTATGATGTTTGCGGGTGAAATCCCAATTTCACCTGAATTGTTTTTATTTTCTGTTACAGGAGTGATTGATTGATGCACGCTCAGTTAGTTTGTTATGATATTTTGATTTTCACATGTGTGGGCCTATCATGACTCATTATTCGATCGGGAACCCTCAATAGGAACTCTATATGTAGGAAGTTCAGAGATGAAAGAAAGGTTCTGTAATTTTGAAGAATTTTGTTGTAGTTTTGTATGATTTTGCTCCCTGTGCTCTGAGATACATATTTGGGAGAGTTGTTTGAACTTAATATGATTCAACATTGTTATTTGCAATCCAGATGGAGCAATGAGTATTATGTATTTGTTTTATTTTGTTATCAGTAATCTCCTTTTTATGTATAATCATCTTTCATGCCCTGCTGCTTTGATGGTTTGTGTAATGTAGTTTCAAATGGTCTACAATTTAATTCATGAATTCATGTATGTATAATGCTCATGTGTTAACGCTCATGTATTAAGCTTGTTGCACTCCCTTAATTCGCGCTCCATTAACCTCTATTGTTGTCCATATCTCATTCATACCCGCTTCCTGTGAGTTCACGTGGGACAGATTCATAATCCTCTTAAGCCTGTCTCTTGTGGGTTCCTTCTCCATTCTTCCTCAACATCTCTGCATATTTTTAAAGCTTCTTCTCATTGTTTTATACTTGGCCCATTTGAAAGCCAACAGCCTCATAGCCTCCTGATCCCTCTTACAATTTGGGGAATTCACATGAATCAGGCTCAAATGATCTTCTCCATTCTTGAGCCACCAAAACCATTATTCTCTTTACTCATATTCTGTCAGAGGCATTTATATAATTGTCCACATTTAACCTCTGATTTTAATATGTCCTAGGCAATGTTCTTTAGAAACTCAACGTTGTCTCTAGGAGCTACAGCATCTTTTTGACGCCATTGCCGGGGATGAATTAGAAAATCTTTTCCCTCAGATACAACATTATATTTATCCTTCAATCAGGTGAGCACGAAGGGTTGAGAGTTGCATAGCCCTCACCTTGGCGAATCCAATATTATCAAAGTTAAAATCAAGTGTAATCTTAGCTTACACCAGGCCTTATTCCCGATCAGATACTTCTCAGCAGAGAACCCCTTCTGTATCTAATCCTGAAAAGATCATATTTAAGAGAATCTGGAGGGAGAATCATCCCAGCCAGGCTAACCTACCCTCATTTTCTCTACAATATTTTCCTTCCTCTTCTCAGAAAACTGACATCTATGGCCATGGCTCCACAACCCACGTACTTGAGTATCCTCCAAGAACCTCCACTTTAGCCAGTTCAGCCATAAAAGATGAAGTTGAATCTGTTGATACATCTCTACCTCCCTTGCATCCTACTCCTAAGGCTGAAGAAGTCAAATAAGTTACAACACTCCAAAGCTCTTCATAGATAAATATCTCAACCTCTACTCATCATATATTTGTTATACCACAGCCAAATCATCCTCAGAACTTACCACCACCACCCCTCATGATTGTGCCTGGCATCCTCCTTAACAAGTATGATTTTTTAGCTCTACCCCAAGTATTGAACAATATGCCTCAAGATTATTTAAAGCTCCTGCCTCGGTTCACAGGGGAAGATAGTACTTCTGCGCAGAGACATATTGAAAACTTTTGCACCTTTGCTAAGAATGTGAATGTAGAGCACTTAGATGTGGTGTTGAGGCCTTTCATCCAATCCTTGGATGGAGAGGCTAAAAAATGGTTCAAGTCTCTAGCTGATAACACAGTCACCACTTGGGAAGAAATGGAGAATTTCTTCACACTAAAATGGAGAGAAAAGAGGGGCCATGGATACATTCTCACAGAGTTCAATGCTCTTAAAAAGAGACACAATGAGGATGTAACATCATTCACAAAGAGGTTCAATAAGCTCTATAATAATCTCCATGTTGAAACAAAGCCTCCCCAAGTATCTGGTAAGGTGGTCTTCACAGGAGATTTCGAACCAGATTTTAGGTTCACCCTAAGAAAAAGAAAATCCATATCTCTAGATCAGATCCAGACTGATGGACTGGATGTAGAAGCAAACTTTGCTTCTACTGGTAAATTCAAAGGGAAGACTGAGCATGAAGCCAGAAGAAATAGCAAGTAGGAGGATTCTACTTCAACTCAGGAGAGGGAATCACAAAAGTTTAGAATGGAAGAAATGAATAAGTTGATCAAGATTCTCTCAAATAAGCTTTTTAATCTTGAATTGGAGGCCAAGAATTCCCCTCCTCGTCCTAACCAAATGATTCCAAACCGTGGGTTTAATCCCCAGTACCAGAATCCCCCTCTGCAGTTGTTACAATAGGCCGATGAAGTCACAGACAACCAAGAAAATAAATTCCTCACCTAATTTGATGATGAGGAGGGCGAACCCAACCTGAAAGAGGAACAAGAAGAAGAGGAAGTACCTCCAGAGGATCAAGAGATTGACAATTACTGCAGACAATTCGTGGATTTCATGCAGGCTCAACTCCATAAGAAGCATGACGTCAGGTCCTCCAGAATGAGAACCTGAGGACAGCAACAAAATGAAGAATCAATATAAATAGAACAAACCCCTCCTAGTCCTGCTAGTAAATGGAAGAAGCCATTATAAGAATCAGCCCCTCATAAGGCCACTGCGTCCTCTTCCACAAAGTAAGAAGTCGATGCTCCAAAATATAATATGCCCTCATCTATACCCTTGAAACTACTCGACCCTCCTAAAGAGAAGTTCGAAGAAGCCATTACAGAAAAAGGGCATGCACCCTTCAATCTCCAAGAAGAACAATCCATGGTGGTTTTTGGACCAAATGTAGAAAACCAGTTTCTAGCCTATGCTGAAGAAGAGGGAGGTGAGCTTACCCTCCATGAAGAAGGGGAAGAGCTGAAGTATTTCCCAGAGGACAACTAAAAATCAACAGCAGTTTAGTGATCTGGAAATAGAGGTAGCATAGCTTAATTGTCTAGATCCACAAGAGCACCTTCAGCCAGTAGTGTTGTATTCAGAGATTGAACACCAATCAAATGTGCCCAATGAAAGCCAAGAAAGCTTGCCAAAAGAAGACTAATCAGGTTTTTTGATTGAAGACCACTCAAATTTTCTCTCTGAATGTGCAGAACTTGAATAATATCATAAAATTTCTTCATCATTAAGTTCTTTATGGGATGTTAAGTAGGAAACACAACATATTTTTATTAGTCAAGATCCTTTACCCAAGATAATTGAGAGTTTACAGCTCCCCTGCAAGCCTCCGTATAGCAAAGGAAATGATGAAGAGCACAAAAAGTAGTTGATTATAATGGAAAAAGAGAAGAAACAAGAGTCATCCTTGCTCTTTGAAGCAATCAGCAGCAACACAAAATCAAAGCAGCAGTTTGGAATGAGGTTTGTTTTCTTGTTACAAATCCTCCAAAAAAACTCGAGTTGCATTTTTACCATGATCCTTTTGTTAGTATATTGCAGCCATAAATGAAGGAAGAATTTTCCCTGTTCATCAATGGAGCTATGAAATTCAGTGGAAGAGATAAGTTGCCATGTTTTGAACCCATTTCTCTACCTATAGGAATGGGATGCCAATTTCAGTTAAGCACTCATTTGTTTGACTTGTTACACTGGAACTCTAATTATTATTTGATGGGATAATTTTTTATCAGACTAGGTGTAGGTAGGAGTTCTAATAAGCTCAGTGTTATGAGAATATTTCCAGTTTAGTTTTAGATTTCTTTGCAGTTTTCAGTTTAAGTGTGTTTCATTTTCTAGTTTCAGCATAGTTCAGATTTCAGCATTTAATATTTTCAACGTGCTGTAGTGATTTCTGTTTTATATAGTTGGGAGTGCATAGCTTAGTTGTAGTTTCAATTCAGGAATACAATATGCATTTGTGACTCCATGAGACAAATAAATCACAGGAATTCAAGGTTTTCAGGTTCTCAACGCACTTAGAATAGCACGTTGTCCCCAGATGAAGCCAATGTTGGCTTGTGACTACACACAAAGTGGAGAGGGAGAAAGGAAGGGAAATCATAACTGTCAAAGAGCTTCAAAGGAATCAATCTGCCTTTCAGTTCAGTAGAAATGGGAAAGTGTGGCTGATAAGGTGTAATGGTGAGAAAACTTCGTTTATGCCCTCATTCATCTCATTTATCCTCTTCACCTTCATTTACCCTCTTTTACCCTTCATTTTTCCATTTCTAAGGTCCCACGCTACATTTCTTTATTCGGAACTCCACCCCCCCAACTTTAGGGTGCTTGATATATATATATATATATAACATATATGGCATAGACCTCACCTTACCCCTTCCTTACCTTCCCGCATCGCATGACCACAAACCCATTCGTAACACCACTTATAACTCTACCGATGCAATATAAAGGGACCCACCTTCCTGCACAAGCCTTTATCGTAAAAAATCCACTCCTTTCCGTTCGAAACCTTTATCGGCACTCAATTACCTTTGCGCACCGCAAACCTCTCCACTCATCGCATTTCGCAATATGGAGAATATAACCTTTACCCTTTCCTGCTTCAATGAAAATCTTGCGAATTGCGGTCTGCGGGTGGGCCCACTTCCTTGTCACTTCATCCTCCCCTCATCGCTCATCGCCCGTCGCAAGTCATAACTCTTACCCCCGCTCCTTTTACCAAAAATTCTTTTTTTGTGATTTTACGGGCGATCCCACCTCCACCACGTCACCTCCGCCCATCGCATATCACCCACCGCAACTTTTAACATTTACCTCCCCGCACTTCGCACTTCGAAAAACATAGTATTTACCCTCCACCTCTTATAACTAAACTCTCTCGCTTGCAATTTGTGATATGCGGGTGACCCCACCTTCATGCCACGTCACCTTCCCCGCCACCACCCTTCGCCCATCACATATCTTATCATGCACCTCCCGTTGTTTATAACAAAGGCTTCCTATTCGCGATTTGTGATATGGATTTGGGCCCCACCTACCCGCCACATCATCAATAGCCCTCCCAAGGCCTTTGTCCCTCTCTTTTCCGTTCTAATTATCCTAATAGCCTCACCATTTCTTCCACCATCTCCCCTTCATCTCTAGCATAAGTATGGGATTTTGGCAGAACAGCACAGGTATGGTTTATTTAGTTGATCCAGGAAATCTCCGCTAAAGAGTGAGGCACGTGCATCAAATTTGTTCATTTCATTACGATTAAAACGAATCATGAGAATTAGAGAGTGAAGGCCTCCCACAACAGATGAAATCAAGTGATGGAAACCAGACTGCCCACCTGTTCGTGGTCACTCCTTGCCGTCGCCATGAGGATTCCAGGATTTGGCCTACGCGGCCCATCTTTTGTTCCTTTTTACTTTCTGATTATTATGTTTGCAGGTGAAATCTCGATTTCACCTGATTTCATTTGATTTTTTGTTACAGGAGTGATTGCTTGATGCACGCTCAGTTAGTTTGTTAGGTTATTTTTATTTTCAGATGTGTGTGTCTATCATGACTCATTATTCGATCGAACCCTCAATAGGAACTCTATATGTAGCAAGTTCAGAGATGAAAGAAAGGTTCTAGAATTTTGAAGAATTTTGTTGTACTTTTGTACGATTGTGCTCCCTGTGCTCTGAGATACATATTTGGGAGAGATTTTTTAACTTAATATGATACAACGTTGTTATTTGGATTCCAGATGGAGCAATGAGTAGTATGTATTTGTTTTCTTTCGTTATCAGTAATCTTCTTTTTATGTATAATCATCTTTCATGCTAAGCTTCTTTAATGGTTCGTGTAATGTAGTTGTCGCTGGTCTACAATTTTATTCATGAATTAGTGTATGTATAACGTTCGAGTGTTAATGCTCATGTATTAATCTTGTTGCACTCCCTTAATTCGTGCTCCACGAACCTCTATTGTTTTCCATATCTCATGCATACCCGCTTCCTGTGAGTTCACAAGGGACAGATTCTTAATCCTCTTAAGCCTTGTTATAGGTCAATTTGGGCACCATTCCCAATGACCTGGTTAACTGGGCATCATCTCCATGACCAATGATCAAGGGTATATCATTCCCCATCATTTCAGTTGCTACATGCCCCAAAACAAAGAACAAGACAAAACAAGCAAGACTTTCATCAAGAAAAGGTTTCCAAGGTTTGAAGCTTATTATATAGCATATCAGAGCTCACCAATGCAGGCTATAAGGGGCCTAAGTGCGTTGCATATGTAGGTAGCCCCATGCAAGGCTACTCTGCAAAGCACTTCCCAACATTCACAGGTGCGTTGGTCACATTGGGAGCGAAATTCTCATTGTTCTGGAATCTCCACTTTGCCAGTGCCTTCTAGAATAGTTCACATGTGTCAAGCTTCGGATCCAAGTGTCCATTTTACATCTACATGACGAGAAACATGTCTTTCCTATTATTGGAAATTCATTGATTTCAAAACAACCTACAGTTAATCTATAAATTGTGTACAAATCTATGTGCTTGAGAGGGAATAATTTGAGTAGAGAAATGTTGGAGGATTTTCAATTGAGAGCTAGATTTGTATAGCTGCTACTGGAGAGATTTATACTCTGATGAGGCTTGGGAACATTGTTGGAAGGTCACTTCAAATCCACCACTAGGTTGTAACCTCTCCTTCTATCATCAATAAATAGTACTGCTTATTTTTCCCTATATGCATCTGTATTGGCTTTGATTTTCCATATTGTAAGATCTTAATTGATGTATGTTGTTTATGCTTTACTAATTTATATAACTATCTTGAATAGATATCTATATTATTGCATCTTATGTTGTTTCAGTGTTCTTTCTTGTAGGAAGCATTCAGCACAAAAACCGCTTGAATTTGAAGTTGCAACAGAAGCGACAGAAGTAGCCATCTGGAAGCGACTGATCAAGTAAGCCTCCAATCCTCTCTGTGTATCTATTCTAAGTTAGGAAAAATATTCGTATAGTCTTTCACCTGTTGTTCTAGACTAGCACATGTCTAGGGAAGCGTGATTTATCCGTAATTCACAATTTTGGCCCAACAATCCTGTCTCTTGTGGGTTCCTTCTTCGTTCTTCCTCAACGGCTCTGCATATTTTTAAAGCTTATGCTCATTATTTTATACTTGGCCCATTTGAAAGACATCAGCCTCATAGCCTCCTGAGCCCTCTCACATTTTGGGGAATTCACATGAATCAGGCTCAAATGACCTTCTCCATTCTTGAACCACCAAAACCATTATTCTCTTGACTCATATTCTGTCAGAGGAATTTATACAATTTTCCACATTTAACCTCTGATTTTAAGATGTCCTAAGCACTAGTTTTTTGCAACTCAAGGTTGTCTCTAGGAGCTACAACATATTATTGGCGTCATTTCCAGGATGGATTAAAAAATATTTCTCTGAGATAAGACATTATCTTCACCCTTCAATCAGGTGAGCACGAAGGGTTGAGAGTTGCATAGCCCTCACCTTGGCAACTCAACTATTATCAAATTTCAAATCAAGTGTAATCATGGCTTACACCAGGCCTCATACCGAATCAGATACTTCTCAGCAGAGAACCCCTTCTGTATCTGATCCTGAAAATATCATATTTAAGAGAATCTGGAGGGAGAAGCAACCTAGCCAGGCGAACCTACCATTATTTTCTCTAGAATATTCACCTTCCTCCTCTCAGAAAGCTGACATGTAGGGCCATGGCTCCACATCCTGCATACTTGAGTATCCTCCAGAAACCTCTACTTTACCTAGTTCAGCCATACAAGACAAAGCCGAATCCGCTGATACATATCTGCCTCCCTTGCACCCTACTCCTGAGGCTAAAGAATTCAAATAAGTTACAACACTCCAAATCTCTTCAAAGATAAATATCTAAACCTCTACTCATCATATACCTGTTATACCACAGCCAAATCATCCTTAGAACTTACCACCACTAACCCTCATGGCTATGCATGGCATCCTCCTGAAAAAGTATGCTCTGTTAGCTCTACCCCAGGTATTGAATGATATGCCTCAAGATTATTTAAACCTCCTGCCTTAGTTCACAGGGGAAGATAGTACTTCTGTGCAGAGACATATTGAAAACTTCTGCGCCTTTGCTAAGAATGTGAATGTAGAGCACTTAAATGTGGTGTTGAGACTTTTCATCCAATACTTGGATGGAGAAGCTCGAAAATGGTTTAAGTCTCTAGCTGATAACATAGTCACCACTTGGGAAGAAATGGAGAATTTCTTCACACTAAAATGGGGAGAAAAGAGGGACCATGGATACGTTCTCAAAGAGTTTAATGCTCTTAAAAAGAGACACAATGAGGATGTAACAGAATTCATAAATAGGTTCAATAAGCTCTATAATAATATCCCTGTTGAAATAAAGCCTCCCCAAGCAGCTGATAAGGTGGTCTTCGTAGGAGCTTTCGAACCAGAGTTTGGGTTCACCCTGAGAGAAAGAAAATCCATATCTCTGGATCAGATCCAGACTGATGCACTGGAGGTAGAAGAAAACTTTGCTTATACTAGTAAATTCAAAGGGAAGACAGAGCATGAAGCCAAAAGAAAGAGCAGGGAGGAGGCTTCTACTTCAAATCAAGAGAGGGAATCACAAGAGTATAGAATGGAAGAAATGAATAAGCTGATCAAGAAACTCTCAAATAAGTTGTTTAAGCTTGAATTGGAGGCCAAGAATTCCCCTCCTCGTCCTAACCAAAAGATTCCAAACCATGGGTTTAATCCCCAGTACCGAAAGCCCCCTCTATAGTTGTTGCAATAGGCCGAGGAAGTCACAGACAACCAAGAATATCAATTCCTCGCCTACTCTGATGATGATGAGGGTTAACGCATCATGAAAGGGTAACAAGAAGAAGAGGAAGTCCCTCCAAAGGATCAAGATATTGAAAATTACTGCAAATTGTTCGTGGATTTCACCTAGGCTCAACTCCACAAGAAGTATGACCTCAAGTCCTCCAGAATGAGAACCCGAGGGCAGCAACAAAATGAAGAACTGATATCAAGAGAACAAACCCCTCCTAATCCTACTAGTAAAGGGAAGAATCCATTATAAGAATCAACACCTCATAAGGCCACTGCATCCTCTTCCACAAAGCAAGAAGCCGATCCTCCCAAAGATAAGAATCCCTCATATATACCCTTGAAATCTCCCGACCCTCCTAAAGAGTAGTTCGAAGAAGCCATTATAGAAAAAGGGCCCACACCCATCAATCTCCAAGAAGAACACCCCATGGTGGTTTTTGGACTGAATGTAGAAAACCAATTTCTAGCTTATGCTGAAGAAGAGGGAGGTGAGCTTACCCTCCATGAAGAAGGGGAAGAGCTAAATTATTTCCCAGAGGACAACACTAAAAATCAACAGTAGTATAGTGATCCAGAAATAGAGGCAGCATAGCTTAATTGTATAGATCCACAAGAGCACCTTCAGCCAATAGTGTTGTATTCAGAGATTGAACACCAATCAAGTGTGCCCAATGAAAGCCAAGAAAGCTTTACAAAAGAATATCAATCAGGTTTGGTGATTGAAGACCACTCAAATATTCTCTCCGAGTGTGCAGACCTTGAATAAGATCATAAAACTTCTTCATCATTAAGTTCTTCTTGGGATGTTAAGGAGAAACACAACATATTTTTATTAGTCAAGATCCTTTACCCAAGATAATTGAGAGTTTGAAACTCTCCTGCAAGCCTCTGTATGACAAAGGAAATGATATAGAGCACACAAAGAAGTTGATTATAATGGAAAAGGAGAAGAAAAAAGAGTCATCCTTGTTGTTTGAAGACAATCAGCGACAACATAGAAGCAAAGCAACAGTTTGGAATGAGGTTTGTTTTCTTGTTACAAATCCTCTAGAAAAACTCATGTTGCATGTTTACCATGATCCTTTGATTAGTATATTGCAGCCATTAGTGAAGGAACAATTTTCCAGGTTTATCAATGGAGCTATGAAATTCAGTGGAAGATATAAGTTGCCACGTTTTGAACCCATTTCTCTACCTATAGGAATGGGATACCAATTTCAGTTAAGCACTCATTTTCTTGACTAGTTATGCTGGAAGTCTGATTATTATTTTATGGGATAATTTTTATCAGACTAGGTGTAGGTAGGAGTGCTAATAAGCTCAGTGCTATGAGAATCTTGTTGGGTGTGGAGCCTAATTATCTTCTTTATTTTGTATCACAGTGTTGGACCCCTATTCTTAACGGGGCGACAATGCTGCCCATAATTAAACATTGCCTAGGGGGTCCAGGGGGGTGGTTGAGACTCTATGGAGCCCCCCCCCTGGCGGGGGGTTTCGGGGGCAGCGCCCCCGAAGCTAAAAACATATGTAAAATTTCCCTGTAAAATTATTGTAATTTCTAGTCAATCTGGGTCGTTCATTAGGTGGATGATCTGACGGTAGAAGTTATGCTTGATTTAGGTTTTTTTGCTTTAGAAGGAAACCCCTCGTTTTGTATGAGGGTATTGTATTGCGGATGTGCATTGTATGTGTATTCCTAGAGTGATAAATAGATAGGGAGACTATGAGAGAGAATAGAAGATATTACAGCGGATATGTTGTAGGTTGTGTCTCTTCATTTTGCTAGATAATGGAAAGGAAGGACTGAATGTTCGGGGTGGACGTAGCCCAAACTGGGTGAACCACGTATATCTGTGTCTCTTTGGTTTTATGTGTTTTGTGTGTTTGTGTTTTCCGCATAGTTTATGTGTTCAATTTCTCTATAATATATAATTTTCCTAACAAGTATCAGAGCCGAAGGTCTATTTGGCTGATAAACTCGTAGGAAATAAGGGTTCCTGGTTCGAGTGGGAGAAATGGCAGAAGATGGTAAGTTTAGGGTCGAGAAATTTAACAGCCAAAACTTCCTATTGTGGAAGATACAAATGGAATATTATTTACATCAAAAATATCTGCACCTACCATTGAGTAGAAAAACAAAGAAGCTAACGACTATGATAGATGCAAAATGGTAGATTCTCGAAAGAAAGGCACTTGGAATAGTACGGTTGTGCCTCATGGCATCAGTAGCCTTCAATATTTCGAAGGAAACAACAATAGAGGGTTTGATTAAGGCATTGGAAAAACTATATGAAAAACCCTCGGCCTCAAACAAGGTATTTCTTATGAAACGTTTATTTAATATGAAGATGTAGGAAGGTGGATCTGTTGCAGACCATTTAAATGATTTTAATACAGTTACCAGTCAGTTAAGTTCTATAGGGGTAAACTTTGATGATGAAGTTAGGGCTCTGTTATTTCTGTGCTCGTTGCCAGAAAGTTGGAATGGTTTAGTTATGGCCATTAGTAACTCTGTCTCTGAATCTATTTCTTTAAAGTTTGATGATGTTGTTGGTGCTATCCTTAGCGAGGAAATGCGTCGAAAAAGCTCCGGTGAGACATCGACTAATTCTTTGAGTGAAGAGTCTAGGGGAAGAAAAATGAAAAGAGGAAAGAGCTCAGGATAGCGCAGTAAATCAACGAAAGGCAGATCCATGTCCATATCGGGGATAGTGTGCTGGAAATGCGAAAAGAAAGTACACCTGAAGAAAGACTGTAGATCTCAGAAGGGAAAAGAAGGAGACGCGCAGCAAGAAAACAGTAATGAAGAAAATGTGATAGGTGAAGTGTTACAAGATGCTTTGATTCTTTCTTTTGAAAATTTTATTGATTCCTGGGTGGTAAATTCAAGGGCCTCATTCCATGCCACACCTTATAAGAAATATTTTCATGACTTTGTTTAAGGAGATTTTGGACAAGTTCGTTTGGGTGATGATAAACCCTGTAAAATTGTTGGAATGGGTAAAGTTCTTGTAAAACGGCAGAATGGAAACAAATTGATATTAAAGGAGGTAAGGCATGTTCTAGATCTGAAGAAAAATATGATTTCAACAGGGAAATTAGGCAGTGAAGGTTGTGTGACAACTTTCACAGATAAAACTTGGAAGGTCACCAAAGGAGACCTAGTAATAGAAAAAGGAGAAAAGTTTGGTACATTGTATTTATGCAATGGTATTTATAGCTTTGTTAATGCTTCAACTTCCAAAGGAGCAGATGCAACATTATGGAATCATAGGCTCGGAAACATAAGTGAGAAGGGGATGAAGATTATTCACTCAAGAAATTTGTTGTCGAGTTTGAAGAATATTGATTTGGATTTCTATGAGAATTGTATTTATGGAAAACAGAAGAGAGTCATATTTCTCAGAGTTGGGAAATAAAAGAAGAGCGAAAATTAGAGCTTGTGCATACAAATGTATAGGGACCTGGTTAGGTATCATCTCTCGGTGGCACTCTTTATTATGTTACTTTTATTGATGATGCAACTAGAAAAACTTGGATTTATTGTATTCAGAATAAATCTGATGTATTTGATACTTTCAAGAAATGGAAAGATTTGGTTGAGATTGAGACAGGAAAGAATTTGAAGTGTCTCATATCAAACAATGGAGGTGAATATTGCAACAAAGAGTTTGATAGGTACTATTCAGAGCATGGAATTCGCAGAGAGAAGACAGTTCCAAGAACACCACAAGAAAATGGTGTGTCAGAAAGGATGAACAGAACAATCATGGAGCGTGCAAGATGCATGAGATTGCATGCAGGATTGCCTTTACAATTTTGGGCATATGTTGTAGATACCGTTGTTTATCTAATAAACAGAGGGCCTTCAAGTTCCTTGGATGGTGGTATTCTAGAGGAGGCATGGACAGGTAAAAAGGTAAACTACTCTTTTTTAAATCATTTTCGTTGTGAGGCCCTTGTCCATATTAATAAAGAGAAAAGAACAAAGCTTGAGGTAGAATCAAAGAAATGTACCTTTATTGGATATGGAGTTAATGATTTTGGTTATCGCTTATATGATTATGAAAATCACAAAATCATTAGGAGCAGAGATGTAATATTCAATGAAAAGGTCTTGAATAAGAATCAGTTGCAGGAAAAGAAACAGGAAAAAGAAAATAAAGAATAAACAGTTCTTGATGATATCACAAAAAAAGTAAAGGTGCCTGAAAATAATAATAACCAACAACCACAACAAAAACAACCACCACAACAGCAATAGGCATCTCAAACACCTGAAATTGGTGTCATAAGATCTACTAGGATAAGTAGACCCCCTGAATGATACTCTCATTAATTATATTATTTATTGTTGACTGATTTTGGTGAACCCAAATGTTATGAAGAAGCAATGCAGGTTGAAACCAAGAAGAAGTGGGAGCTAACCATGGAAGAAGAGATGGACTCCTTAATACATAACTAGACTTGGGACTTAGTTAGGTTGCCTGCAGGTAAAACAACATTACCGAATAAATGGGTTTACAGGCTGAAGGAAGAAGATGGAGGAAAACAGAGGTACAAAGATAGACTTGTGGTGAAGGGATTTGCACAGAAGAAAGGTATTGATTTTGATGAAATATTTTCTCCTATTGTTAAGATGACTTCAATCATAACTATTCTAAGTTTTGTAGCAGCGGAAGATTTTCATCTTGAATAGTTAGATGTAAAGACAACATTTCTCCATGGAGATTTGGAGGAAGAGATCTATATGCAGCAACCAGAAGGATATGAGGTCAGTGAGAAATTATGCAAAAGAGAAACAGAATAAGATTTGTGTATGGCTGAACAGTGCATTCAAGTGCTAAATAAGACAAAATTTGACAAGTTTATGTCTGAACAAGGTTATACTAGATGTCACTCTGATCATTGTGTTTATCTGAAAAAGAAAAATGATGGCAGCTATATTATATTTTTATTGTATGTAGATGACATGCTTGTTCCAAGGTCTAATATGCAGGAAATAAATGTGCTCAAAATAAAATTGGCAAATTCATTTGCAATGAAAGATTTGGGAGCTGCAAAAAAAATCCTTGGTATGAGAATAACTAGAGACAGGAAAAATCCCAAATTAACATTGTCCTAGAATGAGTACATGCAAAAGGTGTTGAAAAGATTTAATATGCAGAATGCAAAACTAGATAGTATACCTTTTGCTAGCCATTTCAAACTTAGTAAGGAGATGTGCCCAAAGACCCAAGACGAAATGGATTATATGTCTAAAGTACCATATGCATCAGCAGTTGGAAGCTTAATGTATGCAACGGTCTACACAAGGCCTGATATTTCACATGCAGTGGGAGGTGTAAGCAGGTACATGAACAATCTAGGAAAATAACATTGGATGGCAGTGAAATGGATTCACAGATATTTGAGAGGTACCACAAATCAAGCATTATGCTTTGGTGGTTCAAACATTTCTCTGCAGGGATATGTTGATGCAGATATGGTAGGTGACATAGATAATAAGAGGAGCACTACAGGGTATGTATTTACTATAGGTGGAACAGTTGTTAGGTAGGTTTCAAAAATCCAAAGTGTTGTTGCACTTTCAACAACAGAAGCAGAGTATGTTGCTGCTACAAAGGCTAGTAAAGAAATGATTTGGTTACAAAGATTTATGGATGAATTGGGTAAGAAGCATGATATGGGCACGTTATACAATGATAGCCAAAGTTCCATTCATCTTGCAAATAACTCAGCATTTCATTCCAGGACTAAACACATACATCTCAAGTACCATTTCATACGGTCAGTATTGGAAGATGGATAGTTGAAGCTGGAAAAGATACACACTAGCCAGAATCCTGCAGATATGCTAACAAAAGTTGTACCTAGGGAGAAACTGAGATTATGCTCAGTTTCAATTTGTCTTCATGTATGATGATGAAAATGAGAAATAGACAGGTTCAAAGTGGAGTCATTGTCCAGCAAATGAAGCAGCGGTGGAGTTGCTACAATCAGTCTCCGAGTGGGAGATTGTTGGGTGTGGAGCCTAATTATCTTCTTTCTTTTGTATCACAACGTTGGACCCCTCTTCTTAACGGGCTGACAACGCCGCCCATAATTAAACGCTGCCTACGAGATCCAGCCCCCTAGCGAGGAGTTTCAGGGACAGCGCTCCCGAACCTAAAAAAAGAGGTAAAATTTCCTTGTAAAAGTATTTTAATTTCTAAACGATAGAAGTTATGTTTAATTTATGGTTTTTTTCCCTAGAAGAGAAACCCTCGTTTTGTATGAGGGTATTGTATTGCGGCTGTGTATTGTATGTGTATTCTCAGAGTGAGAAATAGATAGTGAGACTGTGAGAGAGAACAAAGGATATTACATCAGATCTGTTGTAGGTTGTGTCTCTTCATTTTGCTGGATAATAGAAAGGAAGGAATGGTTGTTCGGAGTGGATGTAGCCCAAGCTGGGTGAACCACATATATATTTGTCTCTCTAGTTTTATGTGTTTTGTGTGTTTGTGTTTTCTGCACATTTTATGTGTTGCATTGCTCTATAATATATAATTTTTCTAACACATCTTTCCAGTTTAGTTTCAGATTGCTTTGCAGTTTTCAGTTTAAGTGTGCTTCAGTTTCCATTTTCAGCATAGTTCATATTTTAGCATTTAATATTTTCAACATGCGGCAGTGATTTTTGTTTTATATAGTTGGCAGTGCACAACTCAGTTGTAGTTTCAATTCAGGCATACAGTATGCATTTGTGACTCCATGAGCTCAATAAATCACAACCATTCAAGGTCTGCAGGTTCTCAACGCACTTAGAACAACACGTTGTCCCCAGATGGAGCCAATGTGGGCCGATGACCACACATAAAGTGAAGAAGGACAAAGGAAGGGAAATCCTGACTCTCAAAGAGATTCAAAGGAATCAATCTACCTTTCAGTTCAGTAGAAAGGGGAAAGTGTGGATGATAAGGTGTGATGGTGACAAAAATTCATTTATGCCCTCATTCACTTCATTTATCCTCTTTACCTTCATTTACCCTCTTTTACCCTTATTTTTTCCATTTCTAAGGTACCATGCTACATTTCTTTATTCACAGCTCCGCCCCCCCACCTTAGGCTGCTTGATATATATATATATATATATATATATATATATATATATATATATATATATATATATATATGGCATAAACCACACCTTACCCATTCCTTACCTTCTCACATCACAAGACTGTAAACTCATTCGTAACACCATTCGCCACTTATAACTCTGTCGATGTGATATAAAGGGACCCACCTTCCTGCACGAGCCTTTATCGTAAATAATCCACTCATTTCCATTCAAAACCTTTATCGGCACTCAATTACCTTTGCGCACCGCTAACCTCTCCACTCATTGCATTTCGCACTCCGCGGAATATAACCTTTATCCTTTGCTTCTTCCATGAAAATCTTGTGGATTGCAGTCTATGGGCATGCCAAATTCCTTGCCACATCATCCTCCCCTCATCGCGCATTGCCCATCACAAGTCATAACTCTTACCCCTGATCCTTATACCAAAACTTCCCTGATTACGATTTTGTGGGTGGTCCCACCTCCGCCCATCGCATATCACCCACTAAAACTTTTAACATTTACCTCCACGCACTTCGCACTTCGCAAAACATAGCAGTTACCCTCTGCCTCTTATAACTAAATGCTTCCACTTGAAATTTGTGATGTGCATACTGCAGGCGACCCAACCATCATGCCACATCACCTTCACCACCATCGCACTTCGCCCATCACATATCTTATCATGCACCTCCCGATGTTCATAACAAAGGCTTCTGATTCGCGATTTGCGATATTGGGCCTCGCCAACCTACCACGTCATCAATAGCCCTCCCATGGCCTTTGTCCCTCTCTTTTCCATTCTAATTATCCCAATATCCTCACCATTTCTTCCACCATCTCCCCTTCATATCCAGCACAAGCATGGGATTTTGGCGGAACAACACAGGTATGGTTTATTCAGTTGATCCAGGAAATATCCACTAAAGAGTGAGGCACCCGCAGCATAGTTGGCCATTTCATTATGATTAAAATGAATCATGAGAATTAGAGAGTGGAGGCCTCCCACTGCAGATGAAATCAAGTGGTGGAAACCAGACTGCCCACCTATTCGCGGTCACTCTTCACCGTCCCCATGGAGGATTCCAGGATTTGACCTATGCGGCCCATCATTTTGTTCCTTTTTACTTTGTGATTATGATGTTTGTTGGTGAAATCCTGATTTCACCTGATTCTGTTTTGATTTTCTTTTACAGGAGTGATTGCTTGATGCACACTCAGTTAGTTTGTTAGGAAATTTTGATTTTCACATGTGTGGGCCTATCATGACTCATTATTTGATTAGGGACCCTTAATAGGAACTCTATATGTAGGAAGTTCAGAGATGAAAGAAAGGTTCTAGAATTTTGAAGAATTTTGTTGTAGTTTTGTATGATTGTGCTCTAAGATACATATTTGGGAGAGATGTTTGAACTTAATATGATACAATGTTGTTATTTGGATTCTGGATGGAGCATTGAGTAGTATGTATCTATTTTATTTTGTTATCAGTAATATCCTTTTTATGTATAATCATATTTCATGCTTTGCTGCTTTTATGGTTCGTGTGATGTAGCTATCAGTGGTTTGCAATTTTATTCATAAATTCATGTATGTATAATTCTCAGGTTTTAACACTCATGTATTAAGCTTGCTGCACTCCCTTAATTCGCGCTCCATGAACCTCTATTGCTGTCCATATCTCATTCATACCCACTTCCTCTGAGTTCACGGGAGACAGATTCTTAATCCTCTTAAGCCTGTCTGTTGTGGGTTCCTTCTCCGTTCTTCCTCAACGCCTCTGCATATTTTTAAAGCTTATGTTCATTGTTTTATACTTGGCCCATTTGAATGCCATAAACCTCACAACCTCCTGAGCCAACTCACAGTTTGGGGAATTCACATGAATCAGGCTCAAATGATCTTCTTCATTCTTGAACCACAAAAACCATTATTCTCTTGACTCATATTTTGTCAAAGGCATTTATAAAATTGTCCACATTTAACCTCTGATTTTAATATGTCCTAGGCACTGGTCTTTTACATCTCAAGGCTGTCTCTAGGAGCTACAACATATTTTTGGTGTCGTTTTCGGGGACGAATTAGAAAATATTTTCCCTGGGATACGACATTATCTTCACCCTTCAATCAGGTGAGCACAAAGGGTTGAGAGTTGCGTAGCCCTCACCTTGGCGACTCCAGTATTATCAAAGTTCAAATCAAGTGTAATCCTGGCTTACACCAAGCCTCATACCTAATCATATACTTCTCAGTAGAGAACCCCTTATGCATACGATCCTAAAAAGATCATATTTAAGAGAATATGGAGGGAGAATCAGCCTAGCCAGGCTGACATACCCTCATTTTATCTAGAATATTCGCCTTCCTCCTCTCAAAAAAGCTGACATCTACGGCCATGGATCCACAACCCGCGTACTTAAGTATCCTCCAGAAACCTCTGAATTAGCTAGTTCAGCCATAAAATACTAAGCTAAATACGTTGATACATCTTTGCCTCCCTCTCACCCTACTCCTGAGGCTGAAGAAGTCAAAGAAGTTACAACACTCCAAAGCTCTTCACAGATAAATATCTCAACCTCTACTCATCATATACCTATTATACTACAGCCAAATCATCCTCAGAACTTACCACCACCACCCCTCATGGCTATGCATGGCTTCCTCCTGAACAAGTATGCTCTGTTAGCTCCACCCCAAGTATTGAACGATATGCCTCAAGATTATTTAAAGCCCATGCCTCGGTTCACATGGGAAGATATTACTTCTACGCAGAGACATATTGAAAACTTCTGCGGCTTTGCTGAGATTGTGAATGTAGAGAACTTAGTGTGATGTTGAAGCTTTTCATCCAATCCTTGGATGGAGAGGCTCGAAAATGGTTCAAGTATCTAGTTGATAACACAATCACCACTTGGGAAGAAGTGGAGAATTTATTCACACTAAAATGGGGAGAAAAGAGGGACCATGGATATGTTCTCACATAATTCAATGCTCTTAAAAAGAGCCATAATGAGGATGTAACAGAATTCATAAATAGGTTCAATAAGCTTTATAATAATCTCCATGCTGAAATAAAGCCTCCCCAAGCAGCTGCTAATGTGGTCTTCGCAGGAGCTTTCGAACCAGAGTTTGGGTTCACCCTAAGAGAAAGAAAATCCATATCTCTGGATCAGATGCAGACTGATTCACTAGATGTAGAAGAAAACTTTGCTTCTACTGGTAAATTCAAAGGGAAGATAGAGCACGAAGCCAGAAGAAAGAGCAGGGAGGAGTCTTCTACTTCAAATCAGGAGAGGGAATCACAAGAGTATAGAATGGAAGAAATGAATAAGTTGATCAAGAACCTTTCAAATAAGCTGGTTAATCTTGAATTGGAGGCCAATAATTCCCCTCCTTGTCCTAACCAAAAGATTCCAAACCATGGGTTTAATCCCCAGTACCAGAAGCCCCCTCTGCAGTTGTTGCAACAAGTCGAGGAAGTCACAGACAGCAAAGAATATCAATTCCTCACCTGCTCTGATGATAACAAGGGTGAACCCATCCTGAAAGGGGAACAAGAAGAAGGGGAAGTCCCTCCATAGGATCAAGAGATTGATAATTACTGCAGACAGTTCTTGGATTTCATGCAGTCTCAAATCCACAAGAAGTATAACCTCAGGTCCTCCAAAATGAGAACCCAAGTGCAGCAACAAAATTAAGAATCGATATCAAGAGAACAAACCCCTCCTAGTCCTGCTTGTAAAAAGAACAAGCCATTAGAAGAATCAACCCCTCATAAGGCAACTGCATCCTCTTCCACAAAGCAAGAAGTTGATCCTCCAAAAGATAAGAAGCCCTCATATATACCCTTGAAATCGCTCGACCCTCCTAAAGAGTTGTTCGAAGAAGCCATTATAGAAAAAGGGCCCACACCCTTAAATATCCAAGAAGAACAACCCATGGTGGTTTTTGGACCGAATGTAGAAAACCAGTTTCTAGCCTATGCTGAAGAAGAGGGGGGTGAGCTTACCCTCCATGAAGAAGGGGAAGAGCTAAAGTATTTCCTAGAGGACAACACTAAAAATCAACAACATTCTAGGGATCCAGAAATAGAGGCCACAGAGCCTAATTGTCTAGATCCACAAGAGCACCTTCAGCTAGTAGTGTTGTATTCAGAGATTGAACACCAATCAATTTTTCCCAATGAAAGCCAAGAAAGCTTTCCAAAAGAAGACCAATCAGGTTTGTTGATTGAATACCACTCAAATATTCTCTCCGAGTGTGCAGTCCTTGAATAAGATCATAAAAGTTCTTCATCATTAAGTTCTTCTTGGGATGTTAAGGAGGAAACACAACATATTGTTATTAGTCAAGATCCTTTACCCAATGTAATTGAGATTTTGTGGCTCCCATGCAAGCCTCTGTATGACAAATGAACTGATGAAGAGCACACAAAGCAGTTGATTATAATGGAAAAGGAGAAGAAACAAGAGTCATCCTTGCTATTTGAAGACAATCAGCGGAAACACAGAAGCAAAGCAGGAGTTTGGAATGAGGTTTGTTTTCTTGTTACAAATCCTTTAGAAAAACTCATGTTGCATGTTCACCATGATCCTTTGGTTAGTATATTGCAGCCATCAGTGAATGAAGAATTTTCCAGGTTCATCAATGGAGCTATGAAATTCAGTGGAAGAGAAAATTTTCCACATTTTGAACCCATTTATCTATCTACCAGAATGGGATACCAATTTCAGTTAAGCACTCATTTGCTTGATTGGTTGCACTGGAAGTATGATTATTATTTTATGGCATAATTTTTTATAAGACTAGGTGTAAGTAGGAGTGCCAATAAGCTCAGTGTTATGAGCATATTTCCAGTTTAGTTTCAGATTTCTTTGCAATTTTTATTTTAAGTGTGTTTCATTTTCCAGTTTCAACATAGTTCAGATTTCAGCATTTAAGATTTTCAACGTGTGGCAATGATTTATGTTTTATATAGTTGGCAGTGCACAGCTCAGTTGTAGTTTCAATTTAGGCATACAGTATGCATTTTTGACACTGTGAGCCTAATAATGCACAGCCATTCAAGGTCTTCAGGTTCTCAACGCACTTAGAACAGCATGTTGCCCCCAGATGGAACCAATGTTGGCATGTGACCGCACAAAAAGTGGAGAAGGAGAAAGGCAGGGAAATGCTGACTGTTAGAGAGCTTCAAAGGAATAAATCTTCCTTTCAGTTTAGTAGAAAGGGGGAAGTGTGGCTGATAAGGTGTAATGGTGAGAAAACTTCATTTATGCCCTCATTCATCTTATTTATCCTCTTTACCTTCATTTACCCTCTTTTAACCTTCATTTTTCCATTTCTAAGGTCCCGCGCTACATTTCTTTATTCACAGCTCCGCCCCCCACTTTAGTCTACTTAATATATATATATATATATATATATATATATATATATATATATATATATATATATATATATATATATATATATGGCATAGACCACACTTACCCCTTCCTTACCTTCCTGCATCGCAAGACCACAAACTCATTCGTAACACCATTCGCCACTTATAACTCCGCCGATGTGATATAAAGGTACCCACCTTCCCACACAAGCATTTATCGTAAACAATCCACTCCTTTCCATTCAAAACCTTTATCGGCACTCAATTACCTTTGCGCACCGCCAACCTCTCCACTCATCGCATTTCGCACTTTGCATAATATAACCTTTACCCTTTGCTGCTTCGATGAAAATATTGCAGATTGCGGTCTGTGGGCGAGCCCACTTCCTTGCTACATCATCCTCCCCTCATCATGCATCGCCCATCGCTAGTCATAACTCTTACCCCTGCTCCTTATACCAAAACTACCCCGATTCTATTTTGCGGGTGGTCCCACCTTCGCTACGTCACCTCCGCCCATCGCATATCACCCACCGCAACTTTTAACATTTACCTCCCCCTGGTACTTCGCAAAACATAGCAGTTACCCTCTGCATCTTATAATTAAACGTTCCCGATTGCAATTTGTGATGTGCGGGTGACCCCACCTTCATGCCACGTCAC
This sequence comes from Pinus albicaulis, assembly GCA_034641835.2. Classification (NCBI taxonomy): domain Eukaryota; kingdom Viridiplantae; phylum Streptophyta; class Pinopsida; order Pinales; family Pinaceae; genus Pinus; species Pinus albicaulis. The sequence continues at coordinate 142,314,700 of CM076570.1, forward strand.
CTTCCCCACCACCGTGCTTCGCCCATCGCATATCTTATCATGTGCCTCTCATTTTTTATAACAAAGGCTTCTGATTCATGATTTGCGATATGGATTTCGGCCCCACCTACCTGTCACGTCATCAATATCCCTTCTGTGGCCTTTGTCCCTCTATTTTCCATGCTAATTATCCCGATAGCCTCACCATTGCTTCGAGCATTTCCCCTTGATCTCCAGCACAAGAATGGAGATTTGGCAGAACAACACAGGTATGGTTTATTCAGTTGATCCAGGAAATATCTGCTAAAGAGTGAGGCAAGCGCAGCACAGTTGGCCATTTCATTAGGGTTAAAACAAATCATGAGAATTAGAGAGTGGAGGCCTCCCACAACAGATGAAATCAAGTTGTGGAAACCAGACTTCCCACCTATTTGCGATCACTCCTCGTCATCCCCATGGAGAATTCTAGGATTTTGCCTATGCAACCCATCATTTTATTCCTTTTTACTTTCTGATTATGATGTTTGCTGGTGATATCTCGATTTCACCTGATTCTGTTTTGATTTTTTGTTACAGGAGTGATTGCTTGATGCATGCTCAGTTAGTTTGCTAGGATATTTTGATTTTAACATGTGTGGGCCTATCATGACTCATTATTCGATCGGGAACCCTTAATAGCAACTCTATGTGTAGGAAGTTCAGAGATGAAAGAAAGGTTCTGGAATTTTGAAGAATTTTGTTGTAGTTTTGTATGATTATTCCCCTTGTGCTCTGAGATACATATTTGGGAGAGTTGCTTGAACTTAATATGATACAGTGTTGTTATTTGGATTCCAGATGGAGCAATGAGTAGTATGTACCTTTTTTCTTCTATTATCAGTAATCTCCTTTTTCTGTATAATCGTCTTTCATGCTCTGCTACTTTGATGGTTCATGTAATGTAGTTGTTGGTGGTCTACAATTTAATTCATGAATTCGTGTCTGTATGACGCTCAGGTGTTAACACTCATGTATTAAGCTTGTTGCACTCCCTTAATTCGCGCTCCACGAACCTCTGTTGTTGTCCATATCTCATTCATACCCACTTCCTCTAAGTTCACGGGGCACAGGTCCTTAATCCTCTTAATCCTATCTCTTGTGGGTTTCTTCTCCATTCTTCCTCAACACCTCTGCATATTTTTAAAGCTTCTGCTCATTGTTTTATACTTGGCCCATTTGAAAGCCATCAGACTCATAGCCTCCTAAGCCCTCTCACAGTTTGGGGAATTCACATGAATCAGGCTCAAATGATATTCTCCATTTTTGAACCACCAAAACCATTATTGTCTTGAATCATATTCTGTCAAAGGAATTTATACAATTTTCCACATTTAAACTATGATTTTAAGATTTCTTAGGCATTGGTATTTTGTAACTCAAGGTTGTCTCTAGGAGCTACAACACCTCCTAGGCCTCCAAAGCAGTCACCTCCCTACGCTTTGTGTGATGTTTTTGGGCATGCTACCCATAATTTTTGTGAGCTTCCTCATCTTAAACGTGTGGTCAAAGAGAAGTTTCCTGAATCTGATATCCTAGAGATCCATGTTACCTTACCCGATTTAGCTTAGAAACTCAAATCATTGCGCACAAACCACCCTTGTGCTTTGTGTGATCTTTATGGCCACTATTCTCACCTTTGTCCCCATCTCGAGGATTTTCTCAAGACCATTGAGGTTGTTCGCCAAATAGAGGCCACTCATAGTGGATCCTATACTCATCTACTTGTGAGTTCTGCTTCAGCAGAACCAGAGAAAATTTCTGCACCAATTGTGATACATCCCCCCGATGTCAAGATGACGGAACCTTCGACCACTATCCTCTATATGTCATCATCCATGAGATCCATGGTGGAAGACCCCTTTGGGGCATCCCCTTCTATTTTGACTGAACCTCCTTCGAAGATCACTCTGGGCTCAACATTGGTAGATGTTTCATCTACTAGCTCTTCATCTACCCTCTATAGTGATGCATATGTGAACCATATCTCTCATGATGATGCATTAGGTAGCCCCCTAGCATCATGTAGTATCCCTTCCGCCAGTCCTCCAATATTTCATTCTAATGCAGACATTATGGAAGAAATTAGCACCGCTAACTTTCCCTGGGATGATATGCACCACTATGAATACTTACTTCCACAACAGTCCAATGACCAATATGTTGTGGAGTTTAAAGACTTCATCCACAGTGAGGTCGATTGGTTTTGTTCCCCCTTACATCGAACCCATGAATTCAATCCACATACACCTTGTGGCCATTACCTTGACACTCAATGTTTGGGCAAAGGGGCATACCTTCTAGAGGATTTCTAAGGCCAACTCCTTCCTAACCCTCGCAATGCACTCTACCTTAAGAGATTTTACCCATAGCATCTCCCATCGAGATGTTTGTTTTGTTTCTGTCATGCATTTAGGTATCTTGCATTGGTCATCATCATATCATTTGTTGTATTGTGGTTCCTTTCAGATGGATCCCTCATCCACACCGTATATCAGTTATGCCGACGATGCAAGTTGCTTCTCCTGGAATCTAGCCTCGGCAGCTTGGGCCATTTTTACACCCATGCATTCGTTAGTCCTTTCCAATGGCGCATGCATTGGATCTGCCACCAATAGACAAGATGAATATGATGCAGCGATAATTTTGTTCGTTGATTCCCTTGATAATCACATCCTTCATCTTCATGTTCATTTAGATTCCTTGCTTCTTGTCATGCAATTGAATGGCATGTATCGTGTGAATAACCATGTCCTTTTTAGAAGATATTTACGAGTGAAGTTATTAATGCGTGAATTTGAAACTATTACATTCAATCATGTACCTACAGCCCAAAATCACTATGTAGATAGCATTGCAAACAATATTCTATATTGGCACTTATCACATGCATTTAACACAAGACAATAATCATAAACCAAATGGTGAACCATATACTCATCATATAAAAAAATATGCATATCCATAATATGTGTTGATAAAATCATAAATGTTTTGGAGTCCACTACTCTAATACATCTGACATGCCCATAACATGTCGCAAAGTAAAAAATGGGGGCACCATATTCCCCTACATCTAGTCACTATCTGGAGGGTCCCAAGCCAATGGTTCGGCTCCTGCATCCCTCTGATCCCCCACAGCCTGTCTGGCCATCGTCATGCACCGCATGACCCCCTACCACTTAGAGGGTATCCCTATACATCCCTTGATGTACTGGTCCTCGAGATCATTCCATCTGCACTCAGATACACCAGTCAGCATTAGCTCACATCTACAATAGACATCCTCCAGCAGGGCCTGATATTCAGGTTCCTGGTTTCATCTCACTCTACTAGACTCTGCAGCCCCTAATGCTGCGGCTCGTCCCATTTACCCTGTCGACTTCACCGGTGCTATATATTCATACCAAAAGTAACAAATCAGTACCACGTACATATTCTAAAAACTTTACAATGTATCATAACATATATCAACTTTCACTTACCATCTGGTCCCCATGCTCGACTTGACGCAAGTGGCAAGTCAAGGTCCCCCTGAAATTTCATACCATTGTATGGATAGTCATGTATATATAGTGGCATATGATCCCAATGTGTGAAGAAATCGAGTCAGAACACCCGTCTGAATCCCCCACCTCCTTCTCTCCGCAGTAGCTGCCCCCAGCAACGCTTCCTAAGCTCTCATGGGCCCCCATCCTAGATCTATACATGAGGCTGAAGTGTGGGGATCTTCTCGAAGAATAACGAGCATAACATTGTACCACAAGCACAATCATGGTTCACTTGTCTCTCTTGCATAGCAACAACTGTAGTTTCAACGACGATAACATCATCTGGGCCCACCCATAGTAGGTCCCACTCAGTACACTCTCAACTAACATCATATGCCCTCCGATGATGTGGTGGAACATCTGGTTTCCCAGGATCCGTAGTACTACTGCGACGACAACACGTGTCTCTAGCCTCACTAGATCACCAATCGGTATGGTCGTGCCCTTAGCATGAGCATCTGGTCTGCAGTGGAATTCCACGAACTCTGATATGTTTTTCCTTCGCTGTAACAGTGGATGTATATCTCCCACCACCCCTAGTGACGGGAGTCCGGTCAAGAAATAGATGTCCTGTATGGTTAACTTGATCCAGTGCCCCTGCACTACAAAGGCTTCTTGGTCTGGATCCCAGTAGCTGAGTATCCTGGAATGTTACACCAATTTTTGGCCATCTAACCATTTACAATTAGATGGATCGAAGTACACCATGTAAGACCAAATTTACCATAGTAAAATTGCTTTCACTATAATAAATAATTTAATAAACAATATTTTATTAAATTATTTCTGCTACAAATAGGAAACCCATGAGGAATAATTAAATAAATCCTTATTTATTTGATTTTCCTCTAGGAGTAATTAATTAAACCATTGTTTAAATAATATTATTGGTCATATTTAACCCAATTATGAGAAATAATTAGATAACTCGTTATTTATGTTATTTTTCTCTAGTAATAATTAATTAAATCATTATTTAGTTATTATTCCTTGTTAAATTTGACTAAATCACCTAGAAATAATTAAACAAATCATTATTTGTTAAATTATTCCTTAAACCCATTCTTGAAATGTTAAATAAGTAATTTATTTGTTTATTATTTCTAAATAAAGGAATTTAACCAATTTAAATTCATTTTCCCTCCAACGAAATAATAAAATATTACAAGCAGTTAGATCTAGATCTTGGTTAATAATATTTTATTATTCGCCATTATCGAGGATAACTCAATATTTTGTTATAATTAGGAGGTTTTTCCATTCATCACTTTGATCACTTTCATTGTCGTGCTTTGATCATTCTCATTGCTACTACTATTTTTCTTCTTGAGCTCCCACAAAGTTCAACGCGTCTTGGGTTTTATACACCATTGAGAGAGAGAAACTTCTGGATATGAAGCATTGAGTACAGCTAAGAACCCATCCCATTGAGGGCGATTGGTAACATCATTCTTTGTTCCCTTCCCAGGTGTTATAATACATATAAAATTATTCATATCTTGTCTTGTCTGTTGGATATATTGAGCATATTCTTATTACTGTTAGCTACTTTTACTGCATATATCGGGTTTCCGGTAGCATTTGCTTCGACTATATATTGCAGATCTAAGGAATTTTAAAAGCCATCTTTGTTGTTAGGGCTTTTTTTCACGCACGGCTAAAGTGAGCTCTTTTCGTACACTTGTGTTAAAAATTTACGCTAACAATTGGCGACTCCATCACGTTTTATTCAAATCCCTACATGACCAACTGCTTCAATAACTAAGGTTATTCTTCAACTATTTTTTGTTTATTGATGTTGTTTTTTATGCCCTAAAACAGTAAAAATTCTAACTTCCCTGTGTTTTCGGGTGTTTTCCGTAGGTAACAAGTATCAACCACGCCAGAGATGGAAAATTTTTCCGCAACCTACTGCCCAAAAATCCTAGATCTGGAACTCGTACTTTTTGGCCCAAAACCTGCGATTTCTGCCTAAACTCGCAGCTATCAGCCCAAAAACTGTGATTTTCCAAGTTTACAGGTCAGTACTTGTAAGCTGTAACTTTTTTCTAAGTTTTTCTATGACATTCAGGGTTTGCCTCCAACACTGTTCAAGTTTCTCTGACCACTGTCTCAGCCCGTCTTAGGCCTGGATATGCTCAGTTTTTCTCCTTGAAGTAGGACCAAGGCCCTTAGGGTTTGAGTACGCTTCCACCTTTCTAGGAGGACTTTAGCTAAGTAGGTAGTCTGAGATTTTATAGCACTTTCAGCCTTTGTTTAGGATTTGATCTCTCCTTCTTTCAGGTCCCTTTTGATTGATTATTATTCCATTTGAAACCCCCTCTTGTGTTTTGGTTGGTCTTTCCCTTAGGGTTTGTAGAAATTTGCTGAATAATGATTAATTATCCACCGAGACTATCCTGGTCACATACTATTTGAACTTCATACACAACACATAATCTCTTCCACTCAACCAACTCAGATCATCAAACATGCGGAAATAAAATCAAGCGATAACACATCAAATCGTCATACACATTAACACAGTATGTATGGGGAAAGCTTATAGCTGAAAACCCCGTAGCTATTGTGTATATTATAATGGAGAAATCAAGTAACAAACTCAGTACAATACTCCTCACAAGTACTCAGTACTTTCTCATACAGTTACCCACAATCTAGCTCAATTTTGAACAGGTTACTGGTTCAAAACTCACCGCCAATTGCCTTGCCTCTATTGCGTGTTTCAATGCTATGGGATGGCCTCTTTATATAGATAAACCACCAGCCTGAACTGCGCAATCCTCATGGGCTTACTCCACCTATCCGTGTGTTGCAAATAGCAACAGTATAGTCACAACTGATAGCTAACTCCACCCTTTCATCTACCTCTTTCACTGGTCTCCACTGAACTGATCATGCACTGTAGTGAACTGATGTGTTCATGAGTTGAATAATGAGTTACTAATTAATGAATTAAATAATATTTAATTCACTCCACTCATAACTAATTGATTAGCTAGTTAAACTAATCTCAATCAGTTCAACTAAAATAAACAGAACACAACTCCACTAGCTGTCCCATTAACTCCTCCAAACTTCTACCACTGAAGTCTAACTGAAGTCAACCATGCATGATGCCATCAAACCCTTGGGAACCACGTGATTCCTCTGCCAGATGCATGAGCCACTTCTGTAGCTCGAACTGAAGTGCTCCAAGAGAGTAAACTGAAGTTTATAGTCTAAATATTATTAAGGGTAAATAATATTTGACTTCCCCGTTTTAAGGAGAGGCAGTCTAAAAATAGACTTCGACCTCTTTGACCTCAAAAATAGAGTCTCATCTATTTTTACCAACATGACACATACTTCAAGAATCTCAAACTGAAATCCCCGAACCATGCTCCATATGTCTAAAAATAGACATAGTCTAAAAATAGATTTTGCGCCAGAATTTGCCTGCGGGCCCACTTAGTGAAGGCGATTTCATTTCACTAAGCTCCATCATCTTGCTGCATTTTCAACACTCCCTCTCAGCAAGATATGGATTATCTGCAACCCCTATCCTACCTCTGTGGAATTCGAACTTGCTCCTGGTGAGCGCCTTCGTCAGGATGTCGGCATCCCGATCCTCCGTGGGAACATATGAAAGCATCATGATTCTCCGTTGAACACAATCTCTGATATGATGGTACCTGATGTCGATGTGTTTGGACCTATCATGAAATACTGGATTAGCCGAGAGTTTGATGCAACTCTGGTTATCACAGTAGATCACTGTAGGCTCCAAATGCAACCTGAACAATCCTGCGAGGATCTTCCTCATCCAAATAGCCTCGCATGCAGCCAAGCTAGCTGCCATGTACTGGGCCTCTGCTGAACTGAGTGCCACGGATCTCTGCTTCCTACTGTACCAGGAAACTGCTATCGACCCAATGCTGAAAACTCCTCCAGAAGTGCTCTTCCGGTCCGTTGGACTCCCTGCCCAATCTGCATCAGTGAAGCCAGAAAGCTTCGCTCCATCCTCCTGTCTGTACCATAGACCATATCCCGATGTGCCTCTAATATAGTGAAATACATGCTTGCCTGCCTTCCAAAAGAGCTTGGTAGGCTTAACCATAGCTTGCGAAAGCTGGTTAACTGCATAGCATATATCGGGTCGTGTATTGACCAGATACATAAGCGACCCCACCAACTGTCGATAGACAGTGGCATCCACTACCTACGCTGAAGTAGCATCCTCCTTCCTCCAACCACCAGGAAGAGGAGTGTCAACAGGCTTGCAGCCTTTCATGTTGAACCTCTCCAGAATCTCCCGGGCATACTTGCCCTAAGAAACAAACAGTCCTCCGCTGCGCTGCCAAATCTCCAATCCCAGGAAATAATGAAGGATGCCCAAGTCCTTCATCTCAAACTCTCGTGCAAGATCCTCCTTGCATGAAAGTATCAACTACTCATCGCTAGTCAAAATCAGATCATCTACATACAGTACGATGATCAACAGCTTCCCCTCCACCACAATCTGGTACAGGTTTGGATCCGCCTCACTCTTGGAGAATCCAAGCCCGGTGAAGTAGCTGTCTATCCGAGTGTACCAAGCACGAGGTGCTTACTTCAGCCTGTACAGTGCTCTCTTGAGTCGGCACACATGCGACTCACTGCTGAAGATTTCAAAACCTTCAGGCTGCTCTATGTACACCTCTTCCTCAATAACTCCATTGAGGAACGCAGTCTTCACATCCATCTGATGAATGTGCCACCCCATCTGCGCTGAGAGAGCAAGGATCGCCCGTATGGAAGAGTACCTTGCGACAGGTGCAAAAGTCTCCTCATAGTCAATCCCCTCGATCTGTGAGAAGCCACGGGCGACAAATCTCGCCTTGTACTTCTCCACACTCCCGTCAGCCGCCTGCTTCACCTTGTAGATCCATCGCGAACCCACCACTGATTTCCCCACCGGTCTTGGGACAATCTCCCATGCACTGTTCCCGACGATCGAATCATATTCTTCGATCATGGCATCAACCCATGCGGGTTCCTCCACAGCTTCCTCAAAAGAGGATGGCTCCGTCACAACACATTGACTCACAAGAGCCATGTATCCAGTGTACCGATCCGGTGACTGTCTCTGTCTGCGCTGTGCTGTAGGTGGTCCTACAACCTTCTTTGCATCCCGAGCCAGTCGCTCAGCTTCTGTAGTGCGCATGCGCCCTCTGATGGTTGGCGCTGCCTGGGTGGTTTCTTCCACCTCCCGAACCTCCTCTTGTGGCTGATCCACATCCGGAAGCTCCTCCTTAGGAACTAACAGCTCCTCATCTGCATGCAAGTGTAGCTCCCTCTCAAGCGAACACTGCATGGCTTTCTCCTCCTCGAATTTTATATCCCGTCGCACAACAGTCTTGCGACTGTCTGGCACATACACCCGATAGTTGTGAGGTGTATCAGTGTACCCCACAAATATTCCAACTTCAGCAGTTGGATCCAGCTTCCTTCTTGCATCCTTCGTCACATGCATGTAGACAGAAGATCCGAAAATCCGCAAATGGGAAATATCAGGCCTCTTGCCAGAATAAGCCTCCTCTGGTGTACTCATGCCAAGAACCTTGTGAGGACAACGGTTCTGCACATACACTGCTGTATTGCATGCCTCAGCCCACAAGTGAAGGGGTAGGCCCCGATCATGCAACATCGCCCGTGCAGCACCCACGATCGTTCTGTTCTTCCGCTCAGCCACCCCGTTCTGCTGTGGGTTATGGGGTGCGATGAGCTCTCTCCGAATCCCTTCTGCGCTGCAGAACTCCTTGAATTCAGCCGAGATGAATTCATCACCGTTATCACTCCTTAGAGCAATCACCTTCTTCCCCGACTCCTTCTCGACCAGTGCTTTAAACTCACAGAACTTCGCGAATGTATCGCTCTTCTTCTGCATGAAGAAGATCCAAAACTTTCGAGAGAAATCATCAACAAAGATCACATAATACTTGTGCTTTGCTGTCGAAGCAACTGAGAAAGGACCACACACGTCTGTGTGAACTCTCTCAAGGATCGTCGTGGCGCGATTATCCTTCTCGTGAAAGGTGGCTTTCACATACTTCCCTAAAGTACACCCCTTGCACTGATCTGACTGCGCAAGAGTGCCCTTAGGAAGCCCAGTAGAAATCTGCTGCATAATCTTCAAAGCTCCATGGTGAAGGTGGCCCAATCTCCTGTGCCACAGTTCGCCCTCATCATCCCGGCTCACCACTTCTCCCGCCTTGCATGCCATAGCTGCGCAGCCATCTACCTGCAACTGATAAAGGTTATTGGTTCGAACCCCTATCTTCCGGGTCTCTCCAGTAGTCTTACTGCGCAGGAAGGCTTTTCCTTCGCTGAAGACCACATCATACCCCTTATCCTCCAACATCGCCACAGAGATCAAGTTCTTCTTCAATCCATGTACATGCATGACATCCTTCAATACAAAGGGTTTACCAGACTCCCTCTGAAAGGATATGGTACCGATACCAGTCGCACTGTATCTACCATCATCGCCCATCTCGATGTGCACACCCAAATCTTTGTCCTCCAGATCTTAGAACAACTCCCGATCTCCCGTCATATGAAATGACGCACCGTTGTCCAAGAACCATACTGATCCCAGCACACTTGAAACCAAGCATGCAATCAGTGAAAAGTCAAGCTCGAACTGTGAAGCCAAAGCTTCTCCATCTGCAGATCTTCATGCTTGCTTGTTCTTCTTCTTCTTTGGACAATTGGTAGCATAATGTCCGTGATCATGGCAGTGAAAACACTTCACTTTCGCCATATCCTGCTTCTTGCCCTTTGCACCAGAATGAGAGGTTTTCTTACCCTTCCCTTTCTTTGCTTTGGCCACCAAAGTGCATTTTTCTTCATCAGCTCCCTTTGATGAAGATCCATCTCGAGTAGTCCTCCTTATCTCCTCCTGCATGAGATCCGCCCAAAGGCGCTCCCATCCCGGCAGCTTCTCCCGACCATTGACACTATCTTGATATGAGTTCCAAGCCTTCGGAAGACCAAGGAGAGCTAGGTTGACCATGTCCTCATCTTCGACAGTCACCCCCACACTTCCCAGCTCATCTCTGCATTGAGTGAACTTCGTGAGGTATTTGGCGATACTGTCGCCTTTCTCCATCTTGATGTTCCCGAGCTTATCTTTGAGCGCCAGCTTCCTTTGGTCGCTCTTACTCTGGAATAGATCCGTCAAAGCTTTCCACATTAAATATGGAGTAGCCTTTCCATGCAGGCTGGATACAATATGATCCTCGACGCCCTCCAACAGGATCCTTCGACACTTCGCCATCTTCTTTTGCCATGCTTCGACTTCAGCAGGATCAGTGGGCTTTTGGACATCGGATCGGTGGGCTTTTGGACATAAAAATGTGGCTCTTCGGTTCGGACCATTTATCTTCTAACCTTGCCACCTCCGTAGATCCTTCATACAACAGTGTTGTCGAAACATATTAGTCACAAACGGTCTGAAGACATTTCCTTTTCTTTGAAAACAAAGCTGGCACATAAGGCTTGAATTTCACACTCCAAAGCTCACGCTCTAGACCATTAAAGAACAATTATTTCTAGCACGAATCATGTTACAAGGGACGTTTACGGACAACTCACTAGGAAGAAAAGATGAATCGGAGAGCTACGCAGCCGCATCTACGGACTGCGATACTCTTGAAAACAAGTTTGTAATCCTTTGTGATGATCAATGCGAACGATACCTACTACGTGTATGCTGAAAATTTCTTGAATAATGATTAATTATCCTTTAGGACTATCACTGGTCTCATAAGATTTGCATTCACTGCAGCCCCATAATCTGTGTTGGATCCAACTCGGATCATCAAACATGCGGAAATAAAATCAAGCGATAACATATCAAATCATCATACACATTAACACAGTATGTATGGGGAAAGCTTATAGCTGAAAACCCCGCAGCTATTGTGTATATTATAATGGAGAAATCAAGTAACAAACTCAGTACAATACTCCTCACAAGTACTCGGTACTTTCTCATCCTGGGGTTACTGATCAGCTCGGTTGGGCAGGGTCCTGGTTCAAGCCTCACTGTAATTCTGCCTCTGTGCGTGTTTCAATATATGGGATAAGCACTCTTTATATATAGATAAACCACCGGCCTAAATTATGATCATCAGCGGGGCTTACTCCACTGTCATGTGTTGCAATAACAACGGTATAGTCTGTTGATAGCTAACTCACCCTTTCATCTATCTCTTTCCATGGTCTCCATGAGCCAATCATATAATAGTGATGTGTTCTTGAGTTGAATAATGAGTTACTAATTAATGAATTAAATAATATTTAATTCACTCCACTCATAACTAATTGATTAGCTAGTTAAACTAATCTCAATAAATTCAACTAAAATAAACAGAACACAACTCCACTATCTGTCTCATTAACTCCTCCAAACTTCTGCAACTGAAGTCAACCATGCATGATGCCATCAAACCCTAGGAATGTTTTAACCTTTCGCCTCCCACTAATTGCGGCATTTTTCCCTCTGGTTTCTTGTTATTTTCTGCACCTTCTCTAGCAGATTTGAGTCATTAGATCCCTGTCCCTTAGCCCTTAAATATTTTGGTCATCTTGTGTGTTTTGAGTCAATTTCGCCCGCCTCTTAGACTAGTTTCTTGGGAAGCCTTATTTTGGGTTGAAGTTATGCATATATAGTTGTTTATTTTACTGTTGTTTCAGTTTTATTTACAATTATTCAACATTTTTTATTTTTCTTTATATGACCATCCAGGCTTAATTAAAATTAACACATGGCTTGCACACATGCACACCTAATGTGAAGAGCGCTTGGTTTACAACGCCAAACCAAGACATAAACATTGTAATTAATTTATTTGCCTCACTGAGCCTTTGTTTATCACTCTTCACCCTTTTCGCATCATATGTGTCTTGCCATCATTGCGCCCCCAAGGTGTTTATCTCAAAGACACCAAGGCCTTCATCCTCAGTTTTCGTTAGGAAGACTTACTCCGCCGTGTAGAATTTGAGTTAGTCCTCCATCGAGTCCCCATACCAACTCTGATTCAGGTCCATTGGGTTCCTCCTCTAATTTTGAACCTAGTTCCCCTCCACCTCATTCTGTCACCATGTCAGGCGCCAATGGAGGTGTTGATCCTCAAGTTGGTGGCAGCCCCAACCCTAATGTTGGAGCTGCTACTAGTAGAGCCACTACCGGAACTGTTCTGACTACTCTTTTGCTACCTATTATGGCAAGTTTAAGCCTCCTTGATTTCAGCCAGTTAATTAACGACCCTATACTCCACAATCCAAGTTGGCCTATTATGCCAACTAAGCTTCCTTCAGACATCCCTAAGTTTGAATGAAACACTGGAGAGGACCTTACAAATCATGTTCGCTCCTTTCACATGTGGTGTTCATCCAATTCTATCACTGATGACTCCATCTATCTTCGGTTATTCCAACGTACACTCACTAGAGAAGTTGCAAAGTGGTATGTCGACCAGGCCACTGCCTCTCATTCCACTTTTGTGAATCTTGCTAAACCGTTTTTGTCCTACTTCCAGCTACCTCTCCGATATGATACCAGTACTGAGTTGTTGACCGCTTTCCATCAAACTTCTGCCACCCAACTTTCTGACCATGTCCAAGAATGGCGTAGAAGGAGGAGCTTGTGTCGAGCTCCTACATTCAACGACCATGTCTATATGGATTGGTTTCTTAGAATTATTTTGCCTTCTATTGGTAAATATTCTACGTCTCACTTTCCTCGGACCGAGGAAGAAGCTCTCCAAGTGACATTGAAATATGACTTGATCTACGCCCAATCCAGTTATGTTTATACCGTTTGTCGGATCTTCCCAAACCTAGTGGTACCAATACATTGGGGGCATCTCACGTCACCGATGATATCATTGGATCTCTTTCACATCCATATACTCACCCTCCCATGGGTTATGGTTTCCCATAGGGAGGGGCCAACTCCTCTAGCACTTATCCCCCTCCTGGCAGCATATATCCAGGAAAAAGCACGCCTTACGCATTTTCCCAACTGCGTCAACTAATTTCAGGGCCAACTATTGCTCAACCAATTTACCCCAATGTTGCTCAACCTCCTTTATATCCTTATCCACAACTCAGTGCTCTAGCCCCTCCGGCATCAGCACCCCGGCTTCCCACGCCTTCTCAACCTCTGCCACAACAGCCACCTCCCCCTCAAGGTCAGGTGTATGCACAGTAGAGTGTGACTAATACTCCTAATTTGAAGAAAAATAATAAGGGGAAAGGCAACCAGAATCAACCAGCACAGGGTAACCAAGGGCGCCAAGGTAATCAACTAAATGCACCCCAAGGGAACCAACCTAACACTACAAACCAGCAACATGGTGATCAAACCAAGCTGAACAGGCCTCCTCGTACGAACCAACCTTGTTCTTTTTTTGGCGTCCATGGCCATTATACTCATGATTGTCCCCTTTTACCCTAGATGCGTCAGTTGTGGGAAGCACAAGCAGCATCTAGAGGAAAATAAGCCACTGCTTCGGCTCCTCCAAATATTGTGCCAGCACAACCGGTTGTTTTCACTAATCCTTTCCCTCAGTAAGGATATGTGACTTCCCAACCCCCTCACAGTCAGGCTGCCCCTCAACCTTCATAGTCTAGTTCCCCAGAGTACCAGATCCTCATGATCAATTCTAACGAGGTCAAAAATCGTTGATGTCAACCTCCAGACCCAGTCGCAGAAATAAGACAAGCCACCTACTATGTCTGCAACTGAGTCCCAAAACAAAGTATCCACAGAGTCCATGTTGATACCCAATACGCCCTTACATATCCCTCAACCTCAGGCAGAGGTTATTCCTAAGATCCCTAAAGGGCCATTACACTAAAATGTTGCTTCTGCCAAAGATGCCCACACCTACAGTATAGTAGATGACTTGGCACAATCTCTGGCTGCCATGTCAATGCTAGAATTCCTCCAGTTGTGCCCTTCCCAATGAAAATATATGCTATCTGCTTTGGGAATTGTGGATCCTTCAGATGATCGTTTGATCATCTTTGATTTTGACAAGTCAGAACACCCCCCCTTACCATCATCCGTAGCGTTCCAAATACTAGTCAAGATTTATAATTCCAATGTCTCGTGATGTATCATTGACGAGGTCGAATCCACCTGTGTGATGTCCAACTCTGTTTGGAATAAACTTGGATCACCTGACTTAGCCCCATCAACCATTGCTTTTCGTGCTTGGGACGGTCACCCTTCTCAGCCCCTTGGCATGTACTGCAACTGTCCTATCACACTTGCGAGCAAGATTATTAGTGTCTACATTGAATTCATTAATGCCCCTTTAGATTACAATATCCTTTTGGGTTATATCTATACCTATGTGATGTATGTTCTCGCATCTGCGGTTCACCATACAATGGAAAGATCATCACCATCGATCAGTTGACATATTACGAATTGAAGTCTCAGACATCCCCTGAGTCTATCATATCTTCGATGGCTG
The DNA here is from genome assembly GCA_034641835.2 of Pinus albicaulis. Classification (NCBI taxonomy): domain Eukaryota; kingdom Viridiplantae; phylum Streptophyta; class Pinopsida; order Pinales; family Pinaceae; genus Pinus; species Pinus albicaulis. The sequence continues at coordinate 142,329,779 of CM076570.1, forward strand.
ATAAAAAATCAGTCACACCTCTTACCAATGTTTCACCTAGAGTCTATAAATATTCCACCTTACTTGGTGCATTCCCTAGTCACCCCCCTCTTATCACTGACCCCAACTCGTCGAATGTTTACATGATGCAATCGTCTCGGGCTAGCCACAAGTGGTTTGGTTTGACCAACCAACAACATACGCCTCCAGAACCTGCTGGTGGTCACTCGACGAAGCCTTCAGGACCTTCTTTTCAAGGACTTCCTCCCTCTGTTGGTGTCTCTTCCACCCCTTTTCAACCAGGAATGGTTCCCCATAGCCTTAACCATTTGGGAGCCATTCAATCAGGCCATTACCCTTCCGGTCAGATACCATTCTAGCTACCCCCATCTGGAGTATTTTCAGTGCCTGTTATGGCCACGTCGAGCCTTCCCAATTTGACCCTCAGGATCCCAGTCTGGTACATAGATCCCCCAGCCAACACTCCACCTGGTTAGCTCAAACCTTATATCGCTTTGAACCCAATCCAACTGGTCGCTATGACCCCTCTCTTTCCTTCTCTGCCTCAACCACCTCAACAGGAATCTACTCCTATTGTGAAAGCATCCGGTGAGGGCAACAAAGCCAAAAATAAAGAACCTAAGGACAAGGCCCCCCAAAAAAACTCCTTCTCCCCCTAAACCTCCAAATCAGTGACCTTCATGCGCTTTGTGTGATGTTGTTTGTCATTATACCCATAATTTTCCCGAGCTTCCTCGTCTCAAACTTGTGGTCAACGAGACATTTTCTGAATCCGATATTCCGAAGGTCCATGTTACCTTACCTGATTAAGCTAAGAAACTCAAATCGTTTCACACAAACCACCCTTGTGCTTTGTGTGATATTTATGGCCACTATTCTCATCTTTGTCCCCATCTTGATGACTTTCATGACACCCTTGAGGCTTTTTTCCAAATAGAGGCCACTCGTAGTGGATCCTGCACTCCTCTACTTGCGAGTTTTTCTTCGGTAGAACCAAAGGATATTCCTGCACCAATTGTGATACCTCCCCCCAATGTCGAGATGACAGAACCTTCGGACATTATCCTCTATCTATCATCATCCATGAGATTCATGGCGGAAGATCCCTTAGGGGAATTTCCTTCTGTTTTGACTGAACCTAGTTCGGTGGTCACCCTGGGCTCAACATCGGTAGATGTTTCGTCTACTGGCTCTTTGTATACCCTCTGTAGCGATGCGTATGTGAACCATATATCTCATGATGATGCATCGGGTAGCCCCACCATGTCATGTGATATTTCTTCCACCAGTCCTCCTGTCTTCCATTCTGATGAAGACATTATGGAAGCAATGACCACCCCTAACTTTCCCTGGGATGATAGGCACCACCATGCGTACTTCCTTCCGCAGCAGTCCCATGACCAGTATGTTGTGGAGTCTAAAGACTTCATCCCTGATGAGTTCAATTGGTTTAGAAATCCCATTCTTGCACCAGATGCTTTTGAACAAGGAAATATGGCTAATATCTCTCCCTCCATTAAAATTAACATTTACGATAAACCAGGGGTAGAAGAAAACATTACCTTGGGGGCACACTGCACCCCAAAAGAAATTGAGGCTTACACTAAGTTATTCAAGGAATTTCGTGATGTTTTTGCCTGGTCCTATTCAAAGATGCCTAGACTTGATCCCGCCATTGTCGAACACCATATCGATACATGGCCCGATGCTAATCTTGTCCATCAAAACTTGAGACCCATTAATCCTTCCAGACGAGAGTCTATCAAAGACTAAATCGATAAGCTCAAGCATGTTGGTTTTATCTATCCCATTGAATACACCACTTGAGTTTCTAACCTGGTTCTCATTCCCAAGAAACAAGGCACCATCCGTGTCTGCACTGACTTTCACGACCTGAACAAAGCTTGTCCCAAAGATCAACTACATCATTATCCACCATGCTGATCAGTTAAAAACATCGTTCATTAGTCTGTGGGGAAATTTTTCTTATAGGTTCATGTCGTTCGGCCTAAAGAATGTCAGAGCCACCGTCCAGCGGGCCATGTCATATTATTTCCATGATTTGGCTCATATTATCTTTGCCTACATTGACAACCTCACTTCTCGTTCAAGGCATCAGGCATAACACAATCATGATTTGCATACCGTATTTCTCCAATGTCACAAGTATAATATTCGTCTCAACCCATTGAAGTGTGTCTTTTGCGTCCCTGTCAGCCGTCTCTTGGGCTTCATCATGTCCAAATATGATATAACACTTGATACACTCAAATTTCAAGCTATCCTTGAGATTCCTATTCCTCTAACCTTGCACCAGTTATAAAGCCTCCAAGGTAAAGCTAACTTCCTTCGTCAGTTCATCCCTGACTGTGCCACCACTACGCATGGGTTTCTGAGACTCCTTAGATATAACATTCCATTTGTTTAGGATGACTACGCTCAACAGCCTTTTGATGGCCTGACCCATTCACTCACTTCCGCTCCCTGGATTCGTCCTCCTAACTTTGAGAGATATTTCATCCTATACATCTTAGCTTCCGCCCATTCGGTCAGTAAGAAACTTGTGGGTCCCCCTGTGTCCTACTCGCATGAATAGAATTTGGCGCTAGTCGTTGTGTTCTCGGTCTAAAAACTTCGTCATTATATCCTTACACGTTCCACCAAGGTTTTGACCATTTCCAACCCTATAGATTTCCTATTGATTAGATGTATCATCAATAGGAAGTACGCACATTGGATCATTATCCTTTAGGAGTACAATCTCAAATTTATTACACCCAAGAGTAAGAAAGGTTTATCCCTTGCTAAACTCCTTTCTGAATTGCCTACTGGTACGCGCGATCCATCGGTTAATGATGATTTACCCGATGAGCACTTGTTCACCATTACTTCAAATGGCCCTTGGTATGGCGACATCTTTACCTACCTGTGAACCAAAAATTTTGCTTCCCATATTGATCGCGATTCTCGACGACGTATATGACACCACTCCCCCCGCTATCTTCTCATTGGTGACGATCTCTATCATCGCGGTGTTGATTCTGTCTTCCATCGTTATCTCATACACGCTGAAGTTAAGTTCTTAATGCCTGCCATAGCGGCACTTGTGGTGGCCACCTCTCCGATTTGGCTACTGCCTAGAAAGTCATCTGCGCTAGGCTTTTTTTTCCTTCTCTCTTTGGTGATTGCATTGAAGCAATCAAACATTTTTCCAATTGCCAAATTTTCATCCCAAAGCCGCAAGCTCCACCCACTCCCCTCCATCCTATGATATCATTCGGTCCCTTCTGCAAGTGGGCCATTGACTTTATGGAGTGTCGACCTCCATCTATAGGTAATCACTTTTCGTACACTTGCATGTTTTATTTATGTCATGCATTTAGGTAGCTTTCATTGTTCATCATCTCATTTATTTCCTTGTGGCGCCTTTCAGACGGATCCATCATCCACATGGTATATAAACTATGCCGACGGTGCAAGTTGCTTCTCCCAGAATCTAGCCTCAGTAGCCTGGGCCATTTTTACCACCATGCATATGTTAGTCCTCTCCAACGATGTTTTCATTGGATCTGACACCAATAATCAGGCCAAATATGATGTAGTGATAGGTATGTTAGTTGATGCCCTTGAGCATCGCATCCTTCATCTTCATGTTCATTTAGATTCCTTGATTCTTGTCATGAAATTGAATGGCATGTATCGTGTGAATAACCATGTCCTTTTTAGAATATATTTATGAGTGAAGTTTTTAATGTGTGAATTTGAAACCATTACATTCAGTCATGTAACTAGAGCCCATAATCACTATGTATATAGCATTGAAAACAATATTCTATATTGGCACTTACCACATGCATTTAACACAAGAAAATAATCATAAAAGCATGGAAAACCATATACTCATCATATATAAAAATATGCATATCTATCATATGTGTCCACAAAATCATAAATGTTTTGGTGTAATGTTCCTTTTTCAGGATTGCTCATAAATCAAGCATCAAAAACACATTTCCATCAACATATGAAACAAAAAATTGAAATGGAATATTGGATCCCATATATTAATCAATAAGCAACCTAAATCCAAGAAATGAGCTAAAACAAAGCAAACTAGGTGGGTTAAACAGATCTCCCACACCTAGGATTGCCAAAAAGTGCTAAAACCCCAAAACTGCATTTTACCGGAGTTGCTACTTAATGGAATTCGTAGTCTAAGAGAGGGTTTACACATAAATATGGGAGAAAAATAGATCTACTCATGTATTGATAAATAATGATGAAGAATAGATATCTAGTCTCCTCATACAAAATACAAGATAACCCGGCAAGGGTTTCTTGTCAAACACTCTGCATACAAAGTGGGAGATTCAGTAATTTACTGAATAACCACTGCAAAAATGAATTACATGAGTGTATATGGCTGAAATAATTCTTATCTGATGTATATCCCTCAATTTATTCCTCCCATGAAAGGATGAACCTCTCAATCACAAGGAAACACTGCAACGGAACCACCAAATCATGCCATGAACACTGCCACCAAAATAACACACTCCCTAGCAGAAACAGCGCTGGGAATGTATAGGAAATGTGTGGTCTGATACCACAGATCTGAAATAAGCTCTGGATTTCTCCAAACAGATCTCTCAAGTGGAGGAAATCTTCCTCCAATGAGAAACTAGCTCAGAAGCCAGGATTTCAATCCCTTCCACTGTTGCACCCAATAACACTACACAATCTCCGGAAAAGTTGTGCTAATGAATATGGATGAAGCTTGGCCTGAAAACCTGATGTGGAATGATGAATGCAAACTCTCCCAATGATCTCTTCAAAGGAAAGAGGTGGGATTCCCGCCCGGGAACACCTAGTGCTAAACAGCACTGCAGCTTTGCTAAGCAGCAAAGCAGCAACAATTCTTGGCAGCCAAGAATAATAATCTACAACATAATGAATAATGTTGCCATCCTCTTCCTTATATAAGATATGAGTTTTCTTTCCCTTTTCCCCACTCACTTAGGTTACTTCTAACCCAAGTTACATCTCCCTCCAAAATTGCGTTATTCATCCTTGGATTCCTCCTCCACTAAAACTGTGTTGTTGACTTAGTCAAAGCAGCTTCATTTTAACCATGTGCATACATGGAGGTGTTTTATTAGGCTTGAAAGAGTGTCCCCTTTCACAATTGGAGTATTTTATTCCTCCTTGGGAGACTTATGAACTTTTCTACCCATTTATTTACCAGCTACAGTTGTTGCTAACACTAATGTTCCATTTAGCTTGGAGGCTAAAATTTTGGAACATTACAGTCCTCCCCTCCAAAATATTTTCTTTTCCTCAAGAAAATGCATAAGGAGAACAAAATTTCTCCCCTCTTCCTCATGTGGCCTCCCTCAATAGCCTCCATCACTACATCAATAGAATCTGCAAATATATTGTCATCCCATGCTTCCTCCCAAGTGTGCAAAAACCAAAGTGTTTGCATCAATCATAGGTGGAAAGTGTGAAGGGAAACTTGCTAGCTATCTCATGGCCTCCATAAAGCGGGAGTGATGATTATCATGGGGAATGATTATCTCACACATGCTATCATCCAAAGGAAGTGAGTCACCCTCCAACATGGCAACTCATGAAAAGTCTCCTCCACCTTGTGCTCCTGAAATGAAGGTGGGCTGAATGAATGTACATGATAGGCAAGAAGGCCTATCCCACACTTTCCTCTTCTCCACTTATGATAATTTTAGAAGGCATGCTAAACTTGGGCTGCAACATGATTGCCCTCCAATGGAAAAAAGAAGATTTAGCCTCCAAGGACTCCCCCTCCAAATTCATGAGACATGTCAACCCAAACCATTCCATTCAAGATGAATGGCACATCATCACCACATGGCATCCAAATCAGAAAATGGCTGAAGGTTATGAGCAATTTTGGATGATACATATGGTCTCTCTGGTGGATACAGCGCAATTCTTTCAACTGCTAGTGTAGAGCATCAAGTGGCAAGTGGTCCTGCAACAAGTTACAAGTTGTATATATTTGTTCTCCCAACATGGGGAAGTGAGCATCAATGTATATCAGTTGTACATAGATAAAATAACAATACACTTGCCCAAATTCATGTATATATGGGCTACTATCATCATAAATATTGGCCCTAAAGTGACAATGAAACCCAAAAATACTCTTGCTCTCATGTGGAGCAATGCACTGTTTACATATGGTGAGAAAGTAAAAATACTCAATAGAGTAATCAACAAGCACATCAATGTCTTTCCTACCATGCACCATGTGGGAGCTGAAATTGAGGTCCATGTATATGTTCCCCCATGTGGATTCCCTCACAAAAATCTGCAAGAAGAAGGGATACCCATACTCTTTGGAACACTCCATCAATAAGAACACACTCCCATGTGATAGCGATGTAGGCTTTAAGAATAAGGCTCCATGACTCCTCCCTTTGACATTCCACATGCCAAAGCCATCCACCATCATGCTGCTATGTGAGAAGATCTTCTTCTGACATGGAAGTCTCTCATGATCCTCCAATACTGAAGGGTAGCCTCCTTGCACCATGAATGTGCCTTCCTTCTCTTCATAAATATCATGAAAAGTATGGGAATATTTTTTCTCATACTCTCCCAAGTGCAACCATAGCAACAAAAAAAAATTTTGCTGCCTCATCTCTCCCTCATACAAGCCATAGAGTAAGGTCATGAAGGTCAACTTGTATGATGCCCCATACCAACAAGTCTTCTGTTGCTCTATCATATGGGTGCCATGCCATCTAATTGGTTCCTCTCTCCATACCAAGCTTCCCTTAAACAAAAACACATCAGCAATACATGGAAGCAAGATGCAATAGAAACAAGTTTCCAAATGACAACTAGAGAGTGAATCATGGTCCCTCTCGTGGAACCAGTGCAGTGCATCCTTGGCCTGCATCGAAATAAGAAATAACAAGTGCTTTGCTAGCCACTTTTTTGCTGCCATAGATATCTCATAAGATGAAAACATGAAGTCACTAAATGGTGTCATTGGTGCACACCAAGAGACACATGGCTTCCCCCACAGCTCATCAAAAGGATAGCCAATATCAATGCTACAAGTAGCTTCAAGTAAATCATCATATAATATGCAAGAAGAAATATTTCCTCTTGTTACATCATGCTGCTCAAATAAGGGAAATAAGTACAATACAAAACATGAAATGATACCTCCTCCATTATGTACTTGAAGTCTTGAGCTGAAATAGCTCAACTGGAAATTCTCCCGCACTCCTAATGAGTAGGAAGGTGGCTATGACATCCTCTCTATCACCATCTGAGCTATGCATCTCTCCATATGCTGATATATGTCATGTTGGATGCCCTCCCAAGTGAACTCCTCCATCAACTGGAAATATGCGTCAAAGTGCATAGAAGATAAGTCCTCATGTGTTGCATGTAGCAGCTTCTCCTTGAGACTAGAAGATCTAGTCAAGAAGATCCTACCATAGGAATAGATGACCACATCATCCACCATGTATCTGTCATCTCCATCCGGGTCATCAAGAATCACGCATGCACCAATATCCTTGGAGTACTCTACCAAAAGTTGAGATCTCCAATAAGGATCAATCCTCCTCAAAGACAACATTAGTGATCTGTTATGTGAAGCTCTCCTCAAGATGCTACCTGCTACTTTGACATCCCCCATGCCAAAGTCTTCCTCCAAACTCTTCACCTATCCAAAATCCAAGAGTGGTGAGCCCAAAGACAAGATGTCTTCCATCAACTCTAGATCAGGTGGCCGCCTAGGTGGAATTCCTCCGTGTAGTGAGACATCAATGTCAAGAGTAGACTGCATATATGATTGGGCAACCTTTCCCTTGCCCTCACTGCGCAAATGAGTCTGCCTCTTCCTTGCATTAGCCTCTTGAAACAGAGAAGGGTGTGTGCTCCTCATCAACTGATGCTTCTCTTCCTCCTTTCCTCCTCCTTCAAACTGCAATGCTGCACAATCATGCTACTCACTGATTGTGCTTGGACCTCCATGTATGAGATCCTGGGGAACTTCTTGCAAGGATACAAGAATCCCTCCTATTGAAGCATGTGCTCCTCCTCCCTCTGCATGAGGCACTGTATGTGCTCTAGATGTGATAGCACTATTGCCCTCTTCTTCATCAATGTGTGTAGGCAACATCTCAACAATTGGATCCTCCTGTGGAAAAGAGATCCCCATGCCCTCCTATTCAAGAATATGAACTGGAAGTTTTTCTTCCGGTAATATGTAATGCAAGACATCATCTCCTCCTATGTTTTTCTGAAATGGAGTTTCCCCCATCACATGCAAGGGTTTTGTTTTCTCCAGTTTTCCTTGCTCGTGTGTCTTAGGAAGTTTTTTCACCAAACCTATCCATCAATGTTTTTATGAATCTTGCATGAGATAAATTATTGGAATTTCTTAAGGAACAAGATTCAAAAATCCACCATGCATGAGCCTTACCTCTGGAATGAAGCGCTACAACTCTGATAGCTTCATCTTCAGAAACATGGTGCAGCTGCAAGTAGGAGTTTAGCTCCTTCACCCAAGCTCCAACTAAACATGTAGGTGATCCGGCAAAAGTAGATAGAAGAAATAAATCTGCATTCTGCTGCTGGCTCTTCTCCATCTGGATCTTGTAAAACTCTTGGAAATCAATATGATCTCTAAACCTATCAGTTTGAGATTCATACTCCCGCAAAAAATCACTAAGAGTCATCCTCGTAGGCATTCTTCCTCCTCCCATCCATCTCAGGATAGCTCTGGGCATTTGACTGCGCTGTTCATCATGGAGTGAAGCTGCATGCTCACACTCACCATGTGAAAATCTAGATTCAGCTCTAGAATCAAACTACTTTGGATATTTCATCTCCAATCTTATTTTCTTTAGCTCTCCTTGAAAGCTCTTCATAGATTTTGGAAGAAGCTTTGTAAGCTTGTCTTCCTTTCTTCCTACACACACTGAAGCTTTCTGTCTTTTGTCCATCTCTCCTTATTTTTATAGTTGGATCTCATAGGTTGGGCCAGATATCATGCTTTGATACCACTGTAATGTTCCTTTTTCAGGATTGCTCATAAATCAAGCATCAAAAACATATTTCCAGTAACATATGCAATAAAATAGTGAAATGGACTCTTGGATCCCATATATTAATCAATAAGAAACCTAAATCCAAGAAATGAGCTGAAACAAAGCAAACTAGGTGGGTTAAACAGATCTCCCACACCTAGGATTGCCAAAAAGTGCTAAAACCCCAAAACTGCATTTTACCGGAGTTGCTGCTTAATGGACTAGGAATTCTAAGAGAGGTTTACACATAAAATATGGTATAACAATAGATATATTCATATATTGATAAATAATGATGAAGAACGGAGATCTAGTCTCCTCATACAAAATACAAGATAACCCGGCAAGGGTTTCTTGTCAAACACTCTACATACAAAGTGGGAGATTCAGTAATTTACTGAATAACCACTGCAAAACTGAAGTACATAAGAGTATATGGCTAAAATAAGTCTGATCTATTGTAGATCCCTCAAGATATTCCTCCCATGAAAGGATGAACCTCTCAATCACAAGGAAACACTGCAACGGAACCACCAAATCATGCCATGAACACTGCCACCAAAATAACGCACTCCCTAGAAGAAAAAGCGTTGGGAATGTATAGGAAATGTGTGGTATAATACCACAGATCTGAAATAAGCTCTGGAGTTCTCCAAACAGATCTCTCAAGTGGAGGAAATCTTCCTCCAATGAGAAACTAGCTCAGAAGCCGGGATTTCAATCCCTTCCACTGTTGCACCTAGCAACACTACACAATCTCCGGCAAAGTTGTGCTGATGAAGATGGCTGAAGCTTGGCCTGAAAACCTGATGTGGAATGATGAATGAAAACTCTCCCAATGAGCTCCTCAAAGGAAAGAGGTGGGATTACCGCCCGGGAATACCCAGTGCTAAACAACACTACAGCGTTGTTAAGCAGCAAAGCAGCAACAATTCTTGGCAGCCAAGAAAATAATCTACAACATAATGAATAATGTTGCCATCCTCTTCCTTATATAAGATATGATTTTTCTTTCCCTTGGCCCCACTCACTTAGGTTACTTCTAACCCAAGTTACATCTCCCTCCAAAATTGTGTTATTCATCCTTGGATTCCTCCTCCACTAAAACTGCGTTGTTGACTTAGTCAAAGCAGCTTCATTTTAACCCTGTTCATACATGGAGGTGTTTTATTAGGCTTGAAAGAGTGTCCCCTTTCAAAATTGGAGTATTTTATTCCTCCTTAGGAGACTTATGGGCTTTTCTACCCATTTATTTACCGGCTATAGCTGCTACTAACTCTAACGTTCCATTTAGCTTGGAGGTTAAAATTTTGCAACATTACATTTGGAGTTTCCTACTCTAATACATCTGACATGCCCATAGCATGTTAAAAAAATAAAAACTAAGCACACCACATTCCCCTACATCTAATCACTATCTAGAGGGTCCTGAGCCAATGTATCGGCTCCTGCAGCCCGTAGATCCCGCAGATCCTGACCAGCCATCAACATGCACCACGTGACCCCTCGCCACTCAGAGGGTAGCCTGATACATCCCTAAATGTATCGGTCCTCAAGATCATGCCACATGTACTCATATACGCTAGTCATCATCATCTCACTCCTACGACGGATATCCTCCTACAGAGCCTAAGGACTTTGCAGCCCCTAGCGCTGCAGGTCATCCCATATACCTTGTCAACTTCATCAGTGCTATATCTGCATACCAAAAGTAACGAATCATTACCACATAAATATTCTAAAAACTTTACCATGCATAATAACATATAACAACTATCACTTACCATCTTGTCCCGATGCTCGACCCGACTGAAGTGGCAAGTCAGGTTTCCCCTGAAATTTCATACCACTATATGGATAGTCGTCTATATACAGTGGCATCTGGTCCCAATGTGCGAAGAACTCGGGACGCAACACTCATCAGACTCCCCCTCCTCTTCCTCTCCGCAGTAACTATCCCCAATGGCGTATCCTTGACTCTCGCGGGCCCCCATCCTAGATTTGTACATCAAGCCGAAGTGTGGGGATCTTCTTGAAGAATAACAATCACAACACTGTATCGAAAGCACATTCATGGTTCACTTATCACTTGCATAGTGAAAACTGTCGTTTCACTGATGACAGCATCATCTGGTCCCACCCATAGTATGTCCCACTCAGTACACTCTCAACTAACATCATTTCCCCCCCAGTGATGTGGTGCAACGCCTGGTTTCCCAGGATCCGCAGTAATACTGCAGCGACAACCCATGTCTCTAGCCTCACTAGATCATCGATTAGAATGGGCATGACCTTAGCATTAACAATTGGTCTGCAATTGCGTTCCACAAACTATGATATGTTTTGTCCCCACGGTAATACCAACTGTATATTTTCCACCACCCCCAGTAGCGGGAGTCCGATCAAGAAGCAGATGTCCTGTATGGTCAACTCGACCCTATGCCCCTGCACTATAAAGGCCTCCTATTCTGTATCCCAATACTTGATTGTCCTGGACAACAAGGGATGTCCTACCCTCATCAAGGGGTTCTCAACCAACTTGAGAACCCTGTACCTCACAAGTGCGCCTTGGACCACCTGATCCCCCTTGACCTTGGCACGAAGCGCAACCAAATCCCTCTCTCTCCATTTGATCTTCAACTCTGCCATACCTACACTAACCCGGCATGTTTTTCATCTCAGAGAAATAAAAAATGCATCAAAATCATCAAGTCCCAGTTCCCAGCAAAAAATAGCACAAAACCCACTTTTCTGCCAACTCGCAATTTTCCAGCCATATACCTGTGAGCTCACTGTTTTACCCTTTGGAAACTATGAGTCAGGTCATAGTACAGGCCCCAGGAAGTGCAAATCGGGCGTGAGGATGGGTAGAGTGTTGTTCCTGGGCTCTGGGCACCTAATCTGAAAAACTGATGCATTGAAAAAGTAGAGCAGGGTTAGGCCACTAACCTGCAACTGACGAATCTCAATTCCAACGGTCGGTTTGTCCACTATGATCGCCGCAAGATTTAGGGCCTTCTTCCCCTCTCCAAATTCACCACAGCTCCACTAGCAAATGAATCAAATTGGAGGTAAATCACCCTATTAAAAGAAAAACCCTACTTTGTCTTTCGCCAATTACGACCAAACCGTAGCTCGGTTTGACGAACCGTCAGCACCGTTGGAAAGCTCTCATCGAGCTCTAAAATGAGTATCCTTTTGTTTTTGGTGATTTGATACTTCACCTGTAAGTCATTTTTCCAAGAACGGTCACTTTTCCACCTCTCAAAATCAGATTTCTTCACTTGCACTGCTTGTACTTGGGGCACCACTTTGCCTTCATACTTGTCAACGCATGTGTCCATTTTTCATCATGAGTAACCATCTTTTTCTCATGTTTTTATGGTCCCCATCGGGCCTATTCTATGTGGCAACCTCATCGAGTCACCCTTGTTCAGAGCATTCGAGTTGAGTCACCATCGCATTCATGTGGTCTATCCCGAGTCTCTTTGCCTCGTATTACATTGTTCCATCCATTTGTGCCTTGTCCCTCTCTCGTGTCACCCATTTTGGCCTCCATTCATACTATACCCCATCCCCTCTGTAGTGGAATCAATCACTGCCAGGTCATCCATGCTTTTTATGCTCTGACAAGGGAAGTCGTCCATCCACTACTTAGTTCCCCCCATTCCATCATCATCCCTAGTTTCAGTCCATCAGTCACTTTACTATGATCCCTCATGCCTTAGCTGAGGATTCCTCATTACCTCACTTATGGTGGACCTCCTTCTGTCGACATCATCTCATTCATTCTAGAAGACAGGTCTAGAGGGCGGTGTACCTTGGTTCCAGCTTCCATTCTTGTTCGGCGCCTCAGATCAGGAAAAGGGACTCCTCATTGCCCTTTGACTTGATTTTTTCTCATTCGCTCAGCTTTAGCATGATCAAGATTCGTATACTTGATGGTTCGATGATCTAGCAGATTGTGCCATGATTCCCGGGTGTGTGTGAGATGTTTCAAACCTCATGAGGGGGTGGCCTTGTAGGTAGCCCCCCAATTGCCCAGATGACCTCATATTATGCTACAGCCTCAAATGCAGCGCCGCAGATTTTATGGGTTCTATTCCAGCCGCTTGCAGCGCCTACAACATGCATGTATAACTTAGATGATACATTCATATTTTCAGAGCCCTTTCCTATTTATCAGGGCTTCTTTGGTTATTCTTATGTCTTATTTACTCAGATATTATTGTATTCAGTCCTGGCTACTTTCCCAGGCGCAATATGTATGTGGGATCCATTATATTTTTGTATGGCCCATTTTTACACCATAATATCATGTACTTTATAGCTCAATCTCATTTTACTATGCACACCATTATTCTTTGTACTTTGTCATCTCGGCGAGCATGGGTATGCCTCCCCTGCCTCACTAAGAACATGTACCCACACATGAAAGGAGACTTATATCATTTATAGGTCTCACCCCCTCGGTTATTTTCCTCTCTTGCTTCACTCTATCTGTATATCTCTCTCTCTCTGACTCTCCTTCAGTGTCTAGTGATTGTGATCTTACAATGTACTTTGGTCATACGATTACCTCCTAACGCTCGCACGTTGGGGGGCAATATGTTACACCAATTTTTGGTCATCTAACCATTTACAAATAGATGGATCAAAGTACACCATGTAAGACCAATTTTACCATAGTAAAATTTCTTTCACTATAATAAATAACTTAATAAACCATATTTTACTAAGTTATTTCTGGTTCAAACACAAAACCCCATGAGAAATAATTAAATAAATCCTTATTTATTTGATTTTCCTCTAAATAATTAATTAGACCATTGTTTAAATAATATTCTTGATCATATTTAACCCAATTAGGAGAAATAATTAGATAAATCATTATTTTTCTTATTTTTCTCTAGGAATAATTAATTAAATCATTATTTAGTTATTATTCCTTTTTAAATTTGACTAAATCACCTAGAAATAATTTAAAAAATCATTATTTGTTAAGTTATTCCTTAACCCTATTCTTGAAATGACAAATAAATCATTTATTTTTTTATTATTTATAAATAAATTTATTTAACCAATTTAAATTCATTTTCCCTCCAATGAAATATAATAAAATATTCCAAGCAGTTAGATCTAGATCTTGGTTAATAATATTTTATTATTCACCATTATCAAGGAAAACTCAATATTTTGTTATAAATAGGAGGTTTTTCCATTCATTATTCACTTTGATCACTTTCATTATCGCACTTTGATCATTCTCATTGTTGCTACTATTTTTTCTTCTTGAGCTCCCACGAAGTTCAACAGGTCTTGGGTTTTCTACACCATTGAGAGAGAGAAACTTTTGGATCTGAAGCATTGAGGACATCCAAGAACCCATCCCATTGAGGGGGACTGGTAACATCATTCTTTGTTCCCTTCCCATGTGTTATAATACATATAAAATTCTTTATATCTTGTATTATCCATTGGATGTATGGAGCATATTCTTCTTACTGTTTAGCTACTTTTACTACATAGATCGGGTTTCTGACATCATTTTTTTTTACTATATATTGTAGATCTAAGGAAGTTAAGCAACCATCTTTGTTGTTAGGGTTGTTTTTCACGCACAGCTAAAGTGAGCTCCTTTCGTACACTTACGTTAAGAATTTATGAACATGGACAACGAGGGCTTTCCTGCCCTCATCAGCGGGTTCTCAACCAACTTGAGAACCCTGTATATCACAAGTGGACCTCGGACCACCTGATCCCCCTAGATCTCGGCGAGAAGTGCATCCAAATCCCTCTCTCTCTCTAGTTGATCTTTAGCTCGACCATACCTACACAAACCCAACATGTTTTTCAACTCATAGAAAGAAAAACTGCATCAAAATCATAATGTCCCAGTTCCAGGCCAAAAAACAGGACAAAACCCAATTTTTCTGCCAACTCGTAATTTTCCAACCCTGTACCTGCGAGCCCGTAGTTTTCCTCTCTGGAAATTGCAAGCCAACTCGCAGTACAGGGCCTAGGATATGCAAGTCGACCGTGAGGATGGGCAGAGTGTTATTCCTGGGCTCCGAGCACCTAATCTAAAAAACTAAACCACTAAAAAAGTAGAGTAGGGTTAGGCCACCAACCTGCAACTGACGGATCTTGATTCCAAAGGTCGGTTTGTCCACTTCAATCGCCACAAGATTTAGGGCCTTCTCCTCCTCTCCAAGTTCACCACAGCTCCACTAGAAAATGAATCAAATTGGAGGAAAATCACTTTATTAAAAGAAAAACCTTAATATTTATATTTCCAATTGTGACCAAACCGTAGCTCGGTTTGACGAACCGTCAGCACGTTTGGAAAGATATCACCTAGATCTAAAATGGGTATCCTTTTTTTTGGTGATTTGATACTTCACCTGGAAGCCATTTTTCCAAGGAGGTTCACTTCATCGCCTCTAAAAAATAGATTTCTTCACTTGCACTACTTATACTTGGGGCACAACTTTTCCTTAATACCTGTCGATTCGCGTGTCGATTTTCTTCATGAGTAACCATCTCTTGCTCATGCTCTTATGGTCCCCACCGAGCCTATTCTATGTGGCATCCTCATCGAGTCACCCTTGATTAGAGCATCTGAGTTGAGTCACCTTCACATCATGGAGTATGTCCCAAGTCCCTTTTCCTCCTGTTATAGTATTCCATCCATTCTTGTCATGTCCCTCTCTCATGTTGCCCATTTTGTCCTCCAGTCATACTGTCCCCCATCTCCTCCAAAGTTGAGTCAGTTGCTGCCAGGTCATCCATGATTTTTATGCTCTGACAAAGGAATTCGTCTGCCCGCTACTTAGTATTCCCTCTTCCATCATCATCCCTGGTGTTAGTCCATCAACCACTTTACTATTATCCCTCATGCCTAAGTTGAGGATTCCTTATTGCATCACCTATGGCAGACCCCCTTCTGTCGACATCAACACATTCATTCCTGAAGACAGGTCTAGAGGGCGGTGTACCTTGGTTCCAGCTTCCACTCTTATTTGATACCTTGGATCAGGCAAAGGGACTCCTCATTTCCCTTTGACTTGATTGTTTCTCATCCACTCAGCTTCAGCATGATCGAGATTCATATACTTGATGGTTTGGTATTCTAATAGATTGTACCAACGATTACTGGGTTTGTGTGAGATGTTTCAGACCTCATGAGGGGGTGGCACTTCAAGTAGCCCCCCACACGCTTGGATGACCTCATATTATGCTACAACCTCATATGCAACTCCGCAGATTTGATGGGTTTGGTTCCAACTGCTTGCAGCATCCATAGCATGCATGTATCACTCAGATGATCCATTCATATTTTTAGAGTCCTTTCTTATTTATCAAGGCTTCTTTGGTTGTTATCATGTCTCATGTACTCATATATTATTGTATTCAGTCCTGGCTATTGTCCCAGGCAAAGTATATATGTGGGATCCATTATCTTTTTGTCTAGCCCATTTTATGCCAACATATCATGTACTTTATAGCTCAGCCCCACTTTGTTGGGCGCACCATTATTCTTTGTACTTTTTCATCTCGGCGGGCATAGGTATGCCTCCCCTGCCTCACTAAGAATAGGTACCCAAACATCAAAGGAGACTGAAATCATTTATAGTTCTCGCCCCCTCGGTTATTTTCCTCTCTCACTTCACTCCATCTATGTATCTATCTATCTCTAACTCCCCTTCGGTGTCTAGTGATTGTGTTCTTACAATGTATTTCGGTCATACGATTAGATCCTAACGCTCGCACATTGGTGGGCAATCTATTACACCAATTTTTGGTCATCTAACCATTTACAATTAGATGGATCAAAGTACACCATGTAAGACTAATTTTAACATAGTAAAATTTCTTTCACTATAAGAAATAATTTAATAAACCATATTTTATTAAGTTGTTTTTGGTTCAAACAGGAAACCCCATGAGGAATAATTAAATAAATCATTATTTATTTGGTTTTCCTCTATGAATAATTAATTAAACCACTGTATAAATAATATTCCTGGTCATATTTAACCCAATTATGAGAAATAATTAGATAATGTAGAAATTTTAATACAATTATGTCTTGTCGGATTCTCCTGATCTAACAATTATATGGCACTGTTAAATACAGAATCCTTCTACTTAAATTCTTGCAGAAATTTAATCGCCAATTGCAAACACATGAAGAAAGATCAATCACACATAACACAGATGTTTTTACCGGGAAATCATAAAGCTAAAAACCCCACTATCATATATTATGTATATATCATGAATCATGAAACAATCTCATACAAAACTCTACTCCAAGAGCTCTCAGTACAATATACAATCGTCTCACGCTGTCATACAAAAATTAGCATAAACATGCACCAATTTACTCCCTCTTGATAGCCTGCCTCCACTGCGCAATCCCTGCTGATCACAATCCCTAAATGAATTCGATCTTGCCTTGCCTTGACTGCGCAATCCTCATTGGCATCTCCAATGTATGTTTGGTTGCACTTGTGCACCCACTATAGTCACAACTGATAGTCAAACTATCTCTTTCACCTATCTCTCAACTGGGTCTCCACTGGATCTGGCATGCATGTAGTTAACAGTACTAAATCTTCAGTTGCATGTGAGATCACTCCATGTGAATTAATTTAATATTTAATTCACTGATCTTTCACTAGTTGTAATATTCCCTTTTTTGGTGTCACCTACGACAGGGTTAGGTTGGACTTCCAGAGTTAGGAGTAGACAAGTCACAGGTACAGATTGGTGTTATCAGCGGGCTCATGGGCTTTTTGGAGGAGTTTTGAGGAGTTTCCATGGTTTTCGGTGGCATTCGCTTGATATATTCCATCATCCGAGCAATTTGGCTTTCGTTTCGGTGCATTTCGACAACTTTCGGAAATTTGAGTTATTTGTGGGCTTAACTCAGCTGATTACGCTCAAGGTGGCATTCCAGGAGGAATACATGATCGAACACCTTAGTGTAATAGCTCATTGGAACTAGGACGAGGATACCTACATGATGGGATGGTTGGGCAGGAGTTTCAGTGACTAGAGGAGACATGGTAGCCGATTTACTCTTTTCTGCATTAAAAAGGAATATTTTAATAAGAGGGAAAAGTGCACCATGAATAAAATAATACTAAAATAATGCTCTAGAAGGCTCCAAGAGATCTATAAAAGAAAGGGAGGAGGCCATTGAGGGATATCTTTGGATCATGTTATTTTATTGTATGAGAGGTGTGAGACGTGGTTCTCTACTTCAGCCGTAGCCCCAGGACGGAAACCCTCGGTGATTTGTGAGTGTTGGACGAAAACCCAACTCTCTTGAGGAGACTTCATTCAGAAGTTTCATAGAGCTTCAGGGATTGGTGTGAGGATCATTCAGATCTTCAACTTGTGCTTCAGTGGGTTCAGTGACAGCTTTTTTCGTAGCTGATTTGCAGCAGTTTTCTTGCTGAGCCATCTACATCATTTCTAGCGTTATTCATCAGTTAGGCCAGAGATATCTTTCTGGGTTTTGCTCCGCTTGCTTGGAAAGCTCAGGTTCCGCTGTTCCTTTATGTTGATGTACCTTTTACCATGGATTAATAAAATGGCTCAGTGATTTTATCGGCATCCATTGTGTTATGTTGGTGGCTATGTGTTTATTTCCATTTATTTTGTTGCTCAAGTATATTTCTGCATTTTTAGTTAAAATATCCCACTTGGGATATTACAGTGGTATCAGAGTTCAATCTTGGATCAGCCTGCGGGTTTCCAGTTTTCAGTTGCAACTATTTTGGCTATTTTGATTAGAAGGGCCTACGTAGTCATTGGAGGAGGCTCATTTGTGGGAGCTTCATTGGTGGGATTTTAGAGCTGGAGTGTTGGAAAATTGATAGGAGAGCCATTTGAGGAGGTTGGAAATAATTTTGGAGAGCAATGATTGACAGTAGCAGCTGCAGTGCCAGAAAACGAAATTGGAAGAGGGCCAAACTACAAAGGGTCAGATTTTGAAGGTTGGAATTAGAAGAAACCCTTTTTGGGTTTTTCTGGGTTTTGGGCAAGGATCACCTTCCCAAATTCCTAGAATTTTCTTTGCAGTTTTTAGTGGGTAAATCAGAGGCCTAAGTCGGGTAGCAGCGTAGTCTTAAAGCAGCAGTGCAGTTTCTGGAGGAGCTTGCTGGAGCAATTTCCAGGTTCCATTCTATATTTTCTGAGTATACATTTTTTTTATTTCAGTGAGGGATGTCGCTATGTCTTGTCTAAAATATCTCTGTTATGTAGTTTTGTCAATGGCTGTAATAATTTTCTGAGCTTAAAATATAGATATCAGTTGTGGGGTTGAGACTGATTCTTTTGTAGAGTCCCCACTATGCATTTGTATTTGACACCAGCAAATACGTGTCACCTACAACAGTATGTATTTGAAATGGTTGACAAAAACTACACCTACATCACTATAACAACTCAGAAAAACAGTGACCACATCATTGGTTGAACCATGGAGGGATTCTTAAACAGCTTGAGAAGAATAAAAGTTGGTTCCTTAAACCACCATGCAGCAGAAGACCAGAAAACAAAACAGAATAGCAGACCTTTCTCCAAGAAGGTACATAATTTGCTCCAACAAAGGCACCCGAGGAATTTACAAAAGGAGGAAGAAGTAGGAAATTGGCTTTATGCACTTGGGATGGACTTAAAGAGTGCAAGATCAAAAAATGACTTTCCCGTGTTAGAGAAACTGGAATCCTGCCTTTCAAAGGTAGAGCAATCTGATTGGAGTTTAAATTGGGCTTTGGAGCCATCTATGCTTGCATTAGTACAAGCTAGATTCTTGGAACATCCAAGTGAGAGAGTCAAGCTTATAGCTGCCTCTTGTTTCAGTGATATTTTGAGGATAACAACACCCTTCCCTCCCTACAATTATGACATTATGAAAATAATTTTCAGACTAATAGTAGGAACCTTTCGGGATTTGGACAACTGTGCAGGCTCTACATTTGGGAGGAAGCTTAAGGTTTTAGAAGTCATGGCCATGACCCAGACTCATGAGATCATGCTTGACTTTGAGTGTGATGGCTTGATTCTGCAGATGTTCCAATTCTTCTTCAGCATTAGGAAACATCATTCTGACACAGTCATAGCACACATGCAGTCCATCCTGTCTTCATGTATGGGAGACCGTGATGCCATTTTCTGGGAGCTGCAAACTAGGTTGTTGAGCATTTGGAGGAGAGAGCAATTGGTCTCACCCGTTTCTTATGAGCTAGCCCAAGGGATAATTCAGCAGAACATTGAGCTTTTCAGGAGACAGTTGACCAGGGAGGAGTTGCTCCAGTTCGGTGGATTAGGCAGCAGAAATGAGATGAGGAGGAAGAGACTTTGCTTCATTTGCAAAGAACCTTGGGGGCCTGATCACTCATGCTTGAGTGATGCAGATGATGTGGCGGAGGTAGAACAGGAGGGAATTCCTTTTGTATGCCACGGTGAGGGCTCTTCTTTAGATGAGTCCATGGGATTAGTTGAGGATGCTTCTGGGGAACGAGAGCAGTCATGCAAAGATGATGACAGTAGACCGGAGCTGTGTTCCAGTGTGTAGGGTGAGCAGTCAGGGGACTCTACGGGAGATACTTTAGGTGATGAGTCACTTGTGACGATTTAGCTAGAGCAGCATATGATGGAGCCTGAGTCAGCAAAGGAGGATACTATGCACATTAGGCATGATATTCCTTTGGGGGAGAGCCAGATGGGCGCTCACATTGAGTCTATGATGGATATGCGGCTAACCTTGGGGTTAACCATTGAGGAGGAGCAGTCAGATGCACAGATACCGAGTATGGTGATAGCATTTGCAGATCCATATCCTCTGGAGATGTTGGGGGTTGATGGGATAGTCCTGCAGGGGGATAGCAGACATCAGGAGCATTACATTCCCGATCAGGAGAGGGATGAGTTGTTGGAGATGGTGGAGCATCCATCATTGGACCGACACACTGATGAGGTACAGACAGATGCACATGTAGTCAGCAGAGTGCAGTAATTTCAAGGAGTAGCACTCTCCAGGAGTACATCGATGGGGCTTGCAGCATATATTGCCCGCTTTGGCCCATTATAGAGAGAGGGGATTTCTTCTATAGGTAGATCTCGTTGGCCGACGGGATAGAGCAGCATGAGTTTATTATGAGTTGGCGACAACTCTCTAGGCATGTTCTGTATGCAGTTGTTGCTACATTGGATTCTTCTTCTAGGATGGATTGGCAGGAGATCATGATTTGGTACCTTCTTGATGGTAAGATATTCTTTGTAGGGAGCACAATGGAGCAAGGGCCCTTAGACATAGTAGATGTTACAGATCCCAGCTGGCAGTGGGGCACAGGTCGTCATTTCTTTAGCACTCCATCTCGATTTTAGGAGAGCAGGATCAGCATTGGATTTAGTCAGGGGTTGGATTGGAGAGAGGTGATGAGTTGGTACGTAGTTTGTGGGGCATCTTACACCGTCATAGATACAGCGCAGCAGGAGATGTGGTCTTCACCTCTTAGAGCATCAATTATAGCTAGAGGTAGTGAGTAGTCCGAGCCATGGGACTTGGGCGATGATTGGCCATCGTGGCATGGAGATCCGAGAAGATTGTTTGATGATAGGTACAGTGAGAGATCAGTTTGGGGTCCTGGCATTAAGGGGTGTATTCTGGGTGGCTTGACACAGGCACATAGTAGCACCAGGGGGTTTGTATGGGATCTGGGCATTGGGTCTCAGTTGCATCGGACCAACAAAGTGGCCCACATATTTGGATTGCTTGAGGACAAGAAATCTTGGGGTGGAAGATCTGTAATATTCCCTTTTTTGGTGTCACCTACGACAGGGTTAGGTTGGACTTCCAGAATTAGGAGCAGACAGGTCACAGGTACAGATTGGTGTTATCAGCGGGCTCATGGGATTTTTGGAGGAGTTTTGAGGATTTTCCATGGTTTCCGGTGGCATTCGCTTGATAAATTTCATCATTTGAGAAGTTTGGATTTCGTTCCGATGCATTTCGACAACTTTTGGAAATTTGAGTTATTTGTGGGCTTAACTCAACTGATTACGCTCAAGGTGGCATTCCAGGAGGAATACATGATGGAACACCTTAGTGTAATAGCTCATTGGAATCAGGACGAGGATACCTACATGATGGGACAGTTAGGGCATGAGTTTTAGTGACCAAAGGAGACATGGTAGCTGATTTACTCTTTTCTACATTAAAAAGGAATATTTTAATAAGAGGGAAAAGTGCACCATGAATAAAATAATACTAAAATAATGCTCTAGAAGGCTCCAAGAGATCTATAAAAGAAAGGGAGGAGGCCATTGAGGGATGTCTTTGGATCATGTTATTTTATTGTATGAGAGGTGTGAGACGTGGTTCTCTACTTCAGCCATAGCCCCAGGACGGAAACCCTTGGGTAATTTGTGAGTGTTGGACGAAAACCCAACTCTCTTGGGGAGACTTCATTTAGAACTTTTGTAGAGCTTTAGGGATTGGTGTGAGGATCATTCAGATCTTCAACTTGTGCTTCAGTGGGTTCAGTGACAGATTTTTCCGTAGCTGATTTGCAGCAGTGTTCTTGCCGATCCATTTACATCATTGCCAATGTTATTCATCAGTTGGGCGAGAGATCTTTCTGGGTTTTGCTCCACTTGCTTGGAAAGCTCAAGTTCCGTTGTTCCTTTATGTTGATTTACTTTTTACCATGGATTAATAAAATGGCTCAGTGATTTTATCGGCATCCATTGTGTTATGTTGGTGGCTGTGTGTTTATTTTCGTTTATTTTGCTGCTCAAGTCTATTTCTGCACTTTTAGTTAAAATATTCCATTTGGGATATTACACTAGTCTATCGTTAGTTACAACCAGTTGCAACTAGCACAATTGAGTTAAACTACTTTACAACTCACATAACTACACATCCAACTCTGTTACAACTTTTTATCACTCAGTTACAACGAAGTACACTAACATGTCCCACCAACCAACCTTTGAACTCGAAATTCCTTCAGTTAACTAGTTTTCCACATCAGATAACTGAAATCAAGTGCTTCAAGAGAATAGATTATTATTTATTGTCTAATTATTGTTAAGAGCTAACAATAATCGACATGCATTCCACGAAAAATCTTCGCACATGCATTCCAAAAATAGACACCCATCCATCCATATAATTTTCTCAACCATCTATAAATATATTACTGCTAAAAATAGACTTTGATCCAAATTCTAAAAATAGGCATATCACCTAAAAATAGCCTGCAGGCCCCACCTAGTGTAGGTGCTTAATTTTCACTAGGATCATCATCATGTTGAATCTCAACACTCCCTCTCAAAAAGAAAGGGAATATCCTTCACCCCATTCCGGTCTCTATGGTATTCGAATTTTCTCCTTGTGAGTGCCTTCATCAGAATATCTACATCCTCATCTTCTGTAGGAATGTACTAAAGCAACATGATCTTCTGCTGCACACAATCTCTGATATGATGATACCGAACATCTATATGCTTAGATCTATCATGAAACATGGGATTAATCGAGAGTTTGATGCAACTCTGATTATCACAATGAATCATTATAGGATCTAAATGAGAACCGAGAAAATCGACCAGGATCTTCCTCATCTAGATAGCCTCACATGCAGCTTAACTTGCTGCCATGTATTCCTCTTCCGTTGAACTGAGTGCCACAGGTCTCTGTTTCTTGCTGTACCAATAAATAGTTGTAGATCCGATACTAAAAACCCCTCCTGATGTGCTCTTTCTTTCCGTTGGGCTGCTTGCCCAATCTGCATCCGTGAAGCCATGCAACTTCACCTCATCCATCTGTCTGTACCATAATCCATACTCAGATGTGCCCCTGACATATCTCAGGACATGCTTTCCCACCTTCCAAAAGAACTTGGTAGGCTTAACCATCGCTTGACTAAGTTGTTTCGCCACATAGCATATGTATGGTCTTGTATTAACTAAATACATGAGTGAACCCACCAAATGGTGATAGACAGTAGCAACCACTACCTCTTTAGATGTAGCATCCTCTTTCCTCCAGTTTTGTGGAAGAGGAGTATCCATGGGTTTGTAGCCCTCCATGTGAACTTATCTAGTATCTCTCGTGCATACTTTCATTGAGACACAAACAGTTCACCTTCTCGCTGCCATATTTCCAATCCAAGGAAATAGTGAATGGGGCCCATATCCTTCATCTCAAACTCCTTTGCAAGGTCCTCCTTGCATGAGTGTATCAGCTGCTCATCACTAGTCAGTATTAAATCATCAACATAAATAACAATGATTGAAATCTTACCCTCCACCAAAATCTGGTATAGGTTTGCTTCCGCCTCACTCTTGGTGAAGCCAAGTCCATTGAAATAGCTGTCAATCTGAATGTACCAAGCACGGGGTGCTTGCTTCAACCCATACAACACTCTTTTGAGTCTGCACACATGCAGATCGCTGCTGAAGATCTCAAATCCTTCAGGTTTCTCAATGTACACTTCTTCCTCAATGATCCCATTAAGGAACGCAATTTTCACATCAATCTGATGAATGTGCCAACCCATCTGTGCTGAGAGAGAAAGGATGGTCCTTATGGAAGAATATTGTGCGACAAGTGCAAAGGTTTCTTCATAATCAATCCTCTCGATCTGTGAGAAGCCCCGGGCCACAAATCTTGTCTTATACTTCTCAACACTCCCATCAGCAGCTTTCTTTACCTTGTACATCCATTTTGAACCTACCACTGATTTATCAACTGGCCTTGGAACAATTTCCCAAGCACTGTTTCTGACAATGGAGTCATACTCCTCCACCATTGCATCACCCATGTGGGCTCCTGTACTGCTTCCTGAAAGGAATATGGCTCAGTCAAAATACATTTTCTCATGAGAGCCATGTATCTAGTGAATCGGCCAGGAGACTGTCTATGTCTACGCTGTGAAGTAGGGACTCCTACATTATGTGTTGCATCAAGCTTTAGCCTCTCAACTTCTGTGGTACGCCTTCTGCCAGTTTTTATGTTTGGATCTACGTGAGTGGACTCCACCACTCCATGAACCTCCTCCTGTGGTTGATCCACATTTAGAGACTCATATTTGGGAACAAGCAGTTCCTCCTCTGCATGCAAGTCTAGCTCCCTCTCAAGCGACAACTTCATGGATTTCTCCTCATTGAATTTTATATCTCGTTGCACCACAGTCATTCGATTGTTTGGAAAATACACACGATAATTATGGGGTGTTTCTGTGTACCCCACAAATATCCCAACTTCAACAGTCGGTTCCAGCTTCTTCCTGGTGTTCTTGGTCACATGCACATAAACAGATGAGCCAAAAATCCTAAAGTGAGAAACATCTGGTTTCTTACCAGTAAAATTTTATTCAGGTGTACTCGTGCCAAGTACTCTATGAGGACAACGGTTTTGCACATAAACCGCAATGTTGCATGCTTCCGCCCATAAGTGCATTGGTAGGCCCTGATCATGCAGCATAGTTCTTGCAACACCCACGATCGTTATGTTCTTCCTCTCTGCGACCCCATTTTGTTGTGGGTTATGAGGCTCTATGAGTTCTCTTTGAATTCCTTCTTTGTGACAGAATTATTTGAATTCATTCGAGATATATTCACCACCATTATCTATCTGCAGAGCCTTCACTTACTTCCCCGACTCTTTCTCCACCAATGCTTTAAACTCACAGAACTTTGAGAATGTTTGATCTTTATTCTGCATGAAGAAGATCTAGCATCTACGAGAATAATCATCAACAAAAATAACATAATACCTGTGTTTTGTTGTTGAAGCAACCGAGAATGGCCCACACACGTCTGTGTGAACTCTCTCCGGGATCACCGAAGCACGGTTCTCCTTTTCATGAAAGGTGGTCTTCATAAACTTACCCATAGTACCTCTGTTGCATTGATCTATCTGCGCAAGTGTACCCTTTGGAAGTCCAATATAAATCTGCTGCAAAATCTTCAGGGCACCATGGTGAAGATGGCCCAATCGCCTGTGCCATAATTCGTCGTCATCTTGGCTCACCACTTCTTCTTCTTTGCCCACCATTGCAGCGTAGCCATCTACCTCCAGCTTGTAGAGATTCTTGACTTGAATTCCTATCCTCTTGGTTTGACCCATTGTTTTATGTCAAAGGAAAGCTTTTCCATCGCTGAAAACAATGTCATAACCTTTGTCCTCCAACATCGCGACTAAGACCAAGTTCTTCTTTAGACCTGGAACATGCATAACATCTTTCAAAACAAATGGTTTACCTGACTCCCTCTCAAAGGTAATGGTACCAATTCTGGTCACACTATATCATCCATCGTCGCCCATCTCTATATGCATATGGAGATCTTTCTCCTCCAAGCCACTGAAAAGCTCCTTGTCTCCCGTCATGTGGAAGGAAGCACCATTATCAAGATACCACACTGATCCCACTGCACTTGAAACCAAGCATGTGATCAAAGATAAATTAAGTTCAAATTGTGAGGCAAGGGCCTCAACAACTGCAGCTCCAGCAACCTTCCTGTTCTTCTTTTTCTGTGGGCATTTAGTGGCAAGATGCCCATGTTCGTGACACTGAAAACACTTCACCTTGGACAAATCCATCTTCTTGCCTTTAGCCTCGGATTTTGAATGGAATTTATTCCCCTTCCCTTTCCTTGATTTTGCAGCCAAATCACAATCCTCTTCATCATCATGCTTTGATGAAGAGCCATCTCTGGTGTTGCGCCTGAACTCCTCCTGCACTAGATCCGACCACAGTTGTTCCCAGTCTGGCATTTTTTCCCGTTCGTTGACAGAGTCTTGATAAATGTGCCAACTCTTAGGAAGTCCCAAGAGAGCCAAACTCACCAAATCATCATCAAAAACTGTGATTCCCACACTCCCCAGTTCATCCCGACATTGGAAAAACTTTGTGAGATACTTAGGAATATTATCGCCCTTCTCCATCTTGATATTTTTGAGTTTATCCTTCAACGCCAATTTCCTATGGTCTCTGCTACTTTGGAAAATATATGTTAAATCCTTCCACATCGAAAATGGAGTGGATTTCCCATGAAGGCTTGAGACAATATGGTCTCTCACACCTTCCAACAGAATCCTTCTCGTCTTCGCTACTTTCTTTTGCCAGTCGTCAAGCAATGCAACATCCGTCAAAGTGGGCTTAGGAACATCACTGTCGATGAATTCCTTTAAGCCATTATCTTCAAGCACCACCTCCATCCTATCCTTCCATGCAATGTAGTTCGAGCTGCCCTCGAGTGCATACTCTAACCGCAAACCATTGAAATCCATTTCGATGTTTACTCAATTGTCGCACCAAGAAATTCTTGCAAAAAAATTCGAATTGTTTCCACCAAAAAACTCAGCTACTGCTTCAATATTGCAATATTCTTTACTCTGATACCATGTAGCAGAGATTAACACTGCTCCGATACCATGTAGAAATTTTAATACAATTATGTACTTTCAGATTCTCCTGATCTAACAATTATATGCCACTGTTAAATATAGAATCCTTCTACTTAAATTCTTGCATAAATTTAATCGCCAATTGCAAACACATGAAGAAAGATCAATCACACATAACACAAATGTTTTTATCAGGAAAGCATAAAGCTAAAAACCCCAGTATCTTATATTATGTATATATCATGGATCATGAAACAATCTCATACAAAACTCTACTCCAAGAGCTCTCAGTACAATATACAATCGTCTCACACTATCATACAAAAATTGGCATAAACATGCACCAATTTACTGCCTCCTGACAGCCTGCCTCCACTGCGCAATCCCTGTTGATCACAATCCCTGAATGAATTCGATATTTCCTTTCCTTGACTGCGCAATCCTCATTGGCATCTCCAATGTGTGCTTGGTTGCACTTGTGCACCCACTATAGTCGCAACTGATAGTCAAACTATCCCTTTCACCTATCTCTCAACTAGGTCTCCACTGGATCTGACATGCATGTAGTTAACAGTAATAAATCTTCAGTTGCATGTGAGATCACTCCATGTGAATTAATTTAATATTTAACTCACTGATCTCTCACTAGTGTATCTTTAGTTAAAACTAGTTACAACTAGCACAATTGAGTTTAACTCACTTAACTGAGTTAAACTACTTTACAACTCACATAACTACACATCTAACTCTGTTACAACTTTGTATCACTCAGTTACAACGAATTCCACTAGCATGTCCCACCAACCAACCTTTGAACTCGAAATTCCTTCAGTTAACTGGTTTTCCACATCAGTTAACTGAAATCAAGTGCTTCAAGAGAATAGATTATTATTCATTGTCTAATTATTGTTAAGAGCTAACAATAATCGACATGCATTCTATTTTTAGACATGCATTCCACGAAACAACTTCGCACATGCATTCCAAAAATAGACTCCCATCCATCCATATACTTTTCTCAACCATCTATAAATAGATTACTGCTAAAAATAGACTTTGATCCAAATTCTAAAAATAGACATATCACCTAAAAATAGCCAGTGGGCCCCACCTAGTGTAGGTGCTTAATTTTCATTAGGATCATCATCTTGTTGAATTTCAACAGATAAATCATTATTTATCTTATTTTTCTCTAGGAATAATTAATTAAATCATTATTTAGTTATTATTCCTTGTTAAATTTGACTAAATCACCTAAAAATAATTAAACGAATCATTATTTGTTAAATTATTCCTTAACCCCATTCTTGAAATGATAAATAAATCATTTTTTTGTTTATTATTTCTAAATAAAGGTATTTAACCAATTTAAATTCATTTTCCCTCCAACAAATTATAATAAAATATTCCAAGCTTTTAGATATAGATCTTGGTTAATAATATTTTATTATTTTCCAGTATAGAGGATAACTCAATATTTTGTTATAAATAGGAGGGTTTTCCATTCATTATTCACTTTGATCACTTTCATTGTCGCACTTTGATCATTCTCCTTGTTGCTACTATTTTCTTGCTTCTTAAGCTCCCATAGAGTTCAACACGTCTTCAGTTTTCTACACCATTGAGAGAGATAAACTTCTGGATCTGAAGCATTAAGGACATCCAAGAACCCATCCCATTGAGGAGGATTGGTAACATCATTCTTTGTTCCCTTCCTAGGTGTTATAATACATATAAAATTCTTTATATCTTGTCTTGTCCGTTGGATATTTGGAGAAACTCTTATTTCTTTTTACTGTTTAACTGCTTTTACTACATAGATCTGGGTTTTTGCAGCATTTGTTTCGACTACCTATTGCAGATCTAAGGAAGTTAAGAAACCATCTTTGTTGTTAGGGTTGTTTTTCACACACAACTAAAGTCAGCTCTTTTCGTACACTTGCGTTAAGAATTTATGCTAACAAAGGGCATCCCTGTTTAATACCTCTTGAGCTAGAGAAGTTGCTTGTGGGAGAGTCATTAATCAAAATGGGGAAATTTGTTGAAGTTACACAACCCATAATCCAGTTGATAGTCTCTAATCCCAAACCAATTTGAAGAAGGGCTAATCGAAGAAAAGTCTAGTTTGCTTTGTCAAAGGCCTTATCAAGGTCCATCTTAAGGACTAAGGCTTGAAGCTTTTTTTACTTAATCAAGTGGAGGACTTCTTGAGCAATTCTAATAGCGTCATGAATCTTCCTATTGACTAGGAAAACAAATTGCTTAGGGGACATCTTATCAACAAGGATAGACTTGATCCTATTACAAATAATTTTTGAAATGATCTTATAAATCAAGTTACACAAAGAGATGGGTCTGAAGTCAAACAATGTCTTATGTTTGGAGATTTTGGGGAACATAGCTATATATATTGCATTAATAGCTCTTGAAACTTTCCCTAATGATATATATTCCTCCACCATATTGCAAATTTCAGGTCCTGTCATATCAAAAAAGGTAAGGAAGAGTCCGACAATCCAACCATCAGGGCTAAGACTCTTGTCTTTTGCGAAAAGTTTTAGTACCTCTTTTATTTCATCAAGGGACATTGGACCACCGATCTTGGCAGAGTCTTCAATACTAAAAATCCTTGGGAAATTAAAAATGGTCTGAAGTTGAGATCTAATAATCGAAGATCCCATATCATTAAAAAGGGTGGAAAAGTGAGAGGAAGCAACAACCTTGAGATCATGTTGGCTTGTGGCAATCTTACCATCCTCCAATTCCAACTCCCAAATAGAATTTATGTTCCTTATGTGATTTGCATACTTATGAAAAAAATGGTATTACCACCCCCCCTTCTTGATCCAGATAGCCCTATTTTTTAATCTCCAATATCTTCTTCTAGTTTTAGAATATGCAGTTTCCTAGCTTCCATGGAACACATTCTTTGAGCTAATTCAGCTGGAAAACTCGAGTCAAAAAAGGATTGAGAGATTTTTTCATATTCAACCTCAAGATTCATTAGTTCCACATTTTGTTCCTTCTTCCTTTTCTTTTCCCACTCCACCAATGCCATTTTGAGTTTCGCAAGTTTATATACCATGGAGCCCATAACAGAGAGAGAAAATTTCTCTAAACTTTTTTTCCAATCACTCTTCACCAACTCTTTAAAAGACTTAAATTCCAGACATGTATGATTGAACTTGAAGGGGTATTTGTGTATATGACTTTCAAAATGCAATTCTAGGTGGATTGGAAGGTGATATGATAGTTTATCTCGTGAGATCCAATATCTGTATTTCCCCACCTTATTCACCAAATGGTAATCTATTAAGAACCTCTCAAGACACATTGCAATCCCTTATTCTCCAATCCTTCCATTTATCCAAGTAGGAACTAAAGGAAAAGGGGCAACGTCATGCAGGTTTTAATGAAGCAACATCTCTAAAAATAAGAGGCCATAGGGTCTGAGCGGGCTTGGGGTCCCCAAGACTCCCCAACATAGATAATAAAGTTTAAATCACCTGCCAAGAGGAGAGAGGGATATGAGAGCAATCCGCTAGATTGGACCCTGCCCCAAAAGTCTCACCTTTCTCCATAGGGGCCGTAGCAGTTAACTAACTTGATCAAGTGAGGGAAACCTCTTATAAATCCTTCTAGAATGATACCAACATAAGAGGAAAAGCCCTGAAAAGTAGCAACATTTGGGTTCCAAATGGAAAGTAGTCCTCTAGACAGGCCAATAGAGTCCACAAAATAGGAAAAGCAACCTGGACACAAGTATTAGATGGCTTCTCTAGCCTTTCCCCCCCCCCAAAACCATTGTCTCTTGCAATAATATAATAGATGGTTTGTATTTTCCACCAACCGTTTGAGAGAAATGATTTTGGAGGATCCCTACACCCCCCCCCCCCAATATTTAAGGACAAGATAATCATTATGAAGGAGCCTTGGAGGGTTTCTAAGTTATAAGGGCCCTGGAAACAATCTCTCTGTCTATAGGAGGGGGCAAACTAAGGCTTGCTTGGATAGCCTCAAAAGGGACCCCATCCTTGGCCTGAACTTCTTTATTCTGCTTATTTTTCCTGATAGTTACGTTTTGCAAAGGGTTGTTATCAATCGATGGATGGGTAATAACAAATGTGTTAGTGTGTTTGGTGCACGAATGTACCAAATCACACTTAATTAAGAGGGGTGGTTTTTCCCTCTTAAGTTATTGGTCACAAGCAGAAAATAGATGGAGTCAAGTAAGTTAGTGGAACATGCTAAAACATAAACATACTAGATAGAGAAATAGCATGCATATTCAAACATAAAAACTAAACTAAAACTAAAACAAATAAAACAAAATCTCTAAATAGAGACAAACAACTTCAATAATACAAACGGCGGCACTTACGCCCCCTATTATTGAGTGCTGGTAGGAAATTAGGATGAAACTTTATCCCACTTGCCCAAGGGCCCTTGGAACTATGGAACTTGTAGAGCTATAAAAAGGGTCTCTTTCACCTCTAATTACCTCACATTAATATGTCAATCCGGGAGCGTTTTGTTATTACAAAGAGTGACTCAATCCGAGGCTATCATTTGTCAGAGTAATGCTAGTATTACAGTGCTTAAGAAATACAAGAGTAAACGGATGCTTGTCTGTAACTAAATTACTTCAAAGAATAAATCACACACTCAGAAAACTCAACAGCTTATCAGTCAAGGGTTCGGCAGTGATAACCCATCCCTTCGGAAACTGATGGAAAGGAAACTAGAGCATAGATCACGAGCCTGGGAGCTAGACAGTGACTGCCAATGCTCACTACAGCTTTAGATCATCTCTCACACCAAACCAACAACTGCAAGTAAATGGAACAGCAAAGCGAATAAAGGATTGAACAACAATTCTGGAATAGAACAGCAAGTCTAAAATGGAACAGCAATTGAAATAACTAAGTCCCGCGGGTTATAACCAAACTCAATCTATTAACTCAAATATACTCTTTGCAATCAAATAACATTCTTTCACTCCAAAGGCAATTCACACAAATCACACTAAAGGAACAGCAATAACGATTAATGAATTATGGAACAGTACTGATAAATTAGAAACGCACACAACACGAACGTTTAGTATGACAGCTCTGTAACATAACAGTAAGAACATGCAATGAACTCTTGAAAGGATTAATAACTTGATACGGAGTCAACACACGATTCTATCTGCAAAAACCTCAATGATTCAATCTTTAACAGAGCATGTAATATGAACTTATAAAGCATATCAAATCACCAAATAATACTGACAAACAAACCACACAGAAGTAAAGTCGTAATGGTACAGAAGCAAGTGTCCTTCGGGGCCGGGCCCTTAGCCTCCAAGGATACACCGCTTGAAGTTAATCCAGACGCAGAGATGAAATAATCACCAAGCTTTTATTAATGCATCGGTCAAAAATACATTGAACCAGTTCTCAACGAAACTTAATAATCAAAGCTGATGTTTACAGGAAATTACATAAAAGCGTATCCTATCTCTATATCCTCCTTTTTTCAAACTAACAGTGCTGTTTCTTTATATAAAGACGACGGCGGAGATGTCCAAGTAACAAGGTAAATAAAGCAGCGATCCCTTAGGATCGAAGATCCTGAGGGATTCGCCAAACTGTTAACTCTTCATCCTGTCTTTTCTTTTG
This sequence comes from Pinus albicaulis, assembly GCA_034641835.2. Taxonomy (NCBI): domain Eukaryota; kingdom Viridiplantae; phylum Streptophyta; class Pinopsida; order Pinales; family Pinaceae; genus Pinus; species Pinus albicaulis. The sequence goes on from CM076570.1 coordinate 142,362,973, forward strand.
CGCTGAGCTGGTGTCTTCTCCTTCTTTTCCGAGCCGATTTGCTTTGATCTGTTTATCTTTTTTTGCGTTCGGTTCTCGTCCAGAGGGACAACAGTTATCTCGACTTTGTCCTTTCCTTTGGAACGGCAATCCCTCGTTTTCTCCTTTTCCTGTATAGAAAATAACCATTATCAATGGCTGAGTCTTGCATATCAATTCTCATGTGTTTTGTTATAGTTCCTTATTACTTTCCAAATTCATGACACAAAAAGGTTCACAAATTCTATTAAAAAGCCACTGAAATAATGATCAAAAGCATACCTTTTTAGTACTCCACACACCCCCCTGCTTACCTTGTTTCATGTCCTCATGAAAACATTGTAGTTGACAAGTAATGCAGTGAGAGAATATGTTGGAGAAGGAGTCTCATGCGGAGGCCTACAACCATGTTGAGTGATTAGATAGTCAAAGAACTGACCTGTTTGCCCCTCAGGCATATCATACAGGGCCTGGTATCCGGGTGCAGGGTGCCAAATAATTGGAGTGCGAAATCTATATCCTAACCAGGATGACCCTGCTTTCAGAATTCTCTCACCATAGAGGTTCAAACGGTCGGCAGCTAACTCAAAGTTTTCATACTTAAATGGTTCCCTGAGCTGGATGTTGGGATCAGAGATTCGGTATCGAAATTTGGCTGCATTAATGGCCAAGTCTTTGATGGAAAGAAAATACTCTAAACTCTCTCGAATGAGTGCCTCATGCATGGGTCCTAATGTTTCAATGGCACCAGGAGCCCTTATAAGATTTCTATGAGCTTTCCACAACTGTACTGGGTTTCTAGGCTCAGCCCTAACCCGTAAATCTAGACCATTTTCCTGACCCTGGAAAGTATCATAGGCTTTGAGCCACTTAATCTGATTAACCCCAAATGAAATGAATGCTTGGAATTGGATGTCTCCAATGAAAGGACCAGGGTTTAACTCAGTCTCCTGACTTAGCACAAGGTCGTGCAAATAAAGTTCACACAACAATCTATGGACTTTCACTCCATAATGTTTACAGCAGTCTATAAAGTCATTGACAGTGTTGATTTGTATAGGGGTGCCTGCTTTAACAGCTTTTATTTTTAATTGTAAATACCGTTCTAATAAAAACAGAGCATAGTTTTTAGCAGGGGCCCTACATGCTAAAACATCATTGTATAAAGAACACAAGTCATTCATCTATTTGATAACAGTATCTAATCTACGGGTTACCTGTGCAACTTCCTCTTGTTCCTTTTTCCACCCTTCAAAGGCCTGGATTTTGGATTGACTGACGTCCCTTAGTTGCTGCTGTAACTCTTCATATTTTTCTCGGGGAACCGTTTGCTCTCTAAGTTGTTCGGCTTCTTGCTGGGCTTGCTTCACCATCTTATGCAAGGTTTTTGTCTTCGGATCTTTTTTCCATAGGTCAGTGGAGGCCGGGAGTTTTACCTGAACTTTCTTATTATGCTGTTTGGAGTTCAGAACCCTTATTACCCCTGAGGGTGGTGCCTCTGTCTGAATTTGCTTGTCACTGATCCTTATATCATCCTTTTCTGTTTTAACGCGAACATCCGTTTGTTCCCGTTCCCCAGCATCATGTGGAACGGCAGCTGGATTCTCAGTAGGGTTTTGAACAGCAGGCCATTTGTTGGCCCTCTTTTTCCTCTTTACCTTCTGGTTCTTTTTCAGAATCCTAATTTGTTATCTGAGCTGGGTTATCTTATTTAACAATTTACTCCGTTCCTTCCGCAACTTCTTAATTTCCAGCGTTTCATTCGAAGGAACAGCAGTCTGTCTGTTGCGGACTGGATCGTGACCAGTTGCTAAATCTTCCTCTTGGGGTTCTTCCTCACTGCTCTGCTCTGGCTATTCTGGGGTATGAACCTCGACTGGTTCTGTCTCTTCCTGAGCAACTGCTGTTTCTGCTCCTACTCCCTCTAGAATTTCCTCTTGTGACCTGGGAACAGAGTGTTCCCGTTCAGTATTTTCCTCCTCTTCATCATGAACATGCATGTTTCCTTCTTGGGGTTTGTCGTGAGGGTCCTCTGAACTAGAAGGTTGACCATACTTACTCATATTGGCTAGGACTGCTGCCAAGTCATCATCTCCCAGTAGGTCTTGTAATGGGCTATCTTCCTGCTGTCCCATTTCTTCCTCCTGTTCAGTTTCTGCTTCTATTTCTATTCCCGAAGGCTCGGCTGCTTCTTCTTCGGGTTGCTCGTCTTCAATTATCACTGGTTGGCTGGTGCTTCCCTGGAGCTTTTCCAGCCTTCCTCGTATCCGAGCCAACCGGGCTGATTTTCTGGGCTTATCTATGCTTCCTCTCATCTGAGCTAACCGAGCTGATTTTCTGGGTTCCTCTGGTTGCTCAGGTGGATCAATGGCATGCTTGCGCTTTGCCGATTCTTGGTGTGTCTCTGGTTGTTCTGATGTACTAGCAACATGTTCCTGCTGTACTAATTCTCTGCGTTTCGCCGGACGCTCTGGTGTGCTTATAGAATGTCTACGTTTTGGGGATGGCTCTGTCAATCCCCCCTCAATTATTGCAATCAGTTCTTCCCAGCTGCTCTGCTGCTGGGTGAGACCATAACCAACAACTAGTCGTATCAACCCATGGTGACTAACGACTGACTCTACGTGCTGTGCCTTTTTTATACTTTGTGCAGCATCATGCAGTAAGGAGTTCAGGAGTGCAGGTAAATTTACAGAGCATTTATGCTTTAAAACAGCTAAAAGTTTAATATGTCGTGGTCTTACCACGTCTTTCCTTCCTTCGCAGGTAATGTAGCTCTGCACTGTTCTTGCTAGCTCCGTCCAGGGTTCTCCTAGGGTTGCTGGCAGAACTCCCTTTCCCTTAATTGTCAAATTCTGGCCTTCGTCTTGGAAAATTTCCATGACCTTCTGTAACCGTTCCTTTTTTAATGTCCATACCGGTCCGGTGGCTGGTAGTCCTGAAACTTCTGCAATTATGTCATCAGTGACCGCTATCCGCTTCCCCCTTACTGTGGAGTGATCATCCTGTAGGTTCTGCAAAAATTCCATCGCTACTGTTTCATTAGACTCCTGTAGGCGATTGAAATAATTCAACCATCCTGCTCTTTCCAGGATCTCCCGGGCAGCAGCGGAGATCGTCAACTGTTGAGGCTCGCTTCGAATTGCCCTTCCTCCCATAGTTTCACTATAGATTCTAAATGGAACGGCAACTATGTTTTCTGTTTGAAACACAGAGAGGGTGATAATCGCAAGGTTTCGAAAAAACACAGAGTATGCAACAGTGCAACAGAAAGCAACTTGTGACAAAAATAGAAATGCCATGCCGTTAAACCATGCCAACCCGTCGTATACTAGCTTTCCCGAATGGTGAGTTGACACGTAATACAGGGAATGATGAGGTTAACCTCCCCCCCCGCAATGTGATAGGTTGTCCCAGCCGGCAAATAAAGGAGCGGCACCCGGTCTGCAATCAAGTCAGAAAGGAACAGCATATGGAATTATGCTATGTTGAAAAGGACAACGAATTACCGAAATCGAGGCGGAGAATTGATCGCGTATTATATAAGAGGCTGCTGTGTTATGATTTGAGGCTGATGGATAGGGCATGTATCGTACTTGCCAAATCTCAAGTGGTCATGGTCACTTCCGTTGCCATGATTGGTAATGATAAATGTTCATGCGATATATAAATCGGGAAATGACATATGATTAGTTCCTAGGATATAAGAAACAAAAGAATATTAGTATCTTACCCATTGGTGTAAGCAAGGTGACTTCAATACCATTAACAGTACTCTGCTGCCAACAGGTGTCCATAACCTTGGCAGAGTTGTTTTTTCACCCTCGGAACCATGATCCTTTGTGTATACTTAGGAATGCTGTTATGTCAAAATGTAGACCATTATGCTGGCTTGGTGACCAGTTAACCATAATGCCATTCACGAGGAAGGAGCGAAACGTGGGCAGGCCGGCTCGTGATGAGACCTCCTGTTCCAAGGTTCATTTATTTGATATACCTTTTGGACCATATCCCTGGTGTGGTGGCCATAATGGGAATGCCACTTCACTTCCATCCTCATGATCATGGTAGGCTGGCTCTCGATGAGACCCCCTATCCTGCATTTGACACTTCACATATCATGTTCACATATTTTTTTCTTTTTCATAGAATACTTTTCCTTATTTATACACAAAGGGTGGTTCAACACTCCTTAAGAGTAGGAATGGTGGAAGAAGTCTTATTATCTCAATAGGAAGATATAAACTCTTTGCTCTTATTCCCAAGTACTAATCAAAAAGTTTAAGGGAATCAGCATGATAAAGATAACCAATCAGGCAAAATTAGTAAAACCATGTCAACAAAAGGTAAGAAATAAGTATGTCCTTCCATTTGTCCTCTTACTAATGCAGAGCCTTATAGATATAGCGATTTATGGTTTGCATATTTCGGTATGTTGTGATTTTATATTTCATTGCACAAATACATAGCTGTATCTTAAAGACTAGAAAGAAGACGGGTAAGAAGCATCCTCAATTTAGATCAGCAAAAGAATAAGCTGTTTCACAAGGAGAGCAGAAGTATGCGAGTGGTGTTCCTTTGGAAAAGAAACAACGACGGATGATAAAAAAACAACAAAAATGAAAATGCCGTTCCTTTGGGAAAAAGGAACAGCAAAAAATAAAAATACTATAAAAACACTCAAAATTTCATTCCTTTGAAAAAAAGAAGAACAACAATAAAAGAACGCTGTTTTTTTGAAGAAAAAGCACAGTGGTAACCAAAAGGAACAGCGGAAACTGTAACAATGCCGTTCCTTTGAAAAAGGAACAACATAGATCCCGAATGCTGTTCCTTTAGAAAAGGAACAGCAAAACAAGCAAAACCAACATCATACAAAAACACGCATATGCTATTTTTAGAAGAGCAAAAATCGAACTTTGTGAAAGAAAAGGAACAGCAAAAAATGACAAGAAAATATTTAATTCAAACTTATGTACAAGAACCACAAAAAAAAAAAGAACTTATGTACAAATTGTAAAAAGAAATGAACTCTCAATGAATTACAGGTGAGGAAGATTTCTATCCGCTCCTAATATCTCCATATCAGTGTCTCGGCGTAGCTGCTGGCAGAAGGATTCCCGAGTGAGTGGTTTGCGATAGAGACGGACTCGGTGGCCATTTACTTTGAACGCATATCCAGAACCGTCAATGGTGATTAGAGTAAGGGTTCCGTTGTCATGCACATTCTGGATTGCGTATGGTCCCAACCATCGAGTCTGAAGTTTTCCAGGGAAGTCCTGAAACCGAGAGTCGTATAACAGAGCCCAGTCTCCCTCGTGGAAGACTTTGTTTTTTATGAGCGCATCATGCCATTTAGCTCGCTGCTGTTGAATCAATGCTGTATTTTGTAGTGCAGAGAGCCTAACTTCGTCTAATTCATTGATCTGCTGTAGTCGATTGATTTGTGCCTCGCTTAGATCTAGGCCAACTTCCTGTGTTGTCCGTAATGTTTGGATTTCGAATTCTATGGGAAAAATGGGTTTTTTTCCAAACACTAATTGATAAGGTGAGTAACCGGTGGTGCTCCTCCATGTGGTTCTATAGGCCCAGAGTGCTTCAGGTAGTCGGGTAGCCCAATCACGCCTATGTGATGCAATGGTTTTCGTTAGGATTGATTCTATTATCTTATTGCTACTTTCTACCTGCCCATTCGCCTGTGGGTGATATGGAGTTGTGATTTTATGCTGGACATGATAATTGTTAAGTGTTGCAGCTAACTTATGCCCAACAAATTGTGGTCCTCCATCTGTAATTATTTCTCTGGGAAGGCCATAACGAACGAATAGATGGAACAGGAACTGTATGACAGAATCCTCTGTGGCTCTTGGCAATGCTTCTGCCTCAACCCATTTGGTGACATATTCTGTTGCCACCAAAATATATGTTTTCTGATTTGATGAAGGGTTGATGGGTCCAACGAAATCCAGAGCCCACCGCTCGAATGGTTCGATGACTAACCGTGGTTTCAGAGGCATCTCATCAGCTTGACCAGGTCGTCCTGCTCGCTGGCAACTGTCACAGGCTTGGACAAACTTCTTTGCATCTTTGAAGATCGTAGGCCAGTAATATCCTGTCTGCAATACTTTATGTCCAGTTCTACGCTCAGCGAAGTGCCCCCCACACGGTCCATCGTGACAGGCTTTTAGGATGTCAAAGATTTCATCCTCTCTAACACATCGCCCGATATGCATGTCTGCTCCTGTGTGAAACAAATAGCCCCCAATCCACGAGAATCGAGAACTTTTCTGAACAATCTGCTTGCGCTCATTAGGAGTTAAATGTTTTGGTAGTTTACCTACTGCGAGGTAGTTGGCAACATCAGCATACCAGGGTGTTTGAACGGCAACAGCAAACAGGTGCTCATCCGGAAATTGATCTTCCACTGCTGCTGCATCGCTTGATTTTGGTATTCTTGAAAGAAAATCGGCTACAGGGTTTTCTTTGCCAGGGCGGTCCTTGATTGTGATGTTGAATTCCCGCAATAAGATTAACCATCGAGTTACTCTGGCATTTGTGACAGGCTTATTTGCTAAATATTTTATGGCAGAATGATCTGTATACAAGATAACAGGGTAGCCTGTGATATAATGTCTAAATTTATTGACAGCATGTATTACAGCCTAGGAATTCTTTTTTCAAGAATAAAGTAATTCAACTAAAATAGGACAAATTTTTGCTGATGTAACAGATAGCATATGGTTTTTATCCTCTTCCCCGCCCAAGGACCTGCTACCAATGGTCGTATCCGAGGCAGCACCGATGATATCCGAAATGGCAGGGTCCCAGCTTTGGTCTCTCGAAGGATCAATGGGATACCAAACTTTGCATCTCAAATGTTTGGCCACATTTTGTCCACCAAAGAAAATCAACGTTACCAGTTAGTGCATATAAAGGAGCAGCAATGTGCGAATAATGCTCAATAAATCGTCTATAATAACCGAAAAATCCAAGAAAGCTGCGTACCTCTGTTTGAGTAGTAGGAGTGGGGATAAGCAAAAGTATTTGGATTTTGGCCGGGTCTACCTGAATGCCAGCTGCTGAGACATAGTGTCCTAGGATAAGTCCTTCAGTCATCATCAAGAAACATTTTTCGTTGCTTAAGCAAAGCCTGGTAACAATGCAGCGTTGTAGGACTTTTTCTAGGGTGTCTAGAGCTGGATCAAAATCATCTCCATATGGTGTAAATTCATCCATGTAAACTTCAAGTCCATCATTTATTAAATCTACAAAAATGCTAAGGATAGCCCTCTGAAATGTGGCAGGAGCATTACATAGGCCAAAAGGAAGAACTCGATAGGCAAATGTTCCCCAGGGACAAGTAAAAGTAGTTTTATCCTGGTCTTCAGGGGCAATATGAATCTGATTGTATCCACTGAAGCCATCCAGGAAATAAAAGAACTTCTTCCCTGCTAAAGTATCCAATACTTGATCTATGAAAGGGAGAGGAAAATGATCTTTCTGTGTTGCCTTGTTTAGTTCCCTATAATCCACACAAATTCTCCATTTTCCGTTCTTTTTCGGTACCACCACAAGCGGAGAGACCCATTTACTATCAGAGATAGGGTAGATAAAATTAACATCTAAAAGTTTCTGAAGTTCAGTTTTTACGACATCTTTTAGATGAGGATTAAGTCTCCTTTGCGGCTGACGAACAGGTCTGGCGTCTTTTTCTATATAAATGTGGTGTGTACATAATTGGGGATTGATTCCTTTCATATCAGGGTAGTCCCATGCAAATGCTTCTTGATATTTTGTTAACAAATGGATGAGCTTAGTTTCCTGTTCAGGTGTGAGATTAGCATTGATGTTTAAAGTTTTCCCCGGTGCAATTTCCACAGTTTTACTATGTGCAACAGAAGTAACAGGTATCGTTTGGTCATGAATATCTTTCAGGGGATCTTCTTCCAATTCATTATCAAATGTTGCTTCTATCATGTGACACTGTGTGCGAGGTTCAGTTTGAGTAATGAAATTATTAATGGCATCGTCTTCTGTTTGATCTTTGAAATCGAGTGCCTCTTGTATAGTTAATGGAGATCTAATGTTATCAGTAAGATATGATACAGGGTGCTTATTTGTTTTAATCATTGTGACACTTGGCTGCGCTGGAGGATATAGAACTAAATTTTTGCTATTTGGTCCTCTGGTTATGGTCATATTTCCCTGCCGACAGCCAATGTAGGCATCGGCAGTAGCGAGCCAAGGTTTACCTAAAATTAGCGGGTGTCCATCAAGTCGGGTTTTTGGATTAATTATCAGGAAATCGGTTGGATACTCCAGGATTCTACAGAGACCATGACATCATGTAGAGTGCCCTCTGGTCTAACCACAGATCGGTCAGCCAATTCTAACAGAGTAGAGGTGGGTTCTACAGATGTAATGCCGAGCTTTTGGCAAGTCGTGGTTGTTAAAATATTAATTGCAGCCCCTAGATCAACTAAGGCATTAGACAGGGTCTGACCATAAATTTGAACAGTTATAATTGGGTTCCCGGGGTCTTCATATTTAAGGGGTGTTTCTCTTCCAGACAATAGGTCAGATAAGGTACCGACTACTTGGACTCTGGGATTATTTGTTATATTCCTCCTTGGTTTCTTTATGCACAATTTCTGTATAGTTTTTGGCGTACAGTGGGAATGTCTTGAATGGCTTGGAGGAATGAATTTTTAAATACGTATTTTGTAATTCTCCAGCATCGTCGTAAGCCGGGATATTGTACAATGGTATGGCTAATCGTTCGCAACGGGAGGAGAGGATGTGGTTGCTTGATTAAGGCTTAAGGCTTACTTCACATCCCTCTGCTGGGTGGACCGATGTTTCGGGTAACCCATCTTCAACATGAACCCATGGTCTCCTCTGGGCTCAATTGCGTCCGTATCTTAAATGAAGGTCATTTCACCCTCAAGCTCATGTCCTATTTCGGGTGATTCTATGATTTGAATAGATTGGACCTGTCTGTTATTTGGATTGGGATCGGGTTGGGCTGGGAGTTGCGGTCTCAGGTTAGACTGGGGATTTTGTTGTAAAGCTGGCAAAGTAGGTTGAGGGAGCGGAATAGTTCCAGCTGGGTGGTACATTGGTCTTTGCCATCTTGTCTGCCAGGGTGAACTTTGTGAAGTAGAGGGAGTCCACTGTGAAGGGTATGGGCCATTTTGCCAATATGGTGGAGTACAAGGGAAATTCGGCCAACCAGTTTGGCTTGTTTGATTCAGCCATGGATTTGAAGAAGGAAACGATTGTGGTGACCAGTTTGTAAATGAGGGTTGAGATTGATTTTCCCACATACCATATTGTTGAGCATTATACTGTGGGTTTTGAAAGAAAGAGGTTGGGTCCGGAAACATACCAGGTTGTCTCGGCTGCCACTGGCGGCGCTGGTTGATCGAATTCACCGATTCTGGTTCTTCTTCTGCTTCCTTATATACCGCTTTCAATCCAGGAAGTGAGGGGCAGCTCTCCGTCAGGTGATCTTTTGTACAGATGGCACATGTTTGGACTTTATCCAATGGACACTCCTTGTGGCTATGTTTTTTTCTGCATCGGGGGCAGAAGATTGCCAAATTCTGTTCTGCCTCCAGCTGCTTCTGTTTAGCCTGCACAATATCAAGTTGTGTAGTTAGTGTCCCCATAATATCAGTTTTAAAATTTTCTAACAAATTTCCAATTTCTGCACGTGTTACTCCTTCTGCTGATACTTTGTTATCTCTTGCAAACCGATCATATTCTGTCGGTTTTATTCTTGTGCTGCCTCTCGAACTCCTGATACATAAGTCAAGGATGTCAGTAAAATTCTCTTGATAAATATCCCCTTAGCCCATAATGTTTAATGTTTCAATCTATTGTTCCTTCATGCCCCTCATTAATGCAGTTTTTAACACATTATCAGGTAAAGGTAGCGATGCATAAGGAGATCTTTGTACGTTGTACTGAAAACGTTCCACATACTCTTCTAGTGTTTCATTTGGTCCGGCTGACATTTGAAATATTTCGTCTTTTAATTCTCTAGACCTACAATAATCCTGATATTTTTTTAAGAAGGATTCTTTCATTTGATCCCAATTGTTGATAACCCCGCCACCTAGCCCCATAAACCATCTTAAAGCAGCCCCTTTTAATGTAGAGGGAAATAATTTCAATTTTTGGGGATCGGTGGTGTAATTGTACCCCCTACATAACACATCGAATTCGAATAGGAATGCATCCGGATCTTCTGATGTGAGTCCGTGAAATGTAGGGATATGCTGAAGAGGGATAGCTTTCATGGGTGCATTTGCTGCAGAATCCAATATGGGATATTGTAAGGTAGAGGTTTGAGTATTTGGCTGGTTTTGAGCATTTGGTTGGTTTTGAGCCATGGAATCGAATATATGCCAATAACCTTCTGGGATATCTAGGAGGGTATTCCTAGGTTGAGTGGGAACGGTTTTGACAGGGATATTTTTAATAGCGCTTCCTTTATCTGGAATAATGGGAATACCAAGTGTCTGAGGAGATTGAATTCCTTCAACAATGACTTTCGCAGCACTCCCCTTATCCGGGCTATCTAAAGGTTGATTTGTCTCAATAGGGGATTTTGGTTCCTTGGTTTCCCCTGTTTCTCCTTCTCCTTCACAAAAGTTGCTAGAGTTCCCTTCCTGCAATAATTCTGGAGTAGAATTTTCAATTTCTTGAAAGTCCTGCTCTTTAGTTTGACTATGCACCTCAGCACAGGCTACAGATGGTGATCCTGTGGCCTGAAGGGAACTAGTAGGCGGTTTAGAAATGTTTTTCTTGAGGCCTACTGATGGCCGAGATTCTGTTTTCTTATAGATTTCGTCTATGAAGGTCGTTCGGCCAAGGGTCACCGGCCCCTTAGCTTTTTCAGGCTTGGATGGGGGTTTGATATTCTTTTCTGGTCTTTTCTGCTTAGTCATGCACTCAAAAAATGAACTACCAAATTCTATTCAAACAAAACAAAAATAAATCTGCAGGAAAGCGGATAGTGGAGCAGGTCTTTTACATGCTCCACACGTAGGTTCTTACCTTCCGTTTTTAGGATCCAACTCCTCCCTAGCAGGCTCGTACACTACTCTGAAAAAGACAAATGGCTACACTCTTTCCCCGGCAACGGCGCCAAAATGTAGAGCTATAAAAAGGGTCTCTTTCACCTCTAATTACCTCACATTAATATGTCAATCCGGGAGCGTTGTGTTATTACAAAGAGTGACTCAATCCGAGGCTATCATTTGTCAGAGTAATGCTAGTAGTACAGTGCTTAAGAAATACAAGAGTAAACGGATGCTTGCTTGTAACTAAATTACTTCAAAGAATAAATCACACACTCAGAAAACTCAATAGTTTATCAGTCAAGGGTTCGGCAGTGATAACCCATCCCTTCGGAAACTGATGGAAAGGAAACTAGAGCATAGATCACGAGCCTGGGAGCTAGACAGTGACTGCCAAGGCTCACTACAGCTTTAGATCATCTCTCACACCAAACCAACAACTGCAAGTAAATGGAACAGCAAAGCGAATAAAGGATTGAACAGCAATTCTGGAATAGAACAGCAAGTCTAAAATGGAACAGAAATTGAAATAACTAAGTCCCGCGGGTTGTAACCAAACTTAATCTATTAACTCAAATACTCTCTTTGCAATCAAATAACATTCTTTCACTCTAAAGGCAATTCACACAAATCACACTAAAGGAACAACAATAACGATTAATGAATTATGGAACAGTACTAATAAATTAGAAACGCACACAACACGAACGTTTAGTATGACAGCTCTGTAACATAACAGTAAGAACATGCAATGAACTCTTGAAAGGATTAATAACTTGATGCGGAGTCAACACACGATTATATCTGCGAAAACCTCAATGATTCAATCTTTAACAGAGCATGTAATATGAACTTATAAAGCATATCAAATCACCAAATAATACTGATAAACAAACCACACAGAAGTAAAGTCGTAATGGTACAGAAGCAAGTGTCCTTCGGGGCCGGGCCCTTAGCCTCCAAGGATACACCGCTTGAAGTTAATCCAGACGCAGAGATGAAATAATCACCAAGCTTTTATTAATGCATCGGTCAAAAATACATTGAACCAGTTCTCAACGAAACTTAATAATCAAAGCTGATGTTTACAGGAAATTACATAAAAGCGTATCCTATCTCTATATCCTCCTTATCAAGCTAACAGTGCGGTCTCTTTATATAAAGACGACGACGGAGATGTCCAAGTAACAAGGTAAATAAAGCAGCGATCCATCAGGATCGAAGATCCTGAGGGATTCGCCAAACTGTTAACTCTTCATCCTGTCTTTTCTTTTGCGCTGAGCTGGTGTCTTCTCCTTCTTTTCCGAGCCGATTTGCTTTGATCTGTTTATCCTTGTTTGCGTTCGGTTCTCGTCCAGAGGGACAGCAGTTATCTCAACTTTGTCCTTTCCTTTGGAACGGCAATCCCTCGCTTTCTCCTTTTCCTGTATAGAAAATAACCATTATCAGTGGCTAAGTCTTGCATATTAATTCTCACATGTTTTGTTATAGTTCCTTATTACTTTCCAAATTCATGACACGAAAAGGTTCACAAATTCTATTAAAAAGCCACTGAAATAATCATCAAAAACATACCTTTTTAGGACTCCACAGAACTCCAAGTCCCGATGCAAGGATTTATTTACTTCTGAGCTGCCTTGGCGCAAAGTCTCCCTCTCTATACTATGGTGGACTGGAGTTTTTGGATGGCCAACAACTGAGTCCCCTCTATCTCTGCTCTGGATCACACACTGTTGGCATTTCTTGGGGAAATTCTGGCCATCATAACAATGTGTTCTCATATTTTTGATCTCATTGTGGCCTTTTATAGGAGAATTCAAATCCTCCTTCCCTCTCTTGGTACATTATGGATGGTGACCCAAGAGAGGAGGGTGATTCCATTGTGTGCCACATTTATTCCATTGTGTGCTACCTTGAGGTCCTAAGGAGGCTTGGGTGGCTGTCCTTAGGCAACCTCAAGTGTGGGATCAATGTCCTGGAGTGTGCCTTGTGGTCCCGGAAAGTGACTTCTGCCACTTTCAAGGCCACGCGGAATTTTGAGGAAAAGTCACACAAGGCACGCTTATCGAATAATTATGCGCGCAAAGGCACATTTAACTGGTTCCTTCTGCGCGTAATTTGATTTTTTCTTTTAGACCTTAGAGATTTTTAAATACTTCAGATTCTCTAATGTCTTTCAGCCCTATAAATCCTTCTTCCTGACATTAAATAATCTCACCTTTGCTTATCCGATTTTCCAGTGATAACAGTTGCCCCCTAATGTGTGAGGTTAGGAAGAACTATATAGCCGAAATACATTATAGTTTCTTTTCTGTGTACTGTGTGGAGAGAGAGAGAGACCTACGTGTAGCTCGGAGTTGGAGACACCCTGCACCGAGTCGAAGAGCGACCATGTCCTGTGGGATCCTTGCAAGTAATGGTACAATACAATATATACAAATTTTCTACGATGCGGGCATGTCCCATGCTCGTGATGCTTTGGCTAGTTAAACAAATATATTTGACAGATACAGATTCTTTCTGTGTCACTAGTATGGTAGTGATATGTTGGTTGATGATGACGACTGCTGACACCCTCAGGGGCGTTTTTTTCTTTGACGATAAGTGGAATGTGGTACCCATATGCATGAAATTGGTATGGCATATAAATGTGCATTGTACGCATAGGCGCTGGCCAGGACCTTCCCGTGTAAGCATTGCTGAAAGAGATGCTTATAAAGGCACGAGTCTTCGACGAATTTAATCAAAGTGCAATGATTGTAAGGTACGATACCATCTTGACATGAAAGCTTTTGTTGTAGTTGAATGTCAGGAGGATCGATGACATCTATGGGCAATGATGTCTCCCACAGTACCAACCGAGGATGCCCTTTTTGTGGAGAGGGGTGAACCAAGGTACCGCTTCCTTTTTGAAAAAGAGGTGTTGATGTCGACAAAAAGGAAGCCTCAACCAAACGAGGGGGTCACTGATACAGAGGATCGGGATCCTGGATGTGATGGGTTTAACATAGGCATGATGACGAGGGGTGACTAAAAACTGATGAATTCAGTGGCCCAAGGTCGGAGTATGAAAATTGGCTTGGCGACAGTCATAACTATTTCTGATGGGGGGAATTCTTGGAGTCAGTAGGACTTCCAGGGTGGGTATAAATTGGTTATGAATGTCATGGTGGCTTTTGCATGAGGGTGTGATACTCTGACCAAGGGTGACCAAGGACTGCTGCAGTGGGAGAAAAAATGAATGGGTGGGTGGGGGACATAGTGTGTTGTTTGCAGTCTTTGTACACTTACCAAAAGAATAAAATAATGGGGCTTGGTTTGTATAAAACATAGAGACGGGTGCCCCAAAACATGAAAGTGTTCGCCCACTGATGATGTGAGGAAGGTGTTTTGCTAAGGGTGGGGGATCCACTGGTTGGTCTCATGTGTGAGGTTGATGAAGCAGATGAAAAAATGTCACAGATGGGTTATGCTGATGGAGGTATGGTAGGCCAAATGCGAGGCGCGGTAGTGCGCTTTCAATCTACTTGCACAACCTGGTCATCCGAGAAAGGGGTTTGATTTTGATATGGTAAAACTTGACCTAATGCATGGTGAGTGAATGGGCATGAGGTGCTTCTCGGACTACAGTGGTATGGCCATGGCATCACTATTGTTTGTGATATATGGTCTACTTTGGGTGACGAGTGCCATGGAGGGGAGGCTCTACCAACCAACGAGGATGCTTATAATGTGCAAGGTGAGGTGATGATAAACATGGTCGGGTGTTTGGAACCTATGGTTAATTTCTGATGGATAAATGATGTCAGGATATGCAAAGTTTTTCTAGGACTCTATCATGCTGGGGGTAGAATGATACCTGCTCTTGGAACTTTCAGTGGATGGAGTCGCGGATGGTTTGCACACTACCTACAAAAACAATACCCTAAGTGAAAGCATCTTCTTTATTCAAATATTATTTGAAATACATGTGCTTTAAAAATAATATGAGAGAGGGCATACCTGCGGGAATTGAAAATTTATTTTTTCGGGGCTTTGAATGTGTGGCACCGCCCTTGGGCGTTATGGAGCGTTGATCACAATGTTGCTTTCGGTCTGGGGATTGGGCCTTCTGAGCTCTTGTTACGGTCCTCCAAAGTTCTTGAAAAGGGTGACATATAGGCGAATATGGCTTAATTCAGTTCATTTGTGTTTGTTTGGGTGTTGAGAGGTCAAAGGCTTTTGCGGAGCAGTTCTTGTCGTTGCGGTCAGCCTGAGCACCCACGATTAGCGATTTTTTAACCAGGTAAGCTCCATGACATCCTGCCATTTAATTTTTTCAATGCACTAGTGCCGGGGTCTGTACAAGATGGGCTTGTACGGATTTAAGGTCAAATTTTACCTTGACCGCGTAGGCGATCATTGTACAAGCGCGAATCTTACGCGCGAAAATTGGGTTTTGCACGCATTGAGTGTGCCTGTCCTAGCTTTAGGTGCGCCTTTGACGCGTCTGTGGGAAGGAAAAACACACCCTCCTCGTGCCTGTCTGAGGAATAGGAACGCAGAGAGCTAAAGCTATTTTTTGTCAAAAAAATTAGGAAATTTTGTTTGTTTTTAGTATTTTCAGGGTGGCTGATGTGTTCCTGTTTTGATGACAATATGTTGTGGAGGGAGAGGGATTGGCCTGATCTCCGTGTTGCCTTAGCTACCGATGGTCACACACGCCAACAATTTGTGCGATGGGGTCTCCTCAAATTCCTCGAGAATGACCTTCTTTGATCGCAGGATCGAATTTTGTGCCACTTGATCCGATGTTGGAACAGGTGGCGCAAGGTGATGGTGCTATGTGGGTGCGACCTTGCTATCCGTCCCGGGACGGATATCTATTTCATGACCGAGATGTTGCCTCAGGGTGAGGCGCTTCGGTATCCACTTCCCTCTGGGAGGGTGGATCTTGAGGCATTTTCAGCACGTCATTGTGGCAGGGCGCCCCTTACGGAGGGGTGCATAGCTATTGCGACAGTGATAAACTTGGTCGAGCGGTGTGCTCTAGCAGCCATTGTACGACTGGCGGGATCGTCTGCTCTTCATCGGGCATCTGGTCCGCTGATCAGTGTCTTGCGCCAGCTGAGGGCTAGGCACTTTTTTGACTTTGCCCATTTATGTTATGATTGGATGTTGGCACAGCTTTCCAAGGTCCAGAATGGATCAAAGTTTTTTACCTATGCCAACATCCTATTTAGCATCATGTATGAGCGAGTGGTGCTGCTAAGACCTACGGTGGTGGTGCCTACTGGGGCGGCACAAGAGCCTTGCATGAGGAGGTGGGCCTCGTGATGCCTCGAGGAGGTGGGGCGTTACTGGAACGCCACCATAGAGGCTTGGTTTGAGGCCAACCCTCCGATGTTCCTGCCATTCCCTTATGCAAGGATGGACTTCCGGGGAGATCCAAACCTAGGTCTTCTTGCTGGATACATTTGGGGGCCAACAGGTATGTCTTTATGTTTTTTCTGCATTTACTTGAGTATTTATGTTTATATGTGTATTATGATGACACTGACATAGTTTTGGTTACTCTTGCAGATGTTGGCGAGGTTGGTCGTCCTGTGGCTCGGTTGGTTGGGCACTAGCTGATTTAGCGACCTCGAGGAGCTCGCAAGGGGCAAGGAGGAGCTCCTGCATAGCCTTTAGGTAGAGCATTGGGTGGTGAGGTTGACCCCTTGGGTAAGGGTAGCAACTCGGCTGCTGTTGAGCGAGCTTGTGCTGATGCGACAGACGCTCGTGTTGCTGAGCTGACCAAGCAAGTGGAAACTTTAGAGGATGTTTGGGGTCGAATGGACTGCTTGACCCAGGGGATTCCTACTCGAGGATTTGTGGATGACCTCGAGGATATATGGCTGTAGACCTTGATGGCCCAAGAGAGGGGTTATCGGCTATTTTTACATTGGGTGGCAGTCTCTGTATTGATGGCAGCTCCATTATTGGTACCAGGAGCGGTAGTGGGTACGGGTGCCCCACCTGGGGGAGCACCGCCCTAGAGTTTCTTGTACACGGGGAAGCCAACCATTATGAGGATCCTTCCCCTATTTGTTTCAACTTATATGTGTATCTTTTGGGCTGACCTATGGGTCAGAGACACTATATATATATATATATATATATAATACACATACATTTTTGGTATATATATGTGAGAGATAGTTTTTGCGGCTCTACATGGTGTGCCCCTTGTCTGTTTATGGATTATGTTATACTAATGGATATCTATTTTTTCTATGTTTTTGTTTTTTATGTATGATGGTTTATCCGAGATGCGTTCCAGTTTATAATATTGTTAGCTATGCGATTAGTTGTTTGGTTTTGACTCCTTGGCACATGTGTGAATGTAATGTAGTAAAATTGTATGCTTAATCTTTTTGCACGCAAGTATTTTCTAAATATATGTGAATCTTGTGTCTCAAATGTTTGGTTTAACAGTGACACTACTAACTAGGAATCAAGGTGTACATGGCGTATGCCTAGGTTGAGGGTGTCGCACATAAGTCTGATGACGACAACATATTCTGCCTGATTGTTTGTTGTTGAACCGATACAAACACCATTGGTGCAGATTGGTGATCGATCAGGGTGATAGATAATCCAGGCAATGGCTGCTAAACTTTGAGACCATCTTGATGCTCCATCAGCAAATCCAAAGTAAGGGTCAGGTTGGTAATCCATTGTGACACTCGAGCGCATTTTGTAATAAGTCTTTTTGTTCAAAAATTTAACATGGTTGGGTATGTGTACGCTGACTTTAGGGAAGGGCCTTCTTGGCCCTTATGGGTAGAATTTCTTGAGGTAAAGGTCGTTGACGGGGTTGCTGAGGCATGTTCCATTTGACTCAGTCAAGATGTATGCCCCCTTGAGGAGGCAATGTTTTATGATATAGGGTCCTTTCCACAAGGTTTTGAACTTTCCTAGACCTAGGGCTTTTTTTGCGACATTGTAGCGAAGGACTAGCTCTCCCTTGGTGAATGAGCGAGGGGTCATGTGGTTGTTGAATGATGCTTTTACCCATTTCTTGTGGGCCTCGTTGTGTTGCAACGACTGTCGTTGGCTTTTGTCTACGAGCTCTAGCTGTACTAGACGATGTTCTAGATGTTGGGTATCATCGAGGAGTTCGATGGCAGCATGTAAATTCAGGATTTCGCGGAAATCACAGCAAAAGCGTAAGGTACCCTCGTTTTTTAAGACAAGAGCAAGGTTGAAAATCTAGGACGTGGGGGCGAATTCAGTCCTAGTTCCAATATATGATGATACGAATCGTATATGATGTATCATGTCATCGACGTTTGGTGGGGGGAGAATCTCCGTGATGGGAGCTTGCATGAGCACAAGGTTAGGTCCCCTTTTAGGATGGTCAATCTCCTGTCGGTGGAAATTGTTCCTGGTGTAGAGGTGCCTGAATGTTTCCATTAACAGGCATGCCTCTAGTTTGTGGTTATGAATAGTGCAGATGGTGCATGGTACCAGTATGCCAACTAAGTAGATTGTGTGGGAATCAACACTACTCTTCGTCCCAAATGTGGATGCTTCGAAAGGATCTATGGTAGAAGACAAGAGCTTTTTCTTCCATTTCCGAGTTTTTGGCGTGGGTGTGTCTAGATCTTTTGGGGAGTGTAGACTCAACGCTGCTCTCACCACTCTAAGCTTTAGGAGGTGTTCACATTTAATTGTATGATGAAAGTTTGAACAAATCCGGAAATAAGTATGCATGATTTTCTCTTGGTTAGAGAGAAGTCTCTGTGGGTGATAAGAGACTGTGTGAAAATTGTTTGCTAGGTGCTTTAGTTCTTTGCACTGATTGACTCGGTGGCCAACCAGGTCGCATAGTCTGCATGTTATCCTAGGTTGGACCTGGTTCATGCTTGGTTGGTGCACCATTTCAGTTTTTCCATTACGCCGAGGTGGGTATGGGGTTGATGGCCTGGGGTGATATACCTTATATATTGGTTAATGAGATCGTTGCGTTTATTTTCTAATGTATGTATCACATTAATTAGAGGACGAACTGTAGGGATATAGGTACAACGCTATTCATGGTGATTGCCCCAACATACTAGGCAAAATAGCCTAGATATGGGGTTCCCGTCCTGCTCACTTGGTGGCGTGACTGGGTACCGGTGACGTAGTGCTTCTAATTCAGGGCAAGTGGCGACCACATGATTAGGTGTTTTACATAATGCATATGTTGGACTTCTCTGCAGAGAGCGGTTGGGGGTAACTAAGGGTTCCCTGATTGGTCGCTTTTCAGCTGATAGAAAGAGGATGGATCTACTCGTCACATCTTCTTTGGTTGTCGAGCTATTCATAGATTCTGAGTCTAAGCCATCTTCTTGGGAGAGGCAGACTATGGTTGATCGCATACTAGCCAGCACTAAGCGGAATTGCGGGATATAGTGGCAATTTTCTAAAATGTGTTTGTCGATACATAAAGGACATGTGAATTGTGTTGCCCATAAAACAACATAATAAACACGCTTGATAAGATAACATCTGTGGGTGAGTTCCAGGGATGCGCATTCCTTGATGAAGTGACCACGTTCATCGCACAACGTGCAGCGTATGATAGGAGGGGGAAATATGAATGGGAGTCTTTCTGGCGACTATCGTTCCTCCTGCAGGTATAGAATCGCGCGAGGTTCATCTCCAGGCGATTGGGTGGAGGGATCCTCTTGATAGGATTGATCGATGATGTGTAAGGCG
The DNA here is from genome assembly GCA_034641835.2 of Pinus albicaulis. NCBI lineage: Eukaryota > Viridiplantae > Streptophyta > Pinopsida > Pinales > Pinaceae > Pinus > Pinus albicaulis. The sequence continues at coordinate 142,382,805 of CM076570.1, forward strand.
TCCCTATATAGGATGTCTAGGCAATGATGGGTATAGTGTCCATAATTGTTGCAGATAGCGCATGCGTGATTGGTACGCAATGCTTTGGACAACAGGCAGTGCCTTCGTCCATTGGGCTATGGAGTCAATAACTTCGACAAACCAAACTGACAAAAAAAAAAAAAGAAAAAAGACTCAACAAACTAACTCAAAAGCTAACCTAGACAAAACTTCACATTTAAAGCTGGATGGAAGTACATGACCACCTGTTTTTCTTACGAGACAATATACCATCGGGCTATATTAAAATGCCAATGTAACCAATCAAGCAAATGCCTCCTTGATTGATTCTCCTGATCAGATGCTTTGGACAACAATAGATACTTGCAACTGGGCATCCAAAAACATAGTTGACCATGATCTCTTTCATCACAGAATACTGCAATAATTACCTTCACTGCTGACTGCAATAGATTTGCCACTGGATCTTGAAAAACATGAAGATTTACCTCCTGCTGAAGAAACAAAGCGTCTTTTTCTTTTGATTCTGATCTTTCTTCATAATGTACCTCAGTAAGAGTGTGTTCCTGGTCTTCAAAAATTTATGAACAAGTAGGTGAGCAGATTTCCTCTTGAAAAAACATTTCAAAACATGAAACATAGGAAGAAGAATCTGAATGGCAGTTCTAAATGCTCTGGTCTTCTGTAGTCTGCATTTTTTGATCATCTTTGTATGATGTAACAACCAGATTGCCATGTTTCTTATCACATTTTAACTCTAGATCCGGCTTAACTTTATCACTATGTGATATTGGAACATCATTTTCCTACATCTCATACTTTATTTCAATCAGATCTATTATAAAACCTTGTCTTCCATCACGTTCGGTTGTATCAAGATCTTCAGCCTACTGCTCTTGATAAGTATCTTCTAAGATTTCTGTATGCTACTGAAATGGATTTTCATATAGTGCTTCCATAATTTCTTCGTCCATGAATTCTTCATATCCATAAAAATTCTCAAGATATTCAATAAAACTATTAACATGTTCACAACAATTCTGCACTAATATTAAGGATGAACAATATTCTTTATACCTTTCAAAGAATATTGTATGAAAATCTTTCAAACAATAAATACAAGCAGGTGGCAAACTTTCATACCAAGACTGAGCTTCATCTTCCAGAGTAGCCATGAACATATTCATCAAGCAATCTTCAGGAAAATAAATCTTTAATCTACGCACATGTATGTGAAACCTCACCAGATGAAGAGCAGCTTCATTACCTTCCACATTTTTGAACATAGGCAAATTCCTTTGCCAATCTGCCTTAGGCATTTTATTTGGGAAACCTGGAATGTGATCTCGGCTCATGGGAGCGTACCTTCTTGCAACACTTTCCATCTTGAAAATATTAAAGCTACTGATCTTCCTGCAGTGGAGTCACCATGAAGTATTTATTTCTGGATTTTTCAGTGAATGGAGTCGTCGGGTGAACGATTCAGCCTTTATATATATCCAACTGTTGTTCACCATCAACAATCAGATCTAAACTTTGTCATTCTTTACCAGGGAAGATATTACAGGGGTGATGAATATTTTATACTAAAACTTCCCCAGTATGGTTGCCACTATGTTAGGGCCTAAATCTACCTTAGGCTGAGAAAGGTAGGATCTAGGATAACATCATACCACGCTTAACCTGGTATTTAGCCCTACCAGGTTGGGAGAGGGCTCTCTCCTTTTCAATCTCATAAAATATGGCCAATGAAAGCTTGAGATGACTCATGTGATGACTGATTTTAGGCTAGGTATGTGTACATAGGTGTTTGATTGAATTTTATGATGTTTTGTTGGCTCAAATGTGAAAGGCAGATTTGGGCCAAGGGAATGAGGCTTAGTTTTGCAGATATCTCTATGGGGCAAGGTAGGCAAGTGATTTGGTACTTCAATTTGAGTGAGATGGAGAGGTTTTAGACAACTGAGGAGTTGAAAAGGGCATGAAGAACTCAGGGATCCTTTTCAATTAGCTGAAAACATAGATAACTAAGAAAACCCTAGGTAGAGCACTGCACTTTCAATGTATTCTACCTTTATCTTTGTTTGATTTAGTTAAGATGAAATAAAGAGAGATATGGCATACATAAAACACATGTAGACTTACAATTACAGAAGAAAACACAATACCAAAGCAAGATGCCACATGAATCCCAGAAAGTGTTGCAAACCACTGGTATATTCCTTAGCCAAACTGCTAAAATGAGTATACAATAAGCTCCAAGCTTTCCCAAAAGTCCAACCATGCTAATGACTAAAAAAACATAAGATATAGGCAAACAACAACTCATCCTAGCCTCTAGGGGTCGAGCTCATGATTTTAGGATCTGTTCCAACAAATTCTAAACTGAGAACCAAAAAATTGGCAGTGGAACAGCTTGCCTCTAAAAACTAGGGAACTAATTCATTCAGTTGTAAACTACCTTTTCATGGATGAATCTACCTCTATGAGTGAAAATTCAGCATAATTACATCAAAATCCATCAATTCACATTAAATTACATCATAAGTTTTACAATTAGAAGGATAAAAGTCAAACTGTCAAGAAACTAGGCGAAAAACAGAGTATTTTTGGTCAAACTAAGCAAATTTCCTCCAATGCGCTGCGCTGATTTCCCTATGCATAGCGCCTTTTTGCAGCTTCTTTTGGAGGCCTTCCCGATGTCCAAATTTTCTCCAAGTGGGCTTGTTGGAAAGGTCTACCTGTCTACTTTCCATCACAAGTGGAATTTTTTAATTTGGCCTCCATTTGCCCCTCCAAAACTAAGTTCTCCCAAGACTGCTTCCTGTGTGTCAAAAAAGGGGCAGAAAGGTCATTTTGGGGTGTTTTTGACCTTTTTGGAAGCCCAAAACCTGTCAAAATTTCTTGGCCATTTGTGAGCATGCATATTTTTTCATGAAAAATCCAGATATGCTGATTTTTCCTCAAAAGGATGCCTCCATCAAAAGCGAGCTCCAGGTGGCGCGGCGCATAGGGCAAAAAAGTCTGTTTTTTGAACCAAAAATTCAAAAATTACAAAAAGTGCCCAATTTTTTTGAAATTTGGGCTGAGTGTCCTCCCTTAAGAGTTGTTTTGGGCCAAGGAAGCCTCAGCCAAGATCTGAAGTCTATCATGCTCTTTTCACCTCTTTGATGCCTTCTTCAACTTGGCCTTCAAGATCCTGATTCTTGCTTTGCACACCTGGTTTCTCACCAAGTAGTGGTAGGCCATGTGCCTCAACATGTTTTTCTCTTTGTTGGATTTCTCCAACATCTTTTCCAAATGTATGTTTATCCTATCAAGCCAAGATTCACGATCAGCTTCAATTTCTTGTTCAAGTGGTGTCAACTTGGTTTTCCTCCTCTTGGCAGCTTGTCGGTTTTCTCGTATGTTTTGCAGCCCCATAATGGTTTGCTGATCCTCTAGCTGCTTGTTTCTTTGCTCCAGATAGTTAATTATCCATCTGGCTCTTTCTATGTTGAGAGACAAACCATGGATGTCCTCTTGCTTCTCCTGAATGATCTCTTTAAGCTTTGAGCTTTGTGTGCCCAAATCGGTGTCATCATCCTGAATAAGAATGAAATCTATCTCCTGCCCTCCTAAAGGCTCCTCATCATGTAATGGCCGCTTTCCCTTGTCCTGTACCTGCTCTTTTGATGGAGGAAGTGAGACCCCTTCCATCTCGGGTGGAGATAATACTCGCTTCGCTGCTGCAAACAACCTTCTAGTGCCCTTTTGGTAGGTGACAAATACTGGCACACTAGCAGTTTGTGTCTCATGAAGCTCCTGCTGATGTGAAGGCCCACCTGTCTCATGAAAAGCTGCTAGAGGTACTTGAGGAGCGGTGAAGACCTCATGTGAAATGAAAGCCTCCCATGATATGTTTTGTAAACCAAGCTGATGCATGACCACAATCTTGATTAGTGCAAAATGATATATGATGTTATACTGCTGCTAGGGAGTCTTCTTGTGCACTAAGGTGGTCATCTTCTCAATGTTCCGGCAAATAAAGTAGGGGAGATTCATCATTCTCACCCTAGTAAAGTGCATCAACAATCTGACGTGATAAGCATATAGGCGAGAAAACCGGCCCTCACAGCTGAAATACTTAATTATGACTTTCATCAAGGGAGCATATGAGTCTTTCAGATACCGGAAAGGAAAAACTCTATTGAGATGTCTCTGATAACCAGCCTTGATGTAAGGCTCATACTGTTCTCTGTCAATCTGCTGCCTTTTATTCCACTGCTCACCGACATTTGGAATGCCAGTTGCTAGAGAAATGGACTTCGGTGTCAAGGTAAATGTCACACCTGCTAGAGTGACTTGGCCATTTTGAAGATGGAGCAAAAACAACCTGGCCAACTCATGATGGTATTGAACTCTCTCTACCATCTCACATAACTGATAATAGGATTGGTGTTGAAAGCATGTGATAGCAAGAGGGCAGGCCTGCAGCTCGGCAAGTGAAGTAGGCTCCTCTCGTATATGTTTACCACCCTTGTGAGGTCTCCTTGGTGCATGCATTTCTGTAGGAGAATCACTGTGTGTCTCCTCATCTCAGTCATAGGAGGGATCAGACTCCATGTTTGATAATGTGTGAGTTTTCTTGATGAGTATGAAGAGATTTATGGTGTTTTTAGTTTTCTGCTACCAAGGATGAGAATGTATGAGGGATTGTGGAGGGAAAGGGTATGAGGGGTTTTGGGAATGATATGGACAAGTTTTTTGGGAATCGGGTTTAGGGAATAGTATGTAGGATTAGGGACAGTAATTAGGGTTTAGGATTTGTAACTAGGTTTTGGGATAGTGGGAGTTAGGGATATGGGAATTAGGGAATTTTTGGAATATGGGAATTAGGGAATGAGTGGATGAAAGTGAAAAATGAATGGAGGAGTGAGGGAATGATGGAGTGGACTTGGTAGCAAAAACACAAATGCAAACCCTAGGAAATTTTTTTTGAGCCAAAATTGCAAAGAGGTAGGGTTTGAGTTTTATCACACTAAACCACCATAAATTTTAAGAAAAACTTTTTCACTAGCAATGGAAGGAATCTTGACTTACTTGCACACCATAGGATTGAGCAAATTTGGAAATTTGAGGGATTTTATGGTGAAATCGAGCTTGCAGCTCTATGCGCTGCGCCATAAACCCAATGAGCCGCGCCTTCTATATGTGTCGTGCCAGTGTATTTTTTACACTGTGAAGGGTAGCCCAATGCACCGCGCCTTCTCTATGCGCCGTACCACAAACCCAACGCACCGCGGCTTTGAACTTGCACAGTTTTGCTTTCAAACTTGCTCCCTTTCTTCAACACGACCTTCTCTTGCTCAACTTTTCTCCTTTGAATGCAAATGAGCTCTTTGAACATCACCAATGATTTTATATACAAGAGATTTTGATTTTTCACTCATAAAACCCACTTTTATAATGTTTGCATTGTAACTTACTTTTTCAACTCTGTTTTTGGGCAGTTTACTTCATTTTTACCTTTGATGAACTGAATGATTTGATTTTTTGGTTTTCCTTGCAGGGGATGGAGTTGTTGAAGCTTGGTAAGGTGACCAGGGTTGCCACTGAAGTTTCTTACATGGGAAAAACTGAAATTACATCAAATTTTATACATGAAAACATAGAATACTGTGTTTTTCCTCAAAACAAGGTTTTGAGGAAAAATAAGTCTCTGAGCATGTGATTATGGAATTTATTGGTACTGAAACTTTATTCGATCGCCTCATGCACATGCTGACTGTTATTGAACATTTTGAAGACCTTTTTGACAAAACCCTAGACCTAATAAAGCGGAAACTCTAAAAATGACTCATGCAGATGATCTAGTTGAATGGAAATGTGCCAGCAGGTAAAGGGCATGAGGGAAAATGTACAACAAGCCACTATCTTCAGATGATCCATGATCCTAATGGAATGCAGCTGACTGAGCGAGACACCTAACATGCAATGCCACAAGAGAATTTGATCACTGACGGAGGGATGAAGATACCGACACTAACAGATGCCCTACTGGTCAAATTTTGCAGAGGCATGTGATGACTTTGGTAGTCGGGTTGTGGTATGTTCTGGGTAGAATCACACGTGTAACTGGGGTATTGAACGCTGCTTCTTAGGTGATTTTGGGTCAATGACCCAATTAAACCATCTGCAGAGTTCGACGCGCCTGACAATTCTTTGTAATTTTGCAGGTGCAAGGCGTTCAACAGGATATTGTAAATATACCTTGACTGCGTATAGATCAGCTCGACTTGTTGGGCCTTACTAATGGCGTCCTCTTCGGATATGGGCTTTTGTTGTGCCACATCCTTCGAAATCTCTGCGGTGAGTTTTTTCAAGAACATGTCTAACAGAACTCGATCATCGACTTTGGCTTTGCACAAACTACGACGTTGCTGCCATTCGTGGAGATGGTCCGAGATATGGACGGCAGGGGTTTGCCTAAAGTGGGTCAGTAACTCCATTCTGGAATCGTGGTGGATGGGTAACTAAAAATAGGTCAGGAACGCAGTAGCAAGGGCGCTAAAGGTTCCATGTGTAGTAGAGGGATGCTCCACATACCATTTCGCTGCTACTCCGGTTAGAGTGCGTTGAAACATTCTTAGTCGAATAGTATCATCAACGATACTATTTGACGAACACCACAAGTGGAAAGTCATAACATGATTTCCTGGGTCTTCCGCTTGCTTCCCTTCAAATTTTGGAATGTCTAAAGGGAGCTTCATGGGCATGGGAGGCCATATGGGGCTGTGTGCAATGAGGTCATTTGTCAACTTGGTTAATCTGGTAGATTTAACAAAGCTAGAAAATGTGACTGCAAGGTTGTAGCCATTGTGACTTGTGAAAAAACAATGTTCAGGTTAGGAATAGGGTTTTTCTATGACGTAACCTGCTGTGTGTTCACCTGGCTTCCCTAATGGGTAGCACTCCTCTTCCCGCTAGGGGTTGTGGGAGGAGTGGTGTGTGGTGACCATGTTGGGGTGTTCACTTGAGAGGTGTTGGGAGATTGACTAAGGTTCCCAACTAAATATGCCCCAACAAAGGATGAACCAATAAAGGTAGTCGTGTTTCGTCTTTGACGCCTAAATGGCGAAAGACCTAGAACCCCTCCCGGTGATGGGGGGAGGTCCAAAAGACATCTAGATCGACGAGGTCTCGTTGGGTCCGTTATGGTGTCGACTAGGTATGGTTTTGGAAATATTTGAGAGGACAAAGATTATAATCAAATTAAAAATCCGATCGCATACATAAAACAAAGTGAAAATAAATAAATTTTCCCTTTAGATTAATCCTATGTAATCAGTCAAACAAAAAATATGGATTTTTGTTGTTTGCGTACGATACTCAAATCATAGAAGACCTAATCATCCTCACATGCTCAAATGTAACTACGCCTTGAGACGATATCTTGTGAATGCTGGCACATTGTCCCAAAGAACTGGCGAGGCCCCCAGTCAACCGAAGAAAATCCACCAAGGTAAGGGTAGAGGATCTAGCGTTGCCTGCACCATCACCTATAGGGAAAGGATGGCCTAATTTTTTCCACTAAGCACCGTCGTCCCACAGGAGCATTCGAGTCTTAGGCTTCTTGGTAGTTCAACTACTAGTATCGAGTATCAGCTGGGTTAGGTAGCCCTAACTGATACCGCACGCGCTAGGGCTAAGCCTAACCCCCTCTGAATCGGGTCTCTGTTGCGCTCAGGTTTTCTTTTCCATGGGCGAATAAGCAGATTTGAAAGTTCCCTAAACAGTCAACTTCTATGTTTCAAGATGAAGACTGACCAAGGCGTCTTATTGGATGCCTACCCCCTTGGTCCTAACTTAGACTATAAATTCTTTTGTGGCCTTTATGGGAGAATTTAGTGAGTTTTGTTAAGTTAGTTTTAGGTGTCTTTGCTTTACTTAGGGTGTCGATGTGTGTGAAAAAAAGGTGAAAAAGCACATAGTTTTAACGTGTGGATATGCGATGGTCCTTTTCAAAATCCCCTATTTAAACTATGTTCTATTGTTCCTTGCTCAAAAGAAAAACATGCACGGATATGGGCCGCTTTCAATTTTTCCTAGTTAATCTATATGATCAACTATAGGGATATGGTGAGTTGTCAATAGGGAGTGTTCATATGCTTGCCTAAGATCACCTGAGGGTGCAAAGGCAACATAGATTACTTGCTCTTCTACCAACAATTCGATCCTGGTCCTGAAATCCTAGTGCAAAATTGAACTAAATTAATGAATTTTACACTGGAAAAATGAAAGAAAACTAGCTAAGCATGCATTAACTTGGGCCACTTACTTTTGGCTAATTAACTAGGTGTTTTGGTACCTAAATTCGCAAAACATAAATTATTTCGGAACGTAAGTTGAATTGCCTCCTACTTAAACTATGTGTTAGCTTTGCGAAAATCAACTTGAAATAAAACTAACACCTAAACTACTAAGAGCAACTAAAAGTGAGCTTTAACAAGTTGCGGGGCACCTCAACTAGTGCTGAACAATGTATTATGGGCTACCACCCACTTTTTACAAGCAAGAAAACATGGAAATAGTGGAAAAAATCCAACTTCGAGTTTCCGCGTAGAAAAAGCTGAAACAGGCGCGAAGGCCGCGCGCAAGTCACCTCTGAACGCACGCATTGAGGCGCGTCTGTCTATAATAAAGTCGCGCAATTTTCCTGCAAAGTAAATTTTTAGGAGCTCTTCACCTTCAGCTTGCCACTAGGGATGAACCAGGTAGTGAAGGAGAGAAAGGGGGCTGCTCCATCCCATCTCCACAACAAAGACGGAGGTCTCTGCAAAAAGGCACAACCACATAACCTTGGAAATAAAAGTTAGCGGAGTTGCCAATCCTGTGTTAGTGTGTTTGGCGCACGAATGTACCAAATCACACTTGCTTAAGAGGGGTGGTTTTCCCCTCTTAAATGATTGGTCACAGGCAGAAAATAGATGGAGTCAAGAAAGTTAGTGGAACATGCTAAAACATAAACATACTAGATAGAGAAATAGCATGCATATTCAAACATAAAAACTAAACTAAAACTAAAACAAATAAAACAAAAGCTCTAAGTCAAACATCTTCGATAATCCAAATGACGATGTTTACATCCCCTATTATTGAGTGCTGGTAGGAAATGAGGATGAAACTTTAACCCACTTGCCAAGGGGCCCTTGGAACTATGGAGCTTCAAGTCCCGATGCAAGGATGTCTTTACTTTCGAGCTGCCTTGGCGCAAAGTCTCCCTCTCTCTAATATGGTGGACTGGAGTTGTTGGATGGCAAACAAATGAGTCCCCTCTATCTCTGCTCTGAATCACACACTGTTGGTATTTCTTGGGGAAATTCTGGCCAGCATAACAATGTGTTCTCATATTTTTCATCTCTTGGTGGCCTTTTATAGGAGAATTCAACTCCTCCTTCCCTCTATTGGTACATTGTGGATGGTGACCCAAGAGAAGAGGGTGATTCCATTGTGTGCCACATTTATTCCATTGTGTGCCCCCTTGAGGTCCTAAGGAGACTTGGGCAGTTGTCCTTAGGTGGCCTCAAGTGTGGGATCAATGTCCTGGAGTGTGCCTTGTGGTCTCGGAAAGTGACTTCCGCCACTTTCAGGGCCGCACGGTTTTTTGTGAAAAAGCCGCACAAGGCACGCTTATCGAATAATTATGCACGCAAAGGTGCATTTAACTAGTTCCTTCTCTATGCAATTTGATTTTTCCTTTTAGACCTTATAAATTTTTAAATACTTCAGATTCTCTAATGTCTTTCAGCCCTGTAAATCCTTCTTCCCGACATTAAATAATGTCACAATTGCTTGTCCGATTTTCTAGTGATAACAATAGATACCCTTGAGAAACATGGGATGGGAGTCAAATTAAGAATATCATTATAAGGAGGAGATGGCTGACAATTATTTAAAGGAGTAATCACATGTTGATCCGACTTAGTAACGGGTAAGGTCCCAGACAAGAGAGCGAAATCAAAACAAGTTTTAGAGTCTAAAGAAATCAACGAACAAAGAATATTTGATGAAGGAATGCCCAGGCAAGTTTTGAAAATGGAAGTCGTGACTTACCTTCCCTTCTCAGAATAGGGTTATGGCAATGCACGCATTTACAATTTATCGTCTAATTGAAGAAGTTATAAATCTAACTTGAACCCAACATAATATAACAATGAAATACATAATCCGTACAATATATATATATATATTTTCAAAATTATATTAAAGCTAAATATTAACAAGGGCTAGATAGTAGCTAGTACCTCCCTTAGCTTAAATATAACTTAATTAAACTAAAAAAACAATAAAAACAAAGATTTCATCACAAAAAAAAAACAATAATTAAAATATTGTATTGTTGAATGTCATGTCCAAAAATAAAAAAATATGATTAACTAATATTTTTTATATTAACATATATACACATTATTATATATGCTTATTTTTTATTAATATATATAATTTTTTATAATTGAATTTATTAAAATATGTTTTTAACATAATATTAAGTCATCTTAAATTGAAAATATGGAGAAAAAACAATGATTCATGAACAGTGTTCAAAATTGAACACGTCAGAGCTCTTCAAAGGGCCTCTGGCACGTTAGAGAAGTAGGGAAAGGAATTTACCAGTCAAAACAAATTTAAATTTGGATTTTTACAAGTTAAAAAAAAACGAATAATATTATAAAATGTCACTAGAAGTGTTGTAGCCTGTGAGAGCCAGTCACATTTTTTAAAATTCTTCAGTATAGTAAGTATAGTCACTGACTGGACTTGCAGGCTGCAGCATTGAAGGAGATTAATCGCAAGTTGCAACTGCAAGGGAAATGTTGTTGAGTTTCCAAATTCTATTAACTGCAAGTCTGCATTATGCACAGTGCAATTTCCTGCCTAATAAGTAACTTAGTAGTTGATATTTTTCTGAGGCTTTAGCTTTGCAATTGCAACCTGCAGCGAAAGAGCCATTCCTCACCGTGGTATTAGAATGTTTTCCATAGGGACCAGTTAACAACGCTCTCCAAACGCATTTTGCACATGGACCAGTCGTTAACGCCTTAACAAAGCATTCCTACACCAGTATACAAATTATTCCTGCACAAGTATTTCACATAAGGCGGTAACCAGACAATAGTCTGGAACAGGTATTAAGGTTTTTCTTTCTACATCCACGATAATTTTTAATAGTCATATTTTTTATAAGAAATTTGTTATTTTGATGATGTTATTGGGAACTGATAATTCAGTTCACTGAGTATGTGCAATTTTCTGAATTTATTTTGCTCCTATCATGGATCTATATTTTTCACTCATATTTGAATTTGAGCTTGAGGAGTTCAGCGGAGGGATTGCTAGCAGAAGGAGTTCTCAAGATACATTGGTTTTGGAGAATAGAAACTGTGAATAAGGTGTTTTTTTCCTTATTTTCAATATCGGTGTTACAAATTGCACTTGCAATAAAAATATAAGATAGTTGCAATAAATCATAATTTCCTCTACCATGTCGACTTACATAGTTGCATGCACAGTTTCATAGTTCCGTTCTTCGTTTTCTACGTGTATTAAATTTTTGTAACTTTACACTATTTAATTTACAATTTAGTTCATTTTAAACTCTTGTCAAGTAACACAAATGTAAATACCCATCAAGCCCGCTGAAACTTCATTTCTTTTGTACATGAAGCGATGTTTTCATTATTGTTTAATGCATTCTACAATTTCGATTTTGTTACACGAAATTGCCAGCAAGGGTAAGGGTTTTGGGATTTATAGACTAAACAGATTGATCACCCAAATTCTAAGAGAGGACGAGGATTTACAACATAGTTGGTTCCATATATTTTAGAAACTTGCCAGTGTTTCAGCTCTCTAAAGCTTCTTTAACATTTTGGCACGTCTTTGTGAAATTTTAATCCTGTTGTTGCCCATAATTTGGCGATTTTTGAGCCAGAATCGCCCAATTTTGAGGGATTTATTTCTTGCTAATCTAAAGTAACTTTAGTATTCTGTAAAATGGGTGTTAAATGGCTCTTAGTCTTCCTTACTTGGGATTCCTCACTACTCAAGACAAGAGTCAGGACTCAGAACTCAGCAAAAGAATATTCTTCAATCGAATGCACAAACAACCAAGTACTCAATTAGAATCCCTGAATCCTGCTACTAGCTAGACAACAATCTATAGGTGGTTCAGGATGTCTATTTAGTTTTTGGAGCCTTCTTTTACAGGATTTCAACATCCTTCATTGCCTATCATTGCCTCTTGTGAAGAAAAAATTAAACCTTTTCCTTCTGCCCTAAACATGGCCCTTCTTATGGACATTTTAGGCCTCGAACATACATTGACTCATGAATTTTTTGAGCCTGTATACTCAGCTTTCCCTTTAAAGGGCACACTGATCTCAACTTGTGATCAAATTTTTCTCTCTCGAGTATCTAACTTAGTCCCAACTTAGCAACGCTATTCAAAAGAGAAAAATATGAAAAATGGAATACCACACAAGCCACATGAAGAACAAATTCATCTCATATAAACCGAAGACAATCCAAAGCTAGCCTGAATTTATGTACAATACTTGCATCTAGAATCAATACCAGAGCTTTGCAACCTGATCTTGTTTTTATTGATACATACATGACGGTTTTCCACTTGGAATAAGCCAATCGAGCGGGGGAAGGAGAAGATTTGAATACTTCTGATATTCAAGACCTTACATAGCTTGATAGGGGCAATAATTCGACTCACCTTACCATTTTCCAGTCAAATCCTTTGAATGACACAAAGGTGTATTCCCCTCATCTAAGGAATCTTTGCCTAGTGCTAAGAAATTCAGATCTTAGATCTAACCCCCGCAAAAATAGCAAAGGCACAGGAATATGTTGTGGAATATGTAAATTATAAAAAACTAAATGAATATTCATGATTTGGCATGCTAGGCAAAGGGAGTTTTGTAAAACTATGATTTTGAGGCTTTAACTTCCTTCACTGTCTTGCAAATGGTTAACAAAGTTCTAATACATGTGTTAGTATGAATCTTAATTGCAACTGTATGAAAAAAGACCACTTTAGCTGTGCATAACAAATGGCCCTAACAGCAAAGATGGTTGCCAATATCTTCAAATCTACAATTAGGTGATCAAGATAAATGCTGCAAAAATTTAGATCTATGCATTAAAAAACATTAAGCAGTAAATAAAAACAAGAGTTGTTCCATGCATCCAATAGAAAAGACAAGAATATGTTGAATGAATTTTGTATTAAGGGCACCTGGGAGGAAAACATAGAAGGATGTTACCAGTTCTCCTCAATGGGATGGATTCTTGTAAGTCCTCAACACTTCAGATCTAAAATTCCTCTCTCTTGATGGTGTCGAAAACCCAGACAAAAAAGGAACTCAAAGGGAGCTCACAAGCAAAAAGGTAGAAAAATATGACAATGATGGTGGATCAAAGTCAGACCAAAAATATAGATGCAGAGTGATCTTTAGGCAACAAAAGGTGGTGAATGAATGGAAAAACCCTTCTATTTATAACAAAATATTGAGTTAGTCTACATATTGGTGCATAATTAAAATATTATTAACCAATTCTAGATCCAACTTTTATGGAATATTTTATTATATTTGTTGGAGGGAAAAAGAATTTGACTTGGGTCAAATCCCTTTATTTGTAAATAATAAATAAATGGTTTATTTATCATTTTAAGGATGTGGTTGAGTAATAATCAGATAAATAATGATTTATTTAATTATTAATGAATGATTTAGTCAAATTTAACAAGGAGTATTATTTAAATAAGGTTTAAATAATTATTCCTAAAAAATAATAAGATAATAATAATTTATCTAATTAATTTTCCTGTTTTGGGTCAAATATGACCAGGAATATTAATTAAACTGTTGTTTAACTAATTATTCATTGAGGAAAATCAAACAAATGTAGATTTATTTAATATTTCCTCATGGGGTTTCCTGTCTAGACCATAAACAACTTAATAAAGGTGGTTTACTAAGTTATTTTTCATAGTGAAAGAAATTTTACTTAGGGTAAAATTGGTCTTACATGGTGTACTTAGGTCCATCTAATAGTAACACGTTAGATGACCAAAAAAATGGTGTAACAGAGGAGGTCTGAGACTTCGACTCGTAATATGTTAACTGGTCAATGGTGACTATATTTCCGTTATGAGGGAAGGACATCTTGTGGTGAACTGCAGATGGGACAACATACATCGCATAGGTGTAGCTACGACCCAATAGAATGTTTTAATATAAGGGAGCATCAATGACTTCGACGTAAAAAAAAAAAACAGTCTTGCCTGCAAGAGTAATAGGAAAATTGCGGAATAGGCCAATGGGCTGGGAGGCATGGCCATCCCACGCTCGAAGAGTGATCGTGGAAGGAGCCAACTCAGGTGATCCGATTTGCTTCCAAACCGAAGTGGACATCGCATAGGTGGATTCCCCCTCATTAATGATACACCGAGAAACGGTGGCGTTCTGGACCTTGACTGGGATTTGGAAGGAGATGAAAGCAGGAAGAGGAGGATGTTCTGACCAGTCAACATCGAATACAATCAATCTATCATCGGAAGGATATACAATGCCCATAGTAGATAGTAGAGCTTTTCGTTGTGAAGGGCACGACTGGAGAAGTTCCAGTGTTGAAATGGCGGCAGGAGATTGCGCCAAATCATCTACTATATTATACGAATGGGCAGCTTTGCCAGAAGCATCATTTTGGCATAGTGGTCCCTTATGGATCTTGGTATGAACCTCTGCCTTAGGTTGAGGGATCTGCAAAGGACCATTAGGTGTCGAAAGAGGCTCTGTAGAGACCGAAGGAGGTGGCTCGGGGACAGACGTAGCGGGAGGCTTGTTGTACTTACGGGACCGAGTCTGAAGATTGATGTCTACAGTTATATGTTGGTCAAAATTAATCATGAGAATCTGGTAATCGGAGGTACTATATGGAAGAGGTTGATTGGCCACCTGACCTTAAGGTGGTTAGGTAGCCACAAATCCTTGTTGAGGGAAAGGATTAGTAAACACATCCGGATGACTAGGCGCAACACTGGGAGGGACGGAAGGGGAGGCTTGCTGTCCTTGCATGTTGCTTGAGACTCCCACATCTGCTTCATCTGTGGTAAAAGAGGACAATCATGCGTGTAATGACCATAAACACCACAGCAAGAACAAGGCTTGTTCATGCGAACTAGCCTGTCCCGCTTGAGTTGAGTGCCCTGTTGCTGGTTAGCAGTGTCAGGTATATTATTTTGAGGATTAGGTCCAGGATTACCGGGAGCAGATGGATTTTGAGTGCCTTTCCTCTTCTTTTTGCAGGGAGGAGGATTAGTCGCGCCTTGCTGTGCATACACCTGCCTTTGAGGGGGCAGTGGCTGCTGTTGCGAGGTTTGAGAAGGCAAGGGAGGAAGAGGTGCTAATGCTGGAGGAGCTGGAGCACCAGGCTGTGGATATGGATAATAAGGAGGTTGGGTAACAGTGTGGTAAATAGGAGGTTGGGCAAAAGGAGGAAGCATGTCGTATCCTAGATACATGCTACCGGGAGGGGGAAAAGTGCAGGAGGGGCTGGTCCCTCCCTGAGGAAAACCATAGCCCATGGGACGCTGAGCGTATGGATGAGAGAAAGCTCCAACGATACCGTCGACGACATGAGATACCCCTGGTGTGTTGGCACCACCGGGTCTAGGAAGATAAGGTAGAACGGTATAAACATAACCCGACTGAGCGTAGGTCAGGTCATATTTTAACGCAATTTGGAGAGTGGCTTCTTCGATTTGAGGGAAATGTGATGCGCCATCTTTGTCGATAGCAGGCAAGAGAGATCTAAGGAACCAGTCCATGTAGACACGGTCTTCGAAGGTAAGGGCTCGACATAGGCTCTTTCTTCTCCGCCATTCCTAGACATGATCAGATAGGCGGGTCGCAGACGATTGACGGAAAGAAGTCAAAAGTTCGGTACCAGTGTCGTAACGAAGGGGAAGCTGGAAATAAGATAGAAAATCCCAAGCAAGAGTCGCAAAGGTGGTATGAGAGGATGATGCCTGATCAAAATACCACTTAGAAGCTTCACCTGTAAGTGTACGTTGGAACAATCGAAGATGGACAGTGTCATCGGTAATGGAGTTAGACGAACACCACATGTGGAAAGATCGAACATGATTTGTAGGATCTTCTCCAGCAAGGCCTTCAAACTTGGGGATGTTCGAAGGGAGCTTGGTTGGCATAGCAGGCCAACTAGTGTCATGGTGTATAGGGTCATTGATCAACTGGTTAAAATCGGGAAGACTGAGGCCTACCATATAGGGGAGCAAGGGAGCAGCCGAAGTAGTTCTTGTTGCGGTCCCACTAGTAGTATTCCCAACATTAGGGCTGGGGCTACCACCAACGTTAGGTCCTGAACCAGACATGGTGAAGGTGACAGGGGGAGAACCGGGGGAGGAACCAGAAGGGGAACCTAATGAAACAGAAGAGGAGTCAAAGTGCGAACTCAGTGGAGGACTAACTCGAATCCTACGCGGAGGAGTAAGTCTTCCTATCGGAATATGAGGATGAAGGCCAAGAAGTCTCCGGGATAAACGCCTTAGTGGCGCAATGATGACGACACAAACACGACACAAAGGGAAGAGAAACCAACAAGGGCAGAGAGGTGCAGGATCAACTGATTACAATGTCGAAACAAGGGTAGAGAGGTGCAGGATCAACTGATTACAATGTCGAAACATGGGTAGAGAGGTGCAGGATCAACTGATTTCAATGTTAAAGTATTTGCTTGGTGGTGCTAACCAAGCTCTTCTTCACTTAGGGTGTGTGTCTAAAAGTGTGTAAATTTTAATTTTTTAACCCAGACGTTTGTAGAGAAAAAGAAAAAGTGTGATGTATAACTATAAACCTGCAGATAATAGTATATGAAACTGAAATAACAGAAAATAAACAGCTAATTATGCATTAATCTAAACCCAAGGAGGCGGGCCTCTCAAGAACTAGTCTGTAGGTGGGCAAAAATCTAGTCAAAACACACCAAAATAGCTAATATATCTAAGGTCGGGAGGGACAGGGATCTAAAGGTCAGATCTGCTGGAAATAGGTGTAGACAAACAACAACAAAAATCAGAGGAAAAATTGTTGTAAATGAGGCGGCAAAAGGCTATCTCCTAAAGGGAAGCGGAGGGGACCCTAGAGGAAAACCCAAACAAAACTGAAAATAGGTGTTTTGGATGGAGAAATAACCAATCTGAAGTGGATCTGAAGGGGAGGTATCAGATCTGAAAAATGGTTGAACAATTTGAAAATTTCAGACAACCTGCAGTAGCTAAAACTCTTCCAAAAAGTGTGGAGGGTACTGAAGCCCAAGAGGGCTAGGTTCCCACTTAGATGAGTAAAACAGAACAGGTACAGGTCCAAAACGGGCGGAGATGGAGGTCGGACAACCTTGAACAGAGGCCCAGACAAACCCATAAAACTTTCTGAAAAATTCCCGCAAAAAAGTGAGGTCGCAGTTTCTAACCTATTTCTTGCTAAGGTCACAGGTTTTGGTCAATTTTCCTCGTCCTGAAGCTCTAGGTCGCAGGTTTGGGGCCAAAAAGTGTGACCTACACTTCCAACACTTTCGGGAGTAGGTTTTAGCAGAATGTGTCGTCTCAACTGCGGCTGATGTCTGTCACCTACGCAATAGGTCCAAAAACACACGAAAGTTAGAATTTTTAATGTTTTAGGGTTTTATAAGTTAAAAACAACATCAAGAAAAGTAAACAAAGAAGCTAAAGAGAAATCCTAGGGTTTGAAGCAGTTGGATATGCAGGGATCTGAAAAACGACAGCGGTTGTAATCGTAAACTCGTGTGGAGTCGCCAGTTGTTAATATGAATCTTAATTGCAAGTGTACGAAAATAGACCACTTTAGCTGTGCATAAAAAGTAGCCCTAACAAAAAATATGGTTGCCAATATCTTCAGATCTGCAATTAGGTGATCAAGATAAATGCTGCAAAAATATAGATCTATGCATTAAAAAACATTAAGCAGTAAATAAAAACAAGAGTTACTCCATGCATCCAATAGACAAGACAAGAATATGTTGAATGAATTTTGTATTAAGGGCACTCGGGAGGAAAACATAGAAGGATGTTACCAGTTCTCCTCAATGGGATGGGTTCTTGTAAGTCCTCAGCACTTCAGATCTAAAATTACTCTCTCTTGATGGTGTAGAAAATCCAGACAAAAATGGAACTCAAAGGAAGCTCACAAACAAAAAGATAGAAAAATATGACAATGATGGTGGATCAAAGTCAGACCAAAAATATAGATCTAGAGTGATCTTTAGGCAACAAAATGTGATTAATGAATGGAAAAACCCTTCTATTTATAACAAAATATTGAGTTAGTTTAAATATTGGTGCTAATTAAAATATTATTAACCAATTCTAGATCCAACTTTTATGGAATATTTTATTATATTTGTTGGAGGGAAAAAGAATTTGACTTGGGTCAAATCCTTTTATTTGTAAATAATAAATAAATAAATGATTTATTTATCATTTAGGATGTGGTTGAGTAATAATCAAATAAATAATGATTTATTTAATTGTTTAAGGGTGATTTAGTCATATTTAACAAACAATATTATTTAAATAAGGTTTAAATAATTATTCTTAGAAAACAATAAGATAAATAATGATTTATCTAATTAATTTCCTTGTTTTGGGTTAAATATAACCAGGAATATTAATTAAACTGTTATTTAACTAATTATTCCTTGAGGAAAATCAAACAAATATGGATTTATTTAATGTTTCCCCATGGGGTTTCCTGTTTAGACCATAAACAACTTAATAGTATAGTTTACTGCTATTTGAGAGGAAAGCAATCACTTCTAGTTTGTCTAGGTAAATTGCAGATGAGAACCAAATAGGTCCATCTAATAGCAACAGTAGATAATCAAAAAAATGCAGGTAATGTTATTGAATGAATAAATGGAGATTATATAAATATCAAATCAATATCATGGAACATGGGCAAGGTCTTAATATCACAAATGCTGCTCTAATTCAGTTTAATCAAATGCTATGCTTTTCTGTATACCCTTGATAATATAGTTTTAGTGTCTTCGCCTTCAAGATTTGGATCTTTTCCTTCCTTATCCAAAACAAATGTTTCCACTTCTTATTATGCCTTGATCTTCCATGCATCTCAACAACAGATGGTGTGATTATTGATCTTAAATCTAAAATTCCTTAGATTCATAAACCTTTGGTCCATCAATTTGATTCAAGCTTGTATATTCATATTTCCCTAGTTAAATATGCTAGGCTTATAGCAGTATCTTTCAGTTGGATACAAGATTATAATGAAGCAACTTTCAACATTCTACAAGTTTTATAACATTTTGTGCAAGTGCTCAACATTCATTAAGCCATGTCAAGAGATGATTTAACTTTGTATTAATCACCATTTACAGCTGTCAACTTAGATCAAGCATCCCTTAACAACGTGGAGGTGTTCTTCACATATTCTTCTACTCCTGCATAGATATAGTTGCCATTGATAATCTTCACCAGCCCGGGAAAATGTTATGAATTCCACTCTCTTATTCTCATGCAGAATGTATTTATGTCTTTGTCTAAGATATCAAGAAGACTAATGGACTGTAAAATTGTTTCATCCACTCTATTGACCTATTTACTCTGGATCTGCTATAACTATGCCCAAGACTTGATGGGACTTTCTCCAAGTCCGCTTCCTTGATATTATTAATGAATATGAAGAGGCTATACCATAATTTCTTTAAGAGGGAATTCTCAGAATTTCAGAAATTTGAGAGCGTAGCTTTGACTCTGATATTCCCAAACTGAATTTGGCTTCTTTTCCTTTTGACAAATCAACATTTGGAGTGATGAGATGATTTAACCCAACTACAGCCATTGTATTTCCACAAGGTACATCCTTGATATATTCTTGTCATTTTCCCATCTATAACACAGTATTTTGAACATTATATGTGTACTTCAGGCTTGACATACAGTTGGGGCCCATGATCCTTACTTTCATTCCTGTTAAATTTGTCCTAGAAAACGTGACCAATGACAGAGAAACACCCTTTAGCCAAATATGGAATCATTTGAGACATACAAAATCAACCAACCCTCAAAATCATGCTTTCTTATCGTTGTGTCATATATATCATAAAGAGGTTCTTCATACAATATATTTGTGTCTTCGCTCGAGAAGGGAGATGGGAAATTGCCATTTCAAGTAAAGCACTATTTGTAGGTGGCCAGGTTTACATGGTGTGTGAGTGCATTTGCAACCAACTCCTTTTCTTAATTACAACTCTTAATTTTTGTAACATGATAATTGCAAATACATTCAACACACAATCCTATCAATTCTCCTGAGAAGGTTTCATCTAGGATTATTCATCCCAACTCTATCCCCTTTTCTTGAATATTGACAAGGCTAACACAATCGTCCACACTTTTATTGTATATAAATGCATATTTGCAGGACAAGTGGTCTTGTTGGCATGAATCATGCTTTCTATTGTCTTTTCTGTTGTAGTTGTGGATTATTTTTCATCAGAGTGAGCCCATTATTATGAATCCAATTTTGTTTCATAGTTATAATTGATCCATCAATATTTCAATTATGTTTTCTTATGTGTGTTCTTTACCAATATAGTCATAATTGATTCACCAATATTTCAATTTGTGTGTTTTCTTTGGAATTGATCTTTATGATTTGCTTACACATAATTGACTAAGGATAAGGGACAATAGTTTTACCCACATGGGGAAGCCTTGGAACTTCAATTGATGTACTGATAAAAATAAGCAATCAAGTGCTTGAACATTTATGTGAAGCGGTGAGTCAAACTGAAAACGAGTAAAGTATACTTGAAGTATTTATGTCTCCCTTTTAATGGTGAAAATGAAAAGGACTTGATGACAACAATATACAAATTTGAACTCAGATCAGGATTAAGTACCCAAAAAAAAAAACTCACTGTGTAAAAATTCCAATTAAAAACAAGTAATATCCAGCAAAGTATATGTGCATCTTCAACAAAGTATATGTGCATCTTCTCTATAATATATACAGTAACGAATTTAAGGTAGGGAATATTATGATCAAGCTCTTATGCAGGACAAACATATTATTTTAGATTTGGTTAATTTTCTTTAATTCCTAACAGACTGTAGTTGGTCCTAACAATATATGAAATGCAATAACAGATTGGATAACTTTTAGGTGTGAAAAACAAGCTTGGCTTTCCCTTTTCCTCTTTTCAAGACATGCAGATCAATGTTAGTTTTAATTTCAATGATTAACAAACCTCTGTGTATGAGATCTATTCGTTGCTTTTCATTTCAATTGTTTTCATATGAAGTTTGTTGTCTATTGTCTTGTTTTCAAAGAATCTGTGTGTTTTTATATTAATCTGTTTTTTTATATTTCTTGTTTTGTTGATTGATTATGATTTACAAGTATAAAATGCCACCTCTTGGTTGCCCAAAAAAGGATCTGAAACAACGTTCACTTGCTGATGCATTTGGTATCTCTCAATGCTCTAATCAACTACACATTTCTGAAAATGAAGTATATGATCATGTAGATGAGGACCATGAATCAGATAGTGCAGAACTTCTTGAAGAGGAACCGACATCCAGGAGGTACAAAAGAACATTCAATTCCAAATGGAAGATGAAATTTCCATGGGCTTATGCTGTAAAATATTGTAATGGTGTTGAAAGGATAAAATGTTCATGGTCTGTAAAATTTAAAAGGGAAACTCCATTTGCTAAATATGGAAGCACAACTCTTCAAGTTAGTGCTTTAAACATCCATGCAACATCAGAGGCTCATAAATTTTCTTTGCAACTTTTAGAGGGAGAAAGAAAATGGAGTACTCTTTCAATTACAGAACATGTAGAGCTAATGGTTGATGCTCAGAAAAAGAGAATTATATCAGTTATTGAGAACATGTATTTTGTTGCAATACATGATTTACCTTTGGAAGTATATAAGTAAATTTGTGACTTGAACGGGTATAAAAACTCTCCTCACATGCCTTTAACAGATGAATACTCAACATATACAAATACAACATATGGAAAAGAATTTTTAGAAGCTGCTATGGAGGCATATTAGAGAAAATTAAAATATGATATTTTAGAAAGCCCATATTACTCACTTTTAGTTGATGAAAGCACTGATCGGAATATGGTGCAACATTTGATTGTTTATATTACATATTTGAAAAATGAAGGAAGAGGTCCATGTGCTACAAAATTCATACACTTGCTACAGATTAAGGATGGAACATCACAATCTATGTATGATGCTGTGACATTTCTTTTATCAAACATGAATCTATCCACGAAAAAGTTAGTTGGATTTGGATCTAATGGAGCATCATCCATGAGGGGTATTCGTGAAGGTTTATCTACTAAGCTTCGTCGACATGCCCCTCATTTATTAGATATCCATTGTATCGCTCATCGAGAAGCATTAGCAACAAATGATGCTTTATCATATTTTGAAGAGTTGCAAGCTATTGATAAGTTTGCAAACAAGATCTATTCATGGTTAGGGAAATCTACTAAAATACATGGAGAATTGAAAGAGCTAATGGAGTCATTTCAAATCAAAAAGCTAGAAGTGTTATAGATTCATCATATTAGATGGCTTTCTAGAGGAAAAGTCATGGAAAGACTTGTTAAGCTCATGCCTGCTTTGTTAAGAGACTAGGAGTTAGTGTAGAAAAAAATGTATGGGATGACTACAATATTTCAAGTTCAATTTTTCATCCACTTACTTGTAGATGTGCTTATTGAGTTAAAAAGGCTGAATCAAAAGTTTCAAGGGATCATGTTGACATTACATCTATTGGAACAACTTTGGATATCACTATCAGCTTGTTTCAGAAGTGATTTCTAAGAGGCACATTTGGGGTAGGTGCAATGCACACATCATATTTTTTAAGTAAAACACAACAAGGAACTCTTGAGTTTGCAGATTGCACAGGTATAGTACATGTACATGAATTGAGGTTTGAGAGTTTGCCAAAGTCACGAATATCAGGAGCACTAGATGACTGCATTATGTTGGGAAAAGGTTTTGTAATGAAGGTGATTGACTCTCTAAATGCAAGGTTCACAGATTTGCCTATATTTAATGAAGCTAAGTTTTTTAGTCCTCGTAATCATTATGAGGATATGGATGATAGAGACTCTCAAAAAAGAAGATGGTCGACATGTTTATGTGAAAAATTTAGTGTTGGAGGCTTGCTTGTTGTGGACAACATTAAATGTATGGGTGAAATGGATGAATTTATATGTACTATTTATAAATCTTACCCAAAAAAACATATGTTTGAAATATGGGATCTATGTGGAGGTGAAATTGAATGGTTTGAAAGATTTCCATGCTTAATGCAGCTATGGCAAGCAATTCTTGTTATTCCGGCTAGTACAACAGTATGTGAAAGAGGCTTTTCAAAATTAAATTGAATTAAAAATGAGGATAGATCAAAACTTTCTTTAAAAACATTGGATATGTTAATGTTTCTTTCTCTCAGTGCACCTCATGCTCTAAATGAGGTAGATTGGAATGCTATTTATGATGAATGGAAGGAGATGAAAACTCAAAAACCTCTTCCACTAAGAGAATAGATTGAAATAACTAGTAAGTTTCAGTGTTTATTACCATCAGTGTCAGTGAATTTTTTTAGTTTTATACCATTTGACTTTTACTTTATGTTTTATAATATCTTTCAAGTTTTATTATGTTTTTTATTAACATATTGAATTTAATAATTTTAGGATATCACACAAGATATGTTAAGCTAGAGGACCACAACTGTCAAAGGTTTATAACTGGAAGAAAAAACTACCTTGGATCAATTTTACGGCCAAGTCAAGGGACTGTTGTTCCAATTATTTGAGATGTGCAATTATTGGAAGTCTCAGCATTCCAAAAGAGTTTTAATATACAATAGAAGAATGATTTGGTCAAACCTGAAATTTATAAGATAGAACTCCATTGATACCTCTTATATAAGCTAGAATTTATTTTTAATTTTATAAATGAGACCTTTCATATACTTTTAATATAATTATTTATGTTTTGTCATATTTTATTATTATTTCAATTTCATTAAGATGTAGTGATTTCTATATGTTTATTTTGGTTCCTATTTTAAATTCATAAGAGTGACAAAATATTATGGGATGTGATTATATTTTAGAAATATTTTAGAGCTAAAACGGCCCATTAGGGCTTTCGATAAGCTCAAGTTATCTTGATATTGATTCTCCAAATTTGCCTCCACTTTTGGAGTCTCCTTGTATCCCCACCAATGTTGGGGTGCAATATATTTTGAAACTGAATCAACAACATCTTCCATGGATCAACAACAACATGTGACCTCCTTCTCCACTCCAGGTTACACCAACAATAACCAACGTTTTGGGATGCTCCGTAATCAGGTTCAACAAACCTGGGTTCCATTTCTTCTAACATGCCATATTTCACGTTTCTACAAAATATGCTAATGGGTATGAAAGCCAAGTGTGAGGCCTACACTATGGTTATTCAATTGTACAATATCTCTACCACGTTGAATAAGAGATATAGTCAATATGACATTGTTTTGCTTGCTCTAGACCTCAATTATGGAGACTCTTCTCCAAATTTTCTATTTGGGAAATCAAATATGAGGAGAAGCTTTCTTCCCAAAGTAGAACCATATGGTACATTCCATTCAACCATAAGGAAAATCCAGAATTTGACATCTATTATGAATGGTGAAGGTCGAAATCTAAAACTTTCCCAAATAAATATCAACAAAGTTCTTGTGTTACCTTTCAAAATGACACTTGATCCTATACAACATCATGCACTTGACTTCAAAATTCATATTCAAAGTCTGCCAGGAAATTCTTGTAAAATTTCAAATATTTATGTTGTTTTAAACTATTATCTTTCAAAAGTTCATGCCTTGGATGCCGAAAATGAGAAAAAGACTTTGGTATGAAACCAACTGGTGAATAATTTCCAGCAAAACGACCACTCCCAAGACATGATTTAGAAGTAGAACATATGTACTTATGAAGCATAGAAAGATATCCTTGATGCATTGCCAATGTTCGGCTAGGGTTATTTTTGGATAAAATGATTCCTTATTCTTAGAATGGTGATCTTCAATACAAGTAAATGCCAGAGAAGAGAGATCATCGTGTGACATAACCCTATTAACAAAAGTGAACAAGGAATGATGATTTATAATGGCATACTAAGTTGTCAGTGATTTTGACTATTTGTTTCTAACATTTAAAAATGTTAAATGCCAAACTTACAACATCATGGTTTGGCATCATGAGCTTGACTAATTTTCCACCATGCTCATAATTTCATTGTTGTATTCATATCTGTAAACAATGTTTCAAATAAAAAAAAAAGTACTATAAGAAAAATCTAGACCTCTAGGTTGCTGCTCTTTGTCAAACAAAGTCAAAATTGCATTACACAATCTGACACATCAGAATCTCCTATATCCTGGTGGTATCCATCCAAATTCTTATAATAGTGTCTTCAAGACTTATGTTGGCATTGCCAATGAGAGATTTAAGCAATGCAAGATGGAGCTTCCTTCATTGTTGTATATGTAACGGTCTTTTATTAACATAAAGATTGGTGGTTTTTTCTTTTTGAAAATGAAATGTAAAAATAATATATTGTGGTCAATTGAAATGCTTTTTTTTAAAGCTTTTCATCATGGAAGGGTGACATAAATATATGCCCTTCTAATTGAACCTTCAAATTTGATCACTAGTCATGAAAAAAAAAAAAATTTCAAATCACAAAGTTAAATAAAAAGGAAAGAAAATAAAAAAACAAAAAATTAGTAACTAATAGAAATAGAAGTTACTAAATAACCCATAATAAAACCTACCTTACAAGTAAATAAGTTTAAATAATCATAAAATATAAAACAAATTAAATTTATAATGTTAAATTATAGATAAATAACAAATATTTTTGGTCATAAACAAACTATTACGGAGTAAAAAACAAAACTAACCACAAATATAATAATTGTTAAAACTTAAAATTTATTACTAGATACTTTATTTTAAAAAATAAAAACAACAAATTAAAATATATTTCAAATTTTAAAAAAATGGGGTAGCAAATTACGTGGGCTTGATTGTGGAGAAAACTTGAGCCATAGGAGTTCTGGGATGATTGACGCTATGTGATTCATTTGACTAGTTTCAATTCCACTTCTTCACTCTTGTGAGCATCACTCAATGTAATGTAATAAGTACTAAATAAACTATTCAAAAATCATGAAAAATTAATCAATTATAACTCTCATAAAAATGATTTCATACTTAAAAATATAAAAATCAAACACTCTTTCAAAAACTCTTTTCATATATGTGAAACCCCAAGAAAATGATTTCATACTTAAAAATATAAAAATCAAGTGAAACTCCAAGAGGGAAAATTATTTTCTTAATCACCGATCTCCGCGCATTTCACGGAAACTTATGATTGACAATTAAGTTTGCGAAAATGTTTTTTTCTTCCACGACTCTCGAGAAAATAGGACTCTGCTTGCCGTACAGTGGATGGAATCTCTTCCTTTTCCCCTTAAGGATCATCGAGGTCGTGTGAATGTTAAACTCATATTCTTCGACATTCTCGTTTATATAAATATGGTAATGAAATGTCAAACTTACACATTCTCCAACTTAACAGACAAACTCTTTTATTTATTTTTTAATTGTAAGATTAGATATTTTTAATTCTCTGCTTAGAACTATATTGACAAAATCTATTATTTTTTAATCGTGTTATTAGATATTTTTAATTATCCGCTTAGTTTTTAATTAAAATATTATACATATTTTTACTTACACTTTCTCCAACTTCACAAACAAAATCTTATATTTAGTTTTTAATTAAATTATTATACATATTTTTACTTACACATTCTCCAACTTTACAAACAAAATCTTTCACGTATTTTTTAATTATTTGCTTAGAATGATTATACGTTTTTTTAATTATATGATTAGACAACGTTGAAGGTAACGCAATATATAAAGTTACAATGTGAACACATGTGAAAAAGTGGTTAGTCATATTAATTATTGTCCAACTTCCATACATGATGGTCGTTGGGCATGAATTTGTTTTTCTACCCACTTACACAAGTTTGATTTTGCTTCTTTAAAGTATTGCATGGGACCTCCGAGAAAAAAGTGTGAGTGCCTACGGGTGTCCTGAGTACGGATTTTCTCTCAATAGGTACATGTGGCTTTCACATCCAACCACAATTATGGTGGACATGGACCCCCCATGGTAGACGGCTAGGAGGTATGTTCACGTCGCTTGAGTCAACAGCCCAACTACATTTCAAGGTCCCCCCCTTTTTTTTTTGGGTTTGTTTTAAGCGTGGGGAAGGCGTTTGGGTATCTGACACGACATGCCAAACGCAAATAGTCGCCGCCTCAGCCAACCACCAGGCAAGTTTGCAATAAACAAGAAACTATTAACTTATGTCGTAGTCTTTCTAGGTAACGTTTTGGCTTAGAATCTGGCAAAGATTTTTAAAAAATCTGGCAAAGATTTTATCAAAATCATGTTTACAGTTGTTAAACTTTAGTATTTTGAGTGCCTTAAAGGTTTTTGGTAGCGCTGAATCCATTTCCACTATCAAAAATGGATTCCAAACACTCCAACTACCTGATTTCTTGAATTTTAGTTGCCTAGATTTTGGCAAAAAACTGCCGTCCAAACTATTTCGTTGCCTGAATAGACAACTCCTTAACTTATGTGCAACAACCCATCAAAATTAAGGTTGAAGACAAATAAATTTGAACGGGCTAATTCGAAATTCAAAGTCACATTCTAGTGAGATATTTTTAATGAAAAATTTAAAAAATATTATTTGATATAATCAAAATTTATTAGCATTTAGTTGTTAATAGATGTGAAAATATTAAATAATGTTGGAATGGATAATGATGACGATTAGTTAGATGGTGTTTTTGATGTACTTGAGAATGCAACAAAATTTCTTTATGAAGGCTTTAAAATATTTTTTTTTGATATATTGTTGTTGGTGAACTTAAAGGGTATGAATGGTTTGTCAGACACTTGTATCACAATATGTAATATATTTTATGACATTTAATACATCATGATAAAAATTTTTTGTTTCTTCTATTTTTAATGTTAATTCATCTATAAAATTTATTATCATTTAATTGTTATTGGATATAAAAAATATTTACTGTCATTATTAATTGTCAGTCATTATCATTATTTAAAGATGATATTTATTTATATAGTTAGCTTCTCACCTAAATTGGAATTTTATTTTAATTTTTTTATAATATTAATCTTTTAAATTATATTAAAAATTTTATAATTGAAAATTTCATTAATTAAATAAAATAAAAAATTCAATAAAATTCTTTCTTTTATTTTTTTATTTTATGGTTCTTATTTTAAATTTAACAATTTTTTTTTTTCATTTTATTTTATTCTTCTTATTTCAAATTTAACAAAATTGTTTTTATTTTATTTTATTTATTGTTATTATTTCTCCATTATTATTTAAGAGAAGTTATACCATCTAAAATGATTTGTTGATGATGTATAAGGTTTAAATATGTACATTTTCCCATATTTTTATTGTGTTATCGATTTATTTTCTCGTATTCAAGGAAAATAAAGTAATCTACTTTACTATGAAGATGTAGTTTCAATTTAGGCAATCTTAATAAGAACATCAATATCTTTCCGATTAATCACATTGTTATGTTTTGGTTCACATTTAGAATCAACAAATATGGTTCATCCTCAAGACAAAATGAAAAAAACTAGCCCTTAGAAAACTAGAGAATGTTGAGTTAATTAGTTGTTAAATAAATTATTTAAATATTTAATAATTATTATAAATTAAAAATAATAAAATAAAATATTTTAAAAATAATTTTAATATTTTAAAACTTTTATAATTTGAATATTTTAATCTGGATCCCTTATTTATATATATTTTCCTCTTCTTAGCCTTGTCTTTTATTTAATATATTTTTCTTTATTATTAAATAAAATTTTGTAATTCTTTCTAATATTAATTCAAAATATTTATTATAATATTTAAAATATTAAAATATTTATTGAATGTGATTATTACAAAATAATTCTACATGATATTTTATTTTATCATTTTTAATTTTTAATAATTATTAAATATTTAAATAATTTATTTAACAACTAATTCAGTATTGGCTAGCTTTTTAACAACTAGTTTTTAATGGCTATATTTTCATCTTATTATGAGATGAACCACATTAATTGGTTCGAAATATAAACCAAATCATAATGATGTGATTAATCCGAAATACATCTATCTACTTTATGGATCACAAAAATTTTAGATCTAACAAAACCAATATCTATTATAATCATTCATCTAAATACATTAATACAATTATGTAATTTTTTAAATAAAATTTAGTATAAATCTCATATATTTAAGAAATATTTTTTTTGTTTCAATTTAACATATATTCTCAAATACAACAAAATTCTTATTAATTAATGAGACAATTTCCCAAAAAAATTATTTTTATTACCATAAGAGTAGAGAAGTACTATATAATTGAGTATGGGAAAAATATTATTAGATATTCCACTCAAAGTTGAAGACTTTGTATCCCACACTATGGAGAAACATTATTCATTTATTACATTCAAAGCAAGATTGAGCTCTATACATTCTTTGAGAGAGGAGAAAAGTTATAAACGAATAAACATAATATTATATTAAAAATTTCTATTTAACTTTTTCTTAAATGACACAAAATTAAATTAAACCAATCTAAATATATTTAAATGAGATGGCATCTAAAAAATAAACACCTAGATCTATCTAACACCATAAAATCTACCCATATATATTTTTTAAATATAAAAAAATCAATACATTACATAAAATTAAATAATAAAACATTATTAATTTAGATTTAAAATAATCAAGAATGATTAACTTATTTTTTATACACTTATGTCATACAATACAATTAATACACTCATGTCATACGACACAATAAATATTGATATTGATAGTCAAAATAATTTATTCAAAATTAAAAGTAAACCAACTAAATTTTTAATAATTTTTTTAAGTAAACAAACTAAATTTTTAATAATTTTATTTAAAAATAAATAAATTATTTTTTATTAATGTTTTTCAAATTTTGATTATTTAAATAATTTATTTTTAATATTATTATTATTTTTAATAATTTTATTTTTATTTTTAATTAACAATTTTAAAATATTGATTATTTAAAATTTATTAAAATAATTAAAATTTTATTATAGAGTTAAAATTATACATTTATTATTTTACTACTAACTTCCTTTATTCAAGTATTCTTTGTGTGCATCGGGCCATTTCTTTTTTTTTCCACAGAAAAAAAACGAACTTTCTATTAATATAGATAGTCTCTGAACATATGCCTAAGCATTTCTGGAAACAAAACAGTGCCATTCCCTTTGAGAGAGAATGGAGTCATGGCTACTTAACACCTGTTGACAGAGTGCTAACAGCCCTAGAAGAACAAATATCCACGGCATAAGCATCAAAGCATCTCTTGTTGCTCATCATCAGACCGAGGAGAGATGAGAGCAGAGAGAGGCTGCATAAACGTGATGCTCCATCACCATAAGAGCTGGCAGTAGAAACTTTCCCAGCCCCATAATGCATCGGGCCATTTCTTACCAAACAAACAAGAGATGAATAAAATTATTCGAGAAGATTTTTACAGGAAATATATACAAGTTATTTGGATAAACCCTCAGGATGGTTTACGCCCGAAAAATGCTTTCTATGGTGAGCACTTCGTGTTGTTGAGGGATGGACTCATTGTTCGACCTCATTATATGCTTCACCATTGGATGCACACACTTTGGATTCCCTTGGGTCAGATCAGAGTAGGTTCTCATAAACTGTGGATTGAGATTGACCATTAGATTGCCCGGTTAGACAGGATTTGCTAGGTGTGCCACCTCTGAGAGACTGAGTTGGAGGAGCACTTCATCTTCCACTGCCCCATTTACTATGAGATTCGTGGGAGATTCCATTGCTTGTTCAGAGGGATCCAGACCTTATCTAGCTTCTTTCGATACCCAGACCAAAGATGTCTAGCCTTGTACATACAGGAGGCCACGAGACTTCGCACACAAATTCTCTAGCCTCCTCCTAGAGCAGATCTTGTGCAGCGGATTACGTCATTTTTTACAGTGCTCTCGTCAACAAGAGGCACAAAGCAACAAGTTAATAACATTGTTGCCTTAGACTCTAGATCAGTGCAGGCTAGAGGGGCCACCCCCCTAGCACAGGGACCCTTGAGTCATTACTAGACCAGATCTCTTACTAGCAGGCAATTGAGATTGCCCAATCATCAGCGACATATCACTTTTTCTCGACGGTGGCGCAACAAAGGCTCTAGATCCTCCCCTAGCCCTCCCTTGGGACAACACTCTATCTTGAGTTTTTTGCATTCGACCTCGAGTGTTAGGAGAGAGATTTAGTGGACCATTATCTTGTGCCTGTTGCACTTGGAGCCCAGGACTTTCCTCATTTTGGTTTTTAGGCATTATATTTTTCTTGCTTTATTTCTTATTTCTTGCTCTTTATATATGAGACCTTTTGGCACTCCTCCTTATATTGACATCATTGTATTATGTAGTCCCATTGACCTACTTTTGTGGTGATTAATTGGACATTAATATATTTATCTTATCTTATCTTATATAAAACTATGATATAGTCTTTTTTGGAAAAATAGTTTTTTTTTTTTTTTTAATGTTTTTTCTGGACATTTATTCTATCAAAATAATATAGTCTAATTTTTAAAATTTTGATTTTCTTTAAATTGATTGGAATTACAAATTTAAGCTTTAAAATTTGTATAACATGTTTTTAAGCATGGAATTTATTTATATATTAAAAAGGATATTTTAAATATCTAAAAAAAATCTCAATTTCACCAAAATTTGAATGCATGAAATTTATTTATATATTAAAAAAACATATTTTAAATATCTAAAAATATCACACTTTCATAATGCTAAATTAAAAAATAGATTATTATAATAATATTAATCAATATTATTAATTATACTCATTGTACACAACAAAATAAATGTGGTGAATAATTTTTTTTCAAATTCTATATATTTAACGCTGAATATAAACATCGAGGATGAAAATCACTTCCTCTTAGAGTGCCCCGGGTACAACCACATTAGAGCTCAATTTCATAATCTTTGTTGCAATACTAACCTTCCTAACCTTTTAAGCTCAATTTCATAATCTTTGTTGCAATACTAACCTTCCTAACCTTTTAAGATGTCAAAATTATAGTGAGTTCGAGAGGCTTCTCTCCAAGCTTTCTGAGCATAGGAATAAAATCTTAAATCAAACTAAATAACTCTTTTCTTTAGGTCCGATAGATCAAAGATTGGTCTCAGTGGATGTTAACCATCATCATCATCATCATCATTAAAAGCTTAATTTAATTGATAAACGCATTTTTTTTCCCAAAATCTAACAAAATTATAATTTTTTATTATTTAAAATGCACTTTTAAATACATAATAAATTTTTCACCTTAATTTTTTTATGAAATTAAATAACTTAAACTTATAATTTTTAAAAATCTCTACCAAATTTTAGACAAAACTCACCTATTTTTTTTTTAAATAACTATTCTATGGATTAATTAAACAACTCATATATTTACTATTTCAAATTGAAATTACAAACATACCATTAAAAATATTATATAATATTTTATTATTTTACATACTGAATTTTACATTATGAAATTTAAAAATATTTAAATACTTTAAACACAATAACATTAAATGCGGTGCACAGACTTATTTATCGGGAACCAAAATCATACCATTCCATAAATGTTTATCCATATAATAAAACGACAAAAAACATCCGTTAGGCTGCTAATCTCATAGCCGTATGCTAAAACAGAAGTTGTGAGCCAAATTATTGAGTTGGGGTACCACACGCATACGTCACAATAAATTTAGGCCCAAAAATCATCAACTATTTCTTTTTTTTTGTTCGTAGTTTTATTCAATCCGATACGAAGAAAAATTCGCAGCCGCCGAGAATGTCCAGCACTCAAACAACATTTGCCACGTCATCGTTCCACATTGAAAATTCATCGCGCGATCTTCGGCCTAAGTAGCATCCAACAGCATCACACGGAACTAAATCTATGGAAGAGCAAAAATTAGGAAGTCCATGCCGTGTCACGTTTACTACGTGGCATTTCTGCAGGAACACGGACGGCAGGCTGAAGCGTCCACCCATCCCAACGTGGTCTCCGGCGCCTTGTACGGCCAGTACATTGCCACGTCACGTAGCCGTACGATAAAGCCTCACAGCGAAAGGTTCCTGCTAGATGTTCGCGTTGGGTTATCCTCTGGAGACGGAGAAACGGCTGTCAAATTTGTCTTTGTCGGTTAGGCTATGAAGGAACCGGCAGAGGCTGTGGGGATTTCGTAATTCTAGACTTCCGGTCATGGCATTCTGGGACACATGGGTGGGATTGAACTGGCGACCTCCCTTGCACTAATTTGATGTTAAAAGTCTAGCTGAATACATAAGAAGGGTTTGAACAAATTACAAATTTACTCCCGAGAGTGTATGGGTTTCCATGAGCATTAGGGCCGTTTCGGTTGATTGAATTGCGAGATAAGTTGCGTGTCGGTTTCGCAGAGGATAAATTCCAAGCGAATTTGAGTAAAACATACAAATTTCATGGTCAATAGAAATTTGGTCACGACTCCCGGAGGTACTCAGAAACTTGTCCTTGCAGTGGATAATTTACTGTAATTTAATGAGGTAGCCGGCCTTTGTCTAGACTGTTGAAATAATGTAAAGATTGGTGCTTTTGTTGATCCTTATCTCTGCTTCTACCGGGCCCTTAAATTAGTGCAGTTTATTTTTTATTTCATAAACTCCGTCAGCACAGATCGATGGATTTATTTTATTGTGGCGATGCTGCCTTGAATGAATACCATTTTGAACAGATTGTTGTGTTCCTGTAATTTCCATTATCTTCATGGAACCAGTAAGTAATCAAAGAAGCGAGATCTTGTTCATGATTGTATACAAATTTGATAAGGGGTGTTTGACTGAACCGCAAAATGTAAAATAAATTTTCAATCTGCTAGAAATGTCTTAATGGAATTGTACGTTCGGAGTTTTCCAGAGTTTTCAGACATTAGTAATCTTTATTAATCTCAAATTATGTGTTTTGTTCTTTATTTCCGTTCCTCTGTATTTGCATATTTAAATCTTAGATTTATTAATATTTTATTTGCTGACTCTTCTGCCTTTACTTTTATGTGTTTTTTGCAGGTATTCTCTCTGATTATGTTCGAATTGCTTTTCTTTTCAAAACCCCCTTTTGGTGAAGTTGGAGGAAAATGCAGGACTCGTTAGCACCTAACCAAACCAGATGTCTATTGGTGCTGACAATTTGATTCTTTAGATTGGGTTAATGCCAAAATACTTATTTGTAACCATTAACGTTTGTGATGAAGCGATTGACGCAGATGCATTTCAGTTGGGCGAATATGGAAAAAAAATGGTTAATTCCTCTTGCCTTTTGTTCCCTAGGATCTCTGTTTCTTCTGGTGATAGACTTCAACATGGGGAACGTTTATACCCAGAACACATTAAATTCTATTTTAGCAACTTTCCGTTTTGGGGATGTCCTGGGTTCTTCAAAACCAGTGTTTGCGGAGTCGAAGGTCGTGCTTCCTGACCCTGTCGCTCGTCCAGGGCCTCCGAGATTTGCCTACCTTATTTCAGGGTCGAAAGGTGACGGGGGGAAATTAAAAAGGACTCTGGCATCTCTTTACCATCCCTTGAACCAATATGTTGTGCATTTAGACAGGGAATCTTCGCCGAAAGAAAGAGTAGACCTTGCCAACCATGTCAGATCAAATCCGATCTTTGCAGAGGTGGGTAATGTGCATATGATTGCTAAGGCTAATATGATCACTTACAAAGGACCCACCATGGTTTCAAACACACTTCATGCTGCTGCTATTCTCCTGAGAAAAAGTAAGGAGTGGGATTGGTTTATCAACCTCAGTGCATCGGACTATCCTCTCGTAACTCAAGATGGTATGCTTTTTTCCTTCTTTATTTTACCTTATATATTCCATTTGTACGTTCAAGTCGTTCATAGAAATATAATCTGAATCTATGCAACATGCAAAAGGAAAAAATGAACTTTTAAAACATGTGAATACTCCTTTTGTCAATATAATAGTAATAACTCTGAAACTAACATGTAAATTAAGTAGGAGGATTGGACAGTGAAGCTAGAAGGTGTCCTCAAACTGCTATATCCATCTTATGCTATGCAGATACTAAAAACAGGGGGATGAATTATATGACCCCGCACAATTTGTTACTGCAATAATAGCCTTTTTGGTTTTTGAGTTGGAAAAATGTTTGTCTAGTCACTAGTGTTCTGTTTCACGGATTGAATTAATTTTCTTTTATGAACCTCTCGGTCTCTGGATTTTTTTATTAATTTTCTCACATCCTCCTTGAATGTTTAAACTTTATATTAATTATCAAAAATTGTTTATATTAATTTCTTTCATGGATCTCTTGGTCTTTGGATTTTTTTATTAATTTCTCATCTCCCGAATGATTTATTTGTCTAACATTTAATAGTTGCATAAACGCTCTCTCAAAGGTAATTGAGACAACTTCCTAACATTTATTTAGTTAGGGGAGTTTGTGAAGAGTAAAGGGACTTGAAGTTTGTTTATGGCTAGCTAATAAATGTTGATAAAAAAATTTGATCATTTTCTTTGTTGCAGACTTGCTCCATACATTTTCATCGCTGCCTAAGCATCTAAATTTTATTGAGCATACCAGCAGTTTAGGATGGAAAGAGTAAGTGCAGTCTTTATATACGTCTTATACTTCTCACAGCAGAAATTGCTCTGTTTTGTTTTTAAGAGTTCATTGCTTACATTTATATACCAAATGCAGGAATCAAAGGGCAAAACCGATTATTATAGATCCTGGACTGTATATGTCTAAGAAGTCTGACATTTTTTGGGTTGCTGAAAAAAGAGACATTCCTACTGCATTCAAATTATTTACAGGTGTTGTATTCGTAACTATTCATCGTTTTTTCTTTTTCATTACAGATTTATGTGGATTGCTTTCATGGACAATATTCTTTAAGAAAGGTATATGATAATTCTTGTTGTTACGGGCTAGCATGCTATTATAGGTGTATTGTCATGCCATTGATAAACATGGTTGAAAGAAACTCAACAATGGAGATTCATGGTCGCTTAGTTATGACTGCAAAGCATAGAGCCTAACTTCGGATGCCTATTTTTTTTAAAAACTGAAACAGAAAATTTTATTATAATCAAAAGGCTGCAGCCAGGGCTAGCAGCAGTTACACGGTGCTGTTCAGAGTTCTTCAACAGAAGTAATTAGTTGTCTAATGTAACAAAAAGAACCTTGCAAAATTTTAGGAAGTATCTATCCCAAGTTGGCCTATAGATGGCCTGCTTCACAAAAACACCTAACAAATTTATAACACGGAATTACATAAAATCAATGTTAAACATGTACACTATCAGCTTCTTCCTGGACATCATCAGATTGTGGGGGGTTCTTGAACTTGTAAACTGTCTCCTCATCTTTATGGTCAACTTGGATCTAATCCTTTGTGGGATTGTTGTTTGAAGCCATAGATATGGGTTCCTTTCATTAAGGGCCAGATTATGGAGCATGCTGCTCTCTGCCTCCAGAATGTCAATCCTTTTCTTTTCCTGAACCAACAAGCTCATGAAATTTGCTTGTTGTGAGACACAATGATGTTCATTTTCATTGACTTTGGGGTTCATAGAGAGTAAGTTGCTCCTGTTGAAGTGTATAAGATCCTCATGTCATCACAGAATTCTATGGAATTCCTGCACATCTCTATCCTGCATGCTTCCCAAACTTGCATAATGAAATTGATGAGGACATACTATACTAGCACTAACAATTCTGTCCAAGGGTACATAAGGATTAATAACAAAGCTTCCGAGGTCCCAATGGTTGCTACCCTGTTCAGTAAGACTGATCACAAGGGAGACAGAACCTCAACTCCTGGAACCAAAGATGGCGAGAAGCAATCCTGGGAAAAAGAGTCCAAACACTAAACTCATTGACATTGGACACCCTATTTTCACCATGATTCCAAACTTTAAACTGTCCCCAGTTCATATAGCTAGACTCACGAGGGTTTGAGTCAATAGCGAGAGTAATGAGTGAAATGTTTAAACAGAGGCAAAGAAAACCTAATTTGAAAATTTTGAATGACAGGGGCCAGGGGCTCCATGGCACCTGAACTCTAGATATAACCAAAACATTACACATCCAAACACAAGGATGTGTAGATTTTCCTTGAAATACTGTAACTGCTAGAATGAACAAACTGAAACTAGGTTCAGTTCACCAAGACACCACGAAGACACAGAATTTCTCTACTTTAAATTTGATGCGGAATAGAAAAAGAAATAAAAACACAGTTACACGATAACAATAACACAATGGTTTTTCTAGGGAACCCAACTGGGAAAACCCTCTGCTTGCTGTAGAAGTTTATTGAAAGAGTTTGAGCATATGAATTTCTTACAAGGCAATATTGTTTCACTCGAGAACACAATTGTTCTCACTGCTTGGACTAAGCTTGAGAACCCCTGCAATCCTCTCAACCAGCTCCTGTTGATTTCTGGTAGCATTGAATGTGCTCTAAGTCTCAAATTTTGCAGGGACACTTAGACACATGTATTCCAAAATACTCATAAAGCAATTTGGGAAATTCCACCCAGATGGGGTTTTATTAAAATAATTAATAATTTTTAATAGGAGCCTAAGTCTAAACTTAGGGAATTAAAATAATTAAAGTATATTAATAGAACTGGGTGTGAAACTTCTAGAAAAAAACGAAGATCAAGTCAAGTTAATATTAACCCTTGATTATGTTTTAATCCGAGCCGTTGATTTCTCAACGTGAAGGTTATGAGAGAAGGCTTGATGGGCATTTGGAAAAACATTGGAGAGAGTCTAGAGATTGAATTCTCAAGTGAGCAGCGCAGAGCAGTTAGAGAGATCATCGAGTTGGTTCTACGCAGCGAGGGGTAAAGATAGTTCTTGTTGGAGATTTTTCCTGAGCCAGGATACATCACAGAGAAGGCAGAGAAGAGGACGTAGAAGAGGTAGCAGAGCCACGCAGGGCAGTGTAGAGCCACGCAGAGGCAACGCTAAGCATTTGAAGAGATCTGTTATTTTGCTGAGGATCAGTTAGATCCAGTGCCAGAGAGTCGGGGTGTGAGACTGGAGGGGCAGAAGATCAACATCCAGCCAACAGAAAGAGCAGCCGAATGGAGTGACGCAGTCCCCAGCCAGAGTGTCGCAGATTTGTGCAAAGGCAGTGTGGGGCTTGTCAGTTTAGGGTTGGGTTAGTGTCGGATCTCCAGTGTTAGTGTGAGGTCATTTTTTCACTAACTCTCTGTCAGTATTTTCTTTGTATGGATGGCCAGTAAGGCATCCTAGATTGTATTTAGAACTACTGCTTAATAATACAAACCCTCAGTTGCTGCACAGGTTTTCTTGCATTGGTTTTTCCCGGGGACATTTGTCCGAAAATAACGATGTCATATGTGTGATTGATTTCCTTCTTGCTCAGTTCTTGTTTTCGTATATTATTTTGTATAGTGAAGGTTGCAGTGTGATGTGTTCAGTGTTTGTCGTAGAACAACTGCAAATAAATTGTGAAGTAATGAACAACAATTAGGTGAATATTTTCCAGTTGCTACATTAGGATTCCGGATCTAGGAATTTTCACAGCTCCTACATCCTTGCGCAATCCAACCCCTATTTCCTAGCGCTGGAAATATCCTATTACCTAGCGCAATAGTGGCTCCTATTATTTTGGAATTCCTCCTAAATCCTAGCGTTGGTCTGCAAGAAAGTCTCCCTCTCAATTCTGCATTTAGGCTCCTTCTTGATACACTCTCTCAACAAGATGCTCTCACACATTCAAACCTGTGCATACAAAAATGATACAAATTGTGCCTTGATCATCCTTTTAAGCAATTCGATCATGCTAATTATGGAAAGTATGAATTTAGAACACAAGTGAAGTTCGACTTGTTAATTGAGTTAACTGCTCA
This sequence comes from Pinus albicaulis, assembly GCA_034641835.2. Taxonomy (NCBI): domain Eukaryota; kingdom Viridiplantae; phylum Streptophyta; class Pinopsida; order Pinales; family Pinaceae; genus Pinus; species Pinus albicaulis. Next base: position 142,422,170 of record CM076570.1, read on the forward strand.
TGTAACAAGTCTTTGCTTCAATCGAAATTGAAGCTCTTTAACTCGTCCTGTTTTAAATTAGAACTCACACTTGGAAAACCACATAACCGAGCCTCCAATCTCTGTGCATGAGTTAACTGCTCCATGAACTCGTCTTAACACCAAGAACTCGTGCATACTAAAGGAAGAATTGATTGTGGTCTTTCTTGACTAAGGCACGAGTCAAGAAGACCTTCCCTCATTATACTTTTCAACACTCTCTCTTAGCGAGGAAGGTGCTTTTGGAAGAACCTCTTCCACCTGGATTTGTCTCTAACACTACCACATTCTTCGTTGCCGCAACTGCTCCCTCTGAAGTAGGAGACTTCCCTACTTTCTTTCGCGGAATCTGGTCTGAAGACTTGTTCTTTCCAACCATGATCAGTGAGTCCATCACTTCAGTAATAAGTGCCATGTACCCTGTGTACCTTTGTGGCTGCTTCCTTTGAAGGTGATACTAGAAGGTCCAACTCTCTCTTGATCTCCCTTAAAAAAATCTGTTGCCCATTTGGCTCAAACTCCCTCTACTGAATCACTAACTAAGTGGCTGCCTCTACTCGTCTTGGGCTACGACAAAAAAAGCTCCTCATCATTCCGCTAGTTAGCCCAACTTCTAACTAGTAGAAACTCAAACTGAGATATTGGATGAGGCTCCATCTTGAGAGATCTATTCAGCTCTCGCTCAACCGTCATTTCTCTACTCTGAGAACTTTCTACCTTGCTACTCAAGGCTGTACTTGTCTCTACCTGTAGTAAGTACAAGTTCTTCTTCCTTACACCTATTTGCTTCTTACATCCATAAGCTAAGTGCTGGAGGTAAGCCTTACCTCTGCTGAAGATGACATCATAACCCTTGTCCTCAAGGGTAGCTACTGAAACAAGATTCTGCTTTAATCCTGGAACATATAGGACATCTCTGAGATTAAGAGGATTACCTGACTCCCTCTAAAAGCTGATTGTACCAACTCCTTTAGCTACATATTGGCCATTATCTCCTAGCTCGATTTGAAAATGCATGTCCTTCTCCTTCAGGTGGCTAAAAGACTTCTTGTTCTTGGTCATGTGGAAGGATGCTATTGAATCAATATACCATACTTTGCTATCTACTGAGCTTGCCATGCAAGTAATCAATGAGAAATCTTTCTCGAACTAGGCAGAACACACATCTACCTCCGCTGATGCAGCTACATGATCCTTATTGGACTCCTTCTTCTGCTTAGGACACTTAGTGGCATAGTGCCCAAACTCATGGCAATGGAAGCAGTTGATCTTGCCTAAATCCTTCTTCTTCTTCTTGCCTTTTTGATTGGACTTGACCTCTCCTTGGCACTTCTTGCCCTTGGCTTTTGCTGCCAGGGCAAAGTTCTCCTCTTCCTTTGTCTTTGCTGATCTACCATCTCTGGTCCCTCTTCGGATCTCTTCCTGAACGCAGCCACCCCATATTTGTGAACTGGGAAAATTTTCTTTGCCACTTACAACATCTTGGAAGCTATACCAAGAGTTATGAAGTCCTAGTATTGCAAAACTCACCAGGTCACTCTGGTACAATCACACTCACACCACCTAGCTCATCTCGAACCTAAGTGAACTTTGAAAGATATGTGACGATGGGCTCATCTTTGCTCATTCGGATACTTCTTAACTTCTCTTTGAGAGCAAGCTTCCTGGCATCACTGATACCCGGAAACAATTCCATGATAGCTTTGCACATCTGAAACACTGTCGTTTTCTCATAGAGATGGGGAATGATATGATCTTTGACCCATTCTAGAATGATCTTCCTCGCCTTGGTGTCATTCTTATTATGCTGGATCAATTGTTGGGCATCTGTAGGAGGCACTTGTGCTTGGTTCACAAACTCAAGCACTCCATTATCTTTCAACACTATTGTGATCCTCTCCCTCCATGAGTAGGAGTTAGAGGCTCCCTCTAAATTGTGACTTGGCCTCAGTCCTAGGAACATCATACTACTATCTGAGGGATTGCTATGCTCTGCTCTTCAAAATCTACCCTTACTAATCACTCTGCTCCACCAATGTCAATGAACCTAGGGCTTGTCAAGGCTGCCCCCTATCAGTGATATTGCTCCTCCAGTATCACAGAGCTTGGGCCCAAAACACTGCTGTTCAGTACTCTTATTGACAACCCTTTCACTAGCAACAAGGCACCACAGAGATTAGCCTACTCGCAGCCCAAACACAAACCTTACACACCTCGACCCACTATCAAGAAACCTCCTTTTCTGCCCAAACAATTCGCCGTTCTGCTTAGCTATCTGAGGCTAGGGTTGCGGTCATACTTTAGGTTTGTAATTCTAGAATTCGACTTAAAAAGCTTCTCCCTTACTTTGTTGTTACCTGAGTTAAATTTGACCTCTAATCTGTAATAAACCAGGCCCTTTCTGAGCCTTCTTATCAGTAGATTAGGGCCTCAACCCTCCTCCCACAACACATAATTTCGGCCCTTTAGATAGACAACAGACCAAGGCCGCTATCCCTTCCTCAACGCACAAAACCTTAGCAAATTAATCACAAGACGATGACCTTTTTTGACTGGTCCGAAATATCTGCGCACAGGCTTCCTTTGTCCCTTTTCCATGTGCTAGTCTTTATGCAAATCTTTGCTCTGATACCATGTAGATTTTTCGTGAAATTTTGTTACTGCTTGAATGAACAAACTAAAACTAGGTTCGGTTCACCAAGACACAAGATTTCTATACTTTAAATTTGCAGTGGAATAGAAACATAAATAAAAACACAGTCACATGATAACAATAACGCATTGGTTTTTCTAGGGAACCCAACTGGGAGAACCCTCTGCTTGTTGTAGAATTTTATTGAAAGAGTTTGAGCATATGAATTTCTTATAAGGCAATATCATTTCACTCGAGAACACACTTTTTCTCAATGCTTGGATTAAGCTTGAAAACCCCTGCAATCCTCTCAACCTAGCTCCTACTTCCTTGCGCAATCCAACCCCTGTTTCCTAGCGCTGGAAATCTCATATTTCCTAGTGCAATAGTGGCTCCTATTATTTAGGAATTCCTCCAAAATCCTAGCGTTGGTCTACAAGGAAATATTTCTCTCAATTTTGCGTATAGGATCCTCATTGATATGCTCTCTCAACAAGATGCTCTCACACACACAAACCCGTGCATACAAGAATGATACAAACTGTGCTTCATCCTCCTTTTAAGCAATTTGATCATGCTAATTTTGGCAAGTACGAATTTAGAACAGAAGTGAAGTTCAACTTGTTAATTGAGTTAACTGCTCGTGTAACGTGTCCTTGCTTCAATTAAAACTGAAGCTCTCCAACTCGTCCTGTTCTAAGTTAGAACTCGCACTTGGAGAACCACTTAACTGATCCTCGAATCTCTGTGCATGAGTTAACTGCTCCATGAACTCGTCCTAACACCAAGAAGTTGTGCATCCTAAAGGAAGAATTGATTGTGGTCTTTCTTGACTAAGGTATGAGTCAAGAAGATCTTCTCTTAGTATACTTTTCAACAAGATCAACACTATAGTGTCATGCTTCAACTAGGTTCAAAGGTTCATTATAGCTCTTTTGAGGATTCAAGCCAAAAGAGAGGGTAGTGAAAAAAGCACTAGGCAAGAAGCAAACACAACCACCATTGGGAAGCAAAAACCATGATTCCCTTGATGCCCAATCTCTTGACTTGACCTCTCTCTCTATAAATGATCCAATGCAAAACCCAAAGGTTGGAAAACCACCCACGATTGAGAAGAATGTTCCATAAATGGCTACGTGCACCAACATGCCAACCAAATTTTTACCCAATTTCCAAGACTTGGCCTAGCCATAATCCCACAGACCTTGTATTGTTCACCAACTAAGCATTCAATAACCACGAGCTTGGTAATAGTTTGCATGCTGCAAAGGAAGTAGTTTTCCCTTATCTCATCCTTCTCGATGCGACTACAATTTGGTGTGAGGATTCAACTCATGTGAGAATTAATGAAGGTGATTCACTAATGCACTAATATACTTAGGGGATAGGAAGGGTTACATGCTCCCCATTTTTAACCATAGTGTCGATGCTTTAGCTTGGTGGCTAACTTTGCTCACCTATCAACTTCTTCATCAAGGCCCCTTTGAATGTGATAGAATGAGACCTTAGAGAATGTTTGGACTTGTTGCTTGACTCAAGCAAAGACATTCTTTAGCTTGCTTCCCTTTGGAAAGGATTTTCCTAGCATTATATTTATAACAAACATTGAATCTCTAAAGACAAATAGAACTCAAACATTTGATTCTTTAGCCAAGATATGTTTGCGTAGAAGAGCATATGCCTTTCCAAAATAATTTGTATCTTGGCCTACACCTCAAGCAAATGAAAAACTAGCTCTTCCGATGGGATTGTGAAGACTTCCACCACTCCTACTGCCCCTACATGGGATTCCTATTGTTAAAAGATATTCATGTTGAGCTTTTTTGGTGGCATCCTAGTAGTTTTCACACTTTAATACAAGTGAGTAGATGAAATCAATCATCATGGATAAAATTTTCGTGTTGGGGCTAACATACATGCACATAAATATATATGTGGATAGATATGTGCATCCATGCATCCACCTGTTTAGGATTTTAAGGTACTTAAAAGTTCATTATGTCCATAGGATCACCCTTGTGGGCCTACATAATGTGAGTCTTGTTGGCTTGAAATGTTTCTTGTGGGCCTGAAAATAAATCCAAGGATTTGTGGACAATGTTTTCCTCTTTCTTTGTTCTTTCTTAGGGTTTTCATAATTGTGTTCCCCTTTATTCAGTCCCATTAATTCATCCTCACAACTTTGTGCTATCTTCACCATCTTCCTTTACATTACTCTAGTAAAGGCTTGGAGCACATTTTCGTGGGATTGTAACTTAGTAATTATAATAGAAAGGGTTTAAACTTTATATAAGATCAAATATAACTCATCTTCAAAATAACAAAACCCTCTTGGAAAATGGAAGTGGTTTTCAAAATAAAAGTAATTCGTAAATTAGGATTGTACATTCATTTGTAAAAAAGTTATGAAGATTGGTAGTTTAGACTGGTAGTCAGCCTTGAGCTCAAAAACTGTGCAATCATGGAAAGCAACTCAACACTGATCCCAAAAGCTGTGCAATCTTTCCCGACAATGTGCATGGCAAGTTTTTTCGGAAAAGCAAAAATCTAAAAAAAGCAAAAAAACATCCCTAAAAATAGGGATCTATTTTTAGTATCCTGAAGGAGGCACGTTCGCTATTTATAAAAACCTCCGCCATGTGTTGTTTTTTCCTTGATTTTAGGCATGCACATCATAAACCCTAGTTTGTTCAAATCTATTTAATTGACGCCTCTAGAGCTCATTTGCACATTCGTTCTTGGAGCTCTAACACTCCTAAGGAGATCAAGGAACCTTCGGTGCGGTCGTTGTCGCTTTTCCGGGTGAGTTTTGTTTTAATCGCCTTTTGCCTCTTTTTGTCATTTTTCTTGTGTGGGCGCTGTTTTGCTTATTTCTCTTCATGCATGCTGGCGTTTTAACATGTTTTAGCTTGTAGAAGTGTTGTTTGCCTTTCACAAGTGTCACATCAGTTTCTTTGTTTTTGCATCGATGGTCGCCATTGCGGCGACTCTCCTCATTGATTTGGTTTTCTTTGGTTTTCTTCTCGTTTATTCAGTTTCTACACTTGATTCATATTGATTCATTCACATTTAGTCAGATCTGCACTCAGGCTCTCACCATCACTTAGATCTGCATGTTTTTCACACTTCCATTTGGCATATTTGCACTTTCCTTGATTGGTTTTCATTTTTCCCAGCTGGGCACTGTGCAATCCTAGGGCTCAAGTCGAGAGCTTGGCCTCTGGAACTGCGTAGTGCGCAGTACAGGCTGGCCCAACTGCGCATTGCGCAGTTCCAGGGCTTAGCCTACTTCCTTGGCTGCTGAGACTACGCAATGCGCAACCTCTCCCAGCCCACTACCCAGGCTGAACTATGCATTGCACAGTCTCAAGCCACAAGCTTCATCCTTGGCTGCTGGGACTACGCAATGCACAGTTCCCACAGGCAATCAGTCCCTCTTGTTGATGAAAATTGCGCAATCCTTCTCTCTAGTTTGCCAGTTTGCTACTTGAACATGCCTTGAAAGTAGATTTGAAAAACACTGATGTTTGCTTGACATGAGTGCCTTTTCTGTCCCACAAGTACCACAGTTGTTGAGCACCTCTCTCTAGTAGTCACTGTTACCATGGCACCAAAGAGAGCTGCTTCAAAAGAGACCATTGAAAGCAGTATTGGGGAAGCAGTTGAGCAAGTGCCAGTTAACTTTCCAGTATATGCGGACACTCAATTTTTTTATAGAAAAGGCATCAACACTAATATGGAAAATGGTTAAAGATGCTTTTTCAAAGGACTTCAAGGCAGATTTGAAGGATTGACATGTATATCTCAATATCCAGTGGTCAGGATTATACACAGTTGCATGCAGATATCCGGTCTTCCCGTGTGAAAATGTCATTAGCTAGATTGCCTCTGATGAGAAGACTATGAAATTAAGCAGTGCCAGCAGACAAAAGCTTGCTACCTTTCTGGCAAAAGATTATCAATGCATATATCATCTTCCTGAGCTAGTAAAGCTCATGGGCTCATTCTTCTATGTCACCCACATCTATGTGAGCACAAAATATATTGTCAGAGGCTAGGTGAAGGAGCCATCTAAGTTTCGACAGACACCCACCCATTCATACAAAACAAAGTCACTCAAAAGGCCTATCAACCCTTGGTTATCTTGGCTTGCAGAATATACGGTCAGCAGAGCACAGAGACCTTTCCTGAAGGGTGGGCAACCTTATTGAACCAGGTGGTGAACGAGGGGAAGCCATTCAATTGGTTAGATTTGTTGGCTCATTAGTTTAGATCCTATGTAGCACAAGCCCGAATCCTCCCAAGGGTGAGCAAGCAAGTTTTTATATGTCTGCATACTTACTGGATGCAATCTGTGCATAAAATCAGTTTCCTGGCATGAACTGGACATGGACTCCACGAGAAAATGCCGTGCATATCTATTGTAAGCTCCTTTCGAATTGCAACCATAGAGGAGTTATGGAACAACTAACTGATCACTTTGTCATGCCACTATACAAGCTTATCTTTGAGGAGGACCCACGTTGCATGTCTCGAGGAGCAATGGAGGCAATGTCAGAGATTGTGGATTGGTTCGCCTTACCGGATGGCACACTTATTAGAGTGTTCAACAGACAGAAGCCGCCGCATCTTTTCCCAAGGTATGCCACCGACAAGCTTGTCATGCAAGAAGTGTCATATCATCTCGCCACAGGCTTGTCAGCAACACTGCACAGGAAGAAGAAAGCACCATGGCCCACTCTTTCTTTGCAGATCGAATTATACGAGATTAACAATCTCAAAGTTGCAGATATCGAAGCGAAAGCCATAGTAAAGTTCGAGTTCGGTACAAAAGACTTCAATCCGTATGATTCGAGGGGAATTTGCAAGGACCATTGTGTGAGAATCTACTACAATTGGGTTAGCAGGGCATTTCATTGGCCAAAGGAGGATCCATGGAAGAATTTCTACAGTGCATCCAGACCTCGCGAGCCGATCAGTATAGCTGTGACTTCACAGGCCACTCCACAGACGATAGTAACTCCATAAGAAACAGCAACAGAAGGCAACAACCCGGTAAGGGAAAGAGAAAGGTTGCTGATAGAAAAAAGGAAGAACAAAGTTGGAAGATGAAAGCGGATCCCATTCTAACAAAAGCATATTTGGCAGCAGAAGCAAAGAGGAAGCAAAGACAACAGAGAGCACAGCGGAGGAAGAGAGAAAGGCAGTGCTTGCAGGAAGCAGAATTTAGAGCACAAAAAGCGAACAAGAATTGAGGGAAGAATGAGAGAAAAGGAGGGAAGAACAAGAGGAGAAGCAGAAGCAGGAAGAAGGAAGTCAAGGTGCCATGGTAGAAGAAACGACGCCACTACAAGTTGAAGAGCAAGAACAGAACCAACCAGCAGCAGAGGGAGAGAGCGAACAGATGTAGGATCAAGAGCTTGCTCAACAGATTGAAGACTTGATTGAAGTTGTGGATATGGAGATGGAGCCGGAGCCGCAAGATGAAGATGTGGACTTGATGCCAAGCGCACCATAGGTCACCGTTCAGACTCCACCACCTCCAGCCGTAGAGTTAGCCCCGAGCGAGGAAGGGGACGTAGTGCCTCTTGATGATGATCCAGTAATGGATGTGTACAATCTGTCATATGATGAACTCCAGAAGAGGATTGTACAAACACAGAGAAAACATTTTCCCAATGATCATGCATCACCTACATTTGTTAGAGAGAGGGTGATAGTGGCGGACACCAGCGAGAATCCAAATACCATTGCCGAAACCAACTTGTCCTTCACAGGTGCAGCGAGATAAAACACTTAGTATTTGACGACCGAGAATAAGCAATTGGTACGAAATCTACAGGTTGCCCAACAAGTGATAGAACAACACCACACAACAATGCAAAATGTAGTTTCCACACAGGTCTACTTGGAGGAAATGAGAGCAACGATATTTGCTGAAGTATCAACATTTGGAGAGACTATGCGGGACCTCTATGAGGAGCTGATGACTGTACATAAGGCAATTGTCCGCTTGCATGGATAACAACGACAGAGCAAAGAATTTGTCAAGACCCTTAAGAATGTGCAAGCTGGCATCACCGTTGTGCAAGAATGGACAATGCGATGCAAGGGGGCACCGCTTACCTTGGTGAAGAAAATGAAGCCACAGGTAGAGCTAGAGTTTAGATGTTGATCTAGAACAACAAGCAACTCGCCTCTTTCATTGGAAGTATTCAGGTCTCATATGTACGAATATATAACAATTTGGATTTCATGGTGAGAACCCACAAGATCCCATCAGTCGGTTCACTCACTAAAGCTAAGCACAAACATCAAGTCAGGCAGGACATCGATGAGTACTTGGAGCATTCGAAACAGATCGCCACCCAGGAGGACTTGGAGCTGAATAGACAGAACATGCAAAACTACATTGGTGGTTCGGTCCAGATCATAACAATGTTGTGCCTGCTTGAGAAAGAAGTTGAGATTGATTCCAAATCATTATACCCGGATGCTATGGAGGCTAGAGTCCACTTCCAGCTAGACATCATCACACAGTTTGGGGATGTCATCGCATAATACCGAGCTTGGCATCAATATGTGATCGAGAAGCATCAAGTAGAATTTGCTGAACTAGATTTCACCCAAACTCAAGTATCATAGTGTTTTTTCTTGTTAGGCTGTCAAGTTGTCTCTACCCTATTTTGTCTCATATGGGTATGAGTGAAAAATGTAATACTAGTTGTAAAAGTGAAATTCCAAGTGTCCATATTGGAATGTGAAGAGTCATAATGTAATATAATGAGTCATTTTGTAAAGAAGTTGAAGAGTCATGAGGGGAGTCCAAGAGTCACAAAGGGGCATGTGAAGAGTCACCTCCCTTTGTTATAAATATATCCTCATAACTCATGTGACGGGATTTTGGGAGTCGAGCTTTTGGCTAGGCTTAGGCTCAGGAAGAGCTTGGGAGTTTTGTGAGAGCCTTGGCTGCTTCGTAGCGTAGAGGGAGTATACTTCTTTGGAGGAGTAGGTGTTGTAGGCTTCACGTTCCACTATTGGGGCAAGTGGTTTGTTAATGGTGTATGTATGATTGGAACTATCACTTTTAATAAAACTCATAGCTGACACGCTTTCATGCATATGTTGTGGATATAGTAGGACTATTCTTGTTGTAATTGCAATATATGTTATTTAACTTACGCATATGCTTATGAACTATTTTGTTTGCATTTGTATGAATCTTGTTGGATGCTTGTTGATGTTTTAATCCGTCACGTTAACTTGTGGACTATTCCGCATGTTAGTTCGTGGGATGTCTTTTTGCTCGTGTGTTCCTTCCAAGTTGTGTACTATTATAGGCTTTCAAGGGGCGCACTTCCTTTCCCCTTCGTGTGTTGGAACCGTCATGCATCGCACTTGACTCTCCGAAGGGTCTCACACTTGTTCTCACCAAAGACACCATGCACCACTCTATGCGTCTTTGCAACCAAGGCAAATCATTAACACCCCACTACTGGGACTTCTACTCCAAACAATGTGAGGTCTAGTTGGGACTTCATATCTTGGAGATCCCCTAAATGTTGGCGAGTCAAATACCGTCAACAGGTTCGAATTACCTTCACGTAGGCCGACTTGAACAGGTAAGGGCAGACTTGGTGTGGAGGTGACAAATTACATATTTGACAAAAAAATAATACTTTTTACATGATTCAAAAGCCCAAGAAGGATCTTATTAAATTTAAAATGACTCTGATGACTTAATATAAGTCCTAGAAGTCCTCAATGGGGACTTTGACCTAAAACATGATGACCCAAGCATGAAACCCATGCTTTAATAAGTCATAATAATAATAATAAAAGTTTCTTTTTCTTTCTTTTGATAAATACATTTCGTTATGACTCAAATATAATTATGAAGACTGAAACTAGTTACATTCTTCAACACTCCCTCTTAACTAGGGAGCTATGTTGCCAGGAAACGTGGGTGCGCGTGCAGGTGCGAGGACGGGGACGGGGACGACATTTTTTGAAACAGGGTGCGTGGGTTCGTCTGGGTATTTTTATATTAATATATATTATAAGTTATAAATTATAATTTATATATCATATATAATACTATATTTTATAAATTTAATTTATAAATTATAAATTTAATGACACTAATAATTTATAAACTTTAAAGATTTAAACATGCACATCATTCAAGAATCAACAATGAACATTCAAGTTTCAACATTCACATGTGACATTTGCCATTGAAATTTCAAAATTAAAATTTGCTTCATTTATTGTTTCTCATTGTTGATATGAACTCTGATCACAGAATTTTGTTCTTGCAACTTATAAACCATTTAAAAATTACCCAAATCATCATTATTTCCAAAAAAATAAAAATAAATAAATTAGAGTGAAATTTTACCTTAGCAGAAAAATACTCACTAGAAAAGTTGACTGTATTCACTTCGTCCTTTACATCGACTCCACTCAGCACCATATTCTATAGGTTATTCAAAATGTTCTGAAAATTTTCATTACCTCCAGAATTTAGAAAAATTAAAAAATCTAAAAAAGACATACTTTCCAGTAGTTTTAGAGTTTTCAAGATTCTACGTCTTTCCAAAAATCTCAACTCCTAAAGCATAAAGAAACTATATACTATTAAATTTACAAGATATTTTCCTAACACCTCATCCAATTTCTAACTTAAACAAACAAAAATATAATTTTAAATATGTTTTTGCCATGCATCCTCTTATTCTCTCCCAATCCCTTGCACATGTATACTATCTCACCTCATTTTCGTGTTTTGCACTTGACATAATTAATCTCAGGACCCAAAATTTCACATTTTTCTAACAATCAGACCTCTATCCCTCCCATAAGTATACTTACCTCACTTGGCATTTTGCATCCTGCACCCAAGTGATCTCAGGACCCAGAATCTCACTTCTTTCTGACCATTGTACTCTCTTTATGGACCCCTTAATTATTTCGTTTTCTGGAACATTAAACGCATATATATTACTTAACCTCTTTCAGACTATTATTTCTTCCAGATCATATCATGTCTCGGCTATCTTAAACTTAATTTTTTATATTAACTCCATAAGTCAATAAGAAAATGATCTGCTCGTGAAAGGTGTTATCATTTCTATTTGAAGGTAGGTCTTGAAATTATATTTTTTTTAATAATAACTTATAAATTATTTATGGAGCAGAGCAATATATTTTAACTTTTAAAAAAATCAAAATAGTTCGATTTTAATTTTTATTTATCGTTTGAACTTTGAATCATGAATGTTTTAAAATTTAGAAAAAAAATAAAAATAAAAATAGTTTTTATAATTTATTTTATTAAATTATAATTTATTTTTAATATTTATTAAAATTTAATTAAATTTTTTAATTTTTAATCATTTAAATTTTTTTATATATTTTAAAAAATTGTTCATGAAGAACCCTTAAAAACCCGAAATTCAGGTTCTAAGTACCCAAACGATGGGTTCTTCATACCAAAAGAACCCAAGAGCCCGATTTTTTTTTTTGAAGAACCTGGTTCGTTTGGGTTCTTCTGAGAAGAACCCGTACCCGAATCCGGTACTTGGGTGCGGGAACTCGGTGCGGGTTCGGGAACCCCACCCCCGGGTGCGGGAACCCGTGCAACGTAGCTAGGGAGGTATTCATAATGACACATACATATACAAGTTCAAGGAAGATCTTAAAACACATGAACCATGAAGAGTTTAGGCACCGCTGTGCCATGCAATAAATTCCTGACCAGGGCAATCTTTCTAGGTCCTTGAACAATTTAGTCACTCATGGTTCCACGACTAGATTCCTGACCAGGACAGTCTATCCGGGTGGGACTTAGATGGACTAACACTTTCAGCCATTCTAGGTATCGTCATGCTTACTTGTTAACCATCAACCCAGGGATCTAGGTGCGTAATGCAAGGTCAGAGGTCTATGACCAATGCCACCCTCCTTGCTTCGGGAACTAGACATTAACACATAGTGACGACCAGATGTTCTCCTAGGCAATGTGTATCACACATAAAGCTTCAACACTCCTGATTATTCAAATCGGTAGAAAAACCTTCCCGATCAAACATATCGGTAACAACAAATCTCTCCCCATCAAACAGATCGGTAACAAGAAGCATGTGAAACATGCTACCAAAAATCCAAGAGATTTACCTCTACAAACACAACCCCAATTAGTAACAAACTTTCAAATACTCATAAGTAAACACAAACCACCAGGGTCTTTCAAACATCTTGATGCTACTTCACAATTTATAGTAGGACTTCAAATGAATCTTAACAAAAGATTTCTCAGCCATACAACTTCCTTTCCTACTTCACATGTAGCAAGCAACTCAATATATATTCTCCAAATTCTTCTTCAAGGTATCATGACTATAGTATGCCCTCCCTCTTAACTTGGGAGATTTCTTCTATCCAGACTCCCTCTTGACTTGGGGAGATCAACTTCTATCCATAACATCGAAGAATCTTTCATGGCGTCATTCCTTCTGATCAAAGTCATCTTGATCATCATCATTTATATAACTTCCTTTTTCAAGCTTATCATTCAAATCAACTTTACTTACGAATATCTTCAAGATGTATCTTCAACATCTTGAAGATTATGTACCTGCACAACTAAACAACAAGTACAACCAAATACTCATATAGAAGCATGAGGTCAATCATATCAGAATCATACAATAATGATGGAAGCATCAAATACCTTTACGTAGTTAGTTTCATACTCAACAAGAGACACATAATTCTATACTTCAACTTCCTGCTTTTAGTTATAACCCTTAGATCACATCAATAACTCAATCAAGATATCAATCTCACTATATCTAGGGTCTCAATATTTCCTTTCAGAGACATGACAAACTCTGTTATGGCATATTTGCAAACCTTAGAAGCAATTTAAACAAGTAATGCATCTAGCAACTTTCAAAGTTCATGTGTTAGACTTCTACTAGGATTTAATGCACACCCTAGATTCCATCTATGAGACAATAAGCCTCAACCAATCACAGCTTAATCTCAGGTTTTAACTATATGACCAATCTTTAGTAAACCCTAGATTTCATCATCATATTTGAAACAATATCATCATATCCTAGAATATCAAACTTCTACTAGGGTTTAGTTACAAACCTTAGAACAATGAGCATCAACAAATAGGTCAACACATATACATATCTATACATATCTAGGATCTCATAATCATGCACAAGCATATCACAACAACATATATCCAAGACCCAAATATCAATACATTGAAGTTAGACATATAACAAATTGGATCAGACTAGGGTTTTGATAAGACACACAAACATACACCTAGGGGTTCATTCTTAGAATATTACTCTATATAATATAAGGGTTTTGATCATAAACCCTAAATTACCAAAACCTCAAAGGTCTAGGATTTCAGACGTCACCATCCATCCCTAAAAGATTATGGTTTCCATAACCATACCAAAACCTCAAACATGACATTACCATCAAAACTCCAAATATCAAAAATAGCATTTTCTTAGACTTTACCAATAACCCCAAGTAGGCTAGGGTTTCTCACATTGTTATTGACATACCCTTAAGTTAGGGTTTTACAGAGAACCTTTTATGGTTCCATGATCAAAGATATGAGGAGGGTAGATTTATCTAATGATTAATCACCCTAACAAGAATCTTTATGATTCAAAAGAGCTAGGCACAACAATGTTAGTAATGTAGAACAAATCATTAAAATGAATGAATATACCTTTATCAAGAAAAGAACAAAGCTTATGATTGAAGTCTTACCTTTGAGTTGTTTCTTAACAAACCTTGTAATTCTAATGCTTTGTCTTGTGAATCCTTGAGCAGATCATCAGGCTTTCCTAATTAAAGAAAAAATATAAAAGAAATGTAATTAGCCTCTAGTAAAAACACACCAAGACAATAAAGGTAAACCAAATATGAAAAGGTAATACAAGGAGTAAGATACTTATCTTTGGAAAATTGTGAGGGTTCCCTCTTAATCCAATCTTCGAGGAATACTTATAACTTTATAAAAACAATTCAAAAATGTTTTTCCAAATCATGTTGAACCATAAAAACTAGAAATCAAATTCTAAATGAAAACAACTAAAAAGAGTAGAGAACTTAGTAGTGTAACTCCCTTATTTCTAATTCTTCGGTTTTGTTCTTCTTTGGAGATCCTTCTTTGGGAACATTTCCTTGATTCCTATTTCTCTTCTTATTCTTAGGATTGTCAGGACAATCACTTTTATAGTGACCATTTTGTGACACTGGTAGCATTCTATCTTGGATAGGTCTACCTTCCTTCTTGGCCCTTAGGTTTCTTGAAATTTCCTTTCTTGTGATGAGCGGATTAAGCATTTGAAACTTTCTCTTCTTCATTCTCTTTGTTGGTTACTAATGAAATTCTCATTTCCTCTTGACTACATGCATTCCATAATTCCTCAAATGAAGGAGTTTCTTTCCAGCTGTTGATCCCTGATGCAAAGATAGTCCAAGAGGGTGGCAATCCCAATAATGCAACAATCACGATCTCTTTTTCAGGTACTATCTCATCTATTGCTTGATGATCATCTCTAATTCTAGCTATCCTTACAAAGAAGGAAGCCACAATGTCATCCTTTGTCATTTTCATGGTCCTTAGTTCATTCTTAAGACTTGCAACTTGACCGAGATTCTTGATGGTGAACAATTTTGATAAGGTTTCATACATTTCTTGAGTGGAGTCTATGTTGGAAATGTATGGGATAAGATTAACCCTTATACCATCTACCATTAGGCTTAGAGCCAATATTTATGACTCTCTAAACTTTGCTTTATCTGCATCACTAGATCCTTCTATAGGTTTCTTCACTTTTCCTTTATCTAGATCCAAGACTTTATTCTTTTCGCGGATGAGATCTATCCTCTTCTTCCATGCTGTGTAATTTGATGCTTCTAATTTGTTTTCTCCCTTTATTGTGTTAGACATTGTTCTTGGAGATAGTAAGCTTCTTTCCTTATATGATCTTCTTTGATGACCCTTATTTAATCTTCTTGAGACTCCTTATTCTTCTTTCAGTAGATCTTCAGGCTACCTTTTTCCTCCTTTACCTTAGCTTCTATACCATGTTAGAAAATCAGAAAAGGAAGAAAGATTTTCTTATGATGATTATTACTTGTGAAATTCTTATTTACTTATTAACTTTTAGTGTTCTTTTAGTTCATCAAACAATTATCAAAAACCATAACATGAAGATCAAGGACACCAAATGTTGCCGTACAGCCAGGGCAAAACCCCTATCTAGGGAAAAACCCAGTCAACAAATCTTCCTTCAGTAGTTTCACGAGATAATGCAAGACTTCTTGACCTAGACACGAACTTTCTCCAATCACCAAGTCAACCCTTCCTTCTTTTGTAGATGATAACTTTCCAATAATATTTGATCTAGAACTTCGACCTTGCAACAACAACTTCAACCTGGCAGCAACAACTGGAAATAGCAACTTCGACCTAGCAACAACGACTGAACTTCGACCTAGGTGCAACACTTCGACCTTGAAGCAGTGCTTCGACCTTGAAGCAACACTTTGACCTAGAAGTAGTACTTCGATCCCTTTTATTGCCCAGTAACTTTGTAAAGAAGAGAGATAGATAGCCAAAAACTTTGATCCTGCAATTCTCCTTCCTCTATTGCAATTTCATACCTTTTTGCAACTTCTTCTTGGACATCGAACTTGTGTGAGAGTATGTGCTTCAAATGAATCGAACTGCACTGTGTATATAGCCTTTCTTGGGGTTCAAATTACCTTCATGTAGGCCGACTTGAACAGGTAAGGGCTGACTTGGTGTGGAGGTGACAAATTACATATTTGACTCAAAAATAGTTCTTTTTACATGATTCAAAAGCCCAAGAAGGGTCTTATTAAATGTACAATGACTCTAACGAGTCAATATAAATCCTAGAAGTCCTCAATGGGTACTTTGACCTAAAACATGATGACTCAAGCATGAAACCCATGCTTTAATAAGTCATAATAATAATAATAAAATCTTTTTCTTTCTTTTGATAAATACATTTTGTTATGGATCAAATACAATTATGAAGACCGAACTTAGTTACATTCTTCAACGGAAGGTCCATAACAAAGTGTAACATCAAATGACTTGTGGCCTATAAAACAGAAGGCTAACATAAAAAATTAGTGCGGAGGAACCCAACATTGGGTGGTAGATTGTCATGGTCCTTGGGGATTAGATCCCATCCGTTGACAATAGGTTCATGATCAATCGCACTAGGTTCCCAACCATCATTGCTGGGGATCACATAAACAATCAAGTAAAATGCTGATAAAACATACCAGTGGATCTACAGAAGACAAACCAGAAACATATAAGTGTGTTAGTGCGTTACGGCAGTCAACAGGATGCTTCAACTAGCAAAGTCTTAATACGGTCGGCCAACCAGAAGTGTCACACACACAACTCATCAAAAATCAACATAATTCAACAAAAGAATCCCACATCCAGATTTCTGGCATCATCTAGATTTACGACATCATCCATATTTACGGCATCCAGATTTACGGTATCGTCCATATTTACGGCATCCATTTTCGGCATCATCCAGATTTACGGCATCATCCATATTTAGGTCATGAGGATGTATGTGATGAGATGATTGAAATTTCCTCCAACGTTGACTATTTATATCAATCACTGAGGGTGTGTGACACATTTGTTGGGGGTGTAAAACCTTAAGGCCGACCTGCACATAGGTGGTCATTCACCATTAGAAATGATGATCATGAGTGTGGGAAATTTGGCAATTTTCTATTTCGGCATAGGGTGCCAATTATGGTGGCATTCCCTTCATTCCTTGACTTCATGACTAACTAGATGGCATAGCCTACTCCTAGGTCTAGCTTCTAGGAGGTTGGGCATTATTAAATAAAGCATCATTCCTTTTCTTCCAAATGAAAGAGAGTATATCCACTCTTAGCCATTTCCATGAGGCTTGGCACTCAATAGCTTGGGGGAATTTATCCCCTAATAGGGGTGCTTTCTAGGGAAAGGATGTGGGAAGGACTTGACTATAGAAGTCGAAAACCCAATCCTAGGAAAACATGGCAAGGGGATGAAAATAGAAGAGGTGTTTAAGCATATATACCATGGATAGGACACCTAGGATGTGTGACCCCTAGGTGGGTTAATCTCCTACCAACAAGCAAACCACCCATGGTTAGCGACCAAATAAGAAGGCTTTTTTAAGGGTCCACTTGGAGCCTAAACAAATAAGTATTATGTTTTGTTTTCGGTCTCCAGAGCTTGTTTTAATTGGCCCTCAAGAAGAGGCTTGGACATAGTCACTTGTAGCCATTAGATGGATTATAGTTGGTGAAGGCCTTAGATATGTCCAATTTCCACTCTTGTCCTTTTCCTTAAGAAATTTGCAAGCCTATCTTGATAGACGAGTATGGGATTAGGCCTTCGACTAGACTTTGCATGCCCAAAACCTATTTAACCATGCGACATGGAATTCAATCTATTGTTTAGGTGTCAAATAAGTCTCCAATTGAGTTGTTTCCTTAAAGAGCTTAAGGGTAATGACCAAGCATTCTTGGCTATGTTTTGCGTTCGTGATCCAAAATTTGGTTCCACAATAAAGAATGATCATTAAATGGTATCCCAATGCTTAGGAATCGACCCTTCCATGTAAGATATGGACCAGTTGATAGCATCTTAGTCTTTCCAAATGCTTTCAACCACATAAATTCCTTTAATTTTCACCAAGGTTGGGGTGGCCATTAGGGTCTGCAAGTTGATACCTTTCTAAGAGGGGCTCTTGAAAAGATGTAGTTCCTTGGTAGCATCTTCCAAGTTTGTTTTCCCTTTAGGCCCAAATCAACCACTTAGTACATAAAGCTTGTGCATAAGTGCATTCTTTATTAATATCTATTGCACCCTATTTTCTTATCTTACCAACTCAACTCCATTTTACTCCATGAAAGCGTTTTCCTCTAGAAAAAAAGGCTTTTTGAGCTGTCTCAGTATGTAAACATCCATGGAAACCAATAAGGGAATAATAGACATGCATGTTCACAAATATTTAAGTGTGAATCTAAATATTGGTAGTGTGCACCGTGGGCCTAGTAAGCCATTTCTCAATCTTATTTTCAACTAGCTCAATCTCTCAAATTTCCTTAGGAGAGTTGGGAAGCAAAGCAAGATACCAAAAAAATCATAGATTTGGGTTATGAGGATACAAGATCACCCTTGGCCCTCCAACCAACAAGGAAATTATATTTGATGTTGTTGGTAGCACTGTGTTTTGGCCCATTAAATATTAGAACTTGAGGCTACTTAAAAGTTTCAGAGACATTCCATAGTGTTATCCCAATAAGCATTGTTCCACTAGAACGATGAGGAGTGGTCATTGACGGGTTCCCACATCATTTGCAGGGAGTAGAATGCCTTTAATAAGGCATTGTCTACCTAATTGTCGATAAGATCAGCGTAGATCCATCCTAACTTTGGATCTACTAAGCACTGAGTGGGATAAAATCTCTTTTCACCATAGTGACACAGGTATCGCTCCCAGCCATTGGAGAGCACGTAACCCAAGCTCCTGCGCTCCTGGGAGCTTGGGAGCTTGTAGGAAACTTTCCAAAATCGTTGGGAGCTTCAAAGGGTACCTTGGAGCTTTTCGGGAGCTTCACTACATCAAATTTTGACATTTCGGGTACCTATTTTGAACAGATTTTCAGCTTTTGGGTACCTATTTTGAGCAGAGAAGGTACCATTTGTTTATTTCATAAGTGATACATGATAGGTCAAGGGGCTGGACAACATGGGCTCTGGGCTCTGTAAAGCAACAGAGATGTGGAGATCTACCAAAGATTTCAACAAAATATATATAGTTGCCGATCATTCCTTGACAGCTTCTGTTGCAAATCTTGAAGTTCAACAATTGCAAATAACTCTACTTTCTTGAAGCATATCTTGAAACTTTAATGATAAGATTCAACAAATTACAATGATGGTCACAAAGAGAAAGAGTAGCGTGTTAGTCAGTTTCATTTTATAAATTTCCAAACTTGAATTTCGAAATTGAATATGATATAGTGTTGCATGAAATCACATAATAATCAAGTAATACTAACTTTTTTTTCGGTTTAGGAGTTCCACATGTTTATTTACTGGCAAGGAATTTCATTGGCAAGTTGTTGATGGATTAATACTTTGATTTTTTCTGGCAGTGTTTCAAAGTTTAATCTTTTACATATTTCAGTGCAAGATGGAATCTGCAGGGTGGAATTTAATTGGCAAGTTTTGGATGGAAATAAATAAATTGTTTTATTTTTATTTTTAATATATATTATATTATTGCCGCTCCCAACTTGACGTTTCCTTTAAATTTGAGGAAAGCTTCTAGCCGTACCGGATACTTGTTCTCCTGTACCCGAAGTACCCGCATACCGGAAATTCGTGCAACATAGCTTTTCACTCTAAAAGAGGTTTGCATCTCAAGAGATTTGATCCCTCTCAACACTTGGTAGATCCAGAGTTAGGATGGATCTACGCTAGTTTAATTTCTCCCTTTAACTAGGCTATATTGCACATGAATACCATAGGGCAATACCATGGGTTTGATTCATCCTAGTCCGGGAAACCCCAATCAAGAGGTGAAATTTGTGAATTCTGATTCCAAGAAATTTCCACATTGACTCGGCTGGAAGGAATTTTTCCCAAAGAAAATTGGTTCAAACTTTAAATTCTTTTCCTTTTTGATCTTATTTTTCCCTCTTTCTATCCTTCTAACTTTAATGGAAATCTTGCTTGCTTATAACTTGCTATTTACAATATTTTTCCTTCTAAACTGCTACCTCTAATGTCTTAGGTTCTATGATATGGATTTGGGTTTTGTAAGAGGGCTGCAGTTCACTCAATAAGTGATTGATTTTTGGCTTCTCATCCTTGATGTACTTGAAATACTTTAAAAGTTCCCTGACTTTAAAAGCTCCATGAACTTTCTCACGTTCTCATTCTTTCATATTTTCCCTTGTAAGATCATGAAATTCATGGATCTTCTTCCCAAAATAATGATTAGAAAGGTATTTATGCTCAAAATACTTCTGGTTTTCTTGTCTTCAATTTGCTTCAGTTGGTTTGTGATGTTCCCATCATAAGAATGCTTTGCTAGTCCATTTATAAATGGAAACTTTGGCCTTATGTTTCTTTCTTATCCATGTTGCTGAAAATACTTTTATATCCCCAACATCCAAGCTTCGACTTTGTGGCCAATCTTGATCTCATCATAAAAAGTGGGTGGATTTGTCTTGTGAAACTTCCCTTGCAAATTATATCAATATTGCCTCTTCCTCCTGTAAATGCTATCAGATGATTGGGAACTGCTCATAGGTTCTGTTGATGCATAAGATTCACTTGGAGATGGATGATATGTATCATTAGGAGATGGTCTCCTGGATACATGGGATCTCCGTAGAGAATCCCTTCTAGAATGATTCCTGCTTCCATTCTCTTGGTTAGACCTTTTCCTCAACTACAACTATGTTTGGACTTTCTATTTCTGCCAAACCTGGAACATCTCAGTATTTATTTGGTGGTAATCCTAATGAGCTGTCATCAACATCTCATTTATCTACTTTGTTACTATGGTTGAGCCCTCGATATACTCAATTGTATCTACTAGCCCTCAGTTTTTGTGTTCATTAGATTCCATTCCCAGATCTTCTACATTCATTTCAATGTCTTGGACATTTCTGTCAAAGTTCAGGGAATTTTAGAAGTCATCCATGTTGTCAATTCAACCTTCAAAATTCAAATTAAGCCTAGAGGATATGTTCCACAAGTTTCATTGATTACCATGTAATAATAAGATAACCCCTTTTTGTGATGGGCAGTTTATTGCTTCACTGGGGTTGGGATGTTCATAGAGAGTTTCTTTTACTTCGATAGCCATAATAAATATGGACACTCTTGGGGATGAGTGGCAATATAAGAGGGGGTACAACTTAAGCTATAATTTGGTTTTTACTTGCTTTACATCCCTTGCAATTCTTTTGCATTTTAACAACTGGCTCATGCTTTTTCCATTTTTTACACCTGCATCAACCTTGTGTATATACAACCCCTTCTTCTCATAGGACAAGATTCACAGTGAACTAGCACAACTGATTGACAAAAAACCCGTCAAAAGATAGGACAATGGTACAAGGGAATGACAAAAAAGGTTAAGTATGGAAATTATGGGACAGTACCATCATCAAAGCCTCCTGTTTGTGCCCCTCCTGGATAGTGAAAGAAAGGCATCAAGGAAGGTCACATTGTACTGGCGGCAAGTGATAACCACCAAAAGTGAAACAAGGGAACAAGTGTACAACCAATAACAGTCTATCATCCAATTCAACCTGTAATCCATACTAGACTGCTCGTAAAACATTAGATGAAGGCACTTGAATACAAAAATGGTTGATGTAGCTCACAAGAATGACCCACCTTCATTGGATGAGTAAGTTAGATAAATTAATGCATTGACTAGAGAGCGAATAAGAGGCACATGAAACTGGCTATCTGTGGATCATGATAGGGCTACTGGCTGGTAGGCTGAAACAATAGGAAGACATTTTTCTTCTATGGGTTACGCACATGGGTGGGTAATAGTTCCAACTTTATCAGACTTCATATGGAGAAAGTAGAATTTCATACCCCATTCGAAATTCAGTAGACTTAGCAGTTTTTAGGATTTTAGGATTGGTAGGATTGCAACATTTTCATTAGATTCTATCATGTATGAGTGTATGTGGTTGGCATTTAATCAAGAGAACCAAGTTGTTTATGTACCTCAATGATGGTGGTGTTGATTGTTGAAGACTCTCTAGGGCTGCTTTGTGGTGAATAAAATTATGGGTTCTACTTTCTATGAGGATAATGACTTTCCGATGCTTGATGTAGCCAACAAATTTTAGCATTTGGTGAGTTGACATACTAGTTAAAGGATGGAGAGATATTTGGAGTTCCACCTCAGTTTGATCATGGGAGGAATGTCATCATTTAGCAGAGGTGATGATTTTGGAGTGAGTATGTCACCTTCATTGCTTGAAATGTCCTTAGAAATGACCATAAAAAGTTTTTCCTTGCATTTGTCCCAGAAAGTATTTTTCATCAGAACTGTAGCAGAGACCTTTATGTTGGCATTCCTCCATTTTCTCCCTTTTTAACTTTTGGATCCTGAGTGGAGAAGACGGAAGAGAGATATTGGTGGGGTGGGAGTGGGGAATGGAGTTTTTTATTTTTTACTTTTAGAATTGACCCACTTGTGTTTCATGATCTTGGTGAGCGGCTTCAAGCCAAGTTATAGGGCGAGACATTAAAACATGAGCACGGATGTCACCCTTGAGACCATTGATAAAGCTGCAAGCATTTATTCAGTGTGGGAAGCTAGTTGCTCAAAGGCAGCAATGTAGTCTACCATTGTTCCTGGTTGTTGAAGCTTGGTCAAATGGCTCAGGGGATGAGTTTCAATTTAAAATTTTTGTAAAGATTGGCCACAAATTGAGTCCAAGCAATGTAATTATGTTGAGAAGTCTTTCATCATTGCCACCATTTCCAGTGCTTGGTATCTAAATGGTGGAAATTGATACGAAGTTCCATTCAATCATTGAAGATGCTGTGCAATAAGAATTAGTGTTCCATTTGAGTAGTGGGGTAGGAACCGTCAAATTTGTTGACTTCTAATTTAGGAAGTTGTAGGTTACAACATGATACAACTATTACAACATACAAATAAAGAAGTTAGATATAAATGCCATGGATTGAGATGATACAACATTATTTCTCCTGTTGTACAGGTTGCATCAAAGGAGCCAGAAAGGCCTCCAATGTATGCCAACAATTATTGAGGTGGTTAAGTCCAGTGAGCTGGGAATTGAAGTTGGCCAGTTGGGAATTCATTGATGTAAGGTTTTTTCTTAGTATTAGCATGGGCCTTTTGGAAGTTGGTTTGCAACATGGCAAATTGTTTTTTGAGGGAAGCACTGTAGTTGTTGTAATCTTTGTTGTGGGTTTCCATTTAGAGAGAGGCACAAGAAAGAGTGTGACAGGAGGGTGGGGCTAGTGATATGAGAGTAGCAGAAGGGGGCGAGTGGTTCTAGTCTCCACACAAAAATACTTACTAGAGCATCATATTGAAGTGATTAGTGCAATGTTCTAGAGTGGGGAAGATATTTGGAGCAGTAATAGGGCAGGTGGGTCCACACAAAAAAATGGCTTAAGAAAGACAGGTACCGTTGCTATCAACACATCACAAGGAATATTTTGAGTTATGTCCCAAAGAATGGTGTCATTGTGTCCACTTTATACACTTTTTTTATAATCCAGTTTAATTATACTCCAGATTGAATAATATTGCGTTGATAGAATACCCAAGTTTTGAATATTAACATATCTGTAGGAATTTTACAGCCTGATGTAGTAAAAAAGGTTTTCTGGAACTGAAGCAGCAAGGATTAGGGTCTGAAGGGTCTTAAGGACAAGAGATTTTCTTGTGCTATAGATCTCTAATAGAGTTGTGGGGCGAATGGTAGTACTCGACCAATATCTTAGGGCTCTAAGAAGGGTCGACTGTACCCTTAATTGCACTACCTGATTACCTAGGTATGCAAGAGTTTTTTTCCTGAGTGCTATTTACAGTGTCACTATAGCAGTCAGGTGGCCCAGTGACCGATCTAAGGTTTGTTTTAGGATGAATTTAAGACTTCTAATATACCTGATGGACTGTGGTATATGGAAGTGAGATTTAGTGTATAGGTGCTATCTGATGCCAGTGCTATTCGAAGTGGTAGAGTAGGGGTTATAGCTGTAGTTCGGAGTTCCTGCGTTTATTCTTCTTTGACTGCAGGTATATCCACTTAATGATAGATCACTGTGGTTCTTTACAGATTCCGGAACATTAATACCACTTCTAGTTTACGCAGAAATTTTTTTACAGCATAAAACCAAATAAGATGTAAGTAGGAAAGTAATCTTTTATCAAAAAGAGCACAATGTTTACTTGCCACTTTGAGGGGGCAACCTCCAATAGAGCAGAGCTCTGTTACAGTGATTTTCCAAGACATCTTTTATGATGCTTCTACCTTGATATATACTACTTTCTATTCTTCCAGAACTTGCTAGTGAATGAGCTTTATAGTAGGTGGAGCCTTCTAGTAAGACCCCTTACAATAGTTGCGTTCACATGATTACACTGGCCTTATTTACTAATGATGGCTTTTCTTAGATAACAATATATTTATCTATCTACTAGGGGTTAGGGTGTCTAGGATCCTAACATTTGGCCATGGCCCGATTACTTTTGAAACAGCGGCATGACTCCTCTTACATTGATTAGTATGAT
The DNA here is from genome assembly GCA_034641835.2 of Pinus albicaulis. Lineage (NCBI taxonomy): Eukaryota > Viridiplantae > Streptophyta > Pinopsida > Pinales > Pinaceae > Pinus > Pinus albicaulis. The sequence goes on from CM076570.1 coordinate 142,447,247, forward strand.
CTCCACTTTGTAGTTTCTTATAGACTTCCGAAGCACAGAGTTTTCTAATCATTTTCTGGCCCACAAACTTCATTTCCATTTCCAACTAAATCGCGATCAAGAGCTATTAGAGTTTTAATCACTAAAATTTACACGTTGAATCTCTCCACTCTGAAACCATGTTATTTTTCCAAGCATACGAGATCAGAGATATATACATATTAAATATATTGTTTATTATTACGAAGTCATTGAATACATTGACATAGAGTCTCTTTTATTGTAATCATAGAATCTCTTTTATAATATTAACGACACCTATTAAACTTAATTGTAAAACGTGATTTTATTACTTTATTGAAGTCTTATACTTCAACAAGCTTTATGTTAAATTACTTGGCCATATTAAAACCAACTGTTGGGCTTCATCATGTGCTGCGCCTGGTATGGATCACCTGTTTACATGGGGATGCCAAAGATTGCTGTGTCTATCAGTTTGAAGTGGGCATATTTGATCTGCAAAGCATCAAATATATCAATATTAGGTCTCATTGCGTCAATTTCTTTAGTAAGCCGTTACAAGACTATTTCTATGGTCTTTGAACTCTTAACACAATTTGAATTGTGGGAGGCATACGGCAATATATAGTTGACGGCTAGTCTGCCAGTGTTTTACAATTACATCTATGATTGTGATTATGTCCAATGTTGTTTCTTTTTTAGTTTTGGCTTTATTTTCAGCTGGGCTATCACAAGTGGCTGAAGTATTTGCCAGTTCTTGTGCAGCAATGAGGACTGAGGTGGTCTGTTTACTGAAGGGGTTTAAACTTCAGCTCCATGATTCCATTATCTACTCTGAATGCAATTAAACCTGGTTAATAGCATAGTAACAAGTGTAGTCCTGCTATTTAGTCTGAATGCAGTCTTTGATGACTCTGCTGGCATTCTCACAATTGCCTGATAAATATGGCTGCTTCTGCCCTGTTGGAAATGATAGAACCATACTCAAATGTAACATTTTCTCTTTGCAATTGAGCTTGCCTCCACTCTGGTTACTTGCATTGAAACCTGTCTTCTATTTTTTATTATTCATATTTTAAATTGAATTCCAAAAATGACTAATTTGCTTTGTTGAGTTGTATTCTTTTTTTCACCACCTCGCTCTAAAAAATTTGCTTCCATCTATTATTTTCTTGGAATTTTAAAGTTTTACTTTTGTATATGGGTGTGCCATGGAAAGATTCAATCTTTTTTCTCTGATGAAATTAATTCGTTGCAATTATGGGGTGAATTCAGCAACTCTTTACATAATCATTATTATACAATGCTTAAGCAAGTCAGGGCATTGACATATGGATTTCACAATGTTTCTAATCAATTATAGCGTTTCTAATGCAGGTTCTGCCTGGATGGTCCTATCTCGAGCATTTATCGAGTACTGTATCTGGGGTTGGGACAATCTTCCAAGAACAGTTTTGATGTACTATACAAATTTTGTTTCTTCACCGGAGGGATATTTCCACACCGTCATTTGTAATGCCCAGGAATTTCGGAACACAACAGTCAATCATGACTTACATTACATATCTTGGGATAACCCGCCAAAGCAGCATCCACATTCTCTTGGTTTAAGTGATAGTCCAAAAATGATAGATAGTAAAGCTCCATTTGCAAGGAAATTTCATGGCAATGACCCTGTGCTTGACAAAATAGACAAGGAGCTTCTGGGACGTCAAAATGGACATTTTACACCTGGTGGATGGTGTAAAGGAAATAGCGATAATGGCAGCGATCCTTGTTCTGCTATAGGTGATAAAAATTTTCTCAAGCCTGGTCTAGGTGCTAAGAGGCTTGGAGAGTTGATTAAGGATCTCTCATCTCCTGAAAAATTTGCACAAACACAATGTAAATGAAATATGTGTTTTCCATCTCGGGTACCTTTGTGCATTTACTTTTCATCTACGAGTTTCCAGCCAATCCTCAATGTGGGACGCGATTGCAGGTACTAGTTTCCAGCCAATTGTAATATGAGATAAAATATAAGAATGCCCTTGGAAAGTCTCATAGGAATGAGCATATTTTGATCTCACCTTTTAGTTTCCATGGCAATGCATGCTGCAGGATCAGAGTGTATTCTATATGACAATAATCAGCCAATTTCTTCTCAGAGGTTTGAGCTGTTAATTAATTAACAATGCGAGAAAATGTAAGCTAAAGTAGTAATTATTTCTGTCATTATCACTTGTCATACAGTTCTGGGGTAGAGAAGGCAAGGTATGGCCTTGTTGAATTCCAGGAATTGCATATTTGCTCGTTAAAAATGAAAGCATTTTTCATGTAAGAACAGCAGAGATCTAAGATTAATTCATTATGGGTCTTAGAGTGGACCATCATATCTATTTTCTAGTGTACATTCTAATTTCCCCCTCGTGAATCACAGGAACTATTTGCACGTTAACCGGCAACACTTGTGTTGCTAAGTTCCACACAAAACAAGTAACAGATGATATTGTTTTGGTAATGTAGCTGACTTTTGTTTCTTTTTATAGGAAAATTTATTAAGCATAGCGCTTGAACCGGCTTCTTCATCTCCTAGTAGGTTATAATGGATGGAGAGATGTAGTCTTAGTTGTCATATTCTTTTAATGTAACGTGAGCGACTTTCAGAAATAAAAAAAGTTGGAGTTTAGTTGCATTAATTCAATTTTTTTTTTTCAGTAGAAAAACGTCTGGTTTATATCAAGTACCAGCACAAAGTAAAAAAATTCTTGAGATTTAGCTGGGGTTATCACTACGCTGGAATTCAGAACCAAAACTGATATCCAATGACCGAGTTACAATTATCCATATCCAAAAATTTAGTGGTAACCAGTTTCCTTCCTCTGAAAGCCGTCCTTCCTGTGATGTCGACGCCTATCCGCTTCCGAACTGTCAAAGAGATACTGTTCGGTTTGCAAAACAAAAATGATCCAGAGCTCCTGTTTGTAGTCAGCAATCTACATCTACCATTACATCTGTGAACTCGTCCTCTCTGTCTCCGACTGAGACGCTGCTCAGAAGAATTTAACAATTCCCTTCGCCCTGCTGCCTGAGGCATCTATAAGTTCGTAATGCATCTTACCAAATGTCCCTGTCAGACCCATCTTGGATAATCTGTCTGCCATTTCATTCTTCTCCCTGTATATGTGTGTGAAAGAGATGTTGGAAAAGGATTTTCGCAGGTCGTTGATCCTTTCTATCCAGGCAAATAGATGTCTAGGCGCTATAGAGTTCCGGTTATTCAGGTGATCAATGGGAGAACCTGTGAGTCCCCAAAAACCCACAGCTTGTCGATATAAAGTTGCTTGGTAAACCACAGTAGTCCCCACAGGGCTAGCATTTCCGCCCTCATATCAGTCCCCTGTCCGCCGAACCAGTGGATTTTTGTTAATTTTAGGCAACCAGGTCCAAACTCCATGTTGCACTGCTCATATGACGATGGTCATATTTTTGTTGGATTCCTCTTTCGGAGATGTGCAAGATTGATCTAAAGATCATCTTGATTGGATGAGCAGAACATTGATTTTGAATTTATTTTCCTCATGTGCAAGGTCGCCTAGATTTATCCCAGATTCCCGCATGCCTAAGAGATGTGTCACACACCCTCATTGATGAATATAAATTGGAAAAAATTGGAGGTCATTTTCTCATAATCTCATCACACATTCTCTCATTGCGATTTGATTGGTTCATAGCTTTTGGAGGCCTTTTTTTCACACGTATGGAGCGAAGCTACTGTTTTATGCGCTGATCTGTTTAGGGCTTTCTGTTTTCTGCGTTGATATGTTTAGGGCTTTCTGCTGCAGCGTTGACCGTGGTCAACCCTTGGTCGTTTGACCTCAATCTTTTGCAGAAATTCCGATTTTAGGAGGCCGTACAGTTGGGCACTAAAATCGAGGAATTTCGGGCTATTGACCGAAGCCCTAGTTTGTTGTGTTGATTTTTTTTGAAGCTGCCTACGTTGAGTTTTCTGCGCTGTCCTTGGTTTGACTTGCGTTGACTTGTGATGAGCTGTGTGTGTGACACATGAAAGTGCTGGCTGACCGAGAAAGAATTTTCTGGTTGAAGCATCCTGCTGACTGTCGTAATGCAACAATATCTCATATCTTTGCTGGACATAAGGAATTGTAAATCTGATCTATATTTGGCTTGTCTTCTATTGATCTATTATTGTGTTCTATCAATATTTTACTTTCATGTTTATGTGATTGCTATTTTGTCTCGGGCCTAAGAAAGATTGAAGTAAAAGTGCATCAACTTCAAGCATAGAACACCATGGTTATCTAAATTTAACATGGAATCAGAGCTGAGGTGAAGACAAAGTCCAAGAGTCCAAGCTAGAAGCTATCTCTGAAGGAAGAAATCCTATCAAGGACAAATGGCCTCCACAACCTACAAGGGTTTCAAGGTTGATGATAAATTAACTGATAGACAAAGTCCAAGAGTCCAAGCTAGACGCTATCTCTGAAGGAAGAAATCCTATCAAGGACAAATGGCCTCCTCAACCTACAAGGGTTTCAAGGTTGATGATAAATTGATTGATAAGTCTGATTATTATGCATGGAAGATGTCCTTGGATTTGGCGCTAGAAGATCAAGATGTCATGGACTATGTACAGGGGAATATTCAAGAGCCTCCATCAAATGCAACTACTGCCACAAAGACGAAGTATAGAAAAGGGGAAATCAAAGCAAAGATGATTATCCGGGATTCTATTCATAAGCACTTGGTTGCTTACATTTCTGAGTTGACGACATCTAAGGAGATGTATGATAAGCTGGTGAGCATGTTCAGGGCTAGCAATGCTAATCAAATCCTCTTCTTCAAGAATCAATTGAAGAATATCAAGAAGGGTAACGATGAATCTATTCAATCTTATTTTATGAGGCTCACTGAAATCGGGAATAACTTCCTAGCTATTGGGGAAGCAATATCTAATCTAGAGATGGTTCTTATTGCACTTGGAGGTCTCCCCTGTGATTGGCATATATTCAATACCACTATTCTCAATAATAATGATTCCTTATTTTGATGAAATATTGACGAGATGCACTAGAGGAAACAAGAATGATGGAGTATGCCTCTAATGGTAATGGAAGTGACCTTACTGCCTTCGCAGCTCATGCAAAGAAGAAGAACCATGGTGGCCCGAGAAATCAAAACCATGGTAGAGTGGGGCCCAAAGGAAGGAAGGGAAGATGTTACACTTGTAACAAGACTGGTCACTATGCAAGAGAGTGCCCTAATAGAAGGGACTCTCCTAGGGATGATGACAACAACAACTCGAGAAGAAATGGCAGGAACAATAGGTTCCAAGGAGAAAGGAAGGCTCCCTTTGATCGTAATGGAAATGGGCAACCTTTCAAGAGGTCAAGAAATTCCAGGTACAATGAGTCTAATGTTGTTGATAATAAGAGAAATGATTTTATTCTTGTATCTGCCCTCTCTGTTGCATCTCCACCCGACACCCTGGATGTCTGGTTAATTGATAGTGGTGCTTCAAGGCACCTCACTGGTTATAAAGAAGCCCTTTCTGATTTGGTTGAGAAGGATACTAATATGGAAATTATCTTTGGAGATAATGCCACCTATCTCATGAAAGGGACAGACACTGTGACCCTCCATTTATCTCAAGGTCAAGTCATCCGATTACAAGATGTGTTGTATGTACCTGATTTGAAGAAGAACCTTGTGTCCATTTCGGCAATGGAAGACAAAAGGTTCAAGGTGGCATTTGTTAATGGAAAGGTACTTATCTGGAAGAAGAACTTCAAGGAAGCTCTTTCTATTTGTTTCAGAGTTGATACACTCTACCAGGTTGGAGGAAGTCCATTGGGGGCTATGACATGTGATACAACTCTTCAAACAGAGTTATGGCATCGGAGGTTTGCACACCTTCGTTACAAAGCCCTTCTCGAATAAAGGAAGGTGGTGACAGGGATGCACGAATTGAGAGATGATCATGAAGGTATATGTCAGGGTTGTGCCGAAGGGAAGCATACAAGGGGACCATTCCCCTCAAGTGTCACAAAGACAACTGATATCTTGCAGTTGATACATTCTGATTTATTTGGTATGTTGCTCGTGACATCTTTTGGAGGATGTTCCTATTACATGACTTTTACAGATGACTTCTTCCGCAAGACCTGGATATATTTTTTGAAGAAGGAAGGAGCATTCAAATGGTTCTGTACCTTCAAGGCCTTGGTGGAAAATCAAACCGAAAATAAAATCAAAGTTTTGAGGACTGACAATGGGACCAAGTATGAGTCAAATGAGTTTAATGACTTTTCTATAGAAGCTGGCATTAAGAGGGAAACCACAACTGTGTACACTCCTGAGAAAAATGGTGTTGCTGAAAGAAAGAATAGGACCATTGTGGAAGTTGCTCGCGCCATGCTATGTGACCAAGGTCTTCTGAAGTTTCTATGGGGAGAAGCTGCGAACACTGTTGTGTATGTTCAAAACAGATGCCGGCATTCCGCTCTAGACTCCAAAACTCCCGAAGAAGTCTTTTCTTGTAAGAAACCTGATGTTTCTCATTTTAGAGTTTTTGGTTGTCCTGTTTACTTTCTTGTGCTAAAAGAAAAGAGAAGCAAGTTGGATGCTTCTGGAAAGAAGGGAATGTTCGTGGGCTACAGTGAAACTTCGAAGGCATATATAATCTATGTGCCTGGTCAAAGAGAAGTGGAGATATGCCATGATGTCACTTTCGATGAAGATGTTGCCCTCAAGAAAGTAAGGAATCTTCCTAGCTCCAAGGAAGACAAAGAAGATGAAGAAGCAGAGAAGTTGGAAGAGCCGAAGGATGACTTGATGCCCGATGTTGAAGGACCTATGGATCCCATTGATCCACCTCCTTCAAATAAAAGAAGACCCTCATGGCTTAGGGATACTCTTGAAGATGCTGAGAGACATATTGCCCCAAGGGGGACATTCCGTGAAAGCAGGAAGCTGAAGAGATACCAAGGGTATCTAGCAGCCATGAGTACAATAGTACAATTTGAGCTCGGAACATTTGAAGAAGCTGTAAAGCATCAAGTTTGGAAGGATGCTATGCACGAAGAATATGAGTCCATTATGAAAAATGATTTCTGGGAAGTGGTCCCAAGACCGGAGGACAAATTTGTTGTCACCTCGAAATGGCTCTATAAGATCAAGCATGGATCTTATGGAAGTGCTGAAAAGTATAAGGCAAGATTCGTTGCCCGAGGCTTCTCTAAAAAAGAAGGCATAGATTATGATGATATATTTGCACCTGTGGCCCGCTATACCACCATCCGATCTATTATTGCCCTTGCTGCTACGCAAGGATGGAGTCTACATTAGATGGATGTGAGGACCGCTTTTCTGCATGGATCTATAAAGGAAGAGGTGTATCTGGAGCAACCTCTGGGGTTCGAAGTCCGAGATAGAGACACCCATGTATGTGTGTAGGTTGAAGAAAGCCCTCTATGGGTTGAAGCAAGCCCCTAGGGCTTGGTACGAGAGGATAGATAGCTACTTGATGAAGCTGGGCTTCACTGGAAGTAATGCTGATCCAAACCTTTATTTTAAGGTTGATACAAAAAGGCCTCTTATTTCGGTTCTCTATGTGGACGATCTCTTCCTGACAAGTGCTGACCCTCTCATTCATCAGTGTAAGAGGGAGCTAGCTTCCGAGTTTGAGATGAAAGACCTAGGACTGATGCACTACTTCCTATGCTTGGAGGTCTATCAGAGGCTAGGCGAGATTTTCCCTTCTCAAGGAAAATATGTTGTGAAGCTGCTGGAGAGATTTGGTATGGTGGACTGTAAGTCTATGTTAATACCAATGGAGCTCAACTTTAAGAAGTTGAGTGGAAACGTTGTTGGGCCCGTGCTAGCAAAGCCTACCGAATATCGACAACTCGTAGGTGCCCTGATGTTCTCAGTGAACTCTCGTCCAGACGTATGTTTTGCAGTGAATACTTGGAGTCAACATATGGTTGAACCTCATCACATTCATTGAATTGGTGCCAAGAATCTGTTGAGATATCTTCGGGGCACAATCAACCATGGGCTGAGATACACTGTCGGGAGTTTGAGACTCCATGGATATATTGATGCTGATTGGGCTAGCAGTGTGGTGGATCGCAAGAGCACATTTGGATGTTGCTTCACCCTGGGTTTTGCTTCGATATATTGGATGAGTAGGAAGCAGAAGTCGGTGGCTTTGAGCACTGCTGAGACTGAATACATTGTAGTGAGTATGGCCTGTTGTGAAGCTGTTTGGTTGCGAAATCTCTTCAGTGCGCTGTTCGGGCATGTGCTAGATACAATCGTTATCCTTTTTGATAACCAGATTGGGATTCGTCTTTCTGATAATCCCGTGTTTCATGATCGAGCCTTATGGCGCCTCGCTGTACCATATCTCGGATAAAGTGGTACCTGATATCAATATAGGAACTGATGAGCAGGTCGCGGATATTCTCATGAAGCCCCTGGGGAAGGTCAAGTTCCTAACCTTTCGTGAGAAGCTTGAAATCGTGGAAAGACCCTATTTTGAGGGTCTTGCTTGAGTTGGACTATGAGCTCTGGGAGCTCCAGGGGGCTTGGGGATAACTTCTTGGAGCTATAAGCACTCACGGGGTTAGGCTTGCCGAACCTTGTAGTGCTTCTGCCCCACTGTTATGATATTGAGTTGGTTCGCCTCTCTTTGATCTATATGCCCCGCACACATCCTACCCATGGAGTTTCGGACTCATGGGAAGTACCTCTCATTTGGCCAATGAGGTGGGAAATGTGGATAGAGACCATAGCAAGACTGATGGATGCATCAGAGATTTCCGTACTCGCTTTGTCTAGGATGGCACGTGTCCAACACCTTGATTTGGGATCCAGTATGATGAGGTTTTATCCTCGGGTCAGTAAACTAACTTCGGGTTAGTATGAGACTCTTTTGAGTCTGAGAGAGGTTTTTACCTCTAAGCTGACTTCGGGTCAGCTGTGTGTGATGCAAAGTAACAAAAATCGCGATCGGGATAAAATCGCCGAGGGGAAAAAATCGGAAAAAATCGTAAAAATCGGGAAAAAATCGTAAAAATCGGGAAAAAATCGGCACATACAAAAATATTCATTTTTTTTTCAATTTTTTTAATATCTAAAGCATCTACAGCATAAAATAAATGCATTGACACATAAATATGAAAAAAAAAACTAATATATAAGATGTGTAATATCATGTCTAGTGCTACATCACACATAAAACTGAATCCTGTCCTGAATACTAAGTCCCGAGTCTCAACTCAACCTCAAAATATCAACAAAAAATATAATAATGTATCTCATATCATGAGTCATAATGTTATATACAAAGGAATGCACCAAATAACCTATACTACTGATTTCCTCTGCCCCTCTTGCGAGAAAATGTAACAGCTTTCCCTCTAGACGAAGAAGTTGGCGGGGCTGGAAATGGACTCTGTTGTGCTCCAGATCCTGAAGCACTAGGAGCTAGATGAGGTAGACCACGTCCTCTATCGATAGCAGGGGTAGGTGGTGTCACCTCCTCCTCATATTGTTGCTCCTCCTCCTCCTATTGTTGCTCCTTCTCCTCCTCCTCATGAAACTCATCATTGATTCATCGCTACTAGAAATGGGATCATCAACAAGAGATACATAAACCTCATCTAGCTCAAAGTCTTCAGACTTGGATTTCTCAACCTTAAAATGCTGTAGAAAAAGATTAACATACCTAACCAGTTGTTTTCCTTTGAGTGAAGGGTACATTCTTGTTAAGGCCACAGTAGGGGAGTTCAACAACCAATACCACCAACATCAACAAAGTTCAACAATCAATGCCACCAACATCAAGGTTCTTAAAGGACTTCATACTCTTGATCAAATGCCAATCTCATACCCTTACACATAATAGAATCAAATGGAAACAATGCAAATCCACAAACCATGAAACCCTGAAAACCATTAAGTCTGCTGAATTTTGAGTGAAATCTAAAATTCTAGTTTCTCCATATGAAATCCAATGAGGTCGAAACCACTCTTAAACATCCTGAGTCATTTCATGGTAATGTTAAAAATTTAAGAAGTAAAAGGATGAAAATGAAAAATAAAGGAAATATCACTTTTACTTTAAGAATTTAACATTACCATGAACTGCCAACAGGGTGTGTTAGGAAAATGAGAGGGCTGCAAAAATGACAAAAAAAAAAATCGATTTTTGAACTTATAGGGTTTCTATTTCATGGGCCCACGATTTTTACCAAAATAATCGCGATTTTTTTCGTAAAAATCGCGATTTTTTCAAAAAATCGTTGAAAAAATCGCCGATAAAATCGGCAGCCCGAAAAACTCGCGATTTTTGTTACTTTGGTGTGATGTCTTTGTGACTCACCTTTTGTTCTCAAATAAAGATCCAACAAAGCAAGTTACGGCGAGATAACGCACGATATTTGGTTTGGTACAGAATGGATGGCACTTGTGGACATATGGAGTTCTCCCTAGTTGAGGGGGAGTGTTAATTTTGGGCAACTAGGTCCAAACTCCATATTGCACTTCTCATATGACGATGGTCATATTTTTGTTGGATTCCTCTTTCGGAGAGGTGCAATATTGATATAAAGATCATCTTGATCGGATGAGCAGAACATTGATTTTGAATTTATTTTCCACATGTGCAAGGTCGGCCAGATTTATCCCACATGTCTAAGGGATGTGTCACACACCCTCATTGATGAATATAAATTGGAGAGACTTAGAGGTCAATTTCTCATCATCTCATCACACATTCTCTCATTGTGATTTGATTGGTTCGATAGCCTTTGGAGGCCTTTTTTTTCTCACACTTGTGGAGCGAAGCTACTGTTTTCTGCACTGATCTGTTTAGGGCTTTCTGCTGCAACATTGATCGATGTTGACTATGGTCAACCCTTGGTCGTTTGACCTCGATCTTCTGCAGAAATTCTGATTTTAGGAGGCAGTACAGCTGGGCACTAAAATCAAGGAATTCTAGGCTGTTTGATCGAAGCCCTAGTTTGATGCATTGACTTTTCTGTGTTGTCCCTGGTTTGACTAGCGTTGACTTGTGATGAGCTGTCTTTGAGGGTTGTGGTTATGACACATGAAAGTGCTGGCTGACTGAGAAAGACTTTGTTGGTTGAAGCATCCTACTGACCGCTATAACGCAACAATATCTCATATCTTTGCTGGAGATAAGGAATTGTAAATCTGATCTATATTTGGCTTGTCTTCTATTGATCTATTATTTTGTTCTATCAACATTTTACTTTCATGTTTATGTGATTGCTATTTTGTCTTAGGCCTAAGAAAGATTGAAGTAAAAGTGCATCAAGCATAGAACACCATGGTTATCTAAATTTAGCAATTTTGTAATGACATTGTGAAGTGATCATAAGCCAAGCTCCACAACCACATCTCATGTTTTGAGCCGCCCCATCGAAGAAACCGGCCAGATAATGAATTTCAAAGGGTCTCAGTCTGATTGAGAGGTCACGAGGAGGTTTGTGATGAATCCTCAAGTCTCCCCAATTCCGAATGATCTGTGAGGTGACCAATCCAAGTGTACTTTTCTGCTCTTCAAATAACCACTTGTTCCTGCAACACCACAATCTGCAGTGAAAAATAAGTGGAATGTTTCTAAATTGCTTACCTTTCTCAAACCACCATTTTGCGCACTCTTCGATGAATAGGTAATCCCATTCTTGGAAATTGAAATGTTTGCATCTTTGGCTTTGAATCTCTCGTGCAAAAGTACATCTATAAAAAAGGTGGTTGTTGTCTTCATTTGCTGTCATGCACAGACAGCAATCCTAGGCCCAATCTTGCCTTTTTTCTGGAGGTTTATCCACGTCAAGTTTTTGTCCTTCCAGACAAGCCACAAGAATATAATTATTTTTGTTTGAATTTTAACATTACAAACCTCTATAAACCAACTTTTTCGGGTCTGTCCAAAATGAACATTCATCAATTCTTTATTAGTATCACTGGTACTTATTTGACATTTGTTCAGTAAACCACCCCACGTGCCCTGATCTCCCAAACTGTTGTGTCTACACCCTATGCATCTTAAAGCTTCCCGAAACTTTGTCCAATCGGCTGCCATGGGTTCGTGTGTACCCATGTCCTCAACCTCCTTCCACCTTGGAACGCCCTCCAACCATTCTTTTATAATTTGACCCAAGTAGAATATTCCTCTGCCATTCAAAAAGTCTCTGAGATCTGCATTGATGGAATGGTTCTGAGGAAAACCCCAGATATCTCCCCGATCAGTATTTTCCGGCCATTGCTGAAACACCACTGTAACATTCTATGAAACAATGGCCAAATTTTCTTGAAGCAATTCCATATATAAGACCCCCTGCCTGCATTCTCCCATCCCGAGATGTACAACTCCTCCAGACTCTGAGTTCAGAGATACTTATACTTTATGATATCATTCCAAATGCCCGGAGTATGTAGGCACCTCCAAAATGATTTCATTAATAGTGCCTTCCCAAGGGCTTCCACATCCAACTGTCCCTAGCCCCCCCGATCCTTTGGCAGTGTGATATGCTCCCATTTGGTAAGATGATACTTCCTAGCCTCTCGCCTACCATTCCAAATGAAATTTGCCAAGGTTTTCCTGGTTCTGTCTATAATGGTCTTGGGAATATAAAAAAGATGTGCCCAGTACACGGTGAACTGTTGGAGGACAACCTGCACCAGAACTAGTCTCCCTCCCTTCGACAGCCACTTCAGCGACCATCCGTTTATCCTTTTGTGATATTTGTCCAAGAGCCATTGCCAGTCAGCCACCCGGTAACGAGAGGGCTTAAGACGAAAGCCCAAATATGTTAGGCCTCCCTCAAGGGGGCAAATTCTAAAGTGAAGAGCTTGCCGATTTGTTCAATAATCACTCGGTCCCCTTCTGAATTGTATAAACAGGCTTACCTTTGTTAGCCAACAACCCCAAAGCTTCACAAAATTTTTGAAATATGTCATTCAGGACGATCCAACATTGTTTAATTAGCAACCCAAATATCAGCACATCGTCAACAAAAAAACTGTGGGTGATCTCTCGATGAGCAGTAACTTTGATACCACGAAATAGACCCACCTCCGCAACCCTGTTAATCTTTATACTAAAAGCGTCCATGACTAAAATAAAGAAGAGGGGCGAAAGAGCACGCCCTTGGCAAAGGCCCCTGCCCGGTTTGAAAAATCTAGACGCAGATCCATTGATAATGACTGCCATCGATGTGTTGTTGACACATCCCATGATCCAGTGTACTGTGTCACTGACCATTTCGACTTTGTAGAGTATCATTCTCATAAAGCCCTAATCCACTCGATCATAAGCTTTGCTAAGGTCCACTTTCATGACCATGGCTTCCAATTTCTGAGTATGGATGGAATGTAGAATCTCCTGAGTAGATGCGACTGCATCATGTATGATACGGTTGTGGAGAAACCGAAACTGTTCCAGGGAAATAAATCTTGACATTACATCCTTAATTCTTTCTGCGATAATCTTGGATATTATTTTATACAGGGTATTTCATAGAGAGATGGGCCTATAGTCCTCAAATGTCGAGGCGCCTTTCTTCTTCGGAATGAGTGGAAGGAAGGTTGAATTAAGTGCACCATGTACCTGACCCTTCAATGTCACTTTTTCTACCAAGTCTGTTATATCCTGAATAAATAAATCTAAGAAGTGGATGTAAAAGTCTGGAGTCTACCCATCCGGACCTAGATTCTTATTTGGAGGAAAGGACTTGAGCACCCCCTCCACCTCAGCAATACTAACAATACGGTTCAGTCTGATATTGTCTGCTTCCGCAAACATCATGGGGTAGTATTCCAACGCCCATAATTGAGCCTCCACCACTGGTCCCTCTCTTGCCTTACAAACTTTTGAAATACTTAACCTCCTCCTTGTGAATCTTCTCAGTAGTATTATAGATGTTCCCTTCAACATTGATGTTCCACATGGCGTTAGTATTCTTCCTCCCATTGGAAAAGGAGTGAAAATATTTGGTGTTTCGATCACCTTCTTTAAGCTAGATTGCTCGACTCTTAAGTCTCTAGGTTTGTTCTTGTATGAGCAATATCTTCCTTTTCTCTGTCTCCAATATCTTGAGCCTTGCCCATCTGTCAGAGGGTAGGTCGCCATCATCCATGTCTTCTAATATCTGAGTGGTTTCTCTTGCAATCTTCTCCAATTCAACAATCATATGTCGCTTTTTTTTCTCCCATTCACGAACCTTCCTTTTCAATCCTCTTAATGCATGAGATAAATATTCCATAGAAGGAGTCCTGTCCACTCTCTTGTGTGAGCTGATATAGTCTCGGACCATAGAATTGAATTCCTTGTCTTCTAACCACGCCTTATTAAATTTGAAAGGGCAACCCCTCATTTTTTGTTCAAATTGCCATTCCATCACAATTGGCCTATGATCAGAGATTATTAAGGCTGCCACCCAGGACTTAACTCTCGCCATCTGAACAAGAAGGTCTTCCTGTACCATAAATCTATCAATTCTTCTGCCAATAAACTCTTTTCCTTTATGACTGTTGTACCAAGTTGGGCATACTTTCTCCAGATCAACATCCCTTAAGTTTGAATCTCGGATCATATCCCCAATGTATTCAGACAGTGGGTCTTGTCTTCTGTGTTCTCCCCATTCAGATTGTCATTGATGTCAATATGACTTTGACTAAGATGAAGGCTGCACTATGACATATCATTGCATTAGTATATGATGACATTGTTGATACGTGATGCTACATGAATGCTGCACTCCTACATAATGACTCTATGATCCTCTGATAGCATTAATAAGAATGAAGAAACCAAAGAATGAAGAAGCCACGCTGCCCCAAACATTCCTCATGTTGTCCCAAACTTTTGATGCATAAAATTTAAGGACAGTCGGAAAGAAAAATTATGTTTTTGTCATCTTGGAGGCAGCCTATGACAATGAATCCTAGACCATCTGAAAGAGGAATTTTTCCTCTTTCCAATGAGCCTTTACTTGCCCTGAAACTCCCAGCGGTTTGTGAGATATTGGATTTTTAAGTTTAAGAAAATATATTTTTAATCCAGCCGACCTAAGCCCACTCATTCTAGTCAGCCTCACCACCAAAGAGACATGTCTGTTCACTTAAAAATCTGTATATATAAAAGTCTGTGCTCCTTCCTTTGATATCTCATCCAATCTTGAAAAGAATGACAAATAAACAAAAGGAAGTTCACATCTCGTGAACTAAGGAAGCCGAGAACTTAAAATTTTATTGTTTGGGTCAATTCTGCGGTGAATATTGAACAAGATATCGCATACTAAGAAGAAGTGCAGACCAATAATCCTTTTGAGATCAGACATGTGAGAACAGCTTGGACCTGTGGAAAAAATTGCGGACATATCTGTGGAGGAAGATTAAGGGTTTGACCTGTAGCTTAATAAACTGTTGTTTCGTTCTGTGGAAACCTCCTGTGGTATTATGGATATACGGAGGACAAATCTTTGGCTCCGATAAGTACATCCGTGGAGGCTCAGATCACAAGTGGAAGGCTCGTACGTATTACAGACCAAAGGACCTTTAACGCTTCAGAACTTGAGAATAGTCACTTACAGTAGCTTGGTCTTCAATACAAAAGAATGTTACCCTTACAATAGCTCGTATTGCAGAGATTTTAGTTTAGTTGAATAGGATCTGGAGGTCGGATCTGTAACGAACCATTTGCATAGAACCTCGAATTTGTTAACTCGGACTTGCGGTGTTTAAAATAGTTCTATTCGGTGCTTCCATACCTTGGTTTCGTGGGGTATAACCTCATATTTCGGACTGTGGATAATAAATTCAAGTAATCAGTTTTTGGACAGCAAGTGGAGGCTTGAACAAGTCAATAGTAAGAGTTGAAGTTTTGTTTGCATTGAAGCGACATAAACTACATTTGATAAAAAAAAAGGGCCCGAAACTAGTATCAAAAGCTGAGATGATTGAATAGTGATATTGGAGGATTTGAACAATGATATTTGTGCAGTGAAGAATTGGAATTTTGGAACAGACTTATGGAACAATTGATGTAAGCCATTTATTCATTATATTTGTTAAAAAGTTCAAGGGTTGGAGCCCTAGGGGTTGGATCTCCTAAACACAGGGTTGGTGCCTTGAGAAGATAGGGTTGAAGCCCTAGAGGTCGGAGCCTCATCAAAGTCCAAGTTGGTGCTTGGCAACAGGTTGGTGCCTGTTTCATTAAAAGGGTTGGTGCCTTTCACTCATCTATTGTATACTATTATTAAAAAAAGGGATTGAAGTTCTTATTAATCCTTAATATCATTATTATACACCTCTCTGTCTTTAATTGTGAAGAATCTAACTGGCAATAATTAACAATTGAAAAGAAACACTGATTCACCCCCCTCTCAGTGTTTCCAACAAGATATCTCCCCTTCATTTAAAGTACAATTAAAGTCGCTAACAATTATGGAGTAATCTAGAGTGAGGATCCCACATACCTCCATCTTCCTCCAGAATTGAACTCTAAGTATGGGGCATATAAATTGACCAAGTGAATTTGATGCTGAAAACCTCTAAAATGACCTGTCATTAAAATTCCACCAAAAAAACTAAAATCTTTATAGTCTGCCCAGTGGGGATCCCAGATCATGGTCAGGCCACCCAATCTCCCCTCTGCATCCTTCGCCACCATGTGCCATGCTAGAAACATAACACAGAAGAAGGATAGAGATTTGTCAGCCACAATCATTGTTTCTTGAATGAAAATCAAACATGGATCCAATATCCGGAAGAACTCCCACATGGAAACAAACTTGTCCCTCCCCCCAGCCCCCGTAAATTCAGGGAACATACAATCATCAAGGAACAATTTTAGAGGGTACCAACGCTCTAAGGACCCTGTCGAAAACAAGGGAAACTGGAACATCCCTGAAGTTGCCCATTTGTAAGTCCGAATCAGTGACCCCGAGATGATGGATCTTGAGATGGGGTCTTCCTTTCCCTTTGCGAATAGTAACATTGGAGACCGATGAGGAACTAATAATGATAGGAGGCGACGGAGGCTGGCCGGTGTGAACCACCAGAGGTGCTAGTTGAGCATCTGGGTTATGTTGTAAGAATTCTAGGTCATTGCCAATAGAATTCGTGGGAGACGGAGGGGCGTCACGGCTTGGGGAGGACGGAGGCGAGCATTTTGGAGGCAAGGAGGAGAGATCTTCCTGTGGGAGACCCGGGGGCAGAAGAACATGAGGCGGATTATCATGGTTCCAGGACCGAGAATCAGCAGACAGAGTGAGGTCAGGGAGTGGAAGAGGGATCCGCTGAAACTCCTTCGAAAACTCATGGAGACCCTCCTTATGTGTCGGGTTACCCCCCCCCCCCCCATCCAATAGAGATCTAGACCTCCTATAATGCTGCAACCCCAAACAGGACCAGACTCCATCCCCCCCCACTGAATTTAGAACATTAATATGATTGGGATAAGGAGAATCCAAATTAGACTTACCAGGAATGATGTCTTGCTTTGGAGAAAATTCCTCGTGGCGCGTCATCCCTTCTCCATAATCTCCGTCTTTTACCACATCCCGACCAGTATCCGCAGCCGAGAACACAGAGTTCCCAGTCCTCCACTGCTGACAATTCGTCACCAAATGACCCGTTTCATGACAGTAATGGCATCGGAATGGGATCTGCCAATTTTCAATAATTTGTCTGTGAACCAACGCGTCCCACGCCAAGTCTATATGAGCTGGAAGGCCTCCAGAATAAGAAACCTCGACCAGTAACCATGCCATGCGTTTATTGAACACCCCCAGACATTTGGGGTCGACAAAGCGGCAGGTGCCAACGCTGTTTCCTATCGAAGTAAGGACATGTAGTGTCTAGAACTCTAATGGTAATCCTGGCAGTTTAACCCACACCAAATGGTTCTTTGGGGTGTCTTTGGTAGAGTCAGAAAACAACGACCAATCACCCATGGCCTCCGGAGCACCTCCCCCACATCTTCAGGTTTCATAAAATGAAAGCTGAACCATCCATTTTGCAGTTTGCAGATCTTGGGAGGGTATCCTAGCAACTTAGTCCACGCTTCAGTCAACCAATTAAGCATGTTGACCTTACGGTGTTTATCAAAAAACCAACGGCCCACTAATGCTCTGGATTGTAAGCTCTCGGCACGATCCCACATAACGTCATGTCCGAAGCTCAATTGCTGGCTCTCATCTGCAGGTTTGAATGGTTTACAGGGACGTTTCGTAGGTTTCAGACGACCCCCAGAGGTACCACACTGCTTACCAGAAAGTGGAGATGAATAAGTCCCACAGGGAGGCTTCACGACTTCTTCCAACGAAAGGACAGCTCCTCGGATTTGAGACTTCAGGATTTGTGACACACGTCGTGAGGTAGATGTGCCTCCACCTCCACAACATGCACGAAAGCCTCGTCGTATTCCTCCGTATCCAATTCTGCCAAGAGAGAATCGAGGTCCGTCATAACTATCCCCAAAGTAGTAATAAACACCCTAGGTCGCCGTCTAAGGGAAAAGTTACCAGCCCGACACCAAAAATTAAATGGGAATCCCCATTCCCCAAAGTTAGAGCCGCCCAAATATAACGGGGGACGTGGTAATAAAGACGTTAATGTAAAAGTATCCGTCCGCCACCCCCACAATCCACCTACCCTATCCGAAAAAGGACACTCACCGCCAAATCAAGAAGTCCAATAAATGAAACAGAAATACATTAGTAAGGGGAGATCTGCATATTATATGCTGTCCTCCGAAGGTGTCAGCCCAGGCTTCCCGCCCATCAAGAAAAATTTGAAAATTCCGGTCACCGCCATCCGGTCGTTGAAAACACCGGAATGTCCATGGTGATCATCGGAAAAAGTAGACCAGCGGGAGATAGATGAGAGAGTAGGAAGAATGCAGAAACCCGCAGTCAGGGAAACAAGAATCGATGGTCCACAGATAAAAAAACGAGCGTATCAAAACCTAGTATCTAAAGTCATCCTAACAGTATCCCGACTTCTGGAGAAGTTTATTGACCACAACAGCAACAAAGACATCCCCCTATGTTCCACCAATGATGACAAAATTGAACCTCCAGGCTATTCCAGGGCCTGTTGAAAGGGATAATCTGACTCCACTTACCACACAGCTCTGACTGATGTTGATCAGGTTCCCTGTTGCCCTGACTACCAGATTGAATTAAAAAGTGCATAAGATGACTCCATAGCCAGTTATCCATGATCAGACTATCAAAGGGATGACCATTGTAGAGTTGCCTCAATCAAGCCAAACTGAAGCTTTCATTAAACCCCATTGATATATTCGTGAGTCAGTTGTGTTCTTGGGTTCTGCAGGGTCTGCTTGCCCTCTCAACTGCCAATCCAATGCTTCTTCAACTAATGCAGCACTCCAGCAGCAGCAGAGATCCGCATTATGTGCACCAGTTGCTACCATGTCTCACCAAATGCTCCGAGTTCCATTCATTGTTCATAATAAATGTACGGCGGGTGAAGAAATTCTCCATCACCGATTCGGTATGTTCCATTAATTCAATTTAATGCAACAGATATGTTGAAAAAATTGAACCCAAACCAAGAGTTAAATTAGAGATATTACAATTGATTTAGACGAGGAAAGGGAGGTGTCCCTTGGTAATCAAAGTTTGTCAAAGGAAACAAAATAATTGTAGTGATAAAAAGTTGAAATAGCAATAATTATGGAAATTAAAAAAATTGAATTGGCAAGATCCCCGATGATAAAATTGTTTTGCAGCTACTTCCTCGGAAAATGAGAATAGGGATCCCCGATGAGAAAATTGTTTTGCAGCTACTTCCTCGGAAAATGAGAATAGGGATCCCCGATGAGAAAATTATTTTGCAGCTACTTTCTCGGAAAATGAGAATAGGGGTTGTTGGTTGCACACATTATTGAACTCTATTTTTTCTGGCAATTATGATGAGCCATATGAAAGGCAGAGTCTTATTGTTCTGTATAAAAAATTGAAATAGCAATAATTATGGCAATTTAAAAAAACTGAATTAGCAAGATCCCCGAGGGGAATGATTTTGGAGCTACTCCCTTGGAAAGAAAATGAGAATAGGGATTGCTGGTTGCACACGTCATTGAACTTTATTTTCTCTCTTATTGTTTTGTATAAAAAATTGAAATAGCAATAATTATGGCAATTTAAAAAAATTGAATTTGCAAGATCCCCGAGGGGAATTATTTTGGAGCTACTCTTGGAAAGAAAATGATAATAGGGGTTGATGGTTGCACACGTTATTTAACTCTATTTTTTCTGGCAATTATGATCAGCCATATGAGGTTGCAAGAAAATGATAATAGGGGTTGATGGTTGCACACGTTATTGAACTCTATTTTTTCTGGCAATTATGATCAGCCATATGAAAGGCAGTCTTATTGTTTTGTATAAAAAATTGAAATAGCAATAATTATGGCAATTTAAAAAAATTGAATTAGCAAGATCCCCGAGGGGAATTATTTTGGAGCTATTCTCTTGGAAAGAAAATGAGAATAGGGGTTGATGGTTGCATACGTCATTGAACTTTATTTTCTCTCTTATTGTTTTGTATGTATAAACAATTAAAATAGCAATGGCAATTTAAATAAATTGAAATAGCAAGATCCCCGAGGGGAATTATTTTGGAGCTACTCTCTTGGAAAGAAAATTATAATAGGGTTGATGGTTGCACACGTCATTGAACTTTATTTTGTCTCGCGATTATGATCAGCCATATGAAAGGCACAGAGGCTAACCAGGCTAATTGTTTGGTTGGTTATGGTTTTTTTTTTTCTTCAGAATGTGTTATGGTTTTTTTTGTTGTTGTTTAAAATATGTTTCTGAAATGTATAAATGAATTTTGAAGTGAATTTTGAAGAACATATAGAGCAATATAATTATGTAGATTTCACAGCTCAAACTTGTGATTCTAACAAATCTCATCTCTTTCAAGCAAAATTAACAAATCTCATCTCTTTTGAGCAATATTAACTGGGAAATATGCCCGTAGAAAGACCAAATCATAGAAGAGTTAGACTACAACCATATGAAATGTTTGAAAGCAGAGATTTATATTGTGTTTGAAGTTGCTTTGGTGTCCATATCTCTGTAAATAGGGGCTTTAAAGGCAGTAACATGGCACATCATGTGTTTATATGAGATAATTATTCTCTATTGATGTTAAATGTGTTTTCAGTGCTGAAAGTGTTTTTTTTTATACAATTGATTATGAGGAAAAGTGGTAATTTTTTATTATATATGGCATTTAAAAAAATTTAATAACAAAAGTATCTCAGTATAGGTTATAAATAAAATGTTTCAATATTTAGATAATTTAATACTAGTTTCATATCTATTTAGAGAGTGAGATTGAATAGTAAAAATAAAAAATAAAAAATAAATGTTTCAATGTTTAGATAATTTTTATACTAATTTCATATGTATTTAGAGAGTGAGATTGAAAGTAAAATAAAAAATTACTACGAAGTTAACATGAGCCTTTAAAAAGAAAATTGATTAAAAAAATATTTTAACTTGGGTTGAAATAAAATATTCAATCTGAATTATTTGCAGGGTAATAAAATCCATTTTAATATAGGGTTTGTCATGTGATATTTGAATATGTTGTTTAGTATATGCTGTTTAGTGTAGTGTAAATCAAAGTTAAATTCATTTTAGCTTTGGATTCCTTGAGTAAGAATATATATATATATATATATATATATATATATATATATATATAAAGAGTGCTAAACCCCCCTTTAAATAGAGGATGGGATTAAAACTTAATGGTAAGAAGGAAATAAACTATATAAAAAAGAATCTGTGAATAAATTTGACTTTAATAAAGTAAACTTATATATATATATATATATATAAAGAGTGCTAAACCCACCTTTAAATAGAGGATGGGATTAAAACTTAATGGTAAGAAGGAAATAAACTATATAAAAAAGAATATGTGAATAAATTTGACTTTAATAAAGTAAAATTATAAATGTATATTCATTTTAATTCCTAATGGGAATCCGAAGTTATTATTCATTTCTCTATCATTCATTTTTTCATTTTAAATATTGTAATGAAAAAATGAATGATAGAGAAATGAATAATAACTTCGGATTCCCATTAGGAATTAAAATGAATATACATTTATAAGTTTACTTTATTAAAGTCAAATTTATTCACAAATTCTTTTTTATATAGTTTATTTCCTTCTTACCATTAAGTTTTAATCCCATCCTCTATTTAAAGGGGGGTTTAGCACTCTTTATATCATTAATAAGTTTCAAGCCCTTGAAGATGGGTGGCATGCGATTAAGTCTTCACCATCAATAACTATACATGTTTTAGTTTTTCATTGTAACAAAGATTAACAATTATAATAATTATACATGTGGGAATTCAACATAGATGATAAATTCAACATAGATGACACTTATTTTCCCAATCATTCTAAATAAACACAATTGATACAAATTAAAATGAATTCATATATTATTGTAACAAAGTTTAACAATTATAATAATTATACATGTGGGAATTCAACATATAATAATTATACATATGGGAATTCAACATAGATAACACTTATTTTCCCAATCATTATAATTAAAATGAATTCATACAAATTAAAATGAAATCATATATTACTGGTAGGAATTCAACAAAATGAATTTATATTAATATATGATGGTAATTAGTGTACATACTTACCATGAGATATTTATTATTTATTGTTTAAAAAAAGCTTTTAAATGTAATTTCATGCATTTATAAATGTGTTTATATTTTACAACTTCCTTTAATTTATAATCTTTATAACTTTTAATATTTTATATGTGAACATCCCGGATGCGGGTGGGCGGTAAGTTTGGGCGGTGGCCAGCCTGGCGACCAACCCTTGGCTTGGCCACACACTATCCTTTCAGAGCAGTAAACGCGTCATTAAAACTGGGAGAATGAAGGACTCATCCTTCAATTCTCACTCGCCCTATCATAACGTTGCCAATAATTGTTCTGTTTGCCCCTTGCATTCTTCAATGGAGGCACGCTCCACAGAGCTGTATTCTTCTGCGCCTTCAACCAGGCTTCTGAGCGTCTGGCTGCGCCATCTCGGCTTCAGGCTAGCTTTCCAGATCGCCTGTGTTCCTCGTCCCTTTGCTGGTTCTCTTCCAGCCTCGACTGAGCTCTCCCAGCTTCTCTCGCCCCCTGTTCATCTGTCTTCCCCGCATTTTCTCGACCCTCATCTATAGTCGCCCTCGCTTGCTCCTCCATCTGCTCCTCCGAACTCGTCGCGCTCTTTTGGCCTTCACTCGCAGTGAACTCTGTCTCCGTTGGCTCCTTGCCCTTTGCGTTCTCCTCCTTCGCTCGCTGACTCAAACTCTTGCCATTCTCTTGTTAATTCTTGGACCATCATGCTGCGCCGGCATAGGGGATGCGTTGCAAAAGGGGGGGTGTGGCGGTAGGGGTGGTGGTGGTAGGGGCGCTGGTTCACGCCCGACACTGTCCATCCACGACTCCAACAGTCACCTTTCTCTGGCCAACAATACTGCCCATTTCCACTTTACAAGTGCCACTGATCGACCCCATATCACTGCAACTATCTCGGTCTCTTTTCAGGAAGAAATGCAGGAAGGAGGAGCCTCTGGTCCCAGAAAGCCAGCAATACTGCCCAATTCCACTTTACAAGTGCCACTGATTGACCCCATATCACTGCAACTATCTTGGTCTCTTTTCAGAAAGAAATGCACGAAGGAGGAGCCTCTGGTCCCAGAAAGCGTCGAAAGTCCACCATCTCGGACCAGCACCCTCCGGATACTAGAAATGTTGGTCTTCCAGTCAAGGTTGGCATTACGAGCTCTAGTGGCGATGGCACAAGCTCCAGCGGCGATGGTGCAAGCGTAAGCAGTAGCAGTTCAGGACGTGAGAAGATAAAGCTCCACAACGACTCTGACTCCTCTTCAGCTTCGGAGAGACCTTCCCAGGGTTCCAAAGAAGCAGATGAGGATGTGGATGATTACAACTGTCCAATAGTGGAAGAGAATCCTCCTCCACACACTGACAGCTAGCTAGTTGTCAGGTTTTCTCTCCTTTTTTCTGGACTACTGTTATGATTTGTTTCAGGCTTTGTTTCAGGCTTAAACACATTGCCTGCGGCTTCCATAGAAGCATCTGCTGTTATTTTTGTAAACATTATGCTACTGATAACTCTGTGACTGTTGGTTTCCCAATAATGGGCAACAACTTTTGGGTTGGTTTCCTGTTATGGGCGGCTCCATTTCCTGTTTTTTGGCTTTTTTGCTTAGGACCCCCATTGGTGTTGGCTAGATGGACCAACCCAGGTGGCTGGTCTCGCTATGTAAACTATGTTCAATATTAATAGATCAACACAACTTAGAAAAAAAAAATATATTATATGTGAACACACAAATATATGAGGATAGATATTAATTTTTATATTGATTTTTTTTTAAAGAAATTTATATTAACATATTCTATGCGATGACAAAACAAAATTACGTATGGGCCCTTGAGTAACAAAGTTCTCAAAAATTTTCATGATAAAACCAATGTATACTAGTCTTTAGGACCAAATACTACGCATGCCTACAAGTACACTTCTTATCATAAATGCCCAAGATTTTGCAACACTTCGCTGACATGATAAAAAATTATAGAGTTTAAACATTATTTAACTATGTTATCCATTGAAACTACTAGGTTCAAGTTAGGAAGATTGAACCGAGATTTTTTCTTGCTATCTTAGTGAGGTTTGGGTTGGGGGGGAGGTGTCGCTAAGTTGATTAAGGATGGATTTTGAGGCCACTGTAACATGAGTTCCTTCCTATTGTGGAGTATGTGCAATTTTCACTTGTTGCTTTAGGCTATGTGATTCCTCATTTTGCCTTTGTAGTTGTTGTCTTTACTACAATAAAATCTCCATTTATGTATTGAGTTAGGTGGTGAACTGGCCCACTAGTAGTTTGAGGGATGCCAACTCAGTTTGCATATCAACGTCCCATGCACTAGCCTTTGGCTTTGGATTCCGATGTCGCCCTCACCTAGCTTCCATCGTTAAGTACCATGATTAGTGCTTGACAATCTACATTACACTACGAATTTTGGTCCAGCCAATTTCCTTTGGCACTCTTATTACCTTATGTGAAGTTGCATGTTGGATAGAGGTTGAGTCGCAATAATTACCCATGATAATTCATTTGTGTTAGTGGAGTCACCCATATATTTGTAGCCTATACCAATATGGAGGGAGAACATATGATCATAATTAGGTAGTTATTGTTCCTATGTGCCTGCAAATTGTGCATTATCTCCCACATATGAGCCTCCTTGATACCCATATGGATTTTGTACTTCATTTTCTTCATGTTGTTTTTTTGCTTGAGGGAGATTTGCCTTGCTACAATCGATTTAATTCCGCGTGACCTCCAATCTTTGCCACACACTCGACCCACACTCATTTGCATGATGGTTGTGACACCATATTGACCTTACTTTGTTTGCTCATCATTCTAACTTTATGGATTAGGGTGCATCTACATGGGTATGTGAACCTTTAGTAAGCCCATATAGACAACTTAGTCAACTAATGAGTTTTCTAACATATATAATTTCTTTAATGCATGCTTAACTTGAATTTTAAGAATAGAAGATAGACTAAATATGCTTTTCTTAAAAAATGTAATTTAATTTGAGATTTTAGGGCGCACGACCTAGGTTGAGATCTCTAATTGTGTTGTTAGACTCACCCATTATAATAAGTTTTATGGATTGAATATTTTTTGGCTAGATTGATTCTTTGTTAGAGGAAAAACATCTCCACTTGGTTATTAGATACTTTGTTCATACTTGAGATTAGGTTTAGCTCCATTTGACCTCAGAGCCAAAGAGAACCCTTGCACCTACTATATATATATATATTCATTCCAAGGAAATAAATCAACTTCCCTCTCAATGTGAGGGCGTGAGGGCTAGAGTGAGGTTGTTGGTACTAGGTCAACCCACAAGTATATTTGTGTTTGCGATGCCGTCTACGCCCCTCTGAATTGCTAGCTTTGCCAAGATGCCACTGCTTGCAGAGGTGTTGATAACCATGAGGTTTTTTCGGATTGGTAGCAGCACGGGAAATTTTCATCTGAGAGCAAAGCTCTACAATGACAGCTTTTACAGCCTGTCTGATAACACCAAACTTATAATCTCCCATCTTGCCAGGGAGCTTGTTCACAATAGCCGAAGAAACCCAATGAGGAAGAGAGGAGACAAAAATCTCTTTCCATTTAGGCTCAAGTATTAAATCTGGAGATAAAGAATGGAGCCGATGTAGATACTCATTGAAATACTCATCAAAATGTTGCATATTATGCAACTTCATAGCCAAGAGAGTGATGGTAGTGATTTCATTAGTGATCTAAGGAAACCCAATGAAATTTACTTGAATACCATACAGAAGACAACCGATCATATTATTTACAGGAAGATGAGTTGTTGGGTCCATATAAGTACTACCATCAGCATTCAAAAATGACTGATTGTTCCCATTGTGTGATAAGAGTAGGATCTTTCAAAGTTTCTGCTTTCAACCAGGATCAAGGTGCCTTCAAACCCACCAATTATTCTTCTGGTTGCATTAATGGGACCAATATCATCAGCAAGATATGTTCTATAACAAACTATCATGGAATGTAACACAGACATGACTTCAGCTTCTGTACAATTGTCTATGTTCCAAGAGTAAGTAGAATTAGCAGACCAATCTTTATGATATTCAGCTTTCATAAGGTCTCTACGGTCAGGGGCAGGATTCCATGTAGACTCTAATCTAGATCTAGAGGAAGTAGCATGAACTTGAGTTTCATCTAGATCAATACCTAATTGTACTTTATCTTCAAGAGAAAAATTATTTACACATGTCTCCAGTTCCTCAAGTTCTGGAGCATCAATCTTATGAAGACTTGTTTCTGACTCATCTTTTGGAGTTTCAGATTCTTTATCAAACCCTTGAAGGAATTCAGACAGACGGACTGCACGAGTATCTATATCCTTTTGTGCTTTACCAAAGAAACTGGGATTAGCAAAAGGAGAATAGTTATAAGTAGCATCCGCAGGAGGAAAACTGATAGTACTAGGTGCCTTTATTAGACTTTCAACGGAAGATGTGATAGTGTAGGGCAATGACACCTTAGGATCTGAGAACAAAGTGGAAGATTTATAAACTTCTGAACCAGTGCTAGGTCGTTTCTTTAAAGATTCAACTCCAGTGGAGACATTATAGACCTGTTTCTTAATTATGTCAAGGTTAGATTTTACCTTGACCAATTCCTTACCATGAGCTACTGCAGCTTCATGGATCTTCTTGTCTGTATTTAGGGTAAGTCTATCAAGACTTTGGGCAAATTCTGAGAAGTACCATTCATAGAATGATATCCACTGATTGTTAGCTTGCATCCAAGCTTTCCATTCAGAATCATTTTGACAATTAAATTCTTTCCTATCCTTCTTATCCAGAAGTTTTACTTCTTGTATATACAAATGTTCCTTTTCATGAGTGTAGATGTCCCAGTTGAACATCTTCTTTTTCCAAGGATCTTTTGGATCACAAGGCCCTATGCCTTTGAATATTTTTAGAAATGCAATAATTTCTGAATCAGAAGGAATTTCAACAGACTTTGGAATTTTATCAATTGGATTTCGTCTGTAAGAAGGAATAGCTGAAGGATCAACAAAACCTAGACCACGGGATGTAGTCGGTGAAACAGACTGTACAAGGAGATCTTCATGTACATTAAAAAATGTAACTTGCTTGTAAGTTTGTTCTGAAGAATCTGAAGAAGGAACAAACTTAATCATATTTATTCTCCTGGATTGATCAAATGATTTTCCATGAGGCTGAGGAGGATCTGTGGAGAATTGACAATGAGTTTTTGAACAATGAGGGTGATCACACACTGATGCTAAAACTGGAGGATTTACATATTTTACAGATGCAGACGGAGAAATCATAGGAGGTTCGGCAAACCATGCTTTTAATTTAGCATAAATGTCTGGATCGATTAAAACCATAGGTTCCTTTGAAGATGTGGACTGAGTTTGTGACAGAGTTGGAACCAAAGAAGAGGTAGAGGGCTCACCATGCTCAATTGTTCTTCTTCTTGGAAATCTAGTGACAACTTGGTTATCAGACTCAGAGATAATAGATTGGGCAATTGAAATTGGCTTTCTAGTATTGCGTTTCCAATTAGTTACCCATTCATCTGGAGGAGTAAGTGATCTCTTGGAGACTGATAATGGGGCAACAGGATTGCAGGCAGAATCATACTGGATTAAAGTGACAGTACCAGATCCTTGTTCAGGAGCATGCAATACAGCTGGAATAGTTGTGTTATAAAACCGAACACAAGTAATATAAAAAATAGTCAAATTTTTGGACTTGGTGTCAAAGTCTTCATATCCTTGGGTTTGAACACCCAAAGTGAGACATTTCAGAATATTTGGATCATCAAGGGCAACAGAAAAATCTGGGAAAACATCATATTGGACAGGGCGATCAGACAAAGTAGTCTCAATACCACCAATGAGGGCTTTTGTGAAGGATGTCCAGCGATTATCAAGTAAGGCCGAGAAAACAAATGTCGTTTGACCTTTTCTGTGGAGAGCATTTAGGGCTACTCTCACCATCCCCAGATGGACATACTTATAACCAGACTTTAAAGCAGCTTGAATATGTTTCTGTTCTAACAAAGGAACAATGATCATGGCATTTAAATTCAATTAAGTACAAATAGAATTTTCTTTGATTTTGATCTGGCTTAAAGCTTTAAATTGAAAAGGAGAGATGCCCTTATAAACCATTTACAGGATCATACAACACAGTGCCATTTTATTCATCTTCTTTAAGCAGCGAAATAAATTACAATGAGTGCAATCTCTACTGAGATAGACTGCTGTGGCTTTTATCAGATATATCTTGCCCGGAGGCAAAGAGATCCGAAGGCTACCTGGCACACAAAGCAGGCTTAGTCTTAGAGATACAAAACAAACATACCACAGATTACAGACATGAGTTTCTATCTCATGTTGCAAGCAGATCACGGATATCCGCGCAGATGCAGAGCAGGATATTTGTAACTCAAACTCGACCTAGACTCTAAAATCCCGAATGCCTATTCCGAATGAGTCTTACCTTCTTATAGAAAATGAAGGGGAACAAACATCCGTGAGAGTGAATTATTACACTGTCCTAGATTCCAGACAAAAGAAAAGTAAATCTAAGGACGAAGATATGAGAGTACGCCTTGGATCCGGGTATGAGTGGACAACCCATATTATCTCATCCCTATTCCATACGGAAAGCCATCTGGCATATGGGGACCGAATCCAAAGTTATCTCATGACACCAGATATTGCGTACAAGCAAATTTACATAGTGGAGATTCTTTAAACAAGGAGAACCCACGAACGCCGAAAGTGATAAAGCATATTTGTAAAAAATATCTTACACAGTGGAGATATTTGGGCCAGGGAATCCCACGGAAACCTGTCCAGAGCCAACGTCGTCCGGAAAGACTACACATAATCATAGCACATAATGTTCTATTTGTGGATGAGAGTAGTGCTGGTACCGGAACCTTTCAATCAAGTGATTTGAGAAGTATTGTACACGCACTTCCTTTTCAAATTCCCACTGATGAAATGGATTGTTGTCTGGAGGTGACAGGAAGTTTAGATTTTCGAAAGGATTTTGTTCCGGATTTACTCTTTCATGAAAATCTTCATAATCTGGCTGGCTGTCATCATAATTTGTACTGATCAATCTTACTTTGTATATATTCGTGACGAACCAGCGTACATGGCCACATCTTTTAACTCCATGATAGAAATGGAGGTCCTCAATGTTGGCAATATGTTGTACTGATTTGTAAAAGATGCTTGACTGATGAGCACGAGGTTCACTAAAGCCATAGATTTTTAGCATGCTTAAAGAATACGGCTTAGTGACCAAAGCTGATAATCCATATATCTTCCACTAGTCTAAAAACCAGTTAGGAGTGGGGTCTTCTCTTTCCATTTGTTCTACGGACCATCCATCAAAGATGAAAGAGAACTGCACAGAATAAAAAAAATTAGAGGCATAATTTTGCATATTCATACCTGTGTAGAGGCATTCTCTCTGGCGGTCTGGATCATAGTCTTGTCTATGATTACAATTGTCAAATCTTCTGATAGTGATTTCACAACTCTGTATTTCATCTTCATCATCATCAAGACTTTCCAAAATATATGAAATACTTCCTATATGGACTAAATAGTCCAATGCTTCCTCTGCTTCTCTGTTCATTTCAGACTGCAGTCTCTCATTCCATAAATATGGAATGCCATCTCTGTGTCGGATTTCCTTGATAGGAAACCAAGCTTCATCATGATCCATTAGATGTGTTTCATATTCATATGTAATCCATCCACTTGGTGTCTCAATCTGAACACTTTCTTCATTTCTTCTGATAAAATTGCAGGAAAGAGAAAGTATGGAATTATTTGTTAAGAACTCTCTGCTCAACATGTCAGCAAAGCTATTCCTCTTTCCTTCAACAAATTCAATATCAAAATTATATTGGCTCAACTGCATGACCCAGCGAACCATAGCTGCATCCTCAAATTCACATTTCTGAATAGCATATTGTAATGCTTTACAATCTGTTTTGACTGTGAACTTGGTATAAATGATAAAATCTTTGAACTTAGCTATATGCCTAAGCATACAGCCCTAAGTTCTTTCTTCTGACTTGCCCAATTTAATTGATTCTTTGATCACAAACCTGATGCATATTGACAGATTTCAATATCTTTTTTATTACTTGGATTGACTTGGCACAGAACTGCTCCCCATCCAATCTTGCTAGCATCAGTCATTATTACTTTCTCCCAATCTTCTTGTATTGGAGAGAGTGGCTGTATTTTCCTGACTCTTTCTTTGATTCTGCGAACTGCTTCAGTGCATTCCTTATTCCAAGGAATGGGATCTTTCTGCAATCTTTGATTTAACAATTTTCTATCATGAGCATAGTGTTGCAGAAATTTAGAAATGTAGTTAAGGCTACCCAAGAACCTCTGAAGCTGGGTTTTGTCTAGGATTTCATCAGGAAAATGATCAACAAAATTGAGACTTCTTTGAATTACTCCATAAGATCCATATTGAATATTATATCCCAAGAAATCAATCATGGATCTGAAAAGTTTCATTTTTGACTCAGACAAGACTATACCCATTTCTTTTACTCTTTTCAAAAATATCCTGAGATGTTTAATATGTTCAAGAATGTTGTCTGAGTGAATTAAAATATCATCAATATATTTCTTCAAAAATTCATCCATCCCTTTAGAGGTTTCATCCATTATCCTTTGAAATGCAGAGGGTGCATTTATCAATCCAAAGGGCATGATATTCC
Organism: Pinus albicaulis; assembly: GCA_034641835.2. Taxonomy (NCBI): domain Eukaryota; kingdom Viridiplantae; phylum Streptophyta; class Pinopsida; order Pinales; family Pinaceae; genus Pinus; species Pinus albicaulis. The sequence continues at coordinate 142,478,754 of CM076570.1, forward strand.
ATTCATAATGACCCTGTGGGACAGAAAAAGCTGTTTTCCACTTATCTTCTTCCTTAATGCCTACTTGCCAAAATCCTGACTTAAGATCGAATTTTGAAAAGATCTTGGACTTTGAAATTTGAGCAAGTATCATTGAAGGTTTAGGAAGAGGATAAGCATCATAATCAAGAATATTATTCAGAGGCTTATAATTTACGACTAATCTTGGCTTACCTCTGGCTATCTCTGAATGTTTATTCACATAGAATGCAAAGCAAGCAATAGGGCTCTTGCTTTTCCTGATCAATCCTTTTTGCAACAGTTCCTTGATTTCTTCTCTGCATAGTTTCATTTGTTCTGCATTCATAGGGATTGCTGCTGACCTTCTTAATTTACCACTGAAGTCTTTCTTTAGTGGCAATTCAACTTATTGCTTCTTAATATGCCAGAATGCATTTGGATCATCTTAGCAACATTCTTTGAATTTAGCAGTGATTTCTGCTATCTCTCTGGCATATTTTCCATTATCTAACAATTCTTCAGTCTTTAGGATCTCCTTTTTTGTTTCCATTTTTGCAAGGAGATTCTCCATTCTTTCAATCCTTTTCAGTCTATTAGGTGAGTTGGAATTAATAAAAGGAAAGAATATTTCTTTGTTATGCAAGCTCACAAAGTATCCATACCTTTGACTCGCCTGATCCAACTTTGCGCCATGCTTCTCAAAGTTCTGAAAGAATGGTGTTCCAAGATACATTGCACAATCCATACCTGGAACAATAGGACAAACAAGATGTACTCCTATTTCTTCTGTTAGAAATACATCTACTTCTACTTCTGATACTGTTGTAATGTCACCGCTTGCAGTAGTGACTCTAGGACATGCTGTTGGCCTTCTCAGATGGGTACTTACAACAGTATTGTTGACAATATTTAACCGGGAACCAGTATCCATCAAAACTTTCCAATATTCACACTGTGACCCGATTTTTACCTTCATTTTGACACAATACATAACATCTCTGTTAAATATATTGCATCCCAAACCAGTTCTTTTTGTGTCATCATCAGAATCTTCTTTCTCAATGTTTTTATCTGGTCTATTTATTTGTTCTGATATTGGATTACCATGAAGTGTCCAATTCTCAAGCTTACCAGACATAATAGGATTCTGTGATGTGGAAGCTTGACCTATGCCTATGATTTTGACATTCAATTCTCTGTGATTCTCCAGGCATAGTCTTTTATTTTCTTTTACAGTTTTCCTAAGCTCTTTGATTGCTTGATGAATGCTAGGCAATGTTTGTGGCAAATCTTCGCCAAAATCTTCATTTCTAAATTGCCTAGTTAGAGCTTCAACTAAGAATAAAGATGCTGGAGGAACATACCCTTTATTCGGCTGATCCTTTGTTTTCGAAGGAGACTGCTTCAAATGATTCATCAAAAGTGTCTTGTACATTTCCTTAATTTGAGGATCAGTAGCAGCTATCATCCGCGTAAAGTAATTCCTGCTTGTTTCATCTTCATCTCCATCTGTCTTCATCATATTTACAGTAATGCAACTGCAAATATCTGGATCACTGCAATCGCATTCTCTGCATTCAGTACAGTGAGGATCTCTGCAAATTTCTTCATCAGATGATTCATCAGAATATACAATGTTCAAATAATTATCTGAATCAAATTCAGATGTCAGAAGTTCATCACAACTGCTAGGAAGATCAAAGAAATTTACTTTGCCTTTTTTATTTCTATATGAAACTTTATTCTTTCCTTTGTCTTTCTTTTTCTTAGGACAATTATTGGAGGTATGTCCTTTTTCATTGCAGTTGTAACAGATAATTTCTTTATCTTTTGAAAACATTTATGTATGTTTATAAGGCTTTCTTTTGAAATGTTTTTTCTGGGAATGCTGAGAATTCTTTTTGGCATGCTTATATTTGTGTTTGCGTTGCCGTCTACGCCCCTCTGAATTGCCAGCTTTGCCAAGATGCCACTGCTTGCAGAGGTGTTGATAACCATGAGGTTTTTTCGGATTGGTAGCAGCACGGGCAATTTTCATCTGAGAGCAAAGCTCTACAATGACAGCTTTTACAGCCTGTCTGATAACACCAAACTTATAATCTCCCATCTTGCCAGGGAGCTTGTTCACAATAGCCGAAGAAACCCAATGGGGAAGAGAGGAGACAAAAATCTCTTTCCATTTAGGCTCAAGTATTAAATCCGGAGATAAAGAATGGAGCCGATGTAGATACTCATTGAAATACTCATCAAAATGTTGCATATTATGCAACTTCATAGCCAAGAGAGTGATGGTAGTGATTTCATTAGTGATCTGAGGAAACCCAATGAAATTTACTTGAATACCATACAGAAGACAACCGATCATATTATTTACAGGAAGATGAGTTGTTGGATCCATATAAGTACTACCATCAACATTCAAAATAATTGATTGTTGCCATTGTGTGATAAGAGTAGGATCTTTCAAAGTTTTTGCTTTCAACCAGGAATCAAGGGTGCCTTCAAACCCACCAATTATTCTTCTGGTTGCATTAATGGGACCAATATCATCAGCAAGATATGTTATATAACAAACTATCATGGAATGTAACACAGACATGACTTCAGCTTCTGTACAATTGTATATGTTCCAAGAGTAAGTAGAATTAGTAGACCAATCTTTATGATATTCAGCTTTCATAAGGTCTCTACGGTCAGGAGCAGGATTCCATGTAGACTCTGATCTAGATCTAGAGGAAGTAGCATGAACTTGAGTTTCATCTAGATCAATACCTAATTGTACTTTATCTTCAAGAGAAAAATTATTTACACGTCTCCAGTTCCTCAAGTTCTGGAGCATCAATCTTATGAAGACTTGTTTCTGGTTCATCTTTTGGAGTTTCAGATTCTTTATCAAACCCTTGAAGGAATTCAGACAGACGGACTGCACGAGTATCTATATCCTTTTGTGCTTTACCAAAGAAACTGGGATTAGAAAAAGGAGAATAGTTATAAGTAGCATCTGCAGGAGGAAAACTGATAGTACTAGGTGCCTTTATTAGATTTTCAACGGAAGATGTGATAGTGTAGGGCAATGACACCTTAGGATCTGAGAACAAAGTAGAAGATTTATAAACTTCTGAACCAGTGCTAGGTCGTTTCTTTAAAGATTCAACTCCAGTGGAGACATTATAGACCTATTTCTTAATTATGTCAAGGTTAGATTTTACCTTGACCAATTCCTTACCATGAGCTACTGCAGCTTCATGGATCTTCTTGTCTGTATTTAGGGTAAGTCTATCAAGACTTTGGGCAATAGCCTGATCATTTTCTGTGAGTACTTTGATACTCTCATTCAGACAAGTAGTATTATAGTCTTGTTTTTGCAAGACTCTGCCAATCATCAGTTTTATCTCTGAGTTAGCTTCATTCAGAGAGGAGAATTCTTTCTTCAAATATTTTTCCAAACTGGAAATTGCCAAATTCGTCCAGTTGGTTGCAGCAATTGATTCCCTGACAGATAATGATGATTCATCAACATGAGATGGAAGTAATTTATACATCTTGCCATCTTGTTTTCTGATTACAAAATTTCTCCAAGGAGGAAATTCTGTATCTATTTCAAACATTGAACCATCAAGAAGTTCCCATTTATGCTTGCTGGGTGTTCCTGTTCTTATCATGTTTACATTAAACCGCAAGCAAACTTCTCTAATCAGATTTTCCCCTTTAGTTCTAACTGCTATCAAGGATTTAGGCAAATTGGGCTTGGATAGCATAGACTGTACTTTGGGAGAAAATACTGGCAATTGTAATGGAGATGGAATAACAACAGGATGTTGTTCCAATCGAGAATCAACATATTCATCAGACTGTTTGATCCTTTTTTGTTTGGCTTCATTTCAGAACTGTTTGATCAAAGAGTCCTCAATTTGATTTATTGAAGGATAGTACCATTCATAGAATGATATCCACTGATTGTTAGCTTGCATCCAAGCTTCCCACTCAGAATCATTTTGACAATTAAATTCTTTCCTATCCTTCTTATCCAAAAGTTTTACTTCTTGTATATACAAATGTTCCTTTTCATGAGTGTAGATGTCCCAGTTGAACATCTTCTTTTTCCAAGGATCGTCTGGATCATAAGGCCCTATGCCTTTGAATATTTTCAGAAATGCAATAATTTCTGAATCAGAAGGAATTTCAACAGACTTTGGAATTTTATCAATTGGATTTCGTTTGTAAGAAGGAATAACTGAAGGATCAACAAAACCTAGACCACGGGATGTAGTCGGTGAAACAGACTGTACAAGGATATCTTCATGTACATTAAAAAATGTAACTTGTTTGTAAGTTTGTTCTGAAGAATCTGAAGAAGGAACACACTTAATCATATTTATTCTCCTGGATTGATCAGATGATTTTCCATGAGGCTGAGGAGGATCTGTGGAGAATTGACAATGAGTTTTTGAACAATGAGGGTGATCACAAACTGATGCTAAAACTGGAGGATTTACATATTGTACAGATGCAGACGGAGAATCATAGGAGGTTCGGCAAACCATGCTTTTAATTTAGCATAAATGTCTGGATCGATTAAAACCATAGGTTCCTTTGAAGATGTGGACTGAGTTTGTGACAGAGTTGGAACCAAAGAAGAGGTAGAGGGCTCACCATGCTCAACTGTTCTTCTTCTTGGAAATCTAGTGACAACTTGGTTATCAGACTCAGAGATAATAGATTGGGCAATTGAAATTGGCTTTCTGGTATTGCGTTTCCAATTAGTTACCCATTCATCTGGAGGAGTAAGTGATCTCTTGGAGACTGATAATGGGGCAACAGGATTGCAGGCAAAATCATACCGGATTAAAGTGACAATACCAAATCCTTGTTTAGGAGCATGCAATACAGCTGGAATAGTTGTGTTATAAAACCGAACACAAGTAATATAAAAAATAGTCAAATTTTTGGACTTGGTGTCAAAGTCTTCATATCCTTGGGTTTGAACACCCAAAGTGAGACATTTCAGAATATTTGGATCATCAAGGGCAACAGAAAAATCTGGGAAAACATCATATTGGACAGGGCCATCAGACAAAGTAGTCTCAATACCACCAATGAGGGCTTTTGTGAAGGATGTCCAGCGATTATCAAGTAAGGCTGAGAAAACAAATGTCGTTTGACCTTTTCTGTGGAGAGCATTTAGGCCTACTCTCACCATTCCCAGATGGACATACTTATAACCAGACTTTAAAGCAGCTTGAATATGTTTCTGTTCTAACAAAGGAATAGTCATCATGGCATTTAAATTCAATTCAGTACGAATATAATTTTCTTTGATTTTGATATGGCTTAAAGCTTTAAATTGAAAAGGAGAGATGCCCTTATAAACCTCAGAAGGAGAAACAGAAGGAAGTTTCCATGCTTCAGAAGGGTTTGTTTCTTATACTCACTTCAAAGTCCACAAGGCCCGAAGGCAATACAACAATTTTCATAGGAATGAAATCATTACAACAATATTTATCAAGACATTATAACTCGTCATGGCACTAGTGAGGATTTGAAACTGGGTGGGGAAAATAACATTCATTCTGCCCAACTACCCGATATTACACACGCACACACACACACACACACACACATATATTTTAATCATTTTATATTTAATTAATGTAACAAGTTATTTATTTTTTATCCAGTTATTATTTGAAAGTTGTATATGATTATTTATATATGTTATGTATATAATATTTTTTTACAAGAGTGTTGCAGATCATTTAAACCGGCTTAGATCCATCTAACTCTGGATCTATCATGCGCCAAGATAGATCAAATCCTTCGATGTGCAAACGTTTCAAATTCTAAACTCTAAAAAGAAAGTTTGCACGTTGAGGGATTTTTAATTGTTTATTTATACAATTATTTAAATAAATTCTATGACCCCACCTTATTTCAACTTTGATGTCGGACGAACACCCTTATACATCATATTAGGTTGTAGAATGTGCTTCTCGGCACAAAAAAATATATTTAACTAGTGTTGTTAATTAATTATCTAATTATTATTCAAAATTTTATATAATTATTATATAATATATTAAATTATTTTATATATATTTTTAAAACAAATAATTAAATTACTTTTAACTTTTATGTTATAACTTTAAATAATATTATGATTTTTGAGGTAGTGATGACTTTCAAAGAAACATTAGAATAAGTGGAAAATTATAATTATAGGGAAATGTGAAAATTTATTTATATATAATGATAATAATAATAATAAAATATTAATTATTCACTAATATTATTGAAGTTAAGAAGTATTTATATATGATTTGAAATTTATATTTAAAAAATACAATTTTATATAAAGTTTATTGCGTTAAGAGGTGCTTTTTAGTTTAGAATGATAGATATATTGTAACATAATGTAAACACTTTAACTTGGTCAAAATAAAAATTAAAATAAAAACCAAAATAAAAAAAAGCCCTCTAAAATTAAGGTAATTATGTAAATAAAAATGACCCATAGTATTGAGAATCCATGGTGTTGATTTATGGTAGTCATGTGGAATATAGTCTATTTAAAGGGGGTAATTAAATCAAGCCTAGATCCATTTTAACTCCGGATCTTCAAAGCGCGAAGATGGATCAAATATCTTTTCAATCAAATCTTTTGACATGCGAATCTCTTTTAGAGTGAAAGGAGATTTGATCTCTCTCGATGCTTGGTAGATTTGGAGTTAAGATGGATATAGGCTGGTTTATTACACTTATTGTATACATTTATTGTTTAAAATCTATATATATTTTTGTAAGCAAGTGGACAACTTAATATTACCAAAAATGATTTACATAAGAGTACAAGTTGGGGTAAACTGTAGAAGCTTGTGTTCAAACAAAGATATGTCTGCAAAGTGCCTAATATGGTCATAAATGCCTTGGTGAGTGACCATCCGCAATTAGAAGGGAAACCAAATGATCTCTTGGAGGACACATGAGAAAATTTGAGACAATTTAGAGCATATGCAGTACAAAAATGATGCTTTCTAGATGGACTGGAAAAAATAAGATAACTATGCAAACTAAGAAAAGATAGAGGCATGAGTAACCTAATGAGGGACTTAGTCATGATTTCTTGGCACTAGAGTATCTTGAGGTTGACGCTGCTTGGATTTGGAATTTTTTTTCCTACTCCAGCATGTCTACGATAGTAAAAGGACCGTCGTATCCTTATGGCAGTCAGGGAGGACACTCCCATTCATTTACACCTTATGAGCATATGCTAAGATGAGAGGATTCACCTTTAGTGGCTTGGCTTATGCTGGTGGGGCATTGAGGTTGGTTGCCAAACTTTGGCTTAAATTTATTTCTGAATGGGGAGTGGTCACATTTTGTAGGGCCTTTACCCTTTGCTTGTGCCACTTGAGGGTTAGGGCTAGGATGAATGGCTTGCTGGATAGAAGAATCAACTGTAACCGAAATCTCCTGTGAACTGGTGGATGTCGAAGTTAGAGGAATAGGAGGAAACTCGATACCAACTGTTCTTGAAAGATTCCGTAGAGAGAGTCAAGCATAGTTGAGATTGGTGCTAACCTCCATTCTGCGAGTAACTCCTGCCTTGACTTCTTCCATGGTCCAAAGGTGGCACACTATTAGGTTTCTCATTGCCCAGTGCCCATCCAAATTACAACACTTCGCCTCCATTGCTGCAACCAAACGACGAATGTGGGAAGAATATCCTGATTGAAAAGCTCCACCTCTTGACCATGCTAGTGAGGGAGAGGTGGTCGCCCTCACTCTCTACCTCCATTCCTTTCTCTACCCTGTTCATAGACCATATTTACTAGCTTGATATAATGTTAACTAGTGAAAAGGACTTTGTCAGTTCTATGCACAAGTACGTTATTTCTCTTGTCTAAACTTGTTGCCTCCATTAAAGATGCTCAATAGTACATAACCACCACTAAAACAAAAACTTAATTATTAGCTTGAAATATATCATGTAATCTTTCACAAGGTCCAACATTCAATGGTACCTCTGAATTCAAAAGGTTTAAATTCCATATTAAAAATAAAAATTAAATATTATAAAAACAAGTTTTGAACATCCAATACTTACCTAAGAAAAGAAAATAGTAATGAGTGTCAAATACTTATCAAAATCCATTGTAATAAAAAACAATATCCAAATAAAATATTGTTTATTACAAGAGAGTTTTAATCTTTACATTTAATATTTTCCCATCTTTTACTTGTTTTAACACATGTTTTTATTATATTGATTTTATTTTTATTTTTAATCTTATTAATTTATCATTTTTTTTTTAAAATGGGTTTGTCATTTATTTTAGTATATATAAATTTTGATATATATTCTTTGTTATGTATATCAAGCTAGATCCATCTTAACTCCGGATCTATCAAGCGTCGAGAGGGATCAAATCTCTCGAGGTGCCAATCTCTTTTTTTGAGTGCAAAACTTGAGGAAAGGTTTGCACCTCGAGAGATTTGATCCCTCTCAGCGCTTGATAGATCCAGAGTTAAGATGGATCTAGGCTGGTTTCAGTTGTGTGCTGCCAAGGAAAATATATCGAAGATATGATTAATTTCACCAATAAAATGTAAATATATCAAATATTAATATAATCATTTTAAATATGCTAAATATTTCTGAGATTAATTTGGTCATTTTAATTTTAAATTTTCTTATTTATCTTAGTTCGTTGAGATGATAAATATTGTTAATAACTATAATGATGAAAAATGATGAAATATTTTTTTTGAATGCGAAGTGACAATAATAGTGTTGAAAGATAGAAAATGTGAATAATAAGAATGTACTCATGTTACAAATAGTCTTCATTGTGATCAATCTCAAACTATTTTCTTCTACTATTCTTATTGCCACCCTTGTCAGTTTTGTTATCTTTTCATATCGATTATATGAAAAAGAAAATTTAAATCGTAAACCATTTAAATCTTTAGCTCGAGCTGTTGTAGTAAACATGATACCTTCTCTCTCTTGCTCTCCAATATTAATAGGTTAAATTACTATAACACAAAAATCAATGTACATTGTCAATAAATTTTTATGCTTACACTAAAATCAATGCATATTGTTAATCCAATCACTTTAAAATTAATGTACTGTCATATATCCAATTACATCAAATCATAAATCAACATATACATTGAAATCAATGCATTTAATGCAAGCAATCAAATAAGATTAGAAAATAAATTCTACATTTAAATCAATGTACCTAATGCAAGCAATTAAATAAGATTAGAAACCAACATCTACACTGAAATCAATGCATTTACTCAGAGCAATCAAATAGGATTAGAAATTGCCATCTACACTGAAATCAATGCATTTAGTTCAAACAATAAAATAGGATTAGAAATAATCTACATTGAAATCAATGCATCTAGTGCAAGCAATCAAATATAATTATAAATCGACGTCTAAATTGAAATCAACACATCCAGTGCAAGCAATCAAATAGTATTAGAAATCACCACCTACACTGAAATCAATGCATCTAGTGCAAGTAATCAAATATCATTAGAAATAAATATCTACGCTAAAATCAATGCATCTAGTGCAAATAATCAAATAGGATTATAAATCACCATCTACACTTAAATCAACCCATCTAGTGCAAGAAATATTCTTCTCTCTCTCCACCCTCCATCCATATCTATATCCCCCTCCATCTCTTGTTTTTTGTCTCTCTATCTCACCCCCATAAACACACACACTCTCGCACTCCAAATATATCATTCTCTTTGTCAATCACCCCCTCTCCCCATCTCTCTCTTCTTCCCTCTCTTCACCTTCCATCTATATCTCTATCTTCCCCTTCTCTCCCTCTCCCCTACTAATATATCTCTTTCCTCCTTTTTTCCTCTCTCTCTCTCTCTCCATCTTCCTTATCACTCGCTCTCTCTCTCTCTAGAAACCATCTACACTGAAATCAATACATTTACTCAAAGAAATCAAATAGGATTAGAAATCGCCATCTACACTGAAATCAATGCATTTAGTGCAAACAATCAAATAGGATTAGAAATCATCTACATTGAAATCAATTCATCTAGTGCAAGTAATCAAATATAATTATAAATCGACATCTAAATTGAAATCAACACATTTAGTGCAAGCAATCAAATTGTATTAGAAATCACCACCTACACTGAAATCAATGCACCTAGTGCAAGTAATCAAATATCATTAGAAATAAATGTCTACACTAAAATCGATGCATCTAGTGAAAATAATCAAATAGGATTAGAAATCACCATCTCCAATATTCCTCCCTCTCTCCACCCTCCATCCATATCTATATCCCCCTCCATCTATTCTTTTTTGTCTCTCTATCTCACCCCCCTAAACACATGCGCTCTCGCACTCCATATATATCAATCTCTTGGTCAATCACCCCCTTTCCCCATCTCTCTCTTCTTCCCTCTCTTCACCTTCCATCTATATCTCTATATTCCCCTTCTCTCCCTCTCCCCCACTAATATCTCTCTTTCCTCCTTTTGTCCTCTCTCCCTCTCTCTCCATCTTCCTTATCACTCACTCTCTCTCTCTCTCTAGAAACCAACATCTACACTGAAATCAATGCATTTACTCAAAGAAATCAAATAGGATTAGAAATCAGCACCTACATTGAAATCAATGCATTTAGTGCACACAATCAAATAGGATTAGAAATCATCTACATTGAAATCAATTCATCTAGTGCAAGTAATCAAATATCATTAGAAATAAATATCTACACTAAAATCAATGCATATAGTGAAAATAATCAAATAGGACTATAAATCACCATCTCCACTTATATCAATCCATCTAGTGTGAGAAATATTCTCCCCTCTCTCCACCCTCCATCCATATCTATATCCCCCTCCATCTTTTCTTTTCTGTCTCTCTATCTCACCCCCCTAAACACAGACACTCTCGCACTCCATATATATCAATCTCTTTGTCAATCCCCTCCTCTCCCCATCTCTCTATTCTTCCCTCTCTTCACCTTCCATCTATATCTCTATCTTCCCCTTCTCTCCCTCTCCGCTGTTAATATATCTCTTTCCTCCTTTTGTCCTCTCTCCCTCTCTCTCCATCTTCCTTTTCACTCACTCTGTCTCTCTCTCTCCACCTTTCTCTCTCTATGTATTTATTCTTACCTCCCTCTACCTCCCCCTCAAAGTACATCTCTCTTTCCCTTCCTCTATCCACTCTCTCACATCCTCTCTCTTCCTTCATCTATTTCCCTTTCTTTCCCATCTCTCTCTCCTTCTCTCTCTCTCTTCACCCACCAAGTATGTTACTATATCCCTCCCTCTCTCCTTATATCTCCTTCTCCCCCCCTATCTCCATCTCTTCTTATTTGTCTCTTTATCTCAGCCCCAAACATACATACTCTCTCTCTGTCTCTCCCTTTTCACTCCTTCTCTCTCTCTCTCCATTTCTCACTCTCTATATTTCTTATTTCCTACATCTCTCCCCCTCCAAATCCATCTCTCTATCAATCCCTCTCTCCTCCTCTCTCTCTTCCTTCCTCTCTCTCTCTCCCCCGTAACTCCCTCTCTCTTCCCTGATCTCTCTCTCCAATACTCTCTCTTCCCCCATCACTCTCCTCCTCTCTCTCATCCTTCCTCTCTCTCCCTTTCTCTCCTACCTCCCTCTCTCTTTTCCCTCCAATCCTCTCTCTTCCACCATCTCTCTCACTCTCTCCCTCTCCCTCTCTCTCTCTCTAATCCTCTCTCTTCCCCCATCTACCTTTGTTTTTCTCTCTCTTTCCGCCCCTCTCTTTTTCCAACTACATTACTATATCCTCCCTCTCTCCTCCTCTCTTCTTCTCTCCCACCTTCTTTCCATACATCCTAATTTGTCTTTTTATCTCACCCCTAAACATACACACTATCTCTCCATCTCTCCCTTATCACACACTCTCTCTATCTCCACTTCTCTCTCTCTCTATTTCTTCTTAGTTATGTAAACCAATGTACATAAATATTCATAAATATAAAACAGATTACAGAGTAAATATGAAAATAGGTTTTATTTACTTACCATAATTCTGGTTTATTTATATTTTTATTTATTTACCATACCTCTTTTATTTACTATGGTATTTGGCCCATAGGCTTGTTATATAATTATATTTTTATTTATAATCCTATTTGATATGTTGTTATTTATTTACCTTACCTCTTTATACCTCTTTTATATCTATTTATTTACCATACCTCTTTATACCTATTTTATATTTATTTATTTATCATACCTCTTTATACTTCTTTTATATTTATTTATTTACCATACTTATTTTATAAATATGCTATTTGGCCCATGATATCAATATTAATTTGTCCCATGGTATTTGTCCCATAGGCTTCATCTAAATAAAACCTCTCTTTTAAATATAAAAAGGTTTATGGAGTAAATATAAATGAATTTTTATTTATTTACCATACATCTAGGTTATATATATTTTTATTTATTTACCATAGCTCTGGAGTAAGTATAAAAATAAGTTTCATTTATTTCTCATACCTCATGTTTATTTATATTTGTATTTATTTAAATTTTAAAATATTGCAACTTTGATGGGGAAATATTTATGTCTTTAAATATTTTAATTTATCCATAGAATATGGGTTTTCTTTTTAAAGATTCATTTTACAAATATTTAATTAAAATAAATATTAAAAGATTTTGGATTTTGATTGGTTGTGTTGAATTAACTCTTTTCCTTTGATTTAGGAAATGGTATTGACTTTAGTAAAGAGTAAAGATGTTTAAAATTTTACTTAATTTGGAAATTCAATGTGGTAAATTTTTTTGGTTAAAGGTAAATTTATGATCCATTCAAATTCACGTATATAATTTACTATCCATTCAAATTATATAAATAATACATAGTTGTATTTTAATAGTTAATTTCAGCCCATTAATAAGTTAAAAAAGTTATATATAATCTAAATATTCAAGTTATATAAAATTCAAGATTTGGTTAATGCTTTGGCCGACATTAGAAAAAGTAAAATTTATTATTTGCTGAGAACCTAACATACCCGACATCGGGGTCATACTGGGCTGTAGATTACAATTTTTTTGTTTTGTTTTTTTCTTCAATTTGCATCTATTTATTTTATATTTAATGATATTGAATGTGGTATTATTGATTATTTAGTGTATTTATTTTATATATCTTGAAATTGAATGGAATTTTATATTTATGGTTTAATAAAATAGTTTTATTATATTTTTAATTTTTTTTTTATCATTTAATTTTAAAAGGATAAATGTAATTTTTTATTATTACGAAAATAGGAAATACAAAAGTTTAGGGAGACAAGTTATTTGGTGATCACCATGTTATGAAGTATTATGTGAAATATGAAATCAAGGTTCAAATTTCGATCAAACCAACAAAAAAAAAGGAAAAAGGAAAAGAAAGGGAATATAAAGTAAATGTCTAACATTTTACAATTTAATATTTACATAAAAAAGAATATCAATTTAAAATTCAATTTCAAAAAGAATTTGTTAGATTATCAAAATTGGTTAAATAAAATTCATACTTGAGCTAGAAGTTGAATCAATAATTTAAATGTTTGTTAAAATATTTATTAAGTGTTGTACTGGCTAAAGTCACATGGAAGCCTTGTATTTCATGAAATTTTGGAAATTGAATCAACAATTTAAATGGTTATTGAAATAAATGTATAAGTGTTGTGTGGAAATGCAACCCATAAGTTCACATAAATGCCTTATATCTCATTGAGATTTGGAGTTTCTCTAAGATTGTGAACATAGTTACTATATGAATTTATTGATAATGTGGCGTTGAGAATATATAATATGGGGGCTAGAACGGTTGGTTTGGGTCATATTCTAAAATTTACACTAACAGGGGTCTCATATCTCAAGGGAAAGCATATTTGGAGTCTCATGTTGTTTGAACACATCCTTGAGCCTCGTTGCATTCTACACGTTGATAAGTTTCAATTCATTGTTCGTTTTTGTTAAATAGAGTTTGTATGAAAATATTTTTCCCCTAACTAGGTAATGGTCCAATTATTCCTCATAGGGTCAAATGGAATTGAGGTTGTCTCGCTATAATTCATGTGTGGAGCCAATAATGTATGGGACCTACCAGGGACTTCTAGAAGAATCATGGAGGTTTCAATACTGCTTTGAAACCCTAATTATATTTGTAATTCTATCTGTCAATAACCTTCTAGGAGGAGAGAAATGAGTTCACCTTTTTTAATTGGTAATTGATTTTCCTTAATATGAACAACAGATGTCAATGTGATACAAAAAAAGCATAAATAATCACTTTATAGAGGATTCTATAATATCACAATGTCTCATATCTTTGCAACAATATTGAAATGCTTCGTAAATTATATTTTAATTGTTAAATTTTGGGGTTACTTCAAAAGTGTTTACACCATGTTTGGGGGTGCTTCATGAGATTTGGGTCACATGGTGTATGTTCATCCCTTGGATGATTTGATATGGATTTTCATATTGGGGATAACTTAGTGGTTGCTTGAACTTAATTGGGTGTCTACTTGGCATTCTTCAATAGGGTGTTGGAGTTATTTTCACAACTCGAGTGACATCATTCATGGTGAACACATGTAGATAATCACTCACCTGGAGAATTCCTTATGAGGAGGATCATTGTGCATATTAGAAGGGGGCATAAGACCTTAGATGATGTGGAATGTATTGGATTCCTATATGGAAACTTGGTGTTGGCTTAGGGACACCTTAGTCACAATAATTTTCATGTAGAGGAGAGTGGACCCAGTGGAATACATGGATTGTGAGGAGTGAGGATTCCATATGGGCTTGCAACAGAGGATTATGAACACATGTTGGAGTCAATTTTGTTTATGAAATAAACATGGATATTGACATGTGTACCCTTGGAGTGTATCTCTCCATGTATGGGAGCCTATATGTAATTATTATAGGTTGTGAAAGTGTGTTGGTCCACATTGTAATGTTGGCCTCCCTTACCTCCCTTATATATCAAGGAAGGAGAGAATATATAGGACAATTGATGTTTAGAGAAGTGAAATATGATGATGGTGATGTCTTCCTAGGTGATGATAGGAACAATAGAATCATAGGATGCAGAAAATTCAAGCTAAGGTTACAAGGTGGAAGGATTAGAACACTTCTTGGTGTTCTGCATATTCCTGCATTGGCCAAAAATCTGTTTTCTGTAAGTAAGATGGATGATGCAGGTGTAAAAATTGTGTTTGAGAAAGATACCCGCAAGATGGTTCAGGGAACATTGGTATTGATGCAGGGAGTTTGGCTTGGAACTTTGTACAAGCTTCTGGGTAGCATTATTATTGATGGGTGCAACAGTTCTGTGGTTCTTGAAAGTGGAGCAGAAAATCTAGTGGTCTCTGGAGAAAAGACTATGATGTGGCATCAAAGACTTGGAAATATTGGAGAGAAGGGCCTTGAATACTACATGGTAATGGAATGGTAGAATGTATGTATAATTTTTCTCTATATTTTAATTTTTGTGAACATTGTGTATATGGGAAGCAAAATTGGGTAACTTTTCCTTCTGGTGCTAAGAGGGCGAAAGGGATATTAGATCTTGTGAATAGTGATGTGTTTAGATCTATGTTGGTTCCATAATTGGGTAAGTATGTATACTATGTATCATTTATAAATGACTTCTCGAGGAATACATGTATATATTTCCTGATCCGATGCTTAAAAATTATGTTCAAAAATGAAATTTGTTAGAATGGCTCGAAAACTACGCTCTTGCTTGGATCTCGTCGTTCTAAATCCAAATCAATTCTTTTCGTGGAAAACTGAAACCTTATGCTCCCAGAAATGAGTTTTGTTCGTTTTCCCAAACAAGAAAATTTTGGCCAAAAGATGTGCAGACTGCCCAGTCACCAGTACGTACAGTTGCCTGGGCCAGCTGACTGTGCAATGTGACCGGGCTTCAGGGAGGCAATGACAATTCAACACTTGTCATTCTTCTATTGGTGCTGACTAGGTTGAATTTGATTTGTTGAATTGGTTGTTTAGTGGCTAACCACAAGCTGCCACGTGGCCCAACTAGAGGTCACCACATGGCAACATGGGGGCCACCAAAATTTATTTAAGGGTCAAGGAGAGGTCGGTGGGGGTCGAACACGCGACCTCCGCCCAAAAAACCACCACAAATACCATTCCACCATACTACAAGTTCTTATCCATATACATTGCAAATTTTTTATAAAGTTTATAGGAGGCGCATATGGCATGGGAGGCTAGGCTAAGGCATAGCCCCTAGCCACCCTAACACCATGAGACTGCGGGCTAAGGGCTAGAGGCTAGGCCCTAGCTCGACCCTGACAACACTAATTGTAGCCTCCAACCATAACGATGCCATGTGAACACAACTGTCCAACCGTGACATTAACCATGGAAATAGCTATAACTGTTGGCATAATCGTCCATGTGATCGCCCACTAACCATAACCGCCGAAGCTAGCCGCTACTTCCAACTTAACCTCTGCTGTAGACGAACGACACGTGACCACCTTAATCGCTACCTATAACCGTCAGGGTGATCTTCAGCGGAGGGAGTCCAACCCCAGGTCTTATGGACCTCACATGACCAGGTGCACGCAGAGTTCGAGGGGCTTATTGGAAAAAATAATGGTCCTATAAATTCACCCTTTGAGTGGGAATTGTGCCAGGTTTGGAGGGAAGTTTCCATGCTCGGGGCGCCCGTGCTAGATTTGGGCCAAATTGTGGGGAGTTTAGTTGCAGAATTGGGGAAAAGAGAGAAAGAGGCATAAATTTCTCAATTTTTGGTCTTTTTGGGAGCATAAAGAGGTTAGAAAAGCATTTTTGATAGCTCTGAAGCTACTAGAGTAGGTTTTGTAGCCATTTGAGCATTTTAACTCATTGTAATCACCATTTTATGAGCATAATGAAAGAGGGTCAAGCATTGGAAGATGGACCAAGATATGTAGCCCAGGAGGGGTGAAGTCCTTCATCACTTCTTGTTTTGTGGTTAATGTTATGGCTTTGTTTCTCAGTTATTTATGCAATTTATGATTTAATTAATGTTTAAATGTGTTAAATAATTTAACTTAAGTACCTAAAAAAATCATTCAATTTACTTGCAATTTTTGAAATCCTCAAGAACATACATATTTAGATCATTTCCTCAGGAAGAAATTTGATTTCTTTGAAAGGTTTAAAGAATTTAAGGCTTTGGTGGAAAATATGACAGAGAAGAAGATTAAGGTGTTGAGGATAGATAATAGTGGACAGTTCTGCATGTAGGAATTTGAAGAGTTATAGAAGAAGTGTGGTATATCATGGAAAAACAATACTCCATACAAACCTCATCAAAATGGAGTTGTAGATAGAGTGAATAGGAAGTTGATGGAAAATGAAAGAAGCATGCTCAGTGGCAATAGATTAGGGCAGGAATTCAGGGAAGAGGAAGTGGATACTGCATGTTACATGATTAACAAATCACCTTCATCAACATTGGAGGATAAGACTCCATGTGAGGTATGGAATGGTAAGAAACCCTCTATCTCACAACTCAAGGTATTTGACTGTGATCCATATGTACATGTTCCAAAGGAGAAAATAACCAAGTTGAATAGTAAATCTGAAAGGTGCATCTTTATTGGGTATAAGAAATGGTTTAAAAGGTTACAAGATTTGGAACCCATTAAAAAGGAAGGTTGTGTACAATTGAGATGTGGTGTTTAGAGAAGCGAATTGTGTTATTAAACATGAACTCCTAACAAATGAAAAAAACTAGAGAAGATAGAGTTTGAGATGAAGGAGGAAGAATGATACTCTTAGAGGAACATGAATCAGAAAAGGAAGAGTCACACACTCCGATTTGGAGGAGACCAGTTCGAGAGAGAAGGAAACCAAATAGGTATATTCCATTTAATTTACATTAAAAATTTTCTTTATATATTACTGATGATGATCACAGAACTGTCAGGGAGGTAGTGGATTCAGATGATGACGAACTTTGGAAAAAGGCCATGGTTGAAGAAATGGAAGCCTTGGAAAAAAATGAAGGTTGGGATCTAGTGGAGTTTCCGACTAGAAGGAAACCCATTGGAAACAAATGGGTGTTTAAGAAGAATATGAATGCAGTAGGAAAGGTGGAGAAATACAAATCTTGGTTGGTAGCAAAAGGTTATTTCGAGGTGTCGGGAATTGATTTTGGTGATATTTTTTCTCGTGTTTCTAAGTTAGCTTATATTAGATTACTTTGATTCGTTGTTGCTATTTTTGATTTTGAGGTAGAACATATGGATGTGAAGAAAACATTTCTTCACAAGGATATGGAAGAAGAGATGTACATGAAGTAGGCATAAGGCTTTGCGGTGAAGGGTAAAAAAGAATTGGTATGCAGGTTAAAGAAGTATCTGTATGGGTTAACACAACCATGAAGGATGTGGTATCAAAAAATTGATACATATATACAGGGAATTGGCTTCACAAGGAGAAAAGAGGATCACTATGTGTATTTTAAATTAATCGATGATCATGTTATTTATTTGGTCTTGTATGTGGATGATATTTTGTGGATTGGAAATGATAACGAAATTATCTAGGGTTTGAAGGCCCAATTGTCCTCCAAATTCGACATGAAGGATCTTTATTTTACAAATTATATTTTGGGAATGGAAATTAAATGAGATCAGTCAAAGAGGAAGCTATGGTTAAATCATAGGGAGTATGTTGATACAATATTGCAAAGGTTTAATATGCAATATAGTAAACTGATGAAGTTTCATAGTCCCGTAGGTGTAAAATTATCTACTGAACAATGTCCCAAAATATGGGAAGGGGAAGAGGACATGTCCCGTGTTCCATATTCGAGTGAAATTGGTAGCTTGATGTATGAAATGGTCTATACTAGACCAAACATTACACATGTAGTGGGAGTATTGAGCAGGTTTATGTTAAAATAAAGGAAGGATAATTGGACAACGATGAAGCGAGTTTTCAGGTATTTGCGTGGCACTAGTGATTATGGTCTATGCTACCAGGGAAGACCAGGATTGGACAATTTTTTGGACATACATGGCTTTGTTGATACAGACTGCACTGTAGATGTAGATCAAAGAAGATCTGCAAGTGGGTATGTGTTTAACCTACTTGGAGGAGCGGTCAGTTGGTTGAGCAAGAGATAGACTGTAGTGTCACTTTCAATTACAAAGGTGTAATACATGGAAACCACTCATGCAAGAAAGGAAGAAGTTTGGTTGTAAAGATTGTGTTCAAGTATGAGGTTGGTACAACGAGTTATAAGGATTGACTGTGATAGCCAAAGTGAAATTTTATTTGCAAAGAACCTACTTATAATTCTAAGATAAATCACATTGATGTTCAGTATCACTTTGTGAGGGATACGGTTGAAGACAAAAAGGTGTTGCTAGTAAAGATGGACATTTTGAAGAATGTTGCAGATGCATTGATAAATTCCGTGAGCACTGAAAAATTTTCTTGATGTAGAGAAATAATGGGAGTTTATACCTTGGACCAATGACTATGCACTCTGATTTTCTTGGTTTGGGTTCCAGGAGAAAATATCTGCGTATATTTTATGTTCTCGCCATTGTATATTTTTATATTTTTAAGAATATGTTTGCATTTAATTTCTGTATAGGGTTAAAAACTTCATTTCTAACAAGAGTATATTCACAACATCTAAGTTTCATTCCATTACCATATCGAGTAAACAACAACCTCTTAAAATTAACATTATAATAAAATTTATTCAACTTGTCTTTTCACTTCACTGGTAGCATACCTACACTAGTTTAGGCTAGGGTCTTGGAAAATGAGTGTGGGGTTAACTTCTCCATGACCACAAAACAAACTTAGCATCTTGCAGTAGGGATGGTAAATCCACTTTAAGTGATACGGTCTAGGAAGGTCTTGTAACACATGGGTCAATCACGAGGTCACACTTGAGGCTAGTGGAGTGACATGACCCGCTTCATTAGTCTTGGAGGCGCAAATTGTAGGATTTTCACATATTACAAATGGTGTTATTAACATATTTGTTGTAGCACTTGGGGACCACTTGGGAGGGATACACGTTGATTTGAGGGATCTCTTAGGGGGGTTTCAAACTTTGTTTTCCTGGTCTTATGTGTGAATCTGGCTGACAAAGTCCACCCCAAGACATGTTGTTGTTGGTGGTAACCTTAGTAGCATTTCTATAGGATATTTTACGCAGGGTGATGGGGAGGGGTTTTAACTCTCTATAGCCAGGGCATATTTCAGAAAAATTTATTCCATCCTCTTGGAGGGTACCCCACGAATAATAAGGGTACTTGGAACAAGTTTAAAAGGTCCTTAAGTAGGTATTTTTTATAACTATCCAAACCACATCTTCACTGTCGTCTTTTGCCTTAATCATGTAGGCTTTGAGAATGAGAATATCCCTCCTATATCTCTTTGGTTTGTGTGCACTTACCTTTAGGGTAAATTTTGCAAATTTTTGTTTGGTTCAAGTCATTGTTTGGACATAGGGGTGTCTTCATTGCCTTAATTTGATAATAAACATATATTCATCATGGCTGAATAAATTAACTGGAATTCTCGTAGGTTGTTAGGCCTTTCTCCTAAAGAGGGTCCACCACCGCATAGATGTACGTTAAATCCAGTAACGAAAATCTTATACCTTACTCATGTTGGGGGAATAACCTTGGTTCTAGGGAGGAATATCATATCACTATTGAGGTAATTGATGAGATTATTTTGCCACATTATAACCCACCTTTGGTTGACCCTCTCGACCTAGTTCTTGTGTAGTTGAATCATGACAGTAATGGACCTTTTTATGCATGTTCCTTACAATCCTAGTGAATTTACTACTTCTTCTATGGAGGAGATAGGTCCCACCTTACCCTCTGAGTTGGTATTTTCTATTGCCATGCCATATTTATCTACACTTAATGTGATGGGATCCATACCTCCTTCTACACCTCTCACATTTTCTTGGAATATTCCACTAGCTACGTCTGTGACCCCATCATGTTTTCCACCTATGTATGTGTCTATGCCTTCCCCTAGATTTGTGTTTGGAGTGGGGCAAAACCCTAGTCAATCTGCGGGAGCTGGGATATTTACTCCTAGCTCATCTCAACCTATGATTCCTTATTTTACCACAAGCATTTTTACTTTGGGGAACATGATGGGGGGATTTTTCATTTCTTATAGGCAGCCTGGGGGAAACTTTACTTATGGAAACATTTCTCAACCTTGGCCGAGTTCTATGTTTGGAGGGAAACCCTACTTTCGAGGTTCCTTTTTCTTTGAGGGGGATAGTATACCTGGGGGCACTGCACCCATTAGAACTACTATGCCTTCGAGCTCTAATTCTTACGAAGATGCTTCTACACATGGAGGCCCTTTTTCTAGTGTTCGGTACAATCCTATGGGTAGGCAAGCCTATGGGGTCCTTTTTTCTGTGGACGATTTCCCTTGGGGGCATAATCCATTCACCTCATTTGTTGTCCCAGGATATCAATATCCTAGTATGAACTATAACCTTGGTCCTAATCCTTCTTCCTTTAACTATGATATGGGGGTACCTTACTATCTGTATAGGGGTTATAACCCTTATGCCCCATATGGTCAATTAAAAATTCATTTTCTCACACCTCTCAACTTACTTGATTTAGATAAGTTGACTAATTACCCTATCCATCAGGATCCTAGGTGGCCACCTTTGCTATCCGAGTTTCCTTAGGATATTCCTTAGTTTGAAGGGAAACCTCACGGAAATCCTTCTACACACATCACCACCTTTCATTTATGGTGTTCATATAATTCTTTGGTGGGTGATTTTGTGAATTTGCGACTTTTATAGTGAACCTTAATGAGGAACATCTCCAAATGGAATATCAAATTCGACTGGGAATCCTATAATGACTTTTCTTCCTTGACTCATACATTTTTGAACTATTTTTAATTACCTACATGGCAGGGTCTTAGGACTAACCTTTTGTTAAAATTAAAAAAATATTATGCCACCCATATCACTGACCATATCCATGAGTGGTGAAGACACAAGAGGTTAGTATGAACCAGGCTCCATTATGATGTTCTTAGAGATTGGTTCACCCGAACGCTTCACCCCCATATTTCCCAGTATGTCACTATGATTAGGGTGACTACAAAGGAGTAGGCCATTTTACGTGCTTAAAATCTTGATTTAATTTATTCTCTGGAAAGGAAATTATATGTTATCCTTCATAATGCTCCTCACTCTTCAATAGATCCTCAATGAACCAAGCTAAGACCACACTCTGATGGAATGATTGGTTTGCTTTTCTCTGATACAACGAGTCAGCTAGGGAAAATAATGGTCAATTTTAAAGCCCCAACAAGTGTCCTTGGATCTCAACAAGCACCCTCTTATTCTGAGCATCCAGCTAAGATTATTATGGTGAAGTCCACATCACAGAAAAATACTTAGCAACATGGCGGGAAGAAGAATAAAAATAATAAGTAGAAGAATAACCCTGCTTAGGAGAATGAAAAAAACCAAACCCAACCCACTCAAGGTGGGATCATGATTGATCAATTTCGTAAGGTTAAGTTCCCTTGCAATATTTTTCTAGGTGAGCATTTAACTCACGAATTCCCATGTATGGATGAATTCCATCATCTCCTTTCACCATCAACAAATACCCAATAACCAAGCATATTGAATCATTTTTTCCATGCCCAACCACAACAATAGATGGTTTCACATGTTCTTGAGCCTCTAAAAGGGGGAAATTAGGGGCCACGATTTAATCCTGCTGGAGCTAATGCACCTATCCTTATGCATCATGAGGAGGCTAACACGACTATGCGAGAAAAATCATATGACCCTCATGAGTCGAGTTCTGCTTTTAAGGACTCTACCACCCCTATTGCTTCTCCTGTACCTCTCACGTTAGATAATCCTGTATAAAAAGTATATCACACACCTAAGGGTGTAGTATGAAGGTCACCACACGACCCCAATGCGCAAGCTTCCTAGCACTACAATATTGTTGAAATCCTTTCCCAAGAACCATGTGCCATGTCTACTCTGAAATTTTTGCAGAGCCGCCTTATGTAATGCAAGGCCTTGTTGAATGTTATTGGAGGGGTGGATCCCTCAAATTTTAGTCTGATTACCTTGGATGTTAATGCTCCTTGTTATATACTCTCCCACCAAGTTTCTTTTTAGATATTGTTGCATATCTTTTGTTGAAAATGATACCAAGAAAGATTCTAATTTAATTTCCCCTTGAATTAAATTAGAATAAAATTGTAATTCCACATCACATAACAACTTGTATGAGTTAACTAAGTCAGTTTTACCTATTTGGTTTTTTTAATTCGATTTGAGGGTCTAACTTGGATCATGTAAAGTGGTTCCTACTTTATAGGAGCCCTGGTTGAGTTTATTTTGAGTTGTAAATAATTAATTCATTCGAGTTAAATTCAGTTTAACTAGTTCCAACTGTTGGAGGAACTAGTGAGAGGCCAAAGTGTGGGACTTGAAATTGAACCAAACTAAATGATCAATTAGTTAACTAATTATTCTCTCATAAATAACCCATGCATGTTAGATTTGAGAGTTATCAAGTTGAGATTGGAGTTCAATGGAAGTGTACTATCAGTTGTATAATCATCCAAATTTTACAGGTGGTGCGTGCAGTTAGAAGAAGGCCCTTGATGGATTGCGCACTTGTGGATGTGGATTTCCCTAATTAATACGGGATAATTACCCAATGAAATAATACAAGGAAATAGGGACTTGGGAAAGCCAAAAATTGGTTAAGTATTGGCCTAGGCTTGTATAGGAAGAAATGAGACAGATAAAGATAGTGCATAGGTTTCTCATGCTTGAGAAAAGCATTGTAATATTCTCATATTTTTTGACTAATGAAATATACATATAGTGAGGTTTTTAGCTCTGGATTTCCCCAATAAATCACCGTGTAATGTGTTGATTGAATTATTTCTCTTTTATGCTTCGTGATTTCACGATCACTTATTGTTTCCACAATTGGTAGGGTAGATTCAAATCTATTGTTTTATAAAATTACAATAAGAAGTTTGAATCTACAAGGTATTTCTACATATTTAATCATGACATATATCACAATTTTGTGGATTAATGTTCTTCTACTTGTGTTATTTCAGCTTCGTGTTGGGAATCTCTTGGGTCTCCATGACTCGCCAAATCTAGTACCAAATTACAAGCCTCTAACAAACACCATTTTGTGGCTTAGGGGGTTATTTCAATTTTTTATATCAATCTAGGGGGAAAGGCAACCTATTTTTATGTTTAAGTTGTAGATGTTCCCTTAGATTATAATTTGCTCCTTGGCCATAAATTTTTTTATGATATGTGTGTTGTTGTGTCTTCAATGTTTCGTGTGCATTTCTTTCCCCATGAAGGAGATATTGTCATGATAGATCAAATTGAATATTGCATACCATCGACAAAGCCTACCAATATGGGAAATATTGTGCCATTTAGTAGAGATAAACCTGGTAGCTATGAGAGTGTTGGGGCGGGACTTCTAAAAAACTAATCTCTTATTAGATTTTTTCCCTTACCCCAACTTGACATTACTTCTTATTTTACCACTTCTCTCATGCACATGATCTCGTCTATCACCTGGTGAAGCCATGTGTCACATGAACCTTGGGTGGTGTATTCTTCTATAGATATAGATCTGCATGGTGAGCATAGAAGGGAT
This sequence comes from Pinus albicaulis, assembly GCA_034641835.2. NCBI lineage: Eukaryota > Viridiplantae > Streptophyta > Pinopsida > Pinales > Pinaceae > Pinus > Pinus albicaulis. The sequence goes on from CM076570.1 coordinate 142,503,543, forward strand.
TACCTTTTCGAAATTTCCGTTAGTACATACTGATGTTGGTCAGAAAATCCATCCCAATATGGAATATGACCAAGATTCTTTTCCCACATGGGCCCTCACTCCACCTCTTCCACGTGACTCCATTGAAAATGAGTCTTGTTCTTGACAAGTCATTTTGGAGGTCATGGATTCCCCTATTTCTAATCTTAGGTAGATTATGCTTATTCATGCTTATGTTCTCCCATAATTTGTTGTGAAACCAGCTCCAAAAATAGAAGAAAAGAGATATCAACGCCTTGGAAATAAGCCACTTCGAGGGGGAAACCTCTAATACATTACATGAATGAACAATTTTTGGATGATACAAATGACAAAACCTCCTTTCTATATATATGAGTCCATGGGGCCATAATGTAATCCTAGTTGACCTAACAATAATAATGTAAGGGCAAAATAATAAAAATATGGGGGTTACAGGGGTACAAAAAACAATAAGGGGGGCTACACTAACATAATAAGGGACTACACTATTAATATAGGGACTTAACATGCCCCTCTCCTTCAAACAAGTTTTGTCCTCAATGCTTGATTACTTCTTGATGCTTCTGTATAAAATTCTCATCCTCCCATGTGGAATATTCTATAGGAAAGTTCTTCCACTTGCTGATATACTCTAAAATTGAATGTACTTGTCAAGTTCATGTTTCTGTGACTGCTTCAGAACTTCTTTTGATGTGATGTTGATCTTCCTGTTGTTTCATTAGATTCTGCACAAAAGTTAGGTTATTATTTGAGATTTGGAGAACTTGTCGTTGATGCTCGATGTGATCTTCCACCAATTTATCATCCATATTATCTATTATTTGATCCTTCAAACCATCCAACTTAGCCTCCATTTCTTCTTTTAAAGCATCTATGTCATCTTCGGTTGCTCTTTGTAAGATCGAAATTTGTTGCACTTGGTACCGTCATTTTGATATCTCATACTGCGATTCTTCCTCTTCATGCGTCATAGTATAGATTTTTGTGGGATTAATGGGTATGGAATTATTTTTTGGAGGCATTATAGAACCCAATACTGATAAAAATTCTAAGATATGCCCTTGGAATCACTTCAAACTTCTTTTTCAAACAAACGTTATGCAATTTTAAAAACCAAATACACACCTTTTTCTTGCTTTTGAGGAGATCGACATTGAAACTGAATTATCTCTATGATTTCAGATCTTCAATATCTTATTTTCACTGAGGTAGCCATCTGAATTCTCTTTTGAATGCCACAGGTCTGACCTGATTTGGATTCTTGAAGACAAAGTTGTGCCCAATCTCCTACGATGACCTAATTTTGGACTGGTTCAGTAGAGCGAACTTGTATGACTTTCCACGTGTCACTGTTTGCTCCTTTGGCTCTAAAATTGATAGAAAAGAAACTAAAGTCCATGTAATTCTAGCTACTTTTTACAAAATTCCTATCCGATGCTCAGAGAGTGAGTTATGAAGATTTTCCCACGATCGCCTCTTTGAGATGAAATTCGGGTGCCTGAAAAAGACCTACCTTCCACAGATCATATGTCCGAAAATATTATGAACCAAGCTTTGAAATTTTGCGAAGATGTTCCTTAGGATTTCGGCTTTACTATCTAAAAATTTTAGCTTCTAAAAATTCGTAGAAAAAATTTATAGCGCAAATGCCGCGATGACCTGTTTTGGTTAAATCCAGTAGCTTGAAAAAATCCCTAACTTCCATAGATCATATCTCCTAAAATATTGCGAACCAAGCTCTGAAATTTTGTGACGATGTTCCTCAAGATTTCAGATTCGCACTCTAAAAATTTTAGCTTCTAAAACTTTGTAGAAAATAAGTTATAGCGAAAATTCCACAATGACTGGTTTGGAGCAGCGAAAACCCTAGAATCCAAAGCTCTGATACCAAATGTTGTGAAACTAGCTCCAAAAATAGAAGAAAAGAGATATCAACGCCTTGGAGATAAGCCACTTTGAGGGGGAAACCTCCAATACATTACATTAATGAAAAATTCTTGGATGATACAAATGAAAAAACCTTCTTTCTATATCTAGGAGTCCATGGGGCCACAATGTAATCCTAGTGGGGTCACAATGTAATCCTAGCCGACCTAACAATAATAATGTAAGGGCAGAATAATAAAAATATGGGGGTTACAGGGGTACACAAATAACAATAAGGGGGGCTACACTAACATAATAAGGGACTACACAATTAATATAGGGACTTAACATAATTGGAAAAAGTAGATATTGGCAAACAAAATCTTGAATTGATCTCAAGGACATCTCCTCAATCCTCCTTAGAAGTGCCACCCATGGACCGAGTCAAGTCATGGGTTTCTAACACTAAAATTTCCAATGAATTATCCAATTCATATCCACGTTTTGATGATTGTCTTTTCCCCCCTTCATGTATTGATAGTCCCTATCAAGAAGTTGCACTAGCTCACGAGACCACTCACCTTGTATGTCCTTAGGTCATTCCTGATAACACTATGGTTCTATGACTTCCCTAGTATAATCAAAATAATCGAGCAATTCAACTCCTTATGGCATTGCCTCATCATGGTGTTCCGTATGGTACCTCCACTCCTCCATGAGTTCATGTATGGGAATCCTTGTCGTGTGCTTGGCAGTAGGAACACCTTGACTCGACATATTAGAATGAATTGTGCTTGTACATAGGAATGTGTGTGATATTTTTATCTCTTTTTGGTTTGTTGTGTTATGTGATAACTTTTATAGTACATAATATATGCCAAAAATCCAAAAAAAACTACAAAAATAAAAAAATAAAAAATATATGGTCCTGTTTTTTAACTACTCCATGTTTTATTTCTTTAATTATGTGATTTAACCATGGGTCTAGTATTTATGGATGGTTTTTATATGATAAGGTGGAATTTTATTGTGACATCCATTAGATCTTTGGTGCATTTATCTTGAACATGACATGTAGGGGCAGTTCACGTATCACCATATCCATTGCATTATTTACTGCTAGTGCCATCATTATGCCTTAGGTCTAACCCTGTCATGTTGTGACATTAGCCTCTCTCTTTTATGAAAGTCATAATTTGGTGGTAGATCCTACCTGATCATGGATGGAATAGATTAGAACCTTTGTTTTGTGTTGGTATCCATGTAGTATTATTTTTTCCCTCTTTTAGAATTCCGCCTTCTGACCCATCATGACTTAGAATTTGAGCCTCATTTACTCCTCTTCGCCACATTATCGCCTTACCCCAGGAGGATTCTTCACTTTATCCCTCGTGATCTCTCCATGTTATTAGCCTACTTTTGCATGATGAACCTTGGTTTCATTTTGCTACTGCTATCATCCTTTTCTTGGCCTACCATTCAATTTCATTTAGTGTTTTACCCTTTCCTGGAGGGGTCACTATGATGAGTGGTATTATTTTCCAAACTCTCTACCTCTTTATTATTTGAGAAATTCATGCTGGAACTAGTTTCTACGCCTATTTCATTTGTTCTTAGAGGATGAGCTTCCTTTTGGCCTTGTTTTCATGCTCATTAAACAATGAAAACCACAAGCTCCTTTTGCTATATTTTCATGCTTATTAAATCTATCTTAAAAAGCCGAGTTCATTTTTGTATTCTTTTCATGACTCCTTAAACTGATGAAAATCCTGAGCTTATTTTTCCCATATTTTTATGCTCATAAAACTTATATGAAAATGACGAGTTGTTTCTGTATTTTCCTGCTCGTTAATTAAATTTAAATTTGGTGAGTGATCAATTTTCGAATCTCAAGTTTGTTAAACCATGAGAAGGAAACAAGTGTAATTTTATCTCTTTTTCAACCTCATTAAAACTTACGAAAAATGAACCTATTGAGCATGATTCCCCCCTTTCATGCACAATAAACGATGATGGAGACTAAAAAGAGAAATATGGAAGGGACTCATTTATTTTTTTAGTCATCAAAATGGCAGCGTTAGTCATGTTTCCCTTGAATATGGCACCTGTTTGAGTTATTATCTCACAGATAGGTTTTAGATTTCCTAAGAGCAATACCATACATATGAGTCTGTCTACTCCTTTGGATGGTTACTCTTATAGTCATTATGGAGCATACTTCAATGTCTCCTGCATTGTTGCATGATATCACGTTGTGCTCATTAGTCATGTTTCCAAGTACCTTTCGTGTCGTGTCATTATATGTTAAAGGGAAGTCTCAGCCTGTGTCATATATATGCAATCCTCATTGAAATTTATGTGTCAACCATCCCTATGTAATTTTTACTTCATCATTTCATGATTTCATCCATCCTCAAAATCTCTCAGTCTATTCCATGTCGATTGATGGGGGATAGATTAAGGCCCTCCTTCGACAAACATTCTCCTGTCGACTTCATCTCTTATCCAAGAGATTGATCTAGGAACCAATAGTACCTTGGAGCTTGCAGTCCCTAGTGGCAAGCTTCCTTGTGATCGAAAATGGTTTACATCATTAAATCTTGATCAGTTGAGTCCATTAGTGTTCGACATTGTTAGATCCCTATATTACTAGTTTAGCCCCTTATGGTTATTATTGTAGCCCCCTCTAACCCCAATATTTTTATTATTGTGCCCTTACATTGTTATTGTTAGGTCGGCTAGGATTACATTGTGGCCCCACTAGGATTACATTGTGGCCTCATGGACTCCTATATATAGAAAGGAGGTTTTGTCATTTGTATCATCCAAGAATTATTCATTCATGTAATGTATTGGAGGTTTCCCCCTCGAAGTGGCTTATTTCTAAGGCGTTGATATCTCTTTTCTTCTATTTTTGGAGCTAGTTTAACAACATTTGGTATTAGAGCTTTGGATTCTAGGGTTTCACTGCTCCAAATAGGTCATCATGAAATTTTCGCTATAACTTGTTTTCTACGAAGGTTCAGAAGCTGAAATTTTTAGAGTATGAAGCCGAAATCCTGAAGAACATCATCGCAAAATTTCAGAGCTTGGTTCGCAATAGTTTCAGAGATATGATCTGTGGAAGTTAGGTCTTTTTGCAGGCTCCTCAATTTAACCTAAACAGGTCATTGTAGCATTTGCGCTATAAAACATTTTCTACGAAGGCTCAAAATCTGAAATTTTTATAGTGAGAAGCCGAACTCCTAAGGAACATCATCACAAAATTTCAGATCTTGGTTCGCAATATTTTCGGAGATATGGTCTGTGGAAGTTAGGAATTTTTCAGGCTCCCAAATTTCATCTCAAAGAGGTGATCATGGGAAAATATTCATAACTCTCTCTGTGAGCATCGGATTGGAATTATGTAGAAAGTGGAAGCAACCTCACAGAATGTAGTTTCCTATCTATCAATTTCAGAGCCGAAGGAGGAAGCAGTGACACGTGGCAAGTCATACAAGTTCTCTCTACTGAACCAGTCCATAATTAGGTCATCATAGGATATTGGGCACAACTTTGTCTTCAAGAATCCAAATCAGGTCAGACTTGTGGCATTTGAAAGAGGATTCAGAGGGCTACCGCAGTACCAAATTTCAGATATTGAAGATCCGAAATCATAGAGACAATTCAGTTTCAATATCGCACTCCTCAAAAGAAAGAAAAAGGTGTGTATTTTTTTTTCGAATTACATAAGTCTCGTTTGAAATAAAATAATTGGAATTTATTCTAAGGGCATATTGAAGAATAGATATGAGTGTTGGGTTCTAAAATGGCCCCTAAAAATAATTCAACACCCATTAAGCCTTCAGAAGGCTCTACTATGACTCATGAAGACGAAGAAACACAACATGAGATATCAAAATTACGAGAGCAAGTGCACCAAATTTCACTATCGCAAAGAGAAAAAAAAAATGAAATGGAAGTTTTGAAGAAAGGCATGAAAACTAAGATGGATGGTTTGAAGAAAGGTGTAGAAGCTAAGATGAATGGTTTGGAAGCTAAGATGGAAGGCATGGAAGTGGGAATGGAAGCTAAGATGGATGGCATGGAAGCTAAGATAGATGGCATGGAAGCTAAGATCGATGAAAAAATGGAAAACATAAAAGTAGACATCGAAGCTTTGGCAAAGTTGATACAATAAATGTTTCCTAATGGCGAAAAGATAGTAGAGGAAACTCATGATGAGAACAAAATAAATGTTAATCATGATTTCATAAACTCTAATGTTGGGCGGAAGAACCACTATATTCCAAATATGGATATGAGGAAGTTTGATGGCAAGGATCCCATACCATGGATACTACAGATGGAGAAATATTTTGTTCTCAATAATGTGCAAAACACACAAAAGGTACGCATTGCAACTTTACATTTAGAACAAGATATATTTGTATGGTATCGATGGCTTTTCTCCCGTAAAAAAATTGTCACTTGGTCAATTTTTACGGAGGAAATGATAACACATTATGAGGATACAAAGAGAAACACCTTCTTTATTTAATTGATAAATCTCAAACAAAAGGGTTTAGTAGGGCAGCACATTGAGGACTTCCAAAAATTGAATATAAGGGTAACTGATATTCCAGAGGAACAAAGGATTGATCTCTTCATAGGTACTTTAAAGGATAACATCCAACATGAAGTTCACGTTTTGGAACCTGATTCATTGGAGAAGGCATTCAGGTTGGCAAGAAAAATTGAATCTAAAATTATGGCGACAAGAAAGCCTACCACTCACTTCTATAAAGAGGGAAGTGTTGCTACTCCTAGATTTGCCCAACCTACAAGTTTGACACCACAAAAATTGGAAGAAAAAGAGAAAAAGGGCTTTGCTACTATTGTGATAGCAAATACACTAAAGGTCATAATTGTGCTGAGAAGAAATTATTTTACATAGATTGTGAAGAGGAAGAATAAAATGAAAAAGAAGAGGATATACACCAGGAACCAACCGTAGAAGAGAAAGAAATGAGTTCGACCATATCATGGAATGCATTGGAAGGAATTACCACTCCTTAAACTCTCAAGATAGAAGGACATATCAAGAAGAAAAAGGTAATAGTGTTGATTAATTCAGGTAGTACCCATAATTTTATTCATTGTAAGGTAGCCAAGGAATTGAATTGTTTCCTATACCCAGCACCAGAATGTCAAGTGATGGTTGCAAATGGAGGAATTATAAATTGCTCTGGAAAATGCCATAATATCAAGCTAACCATGGGGGAATATGTATTGAATAGTCCAATGCTTTCCATTCCTATGGGAGGTGCTGATGTTGTACTAGGAGTACAATGGTTACAATCTTTGGGGATAGTAGCTTTTAATTTTCAAGAACTTTTCTTGAATTTTTTTTCAGAAGGAAAGGAAGTAAAATTATGGGTTATCACAGGGAAGCTGGGAAAGATAATAAGCTCTAATGTCATGACAAAGCTTCTGAAGAAAGAACAACGAGGCGTAATTGCACAATCATGCTCACTAGAAGTTCCAACATCAAAATCATCTATTTCTGCAAATCTGCAAAAAGTCTTGGACAATCATTCCAAGGTGTTTGAAACTCCAAAAGTACTCCCACCTATTCGTGATCATGATCATGCTATTCATTTGATTCCAGGAAGTGTTCTTCCAAACATCAGGCCTTATAGATATCATTATGTCCAAAAGAGCGAAATTGAACGTATGATTGCAGAAATGTTAGAGGCTGGTATAATTCAACCTAGTCAAAGTTCCTTCTCTGCTCCAGTAGTATTGGTGCACAAGAAGGATGGATCATGGCGCATGTGTCCGGATTATAGGGAGCTCAATAAGCTCACCATTAAAGATAAATTTCCCATTCCTGTGATTGATGAATTATTGGATGAATTAAATGGAGCAATTTATTTTACCAAGTTGGACCTTCGTTCAGGATATCATCAAATTAGAGTGAAGACTGAAGATATTCCGAAAACAACATTTCGAACTCATGAGGGTCATTATGAATTTTTGGTCATGATTTTTGGCCTTACCAATGCATCTTCTACATTTCAAGGGTTGATGAATTCCATTTTCAAACCCTTACTTAGAAAATTTGTGCGAGTATTTTTTGATGATATACTAATATACAACAGGTCTTGGAAGGATCATGTTCAACATGTTGACAGGGTGCTCAAAATATTGCAGGAGAAACAATTATATGCAAAATCATCCAAATGTCTCTTTTCAGTACAAGAGGTGGAATATCTGGGTCATATTGTATCTCACGAGGGTGTTAAGGTAGACCCTAACAAAATCAAAGCCATTAAGGAATGGAAAGTCCCCACAACTATAAAGCAGTTGCGAGGATTTATCGGTTTAACAGGGTATTATCGCAATTTTGTTAAGAATTATGGGAGAATAGCAGCACCTCTAAGAACATTATTGAAGAAAGATGCATTTTCATGGACTCCTGAAGCAACTAAGGCCTTTGAACATCTTTAAGAGACAATGTGCCTAGCACCGGTCTTAGCTATGCCAGAATTCACAAAAACGTTTATTGTGGAATGTGATGCCTCAGGAAATGGAATTGGTGTTGTTTTAATGAAAGAAGGAAGACCCATTGCTTTTGAAAGTCATCCAATCAAAGGAAAGTATTTGCAGAAAGCTATTTATGAGAAGGAAATGTTAGCAATACTACATGCACTAAAGAAATGATGACCTTACCTAATGGGAAGACACTTCAAGGTAAAAAATAATCATGATAGTCTTAAACATGTTTTGGAACAAAGACTATCTTCAGAAGAGCAGCGAAAATGGGTCACAAAGATGATGGGTTATGACTTTGAAATAATCTACAAAAAAGGGAAGCTAAATGTTGTTGCAGATGCACTCTTAAGAAAAAATGAAGAGGTGGAGGCATTGCTTTGTGCCATTTCTATTATCCAACCAGATTGTATAACCGAAGCAAGGGATGAATGGAAGAGGGACGAAGAAGTGTGGACACTCATTCAAAATTTGCAGCAAGATCCTAGTACATTAGATACATTTATTTGGAAAAATGATTCCTTATGGTACAAAGATTGCTTATATCTTTGTAATAATTCCCAACTAAAACAAAATATTCTTTTGGAATTTCACACTTCTCCTTTAGGAGGACACTCAAGATTTTAAAAAACTTACCACAGGGTGAAGCAAGAATTTTTTTGGGATGGCCTTAAATCTGATATTCAAAAGTTTGTGGCGGATTGTTTGGTTTTCCAACAAAATAAAGTTGAGATAATTAAGACCCCAGGTCTTCTACGACCTTTATCCATTGCAAGTCAATGTTGGGAGGATATTTCAACGGATTTTATCACAGGTTTACCTAAGTCTGAAGGAAAGAGTGTCATCATGGTGGTAGTTGATAGACTTACCAATTATGCACACTTTTGTGCATTATCTCATCCATTTGAAGCAAGTACAGTTGCTACTAAATTTATGGAAACAATTCAAAAGCTACGTGGAAACCTAAAGGTTATTGTGAGCAACAAAGATCCCATTTTTACTGGAAAATTTTGGACGAAGTTATTTTCTTGTTTGGGTACTCAATTAGCTCATATCTCATCTTATCATCCTCAATCCAATGGTCAAACTGAGATAGTGAATAAATGTTTGGAAGGATATCTTCGTTGTTTTGTATCTGATAAACAAACACAATGGGTCAAGTGGTTACCTCTTGCTGAATGGTGTTATAACACTTCCTTCCATACTGCAACAAAAATGACCCCATTTATTGCAATTTATGGATATCATCCACCGTCCATCACATCATCTTTAAGAGAAAATTCTAAGGTTCAAGAAGTGGAAGATCACATTGAGCATCAACAAGAAGTTCTCCAACTCTTAAAGGATAACCTAAATTTGGCACAAAATCGAATAAAACAACAGGCAGATCAACATCGTAGCGAGAGAAGTTTTGATGTAGGAGACTGGGTATTTTTACAGCTACAACCATACAAAAAAATGTCCCTCAAGCAAGCTAAGAAGGATAATAAATTATCATCAAAGTACTATGGTCCATACAAGGTGTTGCAAAAGATTGGTACTATGGAATACAAATTGGAGCTTCCTGCTTCTTCGTGAGTGCATCCAATTTTCCATGTTTCATGCTTAAAGAAGGTTATAGGTGAAAATATTTTAGTTCAAACAATATTGCCAGAACTTGATGAGGAAGGAAAAATCATATTGGAACTTGAAGCAGTCACGGAAACAGGAACTCGACAGCTACGAAATTGATCAATTTCAGAGTATCTCATCAAGTGGAAGAACTTACCCACTGAAGATTCTACATGGGAGGATGAGAATTTTATACAGAAGCACCCAGAGCTACTCAAGCATTGAGAACAACACTTTTTTGAAGGAGAGGGGCATGTTAGGTCCCTATATTACTAGTTTAGCCCCTTAATGTTATTATTGTAACCCCCTATAACCCCAATATTGTTATTATTGTGCCCTTACATTGTTATTGTTAGGTCGGCTAGGATTACATTGTGGCCCCACTAGGATTACATTATGGCCCCATGGACTCCTATATATAGAAATGAGGTTTTGTCATTTGCATCATCCAAGAATTGTTCATTCATGTAATGTATTGGAGGTTGCCCCCTCGAAGTGGCTTATTTATAAGGCATTGATATCTCTTTTCTTCTATTTTTGGAGCTGATTTCACAATAGACGCCAACTTATCTATTCATAATTAGTGGACTGTGCTAGGTACCTTGGAGTCCATTTTCATTATCGGTGGGTCACCTTGCGTCTGTTAATGGTACACCTCATTGAAAAATAATCAAGAAATTTCTACCATGATTGACATCAACACATTTATTTGCATGTTGTATATTCGTACCATCAGGGTTGTGTATAAGACCCTGGGTTAAGGAGATTTCACTCTTATATGACACCCTTCCTAGGATGCGATAGAGTTATGTATCATTTATGTACTTAGACGACTACTCTGGGGAACCTTATCTATTATGTGACTATGCACCTGCTAATATATATTGTGACATAGATCCAAAATGTGTTTGCTGGTGGCTATGATGTTTTTGATCGGTCACATGGATCCACTAGGAATTGTTCGTGGCCATGTCTTACCATTTATTTTCATGGATCCAAAATGTATATTTGATGGCCATGTTCAGTTTCTCTCTATGACCGAGCATGTGTATTCCTGCCTCAAAGATGTTATTACCAAAGTTGAGACTCCAACATTTGTTTTTCTCTTATCCAACTTCTTAGTTGTGGATTCTTTCTCCCATTTTGAGCTTTGAGTTTTTTTGTAATGAATTTCGACCATCAATTTCTCTTCTAACCTCATGCATTAGGGGTGTCCATTATAAACCTATTTTCCACTCCATTATAGTGATAGAGAGCTAAGTTAAACATACCTTAGTTGCTGGCTAAAATGCACCCCATTTCACCTTTGATTTTTCTTTTGTTGGGTTTATTCCATGTTAAAAGGGAAGAATTAGATAAATGAGTAATTTCTCATAAATATTTTGTCAAAATTTTATAATTACGAGATAATAATAATTTCATAATTGAGACATTTGAGAAAAATCTCATAATTTAGCAAAAGGTTTCTAAAGTTTATCATTTACAAGGAGATCAACTTGACCCACTTCTGTATGAGTTCGCTAGGGGTACATTATTGTAGAAGTTTCCTAACTTATTAAGCCGCAAGGTGTCTAGATACATTCCCCCAAAGCATAGAATGAACCTATATAATCTCACTGACAAGAGGAAAGGGGATTAGATCTAGTATCCATATTATAGTGCGAGAGCTTTATTGCATTGGGAGAAGGAAGCCAAGTTACAAGTTGGAGGAGAGGAGATTTTTTCTTAGGTAAGATATCTTGTTTATTTTCCATTTTTGATTAATAAAATTTTATGATTCCTTTCCCTTATATTTTATTTTCATTATGTGTTCATGTATTTTTATTTTATTCTAATTTTCCCTCTGCGGAAGGGAAGTTTTCTTTGTTTTTTTGTTTATGTGTGTAGATCTATAAATCATGTTAGCTAGAAGCAAGTTCTTTAAGTTGAAGCTGGTTCTCTGACATCAAAATAAACACCCTACCAACCTGCGAGGGATCAAGTGCATCTCATTAAACCATTTACTTGATATCTCATGCAAGAATGCTACGAATGTTTAAGAATCTAGTTGATTTGCTTTCATTTGTATTTTCACATACACACACACAACTTCTTATAGGTATATTATGAGATAATCATACTAGGTTAAAATTAGTTTACATATAATAGGCAAAATTATCTTATTAACAATGAGGGTGCCCAAGATGCACCAAACTAATGGGAAAGCTTACTCGGAAGGATGATATTCCCCTTCAACCTCAAGTTTCTTTTGATCCATTTGAGAAATGGGGCATGAAATTCATTGGTCTTATTTATCCCACATCCGAGAATTTTTTTTACATAATTATATGCACTTATTACTTGACCAAGTGGGTTGAAGTGAAGGAAGTGAAGGTAGAAACAAATTTATAGTGGTTGAATTCTCGAGGGAAACTATCTTCTACAAGTTTTATTTTCCAAGAGAATTAATGAAAGATCAAGGATCATAGTTCACCTCTAATTTGGTGGAAGGAATAATGAAGCAACACCACATTCACCACCAAAACTCCAATCCATACTACCCCCAAAAAAATGGATAGGTAGAGGTCATTAACAAGGAATTAGAGAACACTCTTACTAAAGTGATTAGTGACAACAAGAAGGACTAGGAATAAAGTCTTGTTGAGGCCATTTGTACCTACAACAATATTTGGAAAACCACCACTGGTTTCACTCCCTATGAGTTAGTGTATGGAAACAAGGATTTGTTTTAAATTAAATTTGAATACAACACATTGAGGATGGTGTCCTAGCTTGACATTGATTTGACTAAAGAACAAGTTGATATGATACAAAAATTAAATGAATTGTATGAGTATAGAATGCAAGTTTTGTTACACACCGAGGTATCCCACCTGTAGAAGAAAGTATGGCATCATAAATACATTAAGACCAACGCCTTCCAAGAGGGTGATTAAGAATCTTGTATGACTCTAGGTTCAAGGAATTCAAGGGAAAAATAAAGAATAAATGGCTAGAGCCTCACTTGGTAGAGAAATGTTATCATGATGGCTTTGTCCATATCAAAGCTATAGTTGAGGAATAAATATTAATTATAGTCAATCAAAAACTGAGGCTAAAGGTCATAGGAAGCACCTTTCTAGGGATGAGTTTACACATTCAATAATCAAGGAACTGAATGTGATTTAGAGCACTAAATCTCCCAATCCCTCCAACCCCTGATCAATAAAAAAGAAAAATAAAAAAAATAAAGAGCAAAAAATAATAAAGGATCTCGAGTGAAAAACATTCTTTGAGGAACTTGAGGCATACTCACTAGCTGAAACCTCTATGAGGAAGTTAGTAAGTTCGAAGAAAAAAAGGGAAAAAAGAATAAATCTCTAGGTGAAAATCTATTCCAAGGTGCTTGAAGCAGGCTCACTAGTTGAAAACATCCACGAGGAAACTAGTAAGCTTGGAAAGAGAGAGAGAGAGAAAAGAAAAAAATAAAGAAAGAAACAACAAGAGCATATTGGTCTCTCACATTGGTTTTTGTGTAGGTACAATAAGGATATATCAAATTAGGTAAAAAGGACCATACTACACCATAATCCAAGTCATTAATGTGGTCAATCCAAAAGGACCCAAATGAAATCCCTGCACCATCTTCCATTTCTTTTCATCAACCACAACATCATCCATCACAGACCATCTCCTTTCCATGTGTTTTCTACAACTTTCCTAAACTGTTATAGGAAAGTCTATAACTATTATAGGAAAAGACCACTTTATAGAAAGAGCTATATATCCAAAAAACTAGGCATATGGTCCTAGAAAGAACACCATGGGAATCCCAACAAATATTTTTCTATCATCAAGCATCACAACCTGGTTTCTCCCTTGCTTTTGACATCATTTCACCATATAGAAACTCACTTCTTTCATTTTCCCATCATAGTCAAACTGAAGACCATCTCCATTTCAATTGCCTCCATTTACATGAATTGTCAAGCCATCATGCCACTTCAAGAGAATAATCATGAGGGGCTTATGTGCATGCTACAAGAGACTACACAATCCTGTAGCAGGTCGTAGAAACCATACAAACCCAATTTAAAGATCAACAAAAAAACCCTATGAGAAGACTTAACCATCTAGAAACTCGAAAACTTCAAGGAATCATTATAGATTTGGAAAAGGATCCTTGAGAATATACAAAATTCCTTGTAGGCTAGTGGATTAGTTGTCCACCACACTCAATATTTGAAGATACTTTCAATGTTGACAAACAATAGCTTCCAACACCTAGGAACGTAACTATAAGATATGAGATATCTATAAATATCTTTTCAAACTCATTTGAGCATAGGAGGAAATATATTTCGTGCACAAGAGTGTTTCAAATAAGATATCAAAAATAGCATTCAACACCAACTCTTACCCAAAATCTCTTCCCATGTGTGGGAAGCTAATAAGACAAACAAACGATCTTTTAGAAAGGTGGCCATTGTCTTTCATCATGGGTGGCTGACGTAGAGTGTATGGGAAAGTATTGTGTAGGGAAATGATTAATTAGGTGGGAAAACACAGTGCTACATGTTGAGCCCCCGTATTCACCACCTAAACGTTCATTCATATCTCCACTTAAGTCACAAAAAAACTCAACCAAATTGCTTGTTTTCTCGTTGATGCTTTGCATGCAAGAAGTCAAAAGAGTCATCACGAGTGTTCCAAGTGCTATAGGCCCGATACAGGTTGCTAGACATACATGAAGCTATATGTTGTAGGAGATATAGGAAGCTATAGGTTGAAAAAATCTACATGAAGCTACAAGGTTTGCTAAAAGGATACAATTTTGCTACCAAAATCACTCACAAATACCCCTTCATATGCTATAGAATTTTGTGCTCTAAAAATGAACTTTGATATTCCTACCATAATTTTTTTTGAGCTGGTGTAGGTATATTATGTTTTTAATTAGAAGCACCAGTCAAAATTTTTAGAATATCCTCATGTATAAACTGTGAGCTAGAAGAAAGGAAGCTTCACTAGTTTTTTTCCATAAATTTATGCTTGACCTACTATAAAAAATGAGATAAAAGTGTGTGTATCCCACCCATTAAAAAAATAGCGCACCCTACTACAACAAGAAACTTTGTCTCCTATAGTATCACAAACACATAATTTTTTTCTTTTTCCTACAAAAAAATTTGATAAGCCTAACCAAATTTTTGAGAGGATCTCTAAAATTGAACTCCAAAACCTACTTGGAAGAGATTTGTAAGCTAAAATGGGGGGTGGTTTCAATATTAGGGAACCTAATTATACTATTAGAATCCTTCAATACCCCAAGGTTGTAATTATACTAAAGAATCAACAGTGGTTATGATTCTTTGTGAAACTTAGAGAATTTGATGATGAGGTAGCCATGGAGTTTGCAATAAAGCTAAAAAATATTGAAGGAAAATAAATTGTCATTGCAGTCAAAGGGCTAGTAATTTATATCTATTATGATTACATTATTATAATTACATCTCTCCCTAAGCGGCTGCATTGGAACAAGGAGGAAAGGAAAGAATCCATCACTGTTAAGAGGGGATTTTTCTTGCCAAATGAGCAGCCTAATGAACACAAGAATGGGATAAGGAGAGAAAGTTTCTGTAGCCCTTGGGATGAACTGGATTACCACATTCTCAAGTATATTCCTATGAAGGAAGGTTGAACATAGTTTATTCTTGTCAATTTAAATTTCTATACCAGTTGATGTTTCAAGCCCACCTTCTTGTCAATGAGATAGTGAGTATTCTCTTTTTCCTTTTGGAATCCCTACAAGAAATGAATGCCAAGGTAAAGGAGGAAAAACAAAACTACCTGTCCCATCACAACCTAATCAAGTTAATTGTCATGTATGCACTACAATACTTGCAATATCCTATCCCTTTGGTTTATTTTTTAGACATGTACAAGAATAAATTCTTTGAGGCACAAGGGGAGCTCGGTAAACCAAAGAAGGGCACATCCAAAAAAAGAAAAAGGAAGGCAATAGCCAACCATTCAAATTAGAAGAGAGTAAATACCTTGGAAAAAATAATAATACAAAGATATTGTAGCTACCTTGGGGGGCCTAAGCACCCCTACCAAGCCTAAGGTAAGTAGGCCTACCCATAATCAAGTTCAATGAGAAACCTAAGAGACCCTTTTCTACTCCCATTACAATTGAAGAAAAACCTAGTCTTGAAGGGAAGGAGCTACATGAGGAAGAAGTAAAAGGATTACTAGATCCATGGGCATAGGAACCATAGGCACAATAGAGAAAATTTTTAGTATTTATTGACGTAACATATCAACTAATCGAACTACATGAACATACTGTTTAGCTATATGAGTAGCCTGTACAACTACAAGTTTAGCCTGTAAAGATACAAGAGACAGATAAGGATAAAAAACTATGTACCCCAGGGAAGCCACCTTCCTTCTTCTCCTAGTTAATAAGGGAAAACCCCCCTACTATAGGAACATAAGGGAGGATGCTACCTACGAAGTTGGTGCCCCATTTGATGCTTGAAGTAGATAAAATCAAGGTAGAAACACATAGATGGAAAATTATAACACAAGATAAAGGGGTGGATAACATTTCCAATATGGAATATAAAGTAAACAAGATGAGGGAGGAAATAGCCTTCTTAAGGATAGAGAAGAAAAATATAAGTGATCAACTTGAGAAAGAAAACTAGTAGCTAAGGAATCAATTACAATAAGCACACAAATTACTGAAGGAAAATGATGCTTAAATTTCAATAATGGAGGCATCCTTGGGGGCTATGGAACTCTCTTTGGAGGCTGTCAGTGGTAGGAAACCTTTAAGGGCTTATTCATTGTTCTCGAAGAAACAATGGTGTAGGTTCCAAATAAACTAGATAGAAAAAAGGGATGTTGGGAATCATGATTTATTGATGGGGGGTTGTGGGGTGAATCAATAATTACCAATTTTTCTTACTTTTATGTGGAGAAATTAAACTTTTGATTGCATATAATAAAGTAAAACATGATATACCAACATTTGCATACATTTTAACACAATGATTTATGTGGAAACCCATCTCGGAGAATAACCAACAAAGCTTGTTTTGTGTTATGATGATAATCAAGGAACCAAATATGATTACATAATATATTTGTGAGCACCTACTCCTAAGAGGCCACAACCCCTTTCAAATCAGCAAGCCACAACTTTCCTAGAGGCACCAACCTCTTACAATTTCTGGCCCCTACCCGCTTCAACCAAATGTCCTATTTTTCATACAATTTTCAGTATGAGAAAAATGACCTACTTCTATTATATACAAAAATAACCCGGTCTGCTATATTATACAACTCCCTCTTCTTTGCTCTGCATACACACCCAATTTCCCTTGTCTCTTCTTCTTCTATTTTTCTACACCCTTTTCTCTTCACTTCTCATCCTCAACATTAGCACACAACCATGCAAGACCATCTCCTTAGTGCACACTACTCTTTTTAACACACCACACCCACAACCCCCACTCTTGTCATACACTTCATCTACACAAAGAACATTCTCACTACAACATTATGCAGAGAATAACCTTTAGCTATGTCACATAATTCTATAAACTGCATTAATTGAATCAGAGCACTCTGATAAAAAAAAATATGCAACATGACATCATTAAACTTAATTAAAAAAACATGGTCCCTTGCATCATATCAATGACTTTAAATCTGTCAGTATGGCTTCCCTCACTTACTTAGTTGATCCCCATAGTTGATTAGAACTTTGAATACATATACATTCTCCTCTATACATCCTAAAGGATTTAATTCATTTAATTCTGCATGGCACTGGGAGTACTTGTTTACACAGTCTCTGATTGAGAGTTGCTTATAATTTTTATATTTTAGATGAGGAAGCTCATCACTGCAATAATGAAACTCACCTACTCCATTGATCAAACACTGCACATTAATACAATGTTGTCCTACTGGCCTTAATTTATTTGCGTAAGTGAAATTCTTGTTCTCCTGGTATTAATTATGGTGTTTATAGGATTTAATAGAGGCTCTATATTTATTAGGCTATCAATTTTGAGGAGAAAAACCATCTATGATATAGCTTCTATGCCAAAAACTACTACTAACCCGTTCATACTCCATTTAACTTTAAGTATTGTGGACAACCACTTTTGGAATAAATAATCCACATTACACCAAATAAATACTGTAGGTAGGGATTTTGTAAATAATGAAGGCCCATATATTAACACTCACACAATGCCCAATTAAGGCACAATCCCATAGGCTAGAATCAACAACTTAAACACAAAGGGGCTTAACTTGAAAACGAAGGTTAGGAGTTAGGAGTTGACCCACCTTCCTATGGTGTGCTTGCATTCCCTTCGACTAGCTTGGAGGCCTGAATAGCGCAAGATACCCAACCTCAGGCCATTTCTCTATTTTGCGCCAAAAAATAGTTAACACGGGAAACCACTGTTGAATAGATCCCCTAGCATAATATAAAAGGAAGTACCACATCACCATGCTGACATCACTTTATTACCATTATGGCTCCATCTATGCTCTATCATCTGATCATAAAGTGCCACTTGACTTAGCTAGGTCCCACATAGGTCAGGGTCAGGGGTTCGTCCTTTGTACTTCCATTAAAACATCCTGATGAGATGACCTCCCAAATGGACTGAACTATCGAAAAAGACAAAGGCACAACTAGGGAGGAGGCCCAACTAGCATGGCACACCTAAGTAAGGGGTCCCATTTGGTTAGGATTTGATGGGAATTCCACTTGCGAATTTTGCTGCGTGACATGACTTACTCCAAAATCTACCTAAATCCAAAATTTATTTGAAAAATAAATTTCTTGCAAAACAAAAGGTCTAAGTGGAACTTCTAGACCTATAAATTTATCAAAAATTAAATTGGACATAATTCCATCATCCTTTGGAGTTTATCAAGTTATCTTATACCACAATAAAGGTATTTCCAAAGCCTATCCATCTGAGCCTTTTCCAGGAGCACTTAAGATAATTTTTTGAGATAGAAATTCCTTCAAATATATTCTCCATGGCACCTTTGACATCAATGACAACATTATGCCTAAAAATATCCCCCTTTGGCACTGATGGAAACATTTCCAAAATTTGTGACATTGGTGTCCACAACATGTGGCAAATACTGTTGGACCAAGTAGACTCTCCTCCATCTCTACACTTCCCTTGGAAATTTTGAACATTTCCACTCAATAGTTTCTTCTCCCCTTTTGAAATCAATGGTAAAGGATGAAATGAATAGAATAATCCCCCATTGACACTATAAATAGGAACACTACAAATATTGTATGTGCACCCATATAAAATCATTACCTCATGGACATATGCCTTATTTTCACAATCTAAAATGATGGTTCAAACATTGAAATCATCTTGCATCTTGTGCATTCTACTCACTGATTGAGTCAATGAGCTGAGTAGCTACCAATACTCCTTCAAATTAAGTCATTTGGCTATAGGAGAAACAACTGCTATTTTCTACTTGATATATTCAAATGATTCTCATATTAGTGGCCACATATCTAAGTCAAATAACATTTTTATTAGTATTTTCTCTTAATAAATGAAATTTAATTGGAATATGCTTGGTCCTTGAATGAATGATAGGATTTTTAGAGATGTTGATATCACTAGTGTTATCACACATGATTGGAAATGAATCATTTAACTCTACCTTGATGTCCTTTAAATTCTTCTTCATCCAAATAATTTGTGTGTAGAAAGTGGCTGCAAAATTGTACTCAACCTCTGTTGTGGATAAAGAGAATGATTCTTTTTTCTTTTCTTACCCAAGGTATAAGACAATTTCCCAAAAATAATTATGCTCCAGAGGTGATTTTCATGTCATCAAGGATACCAACCCAATTGGCGTCAGTGTAAGCCTTCAAATTAAAGTCTCTACCTTTAGCATACCACAAGCCAAAGTCTGTTGTGCCTTGCAAATATTTGAAAAATTTCTTTACTGGATTGACATGGATTTCTCTAGGATTTGCCTAAAATTTGGCTACCAAGCCTACTGCTTGAATTATGTATGGCCTTAAAGCAGTCATGTACATCAAGCTCCCAATAATTGATCTATAATTTGTCTAATTCACGATAGGGGATTCATCCTCTTTACTAAGCTTACAACCAATCACCATGGGGGTACTAACTGGCTTGCACTCTTCCATCCCAAATTTATTTAATCTTTCCCTTAGATACTTTGATTTAGGGATGAAGATACCCTTTTCAAATTAGATAATTTGTATAGCAAGGAAGAAAGAAATGTCTTCAATCATGGAAATTTCACATTCTCTTTTCACTGTCTCGACAAACTGTTGTCCCATTAATTCCAAATCATTGCCAAAGATAATATCATCCACATATACCACAATAATTAGAAAATGATCATATTCATATTTAATATATAGATTGATGCCAATTGTTCCTCTTTTGAAGCCTTGTTGCTAAAGATATTTTTCCATCCTTGCATACGATTAGTGTAAAGTTTTTATGCAAGTGAGCAAAAATTCCTTACTTAAGTTATAGTAGACTTAAAACCATAAAAAACAAAATCCGGTTGTGCTTATGCTTCATATTTGAAATAAAACATAAGAAAACCCTGCAACAAAAGACGATATGAAAATATAAACATATAAAAATAGAAATAAAAGTGTAGCAACCCAATGGATAATCTAAATAAGATTTTTTATCAATCAAAATGATACACCTAGTGAGGAGAACATATAAACTTGGGTCTATATATCCCCCTTTGTGGGATGGGTCCTTCTAGAAATCTTGCTTCAAAAACGTGCTTCATGGTGAAGAATGGAGAGAAAACCCTCTATTTATAACAAAATATTGGAATATATTGAGAATTAGAAAATAATAAAATATTATTCACTAAATCAAAATCTAATCGTTATGGATATTTTATTATATTTTTTGAGAGGGAAAATATGTTCAAAATGGTCAAATATCTCTATTTAGAAAGTATTTGGAGTAATTAACAAATACAAATGATTTATTAATCACTTTGTGAAAATTGAGAAATAAACAATTATTAAAAAATAGTTTAATAATTATCTCATAAGGAAAATATGGGATAAATAAGGAATAATAAATAAATAATATTTTATTTAATTATTCCAAGGAAATTAAGTAAAAAATGATAAGAAATAATTGTCAAATAATTATTTAATAATTATTTCTAGAGAATATGAAATTAATAATGATTTATTTAATTATTCTCATGGGTTTTTTTGGATTTTAATGAGAAATAATTTAGAAAAATGGTTTACTAAATTATTTCCTATGGTTAAAGTGGGTTTTTACCATGGTACAATTAATCCTACATGGTGTATTTTGATCCACCTAGTAAGAAATGGACATGTGAATGTTTTTTGGGTGATAAGAGATTACCCCCCAACATAAGAGTGCCATGAGAAAATCGTATGACCAAAATACGTTGTAGGTTGCACTTTCACAAGAAACAGAGAGAGAGAGAGAGATAGACAGAGAGTTGAAGCAAGGCAAAGAAGGATTGAGAATGGAGGGGGTGAGACCTACTTAGCTGATAGGAGTCTCGTTTTATTGGTAACTACATAATATCAAATGAGGTGGGTGAGGCATACCCATACCCACAGAGATAAATGAGTATACATAATAATGATGTGCCCAATAATGTGGGTATGAGCAACAAAGTACATGATACATGATATGTTGGAATCAATGGGCTAAAAATGATACAATGTGTCCCATATACATAATGTACCTGGAAAACAAAGGCCAAGACTAAATATAATAACATTTGCTGAGTCGAGTACATGAGACATAATGCCCCCCAAAACTGAAAGGATGGGGGATATCATGACCAAAGAAGCCCTGGTAAACAAGAAAGGGATGTGAAGATATGAATGGATTATCTAAAGGAGACATGCATGCTATGGGTGCTGCAAGTAATAGAAAATGAACTAGTAAAATCTACAGAGTTGTGTCTAAGGTTGGATCATAATATATTGTCATTTGGGAATGTGGGGGGATACCTAAAGGGCCGTTCCCTCATGAGGTGTAGAAATATCAGACACACCCAAGAAATTTTCGTACAATTTGGTTGCTTACTGGACCATCAGGTGTACGATTCTCGATCATGCAATAACGAGCTGGATTCGAGCACGCGAGAAGCAACCAAGTCAAAGGGAAATGATGATTCCCTTTGATTGATCCAAGGCACCAAAAAATTATGAAGTCTGAAACCAAGATACATCGACCTATAAACCACTGTCCTGGAAAATATGTGCTGATGTCGATAGTAGAGGGCCTGCTAGAGTTGAGGCAACGATGATTTCTCACCAAAGGTACGAGGGATACAATAATGTGATCAATAAACTGACACCAGGGACGATGATGGAGGAATAATATGAGTGGTCTAATATTGAAGAATTCCCTTGTCAAAGAATAATAGGCATGGTTGACTTGGCAACAACTAACTCAATTCTAGAGGGGATGGTCAATTACTCATATGAAGAATTTTCAAAGAAAAGTCAGTGTAGATGGAGGAAAAATGTGAGTGAAATGGGATGAATGTGACCCAAATATGGATGATATACTGTAACAAGACTCAATGGGACTCTGAACAGAATCTATGGATGCTGGGGTGACTCATCTCTGATGCTATGAACAATGTTGACTCTATGATGCTGCCACATGGGAAAGGCCCAAGGGGACCATAAAAACATGAGTAAATAATGGTTACTCATGAAAATACTTTACACCTAAGTTTAAAAGTGAAAAGGTGAAGTGGTTCCAGAGTACAAGTGACTCAAATGAAGAGATTCATTTTTGATAGGCGACAAAATGAGACCTCACAGTAAAAATGGTTTCCTGGCGAATGTTCAAATTTCCAAAAATGAAGAGAGACCGATTAAAGAGCTCATTGAGATATTTCCAAATGTGATAATGGTCCATCAAACCAAGCTACGGTTTTCTCATTATAGTTGAAAAAAAATAGGGTTTTCCCTATAAAAGGGATTCTTGCCCCCAAATCCAATTCATTTTCATATTGAGCTATTCGAGAATTTAAAGAGGAGGAGGAGGCCCTAAATATTGGCAAGCTTGTAGTTGAAAAAAAGACCTTCGAAATCCAGATTTGTGACTTTCAGGTAGGTGGCCTAACTGTACTCATCACTTTCTGTGGATTAGTTTTCCAGATTAGGGCTTCACTGGGCTGAGGGAAACCCTTGCTCTTCCTCTCGGTTGCAACACACATGATGGTAATTTTTATATGCCCTAGGGTGTAGGAAAGAGGCAAAAAAGTGTGCCCAACGTAGTTTTTGGAGCAAAAACAACGACGAGGACCTAAGGGAAAAACATGATTGGGGGTTTCCTTGAAACTAAAGTCGAGGTCAGAAAATGCGTGTTATGACCTTGAGCTTAAAGTTGGTATGGTGAGAATGATACTTTGATAATATTCGCAATAAGATTCATGGGAATCAGGTTGTCAGAGGGTCTCTGGCATAGTTTGGTCTGATCAAGTTCTTAGAGAACCCATTGATGGGGGTTGGTGAGACACTTTTATCCTGGATTGTGATATGTTTGTGATACAGGAGCATATGATCAAGATCACTATCTAGGACATATATTTTTTGATAGGGTTTCCACCCTTTTGGGTGGTGGGAGAGATACATCCAGTGCTGCCTCACGGGAGGCATATTGGGGAGTTTTTGGATTGTCACTGTGTACTAGATACTCGGTTAAAGGACACAAGTATCTTGATACATGAATTGGAGCGACTTGAGCCACGTGCTGCAACTGCAACAATGGTGCAAATCTTGGGTAGCCATGCATTCCACCACATTACTGGAGGGCATATGATGCTAGTAGAGAGTGTACTAAGAGGGACATACTATGGGTTGGCCCAGATGTTGCTGACGTTGTTGAAAAATCAGTTTGGGATATGCAAGATGTTAGTGTCTATGATTCACCAGTGATCAAATGTACTCTTTCCATATGATTGATAGGGTCATTAGGTCAAATTGTTATATTTTCAAATAAAATTTGGCATCACTTTGTTGTCAAATAATCATTGTTTATTGTCTAGATCAATGCTACTCCCTCCACTTGCTCATGGTAATAATCACTCATCATGGTCATGTCATCATTTAGGTGTCTTATGTCATCAAAAGAGTTAATGTGTCTTATGTCATCAAAAGAGTTAATGTGCTATCATATAGGTCATGGTATAGGATTTACATTTTATTGTAATCATAATGTGAGTCATCAAAAGAAAAAAGAGAGTCATGTACATTCTTTGAGTCACCATCATGAGAGTTGGAAAATTATGGAATTAAATAAAAAAGGTAACATTTCCATTTGAAGAATTATGCTATAGTCACATCGGCAAAAAGTATTTTTTCAAAAGTACACATGATGCCATGAGCCAAAATCGAGTTTTTTTGAGCTATAAAGAGAAATAAATCTTTCCAAGAGTTCATTATATCCTTCCAAGTATTCAAGAGCTCCTCTCTTGCATTGCAAAACTTGCCACATCCATCAGAATTTCAAATTACATCACCAAATTACTCAATTCATCAAGCTGTTGCGCTTTTGCTGCATTTCTAGAAACTTGCTGCGCTTTTGTTTTGGAGACATAAGGAGGGAAAAAACAGGTGCAAACTACATCCCATTATTTTAAACAACTTAAAACAAGTAAGTGGGACTATTAAAAATATTTTCTTCTGCCAATTTCTTCACAAAATTGATAAACTCCTTCGCTAGAATTTGTTGCTGTGTTTTTGCCGCGCTTTTGTGATTTCATGGTTTTTCTTCACTTGATAATGAAATTTCATATTTTATTGGCCTATACATCCCTAATATCCTTCATGAGACACTCCCTACCATTCCCCTCACTTTATTTCACTCATTTCATCAATTTCCCACACAAACCCTAGCTAGTTGCTACACTTCTAGACTAAGACCGTGTTTTCCCTCTTTTGTCCCCCTTCCCTCACTCAAATTCAGAAATTCCATTTTCATTGTGTTCCAAAAACACTCCCCTATTTCCCATAATTTTCTCAGGAATTTTCTCATCTCCCTTCCCCTTCATTTCCTCACTCCAACTTGCTGCGTTTTTTCCCCTATTTTGCAGCCAAGTCCCCTTTGCCCATTCTTCCTTGAAACTAGGGTTTCTTGTCAAAAACAAGATCAAACATGGCAAAGACTAGTGAAACTAAGAAATTAAAAGGAGGAGAGATCTCAATATATGAGCCTATTGATGTGAAGGAGGTCAATGCATCATATTTTATAAGTCATTTGAAGAGGTAGGCTACCTAGGGTTCTGTAAGAAAGTGCAGGCAGTGGGTTATAACCATGACTTAACAAGTTTATTTGCGTATAAAATATTTCGGTGATAATCACATTTAAGTATATTTTTTCGACACATTTCGAACTAGCCAGTGTGGTTCATCATCAAGACAAGACGAGAAATCTAATCAATGAACCAATTTAAATAGATAAAGGGACGCTCCAAGTATCTGTTGTAAATAATGGCTAGTTTGACTAAAATAAGGAAAACAAGAAATTTAATTATTTTAAAAATGAATTAATTAATAGTTGTATATAATTTTAATATATATTATTATTATTATAATTATAATTATTATTAATTTTTCTTAAAGTTTTAGTTTGACTAAAATAAGGAAAATAAGAAATTTAATTAATTTATAAATGAATCAATTAATAGTTGCATATAATTTTAATATATATTATTATTATTTTTAATATTTAGAAATGAATTAATTAATGGTTATATGTTATATAATTTCAATATAATTTAGTACACTTATTTTCTTACTTAATAAGCAATTTTAACATGTTAAATCCTAATTTAATTGCTATTTCAATACATTATATATCGAGAATATTTATAATTATTATAATTACAAAGAATGACATAATTTTAATTTTAATCTAATTAAAAATAAAAAAGGGGAAGAAAGAGAGCGTAAGCAAGAAGACCCAAGGGAAGAAAAAGGTGGGGGGGGGGGGGGGGGGTTAAGAGGAGGAGAACGGACAAGAGGGAGAATTGGACGAGAAGAAAAAGAAAAAAAACATAAACTAAGAGTGAAGGGCAGGAATCTAGCATCTGCTAACACTCCACCCATCATCCCTGTTAAGGTTAACAAGTCTCTTTTCAATTTCTAAGGCTTCCTTTAACTTACGGTGGTGGAAATGGTCAAAATATTTCTATCACCTTAGCATCTTCAATGAAAATGTGATGTTTTGTCTTTTCAGCATGCTCTACCAAGGTAGAGGAGCATGATCTACCATGCTTAAGGTTAGCAATGTGTTCATAAATTATTTGATTAATGGATCGAAAAATTTCACTGATGTAAGGCGTCCCACAAGAGCATGGAATCATGTAAACATCCTTACCATCCATAGGGAATACCAAGCCCTTAAACAATCTAAGAGAACTCCGAATGGTGCAGAGGGGCATCAATTTTAGAATAAACCATGTCACAATTGCAGGGGTGAACTTTACGGTGTCAGAAAATATTATATCTTCAACTAATACAATCCCTAATGAAGGAGATATTTGGTTCAAGGGGATGGATTTAGACATTGAGCACTATAAGGATTTAGTGAAACCACAGTGCAAAGACTCCCCTTATTATATCTTTCCTAGCAGAAAATTGTTGGACAAGTACACCCCCTTGATGAGAACTATCATGGAATACTTCATTTGTGAGGGCAGGTTCAACAGGTTGTATCAGTACCACATGAGGTTTTTGATGCATTTTAATTCTCAAAAATATATTAACTTACCTTACTACCTGTTCATAAGTTTGGTTAAAATGACAAAGAAGGTGCAATAAAAGGGAACATATCATTCAACTAGTTTATTTTATCATGCCTTGATAAAAAAATAGTCCTCCACCAGCTGGCACATATCAACATCCCATGGGAGACCTTCTTGGAGGCATATGCTCTTCTGCCTGTCTCAAATCAACCAAAGAGTCAGAGCACTCCCTTAGCATCATCTAGGCCATAAGAATTTGGCTCATCAAACAAGCCATCAATGAAAAAGACACAACCTAGAGCATAAATTTCAAAGACCTATAACAAAGGTAAGAGGTTGGAGTTTTCCCCTAAAATAATAGAGATGTCTAGACCTAGAAATAGGGCTCATTCAAAAATGATACCTAGGAAGACTATCAGTGAAGAAGGAACTCAACTTGGCACTATAAGACAAGAATCATAGAGAGGCAAACATGATACACCATTGCACAGTGAAGAACAACCACCTATTGATTTAGACATAGCTGAACTAGAAAATCACAATGAACATAAGGTAGCTGAAGACACAATCAAAGAGAAAGAGGCACAAATCAGGAAGCTCAAAGACGATCTTGCCAAGGCAAATTTCATGGTGTCTTTTTTTTAACAAGAAAATAGGCAGCTGAAACTAAACCTATTGTTGAAAAGAAAAACACAAGGGGACCATCCATCATCTAGCAAGGCAGATGATGTGGTAGAAAATGATAAGGGTAAGGCCATAATTTATGTGGAGTAATTGGGGGACAAAGAAATTCAGGTACAACCAAGAAGGTCTAAAACTAGAGCAGCGACAAGGAAAGAAAAACTTGAAAAAGAGCCATCTCCTCCTCAATCCCACAAAGACATAAATGACATCATAGCTACTGAAATTGAAGGAGACAGGAAATAATGGATTGGGGAAGTAAATGAAAACCTAAAGAATCTACTGAAGAAGGAAAACAAAGACACTTCCATGCAAAGGCACATGGAAAGGCACTACTACACTAGAAACACTATTTGCAGAATTAGGGTTAAGAACATGAAGAAAAAGCTCAAGAAGACCCTAAGAAAGCTCATGAAAAGGGATAATATAGATATATTGGCTGATGCATCCTTAATTTTTTGAGCTATGAAAGAAATATGGAAAATGAGAGAAATTTTGGCAAAATTTTGAGAATTTTTGAGTTTTTTGTCACACAGGCAAAACTAGTGCATAGAAATGTAGTGAGTGCTCGCTGCACTGTTTACAAGGGGCTTCAAATGAAGATTGGAAATCATGTGGAGTTGGATAATGATGTGAGGATAATATGAAATTACTTTTGGAAGCTTGAATTTTATATATTTTCATAAAATGACAAAATAGTTCCCATTTTTGACCTTCCTGCCACTATTTCAGACCACTCGCTGCTCTTCTGGGACAATTTGATTTCAAGTCAAAATTTTAGGGGTTTGGAGCTAGTTTTTGTAGTGATTTATGAATTAATTGTGTATTAGACGTTTTATCCTTCCAACCATACCCTTTTCAGCCAAAAACACATCTGGGAAGGCCTCCAAATTATCCTCCAAATTTTTGTTGCGCTTCTGCTAATGTTGCTGCGTTTATGGGTTTGAAGATTTTTCTTGACATGTAGAGGTCAAAGTTAAAAATGATTGATGTAACAACTGGATAATGATTTTTTTGATGGTTAATAGGCCTATTTATGGTCATCTTTGTAAAATAATCTTATTTTTAATGACTTGAGAGAAAAGCTCAACTAGTTAGCTAAAAAAGGGGAAAGTTGTTTATAACTTCCCTAGGATTAGGTCGAGTCATTAAGTTCATTAATTAGTTGCTATGTGTCAGAATTAGATCCCCAGAGGTGGAATATTTTTTTATTTTCTATATGTACTCAAAATCAAGTCATTGATAGGGTTGGCTATTTTAAGTTCATTCTCTTTTGGCACTAGTGTACTAGACTATTTGAAGAAGAAATTTACCGGCGGTTGCAACTATTTTTATGGGGTTCTTGTGATGTGGTTAGTGAAAATGTTTTAATATATTTTTCTTATGCATCTAATGATCAAGTTGTTTAAGCAGTCATCCAATTTCTTCCTATTATTTATCTTTTAAGGTTTGAAACATAAATCATTCATTTATGCTCTGTTTTTGTTTAAGATAAGTATATAATTATTTCATCCTATGAATAAGTGAATTCATTATGATCACTTAACTTCTTAAATTATTTCCTCTTCACCACACTACAATGACAAACCAATTTTGTCACTGATCTTACCTACCTTGCCTCATACTATGTCTGCAACTGATCGTTTTGGGATATATTGAGAATTAGAAAAAAATAAAATATTATTGACTGAATCAAAATCTAACTGTTGTGGATAGTTTATTATATTTTTTGAGAAAGAAAATATATGCAAAATGATGAAATATTTTTATTTAGAAAGTGTTTGAAGTAATTAACAAATAAAATTTATTTATTAATCACTGTGTGAGAATTAATAAAGAAATAATCATTAAATAATGGTTTAATAATAATATCATAAGGAAAATATGGGATAAATAAGGAATATTAAATAAATAATGGTTTAATTAATTATTCCAAGGTGATTAACTCAAAAGTGACAAGAAATAATTATAAAATATTGATTTAATAATTATTTCTAGATAATATTGAATAAATAATGATTTACTTAATTATTCTCATGGGGGTTTTGGATTTTAATAAGAAATAATTTAGAAAATAGTTTACTAAATTATTTCCTATGGTGAAAGTGGGTTTTACCATGGTGAAATTAATCCTACATGATGTATTTCAATCCACCTAGTAAGAAATATCTAGGTGAATATTTTTTGGGTGATAACATACTGCCCCCTAACATAAGAGTGTTATGATAAAATCATATGACTGAAATATGTTGTAGGTTGCAATTTCACGAGAGAGAGAGAGAGAGAGAGAGAGAGAGAGAGAGAGCTGAAGCAAGGAAATGAAGGATTTCTAATGGGGGTTAAGTCCTACTTAGATGATAGAAGTCTCCTTTTATTGGTAAATACATAACCTGAAATGAGGTTGGGGAGGCATACCCATACCCACCAAAATAACTGAGTAAAAATAATAATGATGTTTCCAACAATGTGGATTTGAGAAAAAAAGTACATGATACATGACATGTTGGCCTCAATGGGTCAGAAAGTGATACAATGATACAATGAGTCCCATATACATAATTTTCTTGGAAAACGGAAGAAAGGAATTGATACAATAACATCTACTGAGATGAGTACATGAGACATAATGCCCCCCAAAACTTAAAGTAGGGGGGAGATCGTGACCAAAGAAGCCCCACTGAACAAGAAATTGATATAATGATATGAATAGACTATCTAAAGGAGACATGCATGCTATATTTTTTGCAAGTGGTGGAAACCAAGCTAGTAAAATCTACAGAGCTGCATATGAGGTTGGATCATAATCTAATTTCATCTAGGCAGGTAGGGGGATACCTTAAGGGCCATTCCCTAATGAGGTCTAGAAAATCTCACACATACCCAAGAAATTCTTGTACAGTTTTCTGGATTGCTGGACAATCAAGTGTATGATTCTCGATCATGCGTCAATGAGTTCGATTCGAGCACACGAGAAATAAACAGGTCAAAGGGAAATTATGATTCCATTTGAATGATCCAAGGCACCAAACAGTGATGAAGTTTGAAGCTAAGGTACACCACCATATAAAACACTATGCTGGAAAAGATGTGTCGATGTCGACAGAAGAGGGCCTATTAGAGTTGAGGAAATGATGATTTCTCAATAAATGTATGAGGGATACAATAATGCGATTGTTATACTGACACCAAGGATGATGATGGAGGAATAAGATGAGTGGTGGACTGACAAATTCCCTTGTCAGAGAATAATAGGCATGGTTGACTTGGTTGCGACTGAATCAATTTAAATGGGATGGTAAATTACTCAAACGAAGGATTTTCAAAGACAAATCAGTATAGTTGGAGGCCAAATGTGAGTGAAATGGGATGAACATAACAAAAATATGGATGATATATTGTAACAAGACTCAATGGGACTCTAAACAGGCTCCTTGGATAACAGGGTGACTCTATGATGTTGCCACATGGGAAAGGCACAAATGGGTCCATAAAAGCATGAGTAAATAATGGCTACTCATGAGAAAACTCTACACCTAAGTAAAAAAGTGCAAAGGCAAAAACATGACTAGGGGTTTCTTGGAAATTGAAGCTGAGGTCTGAAAATGTGTGTTATGACCCTGAACTTAAAGCTGGTATGGTGAGAATGAGACTTTGATAATATTCACACTAAGATTCATGGGAATCAGGTTGTTGGAGGGTCGCTAGCATAGTATGGGCTAATCAAGTTCTTAGAGAACCCACTGATGAGGGACGATAAACCACTTTTATCCTAGATTGTGAGATGCTTGTGATACAGGGGCATAGGATCGAGATCACTATCCAGGACATATAATTTTTGATAAGGTTTCCATCCTTGGGGTGGTGGGAGAGATACATCCAGTGATGCCTCATGGGAGGCATATTTGAGAGTTTGTGGATCATAAATGTTTACTAGGTACTTAGGTAAAGGACACAAGTATCCATATACATGACTTGGAGAAACTTGAGACATGAGCTACAACCACAACAATGGTGCAGATCTTGGGTAGACATGCGTTCCACCGCATTACTGGAGGGTAGATGATGCTAGTGGAGAGTGTACTAGGAGGGACATACTATGAGTGGGCCCAAATGTTGCTGATGTCGTTGAAATTTCAGTTGGGGCTATGGAGGCAGTGGAATAATGATAATTGTTCCTTTGGGACAATTTTATCTTCATTATTCTTTGAAAATATCCCCACTATCCGACCACATGTGCAGATCCATGATGGGGGCCCATAGGAGCCTAGGATGTGTCACCCGGGGAAACTAGTGTTTGTGTAAAGTTTTTCTGCAAGTGAGCAAAAATTCCTTACTTAAGTTATAGGTGACTTATAACCCTAACAACAAAAAATGGTTATGTTTATGCTTTAGATCCACAACAAAACATAAGAAAAACGTTGCAGCAAAAGATGATATGCAAATAGAAACATATAACAATAGGAAAAAAAGTGTAGCAACCCAATGTATATTCTGAATAAGAAATTTTGTTAATCAAAATGATACACCTAGTGAGGATAACTTATGAACTTGGGTCTATAGATCCACTCAGTAGGATGGATCCTTATTGATCTTTTGCTTCAACAATGTGCTTCTCTCTCTCAATATGCAATGGTCAGAAAAGAAAATAAAAGGTGCTTAAACTCAAGTGGGAGAATAAATTCTATGAGATGATAACGGGTACAATGAAAATGTTCATGGATGAAGAATGGAGAGAAAACCATCTATTTATAACAAAATATTGGAATAGATTGAGAATTAGAAAATGATAAAAGATTATTGACTAAATCAAAATCTAACCATTGTGGATATTTTATTATATTTTTTGAGAGAGAAAATATATGCAAAATGGTCAAATATCTTTATTTAGAAAGTGTTTGAAGTAATTAACAAACAAAAATGATTTATTAATCACTTTGTGAGAATTAAGAACAAAATAATCATTAAATAATGGTTTAATAACGATCTCATAAGGAAAATATGGGATAAATAAGTAATAATAAATAAATAATGGTTTTCTTAATTATTCCAAGGTGATTAAGTCAAAAGTGATAAAAAATTTATCCAATAATGTTTTAATAATTATTTCTAGAGAATATTTAATAAATAATGATTTATTTAATTATTCTCATATGGTTTTTTGGATTTTAAGGATAAATACTTTATAAAAATGGTTTACTAAATTATTTCTTATGGTGAAAGTGGGTTTTACCATGGTGAAATTAATCCTACATGGTGTATCTCGATCCACTTAGAAATAAATGACTAGGTGAAATTTTTTTGGGTGATAACACATACCAAGCTCTAAGAGCTTGTTTTAGTCCATACATGGCCTTTCCAAATCTGCAAACTGAATCCTCATTCTCTGAGAGCAAGAAGAACTCTAGTTGTTCTACATACAGTTCTTCTTCTAAATATCCATTTAGGAAGGATGATTTCACATCCATTTGTTATACTTAGACATTTTTGTGAAAAGGTCCCTTCAAAGTCTATCCCTTCTATTTGTGCATATCCTTTGTAGAATAGTATTTTTTTATTCCTTACCACTTTCCTTCCTCATTTATCTTATTCCTAAAGAACCATTTGATGCCTATAAGATTTTTATCCTTGGGTATGTGGACAAGTTCCAAAGTGTCAATTTTCTCAATTTGGATTAACTCTTCATGCATTGATTTCACCAAGAACTTGTCTTCATTGGAATTATTAGGATTTGTACGCTCGATTTGTGACAACAAGGCAAAATTTTCATTACTAGCACTTCCGATGAATTTCCTTGTTGTTTGGACACTGAGTCTTTGATCACCAAGTATTTGAATTTATGGGTGTTTATTTTTTACATACTTGGATGGGGTCTTGTGCCTTTGTGTCGTATCCTCTTCTTCATCTATCTCTTCTTCTTCTTGATCTACATATCTGAGAGTAGAATCCTCCTCATCATTGGTTTTCTCATTTTCTTTAAACTTCACTAGATGAGGCAACATTTCATCAACTGCAACATTGATGCAATCTTCAATCCTATTTTTCATCTTGTTGAAGCATTTGCAACCTTTTCTCATGAATTAATATCCAAGGAATACCCTCATATTCTCAAGAGTTAAACTTCACAAGGTATTTATTATATCTCTTGATATACCATTTACTCCCAAATACCTTGAAATGTTTCATATATGCTGGTCTTGCTTTCCATAGCCCATAAGGGGTCTTATCACTATTAAGCCTGAGTTGAGTTCTGTTTGGAAAGTAAACATATTCCTAGATTGCTTCTCCCCAAAAGGTGTGTGAAACCTTCCGTTCATCCATAATTTCTTTGGCCATCTCCTAAATGGTTATTTTTTCCCTTTCAACCGCCACATTCTATAGTGGTGTTCTTGCTACTGAGTACTACCTCCTTATGCCATGTTTCTCACAAAAATATTCAAATTATTTTGAGGTATTTTCTCCTCCCCTATCATATCTCAATCATTTAATAATGAATTCTTTCCCAATCTCAACCTAAGCCTTAAATACTTTAAAATTACTCTTGGCTTCTGATTTCTATTTCAATGACATTATCTAAGTAGCCTTAATAAAATAATTAATAAATAAAATAAAGTGACATTCTCCTCTTCTGATATTTGTTCTTATGGGACCCCCCCTCTCCAGACACACAAACAAAGAGAAATATATATATAGTAACTAGCTCTAAAGGTTTAGAATAAGAGAATTCCTTAGTTTTGAACAATGTCCTTGTTTGTTTTCCAAATTGAGAAGACTTGCGAATTGGACTATTGAACTTTGATAGTCTTGGTAAGCCTCTGACTACTCTTAACTTACTGATCTTGACTAAGATGTCAAAATTTTCATGTCCCAACAATTTGTGCCATAGCCATTTTTGATCTGTTTTTCTCAAATAAAAAGTCACTTTGGAATCATAAAAAACATACACATTGTTCTGAGTCCTGATTACATTTCTGATCAAATTTCTATTTCCTTCTTTTCGTATCTCTCAATATTTAGAGTGAAAATTCACATCATAGACATTGTCACACATTTGGCTTACCCTCAATAAGTTCTACTTGATACCATCCACATATAAGACATTTTTTTCCTTAAACTTTTCATCCAGACTTACTATGGCCTTTCCTTTAATTTGTGAAAGAGTATTATTTCCAAAAGTGAGATTTCCTTTAATTTTCTCTTTTAGAAACAAGAAATTACTGTTGTCTCTATTCATATTCTTGGAGAAACCAATATATACATACCATTTTCCTTCTTGGTTGTGTGTATATAGAGCAAGTCCACTTTCCTTAGATTTCTTAGCTAACCACGTCTTCATGTTTATTTGATGTTGTTATCACTGGAAAATCGGACAAGCAAAAGACATCATGAAATTTCAAGCAAAAGGATTTACAGGGTTGAAAAACATTAGAGAATTTGGAAAATTTAACTTTCTTTAAGGTCAAGAGGCAAAATTATCAAATTGCACACATAAGATAGGAAAAGTGCGCTCCACGCACATTTTTATTCGATAGTAGCACTGGTCTATGCGAATTTCCTCAATAAGCCACACGGTCCTAAGTATGGCGGAAGGTCACCATTCGAGACCACTTGGCACACTTTAGGAAGAAGATTCTCCACTTGAGGTCGCCCAAGGACAACCTCCTAGAGCCACCTTGAGACCTCAAGTGAACACACAATGGGATCAACCACCACCGTTGGGTCACTATCAACAATTGCATTAAGAGAGGGAAGAAGATTTGAATTTCGACTATAAAAAACCACCATGAGAAGAACAATTTAGAAAACACTGTTATGCTGGCCAAATTTCCCATGAGAAAACCAACAGTGTGTTGTCAAAGCAGCAAGAGAGTGAAGGGATTCATTTGTTGGCCATCCAACATCTCAATCCAAAATGAGAAGTGCATAAAGTGTCCGATATCCAATCACTCATGCGAGGAGTGTTGAGATTCAACAAGATGATGAGCTTAGTGAAAAGAGTCGCCTTTACTAAGTGGGCCCGTAGGCTATTTTTGGCGCAAGTCTATTTTTAGACTATGTCTATTTTTAGACATGATGATCATATTTCGGAAGTTACAGGATGCTATTTGTGGATGGTTGATCAAGTTGGAAAAATAGATGAAATTCTATTTTTAGAATATTGGGCGAAGTCTATTTATAGATCGCTGATCTAAAAATAGATGCATGTCGATTATTATTAGCTCTTAATAATAATCAGACTCTAAACAACAACTTATTCTCTTGGAGTACTTTTTTTCAGTGCACATATGTGGCACATCAGTGGACTGAGGGAATTACGCAATTCCCAAGGGTTTACTGGAGCTAATGCATGGACGACTCAGTTAGAACTCAAGTGGCAGAGTTATGACACAGTTGAACGAAGTAGTTACGGAGTTGTATTCAGTTTAACTCAGTTAGACTCAGTTGATCTAGTTGTATCTATTCTAACTGATTGATACACTAGTGAGAGTGGAGTGAATTAATTATTTAATTAATTCACAAATAATAACTCATTAATCAACTAAACAATACAACAGTTAACTACAGTGCATGGCAGTTTCAGTGGAGACCCAGTGGAGAGATAGGTGAAAGGGAAAGATAGACTATCTATTGTGACTATAGTGATGCATTGATTGCATCACACACACATTGGAGTTGCCAATGAGGATTGCGCAGTCAAGGTAAGAGTAATTCGAATTCATTCAGATCTATTGTTCAGTAGGGATTGCGCAGTGAAGGCAAGCTAGCAGGAGGGCAAGATCGGTACATGGATTTGCAAGATTGTATGACGATTATATTGTACTGAGAGCTTGATAAGATTTGTATGAGGATTTTCATATGATTCCATGATACATAATATATAGTTGGGGTTTTCAGCTTTAGGCTATCCTGTTTAAAAACTGTGTTATGTGCGATTGTTTTTATTTATGCTTTACATGTGTGTGAAATTAAATTTTCCGCAAAAGATTAACAAGTGGAATAGATTCAGTATCTTGCATAAAGTTAAATAGTGTGAGATCAGGTGGATCTAGGACATATGCATGCTTAGAGCATATAATTTCTACATGGTATCAGAGCATTTTTAATTGAAGATTGCAATTGTAAAGTGATTTTGTGCTGGTGGAAAATTCGAATTTGCTACAGAAGATTCTTGGTGCAGAAGTTGAGTATACATTGAAATGTCTTTCAATGGGTTGCGATTAGAGTATGCCCTTGATGAGAGCTCAAATTACATAGCCTAGAAGGACAGGATGAAGGTAGTGCTGGAGGATAATGTGTTTGAAATACTGAGAGGGGAGGGGGGGGGGGGTGAATCAATATTCCTTTCAATTATAGCATTAGTTAATCTTCAATTATTATCAGTGTTTGTACAATGATAGGAGCAAACAAGAGGAACACAAATGCACATAGTTTTTAAGGTGGAAACCCACTCCGGGACAAAAACCACCTAATGCTTTTTTAACAATTCTTTAATATTCAACTCCAATTGAAAATAAAGCTCCAACTTCCTAGAATCTAGAAAATCATTCTTCTCCAACTCCCACTGGATGGACGCTCCAACGCTCGAGATTCTTTAGTAGTCAACTGAACGGACGCCCCAACACCTAATGAGCTACAACTCACCCTAGCACCACCCTACCACCCTATAGAAGAATAAAAGAAGAATGGACTCCCATACCAGGGAAAATGGTCCACTTAACAATGATATAGAATGATGTAGAAGAAGAATATATACTATACCATAACCCCAACTTTGACACAACCACCTAATGCTGATCCTAGACCTCCCAACACTGCCTCTTCAACCCTTGGCAGATAGATACTAGTACAATTTGTACAATAATGTATTTACAATGACTAAGTACAATGATACCTTTACAATGATTGTATGCAGTGCTGCCCACTTGAAGACTTCATATGATGAACTTCTTGCTGTTGTTATGCACCTTGGTTGCTGCTCTTGTCATGCTACCTTCTGTTGCACCTTGCTTTGCTTTGCTACCATAGAAATTCTGGTCCTTTGCAACCCTTGACAACACATGATCTAGCTTTTCCTTGCCTTCTACGAGCTCGATGTTGAATCTGGTGTATCTCTGTTATTTCAGATCCTCAATATCTGATTTTTGGTCCTATAATATTCCTCTGAGTCCTATTTCCAATGCCATAGGTCTAACCCAATTTGGATTCTTCAAGAGAGAGCTATACCAAATTTGTCACAATTCCCTAATTATGGACTGTTTCAGCAGAGCGCACTTTTACGGTGTGCCACGTGTCGCTGTTTCTTCATTTGGCTCTGAAATTGATATAGAAAAAACTACATACTGCTTGATATTTTCGACTTTTTATATAATTCCAATCCGATACTCAGAGAGAGAATTATGACAATTTTACCAAGGTCACTTCTTTGAGATGAATTTCAGGAGCCCGCAAAAACCCTGACTTCCACATGTCATATCTCCAAAAATGTTGTGCACCTTGATTTGAAATGTTGACAGCAGCTTCTTCAGGATTTCAGCTTCGCCTCATAAAAATTTCAGCTTCTGAACCTTCGTAGAAAAAAATTTAGAGCGCAAATTCCACGATGACCTGTTTTAG
Organism: Pinus albicaulis; assembly: GCA_034641835.2. NCBI lineage: Eukaryota > Viridiplantae > Streptophyta > Pinopsida > Pinales > Pinaceae > Pinus > Pinus albicaulis. Next base: position 142,541,688 of record CM076570.1, read on the forward strand.
ATGGTCGAATCCCTTGCCTAAGGAGGAAATGAAGATCACAATTTATGTAAATGATTAGGTTGAGAGGGGCTTCAACAAGTGAACGTGGGAGGGATTTTAGGAGCTTAAAAAATTTTAATTATGATTTTTCAATGACCCATGCCCCAACCCCATGGGGTTTTAGCCCACTAACTTGGGGTACAAACTTGAACATGAATATATCTCAAACCATGAGAAGAATTACATGGCGTGCCATATATCCGCGGAAACATCTCGACAAGTAGAAACCATCAAAGAGAATTATTGACCCGGAGAATATATTGGTGGTAGGTCAAAATTCCCATGCAATATTGGGTTGGCCCACACAGTGCTGGCAGGTTGACATCGTGAAAACCAGCGTCAACATAATGGAGTGAAGGTTCATCGATAGCGATGTTCATGGGTCGGGATCTAGCGATGCATTACTTGATGCATGGAAAAAGAAAACTGACAAAGACAAGGAGGATTACATTGGAAGGTGTGAGAGTTGGAAGGTGTGAGACCATATTGTGTCAAGCCTTCATGGGAAAGCCACTCCATTCTTAATGTGGAAGGATTTGACAGACTTGTTCCAAAGCAGAAGTGACTAGAGGAAGTTGGCGCTTAAAGACAAGCTCAGAAAAATAAAAATGGAGAAAGGCAACAGTATTCCAAAATACCTCACAAAGTTTGTCCACTGCAAGGATGAGCTGGGAAGTGTGGGGGTTACTGTTGATGAAGAAGAATTGGTGAGCTTGGCTCTCCTTGGGCTTCCGAAGAGTTGGCATAGCTACGAAGACTCTGTCAATGGACGGGAGAAACTGTCGGGATGGGAGCGACTTTGGTCGGATCTTGTGCAGGAGGAGATAAGGCGGGGTACCAGGGATGGATCTTCATTGAAGAATGAAGATGAAGAGAATTGTGCTTTGGCTGCCAAATCAAGGAAAGGGAAGGGGAAGAAACATCCTTCAAAATCCTATGCTAAAGGAAAGAGGCATGATTTCTCCAAAGTGAAGTGTTTTTACAGTCACAAACATGGAAATTTCGCCACTAACTGTCCATAGAAGAAGAAGAACAAGAAGGCTGTTGGATCTGTAGCTTGAGAGGCCTTAGCCTCACAATTTGAACTTGATTTCTCCTTGATTGCATGCTTGGTTTCAAGCTGTATGGGATTGGTGTGGTATATTGATAGTGGTGCGTCTTTCCATATGATGGGAGACAAGGAGTTATTTAGTGACTTGGAGGAGAAGGACCTCCAGATGCATATAGAGATGGGCGACGATGGTTGGTACAGTGCGACTGGAATTGGGACCATTACCCTTGAGAGGGAGTCTGGTAATCCATTCTTGTTGAAGACTGTTATGCATGTTCCAGGTCTGAAGAGGAAATTGGTCTTAGTCGCAATGCTAGAAGACAAAGGTTATGATGTTGTTTTCAGTGAGGGAAAAGCCTTCCTTCGACATAAAACAATGGGTCAAACCAAGCAGATAGGGGTTCGAATTAATAATCTCTACAAGCTGGAGGTAGATGGCTACACTGCAATGGTGGGCAAAGCAGAAGATGTGGTGAGCCAGGACGAGGGTGAATTATGGCACAAGAGATTGGGCCATCTTCACCATTGCACTTTGAATATTTTGTAGTAAATTTCTACTGGACTTCCCAAGGGTACTCTTGCACAGTCAGATCAGTGCAAGGGATGTACTATGGGTAAGTTTGTGAGGACCACCTTTCATGAGAAGGAGAATCGTGCTTCGGTGATCTTGGAGAGAATTCACACAGACATGTGTGGACCTTTCTCGGTTGCTTCAATAGAAAAACATAGGTATTGTGTGATATTTGTTGATGAATATTCTCGTAGATGTTGGATCTTCTTCATGCAGAAGAAGAGTTAAAAGTTCTCAAATTTCTTTGAGTTCAAGGCATTGGTGGAGAAGGAGTCGGGGAAGCAAGTAAAAGCTCTACGGAGTGATAATGGTGGTGAATACATCTCGGGCGAATTCAAAGACTTCTGTAGCAAAGAAGGAATTCGAAGAGAACTCATAGCACCTCATAACCCACAATAGAATGGGGTCACTGAGAGGAAGAATAGAATGATCGTGGGTGCTGCACAAGCTATGCTTGAGAGGTTGCTAGACTTGCATGCAGTGAAGGAACTACTTGTTCTGAAAGATGAGCCTTCGGATGTGGATCAGCCACAAGAGGAGATTCATGGAGTGGAGGAGTCCACTCATGTAGAACCAAACACCAGAGAAGGCAAAAAGCGTACCACAGAAGCTGAGAGATTGAAGCTTGATGCGGCACAGAATGTAGGAGTCCCTACATCACAACGCAGACAGAGACAGTCACCTGACCGTTATACTGGATACATGGCTCTTATGAGCAAGTGTATCGTGACATAGCCATCTTCTTTTGAAGAAGCAGTGCAGGAGCCCACATGGGTAGATGCCATGGTGGAGGAATGTGACTCCATTGTCAGAAAAAATGCTTGGGAGATTGTTCCAAGGCCGGTGGGAAAATTTGTTGTAGGATAAAGATGGATCTACAAGGTAAAGCAAGCTGCTGATGGGAGTGTTGAGAAGTATAAGGCAATATTTGTTGCCCGGGGCTTCTCACAGATTGGGGGGATTTAATATGAAGAAACCTTTGCACCTGTCGCACGGTATTCTTCCATACGGACCATCCTTTCTCTCTTAGTGTAGATGGGTTGGCACATTCATCAGATGGATGTGAAGACTGTGTTCCTTAATGGGATCATTGAGGAAGAGGTGTACATTGAGTAGCCTGAAGGATTTGAGATCTTCAACAGCGAGTCGCATGTGTGCAGGCTCAAAAGGGCGCTGTATGGGTTGAAACAAGCACCCCGTGCTTGGTACACTTGGATCGATAGCTATTTCACTGGAATTGGCTTCACCAAGAGTGAGGCGGATGCAAACCTGTACTAGATTGTGGTGGAGGGTAAGCTTTTAATAATTTTACTTTATGTTGATGATTTAATACTAACAGGTGATGAGTAGTTGATACACTCATGCAAGGAAGATCTTGCAAAGGAGTTTGAGATGAAGGATTTGGGCCTCCTTCATTATTTCCTTGGATTGGAAATATGGTAGCGATAAGGTGAACTGTTTTTGTCTAAAGGGAAGTATGCCTAGGAAATACTGGAGAAGTTTCACATGCAAGGCTGCAAGCTTATCGACACTCCTCTTCCAGGAAATTTGAAGAAAGAAGATGATACATCGATAGAGGTAGTGGATGCCACTTTTTATCGATAGTTGGTGGGTTCGCTCATGTATTTAGTCAATACAAGACCGGACATATGATATGCGGTGAACCAACTTTCACAAGCGACGGTTAAGCCTACCAAGATATTTTGGAAGGCACGCAAGCATGTCCTGAGATATCTCAGGGTTACATCTAAGTATGGTTTATGGTACAGACAGGCGGATGAGGTGAAGTTGCATGGCTTCACGGATGCAGATTGGATAGGAAGCCGAATAGATAGAAAGAGCACATCAGGGGGGATTTTCAGTATTGGATCTACGACAGTTTATTGGTACAACAGGAAACAAAAATCCGTGGCACTCAGTTCAGCAGAAGCGGAATACATGGTAGCAAGTCAAGCTGCACGTGAGGCTATCTGGATGAGGAAGATCCTGGTTGGATTGTTCGGTTCACATTTAGATCCCACGGTGATACATTGTGATAATTAGAGTTGCATTAAAATCTCGGTTAATCCCGTGTTTCATGATAGATATAAACATATTGATATTTGGTACCATCATATCAGAGATTGTGTGCAGCGGAAGATCATGTTGCTTCAGTACATTCCTACGGAGGATTAGGATGCAGATATTCTGACGAAGGCGCTCACTAGGAGCAAATTCGAATACCATAGAGGCAGGATCGGGGTGAAGGATAATCCCTATCTTGTTGAGAGGGAGTGTTGAGATTCAACAAGATGATGAGCTTAGTGAAAAGAGTCGCCTTCACTAAGTGGGCCAGCAGGCTGTTTTTGGCGCAAGTCTATTTTTAGACTATGTCTATTTTTAGACATGATGATCATATTTCAGAAGTTGCAGGATGCTATTTTTGGATGGTTGATCAAGTTGGAAGAATATATGAAATTCTATTTTTGGAATATTGGGCGAAGTCTATTTATAGATCGTTGATCTAAAAATAGATGCATGTCGATTATTATTAGCTCTTAATAATAATCGGACTCTAAACATCAAATTATTCTCTTGGAGCAATTTGTTTCAGTGCACATATGTGGCACATCAGTGGACTAAGGGAATTATGCAATTCCCAAGGGTTTACTGGAGCTAATGCATGGAGGACTCAGTTATAACTCAAGTGGAAGAGTTATGACACAGTTGGAAGAAGTAGTTATGGAGTTGTATTCAGTTTAACTCAGTTAGACTCAGTTGAGCTAGTTGTATCTAGTCTAACTGATTGATACACTAGTGAGAGTGGAGTGAATTAATTAGTTAATTAATTTACAAAAAATAACTCATTAATCAACTGAACAATACAACAGTTAACTACAGTGCATGGCAGTTTCAATGGAGACCCAGAGGAGAGATAGGTGAAAGGGCAAGATAAACAATCTGTTGTGACTATAGTGATGCATTGATTCCATCACACACACATTGGAGTTTCCAATGAGGATTGCGTAGTCAAGGAAAGAGTAATTCTAATTCATTCAGAGCTATTCTTTAGCAGGGATTGCGCAGTGGAGGCAGGCTAGCAGGAGGGCAAGATCGGTGCATGGATTTGCAAGATTTTATGACGATTGTATTGTACTAAGAGCTTGATAAGCTTTGTATAAGGATTGTCATATGATTCCATGATACATAATATATAGTTTGGGTTTTCAGCTTCAACAAAAATTTAACTGCAACGTGTCATCAAATTCAATACATAACCGAGCTCTGAAACATGATCAAGTGCCGATATAAGACGAGGATTCAAAAAAACAAGTAGGCATTTTAAAGTATTTTCTATAGACTTGTATGACATTGTTAATAGATCAAAAGGATATATAAGGGATTCAAGAGTTGATATATTGATGTGCATCCAAAGAAATATCGAGAAGTGAGATGCGCGCATTCAATAATTTGCATCAACATAAGAGAACCAGAAGAGAGATGAGACTTAGTGTGCAGATAGGAGATTATGAGATGGATCAAAATATTATGGATCTCATATCTGGTGGTAATATATTGACAAAGCAGACATGGGAATTAATGGGTAAGCAGAAGCTATAATTGTTACCTATTTAGTTAAGGATGGAAAATCAACAAAAGATCTTCCATATGGGAAGACTACCAGGTGTCACAGTGGATATTGAAGGAGCTCACACTAATTTTGAAGTAATAAAGATCGTTTATGACAATAACCCTTATCCTGCATTACTTGGACTTGAATGGGAATTTGACAATATGGCCACAATTAATCTGAAGAAGAGACAAATGATATTTGAGGGAAACCGAATGCGAGTAATTGTTCATTTGGACCCATCAGAAGGACTAAGATACATAGAACCAGTCAAAGAGGAATATGTTGTATATTACATAGAAAATATTTATCAAATGACAACGAAGGAACAAGATTTTCTTAACCCTACTGCAAAAGGCAAGTTGAATTGGGAGCTTTATAGTTCTTGTACCTCAGACTCAGAAGAAGAGTTGGAGAACTCGCATAATAAGCTGCATGAAGTATCCACAAGGCGCTACGCAAGAATTACCAAATCAGTTCACTCTATGATATCTGAGGTATGTAACCTCCCTTATTATGATGGATTAGGTGATACAAATACTTTTATTAATGATTATGAAGAACAAGTTACAGGAAATCAAAGGTTTTCAGCCTTGGATATAGCTCTAAAAGCTACCCCTGCTAGATGGTGGAATGCACACAAGAAGAATATAGGTGGTTGGAAGGAATGTTCAATAAGGTTTGGATAAGTAGATACAAAGATGGAAATAAAATATGATTGTAAAACTAATCCTAGGAAGCATATCCAGTTATGCACTACAACATGGAATGAGATTCCACAACAAGAATGGGTACATAGATTCATTCATACATTAGAGACAATCCCTAATAATTGGTACCTAGAAATAGAGCTTTGACATGGTACCATGAACTAAGCATACATGGTTTATGGTTTCATATTAACATTCATCTTTGAGGAGAATTTCCCATACATAGATTTGGTCCTTCAGAAAATCAAGAAGAGGAACTTTGAGAATGTAACCCCACTAATATGGAAGCAACCTAATTGGGATGCACAGATAGAAAATGCACTGGAGTGCTATAACCTCACTATATATGAAGAAGAAGATCCTCACAACATAGACATAACAGAGCCAGAAGGATACTGCGAAGTAACTGGACCTGAACTAGAGATACCAGACATAATGTATCCGCTGAAGGCCAAGAAAGTAAACATAGGATCAAAGAAGGAACCCAAGTTTGCAACAATAGGAGACTACTGGGATGAGGAGATAATTAGTAATGTTACATAGTTACTTGCTTTGGAGGAAGATATATTTATAGCAGGATTCCATCAGTAGGTAATAAAACAAGAGAAAATTCCTAACATGATAGAAATATTAAGCAAATGAAGTTCTAGGTAGAAAAATTTGTTCTCCTTTGCGACAGTAAGTTTGTAAAGTTTCAAGGAAAATTCAAAATGCATTGGTTGGGCCCATAAATTATCAAACATATTATTGATGGAGGCACAGTTCAATTAGTAAAGTTAAATGGAGAATTGGTTCAAGGAAGAGTAAATGGCAGCAGATTGAAGTCGTATAAGGACAACCCTGCCCCTACAGCTTCGATCTAAAGAAAGGAGAAAAGTATTAGTGCCAACTGCAGTTGAAATTGGGCACTGGAATATAAAATATGCTGTAGAGAAAGCTTTGATGTAGGAAGTTACTTCGCTACATTTTGGATTATGTCGAAGTTCATAGGAGCCTTGACGTGCCTTGAGGTTCCGAACATTAATATCCGAGAAGAGGAACCAATGGAGGAAAAAGTCACAAATCTCATCCTTGTAGTAAAAGGATAAAAGAATAAGATCATGGACATGAAATTTACATATGAGATGAAGATCAACGAGCTACAGAAGAAGCTACAACCAACCACACCATAGGAAGTGCGAGAGAAGAGGGAGGGCGACCTGAAGGTTGTTGTGGCTGACATCTCGACATCAATGGAAGGTTGGGGAAGATATTGGATGAGAGCTTGAAGAATTGGGCTTCATTGTAGGAAGATCCAAATACGCAGAGACTATTAGAGTATATTCAACAGAAGCAACAACAACGGAGATTCAAGCAACTGTGATAACCTTACCAATCTCACAGAAGCTCGTAAAGGTCAATGAGGGAAATTCCCTCCAGAAGAAGATAGAGGAGCTGAGGAAGGAAGTGTAGACTCTGACAGAGAGAACTCATCCATGGAAGGATGAGGCTCTCCAACTATCCAAATCAGTGGATAAGAAGATTCAAGAGCTTCGACAAAGAGAGAAGGCAGTGATGTAGAAGGTTATGGGACCGGCAACAAAAGCAATGCTGGAGGAAGTGCTCAGCGAAGAGAAGCAGGTCACAGACATTTTGCAGCAGTTCATTAACACCTACAACAAGATTTTATCAAAGATCAAAGGTAAATCAGCTAAGTGAATTGGGATGAGTCACATGTGAGCGTTGGGGGCCTATTGGGTGCAACACAACTTGGCCTATATTTTTGCAAAGACCTCACATTTTTTGGGGTAGAGTGTGCAGTGGACCGTGCAATTGAGCACACTTTGAGGAATTAAATATACCACGCTGTGTCGTAAGGGCTTTGATATGGGTTGAAGCCCCTCCTTTTTGTAAAAGCGCACAATTTTAAAAGGGAACAATGGGTTTTGGGCCATAGTTTCTTTTTTTAAGGATTCCATGGTATTTGGACCATGGTATTTTGATGATGTAACCCTACAATGTAATAGTATATATAGGGTAAAATAATAAGAGAAGAATCACCAGATTAATCAGTTTCGATCTATATCAGAGTTATGGATAAATTATTGTGATCTATAATTTGGTAGTGAAGGAGAGGATATGAAAATAAGTGCGTAGAGGCCTAAAGAAGTGTTCACAACTGAATGTGTTGAGGCAATTTAATTACCTATCATTTGATTGTCAACCCGGGGGTTTCGTAAATTTGCGAAGCACGCGTGCACTATATATGCTAGAAATTAACCTTCAATTTAGATTAATGTAACTACGAAATCATATGATGATAAACGAAAAATAAGGAAACTCAAATTAATCTATGCGAAGGAAAAACTTAATCTACAAAATACAATTCAAATCCTATTCACAAAAGTTGTCTAATATGAACGTGCACACAATCTCTTGAAAATGAATCTTTTAATCTCAGAATGAAAATAAATCTGATCTCCTTTCTTGAAATGAAAAGCTGATCTATACACATACTTGCATGATTGAAATCAAACTTAACCTAATGACAAGAAATTAAATTTATGCTAATGAAATAAAATCTAGTCTAGGAAATCAAGAAATATTAAATCTATGAAAAATAGGAAATCTAATTTAGGAAAGCATTCAAAACACACTTACTAGAATTGAAATATTAATCTACCACACACACTTGCATGAATGGGAAAACTAATCTACTTGCATGATTTAAATCAAACTTAATCTAATGACGAGAAATAAAATTTATGCTAATGAAAGAAAATCTAGTCTAGAAAAGAAATAAACTTTGATCTAGGAAAACATTAAAATCTAATCTGCCACATATGTATAAGTGGAAATATAAACTATCACACATGCATAAATATAAATATAAACTATGACACACTTGCATAGAATTAGAAATCTAATCTAGGCACACTTCTTGAATTCAAAATATAGACTTCTTGCAATAATTGAAAAGCATGAATTGAAATCTAAACAAACTTAACTACAATGAAAACAAAGTGATCAATCCATATAAACCTACAAGAGCACACAAACAAAATGAGCGTATTAAAACTTAACTTATGAAAGAATGTAAATGAACATAAAGTAAATAATAACAAAGAATGAAATGAAAACTAAACTAAACATAAATAAGTGAATGAAACTATGATACAATTTCATACTCATTTAGGTGGCCAATCCAATGATGCATGAGGATGGTAAGTGAAGAAGCTCCATATAAAAGTAAAACCAAATCAAAGTGAAATAACACTCATGAGTATGGTGCCAAATCTTAATTATTTATTCAAAACATGGGCTTAACTCCAAACTTTACACATGCCTTTGAGAGGAGAAGGCTCTCCTATTTATACAAGAACATAAGAAGCTACCATATTAATGTAGATCCACTATTCTCTCCTTAGATCCATAAAAATCTCAACCAATTAGACACATATCCCTTTATCCATGATTTTTCTCCATGAGATATGGTTGATTACTATCCCAAATATTCTTCCAATCTTGAAGAGAATTCAAAATTGATCCTTGGAGGCCACATAAGAGTGTCTTGGAGAAATGATCTACACTTGTCATGAAACTCAAGCCACTTTTTGATATTAGCAAGTATATGTCATTTTTCTAATTTCTAATCATTAATTCACTATAAACACTTGAAAAATATAGCTTTAGGAAAATAAAATTAATAACACATATGATGATAGATATGTTGGTTATATAGTGACAAAGTGATTGAATGAAGGTGATAAAGGTGAAATGAGGTGTGAATGAAGTGAAAATATATGTCATTTTAAAGACATTTTGGAGACCCAACATACCCCCCAACCAGAGGGATTGCATGTCCTCATGAAACTATTGCATTAATTCCTTTGATTTGCTTGCAACTTATTTGCTTTTGAATGAGCTTGGTTTATATCAATGCTCTTTAAACTTTGCATTCAATTATATTTGACAATTTAATTTCTTTTTGCAAATTATTCCTTGTCATATATTGAATTGAAACATGTTTGGTTGGTTCTTGTGTGGCAACCAAATTTTAATTGGTATTGGTTCTTGTGTATCAATACTGTGTTTCTTTTTGTTGGAGCAAGGTTCCTTTAATATTTTTAGAGTGCATCTTTAATTCAGTCATATAATATGCTCATTATTTAGTCGTCATTTTTTTTAAATCACACAATTTTTTAACCATAATGCAATCATAATTGATTAGGAAAAGTATGTTAGGATGAAATGAAGTGAAACAGAATGAAGTGATATGAAAAGTGATCATAAATGGATGTTCCTCCGCCCCAACTAAAGGTGTTTTCAATTTTTAAATGAGAAAGGAAATATGATAAAGTATTTTCCAAAAATTATAATTTCAGTATTTAAGGAATTTTATGATTAAAAGCTAGAAAAGAACATACCTTTACTTACCTAAGAAGTGGACAAATTGTGCATATGGAGAGAAGTGTAGATCCTACTGCTGAATCATGGAATATAATGCAGAATTTTAACTGCTTCTTGGTTGCATAAATGGTGGATGAGATTGTGAAAGTGGATTCTTTATTTCTGTTTCTAAATCTATTGTATTCACTGCAAAATGCTGAAGTGATATAATCTTCACCTACTACAAAACCCGACAATACAATTCTAGTCATGCAAAAAATGTGTTGTTGTCAAGCATGAAGAGAATTCATATGGATTACCGGCCATTAATGAATGTCATTAACCAATGCGAGACAAATTCGCTATTAATTTTAATGAGTGCCAAGGTACCTAAGTACATCTTGCGAAGTGAGAATAGATGAGCTGATATCAAGCCACTTCCAAGATGTAAAGATTAAGGGACATTGATGTATTCCCATGATTGTCAACGAGATAACTTGTCATTATTGCACACAAGCCTCAAGGTACTAATAAGGACTCTAGCCTTGATCCTAGATAATGTGCTGATGTCGATAGGCCAAGACTTGTTAGAAGGGAGGAATAAATGAATCCCCCATCATCTAACATGAGTATGGAATAATGATTTTGGAAGGACCATGGATGAAAATTTGCATCAAGCAAGATTTATTTAATGGAAATAAAAATGGCAAGAGTGTAAACAAGTGAACAAAAAGAAAATTAAAAAATCAACATGTAAGCGAGTTGAATGTCTTTATTAATGGGTTAATGAAAATGAATGGAAATTATGGAAAATGTAAATGGAAAATCTGAAGGAAACATGCACACTTGCAAGGAAAGTGGTGACAATGATGTTTAACAAAAATGCTTGAATAACTTGTGAGTTTGGAGAGGAAAAGTGATGGCATTTATGGATGATAGAAATGGATCTAATTGGTTCATGTTTCTTGAAATTGGTTGTAGAAAACCAATCATGCATAAATTGGCTTCCTTCAATTCTCTGGTTGTCTTGGAACCTGAAAACAAGCATGGCACTAATATTGCAATAAAACGTAAGTGTGTTAAAAGATAAGTGATCAATTTATCTTGGTACATACACAAAAAAATTGCATAAATAATGCTAGTAAAATAGGTTCATGACATGTCTTCATTTCAAATTATCATGGTCAGTCCAATTTCACAATTGTGATAAAAAATTCAATTTCTAAAAAGATGACAATATGCACAATCGACCTTCAGTAATCAATATGAACCAACTATGCAAATAATCAATATGATCTTTAAATTCAGTAATATCTCTTCTAGAAATACTTACCCTAATTATTTATTAATGCAGTAAAAAATTTATTATTATTATTATTTTTATTTATTTTTAAAATTTTATTTTATGGCAATAACATACAATATAATTACAATCTAAAAATTAATGAAATATTTACAAAATAAAAATGAAATATTAAAACATCACTCCATTAACAAAAATGTAACGAAACATAACATCATACATATAAAACATATGTACAAATAAAACAACATAACATCAAAATAAATATATACGAATATTGACACAAAAAATGTGAAAAATTAGAACGTGGCTTGGCAGTGTTGAAGTGAAGAGTGTTTCATTTCAACCATTAATACCGATCCCCGAGGAAGGAGAAGAAGTCTATTTATTTAATGTGGTGGAAGAAATATTCATGAGTTTTGGTTTGGATTTTCTTTTATGTATATTGCCTTCGTAAGCTTGGAAGATGTGGAATTCTAGGGGTTTTTTTTCTTTCGAATTTCTTGTATTGCGAATTGAGAGAGCTCTGATTTTTTTTGGATGTGGAAGGGAAATATTTGGTTCCCAAGTGTCTGGGAAGAAACCGAAATAAATATTTTTGGCTAGATTGTTAGGTTAATAAAATCTGTCAACAATGAACTAATATTCTAATACGGTATTTTCTTTTTAATCTTCAGAATTTCTAGAAGAAGCAGTTGCATATGGTATTTTGAAAAGAGAAATCGTTTGGATATTATGTAGTAAGGCCTCATATTTATGTGTTTTATGACCCAAAATACTTGAAATGTTCTGAAATATCAAGTACAATTGCAAGTTCCATTTGCATTGTTAATCCCTTAAAAACTTACATCGATAAAAGCAGTTTGGTGCACAAAAATCTGCCTCTTTGCCAGAACATTGCCTTCAAGATTCTATATTGACTAATTCCATTGACTCCTCATTTAATGACATAAATACCTTAACTGATTATCAACAAGCGGTGTATGCATTAAAAAATAAAAAACCGTTTTTTCTTCACGCAATATCAAAAATATGGCTCAAAATATCCCTGAAAATATATCAAACAATTATGAATTTGAGGACATCGATCACGATAAACATAACTCACTCCATTATGAGACAAACCCATGCTTTATTTTTCTGATATTCTTCCTCAAAGGTCACAAAATGTGTTTTAAAATTCTCGGTCAAAACTGTTGCATTTTCTAGCTTCTGCTCAAGCAATGAAATCAATTGCTGGTTTGTGGGTTCCTCTTGTTATCGATGCAGGCCATGGCGCTGTTTAAGAGATGGTTGGAGGCATAAGGCCAAATCTCTACATTGTTGGCCCTCTCGAAGGTGATGCCATCGTCCAACACCAATTTTGATCTCCCATGATTTCTACCCATAAAACTGCATCTCATAGATTGATACAAAGATTTCTTCTCAGCTCATTTAGAATTCATAGATTGAAGGTTGATAAAAAAAAATATTCTCAACTGCCCTTTGGCTATCAAAGAATAAATTCTTCTCTCTGCTGTCAATGAATAAATCTTTATCCGTCTAATCAATATTTATCAGGATTGTCTAAAGAGTGAAAAGGCAGTCGATCAAAGAGTTTCAAGTTTGTCTCTCCTCTCTTGTTCTTGTAGTTTAGTTGATTGAGATCCTTCATAACCAGCATAATGATCCTAGTTTTCTGAGTTTCCATGATGAAAGAAAGAGATCCCTTTATCTACACATGCATCGCTTTTTAAAAGCCACATAATTTTTTTTTTTTTTTTTTGTTTTTTGTTTTTTTATGTGTTTCAATTTTATTTGGTTTTTTTCAATTAAACAAATATGCAACCATATACCATATCAACCCGATTTTCAAATAAACGTGTCAAGTTATTTTCATGCCACTCATTTGACTAATTTTTAGGTCTAGTTTTTGTGAAAGGACGAAGCGAGAACAACAAAGAAAAATCAAATTCGACATTGCTTGCACTAACAATAACACTGTTGTGTCCGGTTTACAAACCATGTTCAAATACTCGTTTTATTACTATCAATGGTTTTTGTTTGCATATGGAAGATGCCAACATAAATAAGCTATGTGATTTTCTTGTACAAAACTTTCCAGCATTAAGAATCTCATTTCTTGTTTTACATGCAATGAGTTTTGTGTGCACATTTTCAATTTTATGTGTTCAATGTTATTAAATTCTATGGGTATGCACAAATTTTTATTCTTTTTCAATTTTTTTTTTTGTTTATATAGTTTAGTTTGTTTTAAAATTTTTAATTTTTTAATTTCTAGTCTATGATATAACTATTTGAGTTTTTTTTTTAAATAATAGAAAAAACTTATTAGTAATTTGGAGATATAGAATTTTTTTTTTCTTTCTAAACTAACTCATTCAATTTTTCTGATCTTCCAGGTCGCATGCAGCACATGAAGAGAGCATACTTATCAAGTTTTCGTCAATTCTTTTACACATTAAAATTTGGAAATTAGAACATTGTGAAAAGAGTTGATTTTGTATCTCAAAATTCCATATTTTCCTTCCTTATAAACATGAATTTTCTTTTTTTAATGAAAATATTTCTATGTGGCTCTTACTGCACCACTAGAAATCCAAAAAAAATAAAAACAAATGAAAGAAATAAAAATTATAAAAATAAAACTTTAAAAATTTAATCAAGAACTAAATTAAGAACCTAAATGCAATTAGATATGATTTTATTTTTCTACTTTATCCTATGTCATTTGAAAGGAATTTTTTTTTGAAGTATATGAATGTTTCCAATGGAGCCATTTATAGATTAAAAGTTCTGAAATGTTCATATCCAAATTTGAAAAATGTACCCGATTGCGTGTGAGGACTTAAGAAATCATTTTCATTTTTTGATCCGACGCAAAGATTAGTTGAAGGCTGAATGAATGTCGCGACATAGTTACTTGTTGAAACCACTCTTCAATGTAGTCTTTGTGCTCTGAAGAATGTTTTATCTGCATTCTAGATCTTTCATCCATAAATGGATAGTATTGAAAAATGTGATCATGTGGGATCAATCAAGGTGGGATCATGATTGATCAATTTCGTAAGGTTAAGTTCCCTTGCAATATTTTTTTAGGTGAGCATTTAACTCATGAATTCCCATGTATGGATGAATTCCATCATCTCCTTTCACCATCAACAAATACCCAATAACCAAGCATATTGAATCATTTGTTTCATGCCCAACCACAACAATAGATGGTTTCACATGTTCCTGAGCCTCTGAAAGGGGGAAATTAGGGGCCACAATTTAATCTTGCTGGAGCTAATGCACCTATCCTTATGCGTCATGAGGATTTTAACATGACTATGCGAGAAAAATCATATGACCCTCATGAGTCGAGTTCTGCTTTTAAGGACTACACCACCCCTATTGCTTCTCCTGTACCTCTCACGTTAGATAATCCTGTATAAAAATTATATCACACACCTAAGGGTGTAGTATGAAGGTCACCACACGACCCCAATGCGCAAGCTTCCTAGCACTACAATATTGTTGAAATCCTTTCGCAAGAACCTTGTGCTATGTCTACTTTGAAATTTTTGCAGAGCCGCATTATGCAATGCAAGGCCTTGTTGAATGTTATTGGAGGGGTGGATCCCTCAAATTTTAGTCTGATTACCTTGAATGTTAATGCTCCTCATTATATACTCTCCCACCAAGTTTATTTTTAGATCTTGTTGCATATCTTTTGTTGAAAATGATACCAAGAAAGATTCTAATTTAATTTCCCCTTGATTAAATTAGAAGAAAATTGTAATTCCACATCACATAACAACTTGTATGAGTTAACTAAGTTAGTTTGACCTATTTGGTTTAGTTAATTCGATTTGAGGGTCTAACTTGGATCATGTAAAGTGGTTCCTACTTTATAGGAGCCCTGGTTGAGTTTATTTTGAGTTGTAAATAATTAATTCATTCGAGTTAAATTCAGTTTAACTAGTTCCAACTGTTGGAGGAACTAGTGAGAGGCCAAAGTGTGGGACTTGAACTTGAACCACACTAAATGATCAATTAGTTAACTAATGATTCTCTCATAAATAACCCATGCATGTTAGATTTTAGAGTTATCAAGTTGAGATTGGAGTTCAATGGAAGTGTACTATTAGTTGTATAATCATCCAAATTTTACAGGTGGTGCGTGCAGTTAGAAGAAGGCCCTTGATGGATTGCGTACTTTTGGATGTGGATTTCCCTAATTAATACGGGATAATTAACCAATGAAATAATACAAGGAAATAGGGACTTGGGAAAGCCAAAAATTGGTTAAGTATTGGCCTAGGCTTGTATAGGAAGAAATGAGACAGATAAAGATAGTGCAGAGGTTTCTCATGCTTGAGAAAAGCATTGTAATATTATCATATTTTCTGACTAATGAAATATACATATAGTGAGGTTTTTAGCTCTGGATTTCCCCAATAAATCACCGTGTAATGTGTTGATTGAATTATTTCTCTTTTATGCTTCGTGATTTCACGATCACTTATTGTTTCCACAATTGGTAGGGTAGATTCAAATCTATTTTTTTAGCAAATTACAATAAGAAGTTTGAATCTACAAGGTATTTCGACATATTTAATCATGACATATATCAAAATTTGGTGGATTAATGGTCTTCTACTCGTGTTATTTCAGCTTCATGTTGGGAATCTCTTGGGTCTCCATGACTCGCCAAATCTAGTACCAAATTACAAGCCTCTGACAAACACCATTTTGTGGCTTAGGGGGTTCTTTCAATTTTTTATATCAATCTAGGGGGAAAGGAAACCTATTTTGATGTTTAAGTTGTAGATGTTCCCTTAGATTATAATTTTCTCCTTGGCCATAACTTTTTTTATGATATGTGTGTTGTTGTGTCTTCAATGTTTCGTGTGCATTTCTTTCCCCATGAAGGAGATATTGTCATGATAGATAAAATTGAATATTTCATACCATCGACAAAGCCTACCAATATGGGAAATATTGTGCCATTTAGTAGAGATAAACCTGGTAGCTATGAGAGTGTTGGGGCGCGACTGCTAAAAAACTAATCTCTTATTATATTTTTTCCCTTACCCCAACTTGACATTAATTCTTATTTTACCACTTATCCCGTGCACATGATCTCGTCTGTCACCTGGTGAAGCCATGTGTCACATGAACCTTGGGTGGTGTATTCTTCTATAGATATAGATCTGCATGGTGAGCATAGAAGAGATTATCTTTTCGAAATTTCCAATAGTACATACTGATGCTGGTCAGAAAATCCATCCCAATATGGAATATGACCAAGATTATTTTCCCGCATGGGCCCTCACTCCACCTCTTCCACGTGACTCCATTGAAAATGAGTCTTGTTATTGACAACTCATTTTGGAGGTCATGGATTCCCCTATTTCTAATCTTAAGTAGATTATGCTTATTCATGCTTATGTTCTCCCATAATTTGTTGTGAAACCAGCTCCAAAAATAGAAGAAAAGAGATATCAACGCCTTGGAAATAAGCCACTTCGAGGGGGAAACCTCCAATACATTACATGAATGAACAATTTTTGGATGATACAAATGAAAAAACCTCCTTTCTATATATACGAGTCCATGGGGCCACAATGTAATCTTAGTTGACCTAACAATAATAATGTAAGGGCAGAATAATAAAAATATGGGGGTTACAGGGGTACAAAAAACAATAAGGGGGGCTACACTAACATAATAAGGGACTACACTATTAATATAGGGACTTAACATGCCCCTCTCCTTCAAACAAGTGTTGTCCTCAACGCTTGATTACTTCTTGATGCTTCTGTATAAAATTCTCATCCTCCCATGTGGAATCTTCTACAGGAAAGTTCTTCCACTTGATGATATACTCTAAAATTGAACATACTTGTCAAGTTCATGTTTCTTTGACTGCTTCAGAACTTCTTTTGATGTGATGTTGATCTTCCTATTGTTTCATTAGATTCTGCACCAAAGTTAGGTTATTCTTTGAGAGTTGGAGAACTTGTCGTTGATGCTCGATGTGATCTTCCACCAATTTATCATCCATATTATCTATTATTTGATCCTTCAAACCATCCAACTTAGCCTCCATTTCTTCTTTTACAGCATCTATGTCATCTTCGGTTGCTCTTCGTAAGATCGAAATTTGTTGCACTTGGTACCGTCATTTTGATATCTCATACTGCGATTCTTCCTCTTCATGCGTCATAGTATAGATTTTTTTGGGCTTAATGGGTATGGAATTATTTTTTGGAGGCATTATAGAACCCAATACTGATAAAAATTCTAAGATATGCCCTTGGAATCACTTCAAACTTCTTTTTCAAACAAACGTTATGCAATTTTAAAAACCAAATACACACCTTTTTCTTGCTTTTGAGGAGATCGATATTGAAACTGAATCATCTCTGTGATTTCAGACCTTCAATATCCGATTTTCACTGAGGTAGCCCTCTGAATTCTCTTTCGAATGCCACAGTTCTGACCTGATTTAGATTCTTGAAGACAAAGTTGTGCCCAATCTCCTACGATGACCTAATTATGGACTGGTTCAGTAGAGCGAACTTGTACGAATTTCCACGTGTCACTGTTTTCACCTTTGGCTCTAAAATTGATAGAAACGAAACTAAAGTCCATGTAATTCTAGTCACTTTTTACAGAATTCCAATCCAATGCTCAGAGAGTGAGTTATGAAGATTTTCCCACGATCGCCTCTTTGAGATGAAATTCGGGTGCCTGAAAAAGACCTACCTTCCATAGATCATATGTCCGAAAATATTATGAACCAAGCTTTGAAATTTTGTGACGATGTTCCTCAGGATTTCGGCTTTACTAGCTAAAAATTTCAGCTTCTAAAAATTCGTAGAAAAAAAGTTATAGCGCAAATGCCGCGATGACCTGTTTAGGTTAAATTCAGTAGCTTGAGAAAAGCCCTAACTTCCATATATCATATCTCCTAAAATATTGCGAACCAAGCTCTGAAATTTTGGGAAGATGTTCCTCAGGATTTCAGATTCTCACTCTAAAAAATTTAGCTTTTGAAACTTTGTAGAAAATAAGTTATAGCGAAAATTCCACAATGACTGGTTTGGAACAGCAAAAACCCTAGAATCCAAAGCTCTGATACCAAATGTTGTGAAACCAGCTCCAAAAATAGAAGAAAAGAGATATCAACGCCTTGGAAATAAGCCACTTCGAGGGGGAAACCTCCAATACATTAGATGAATGAAAAATTATTGGATGATACAGATGACAAAACCTTCTTTCTATATCTAGGAGTCCATGGGGCCACAATGTAATCCTAGTGGGGTCACAATGTAATCCTAGCCGACCTAACAATAATAATGTAAGGGCAGAATAATAAAAATATGGGGGTTACAGGGGTACACAAATAACAATAAGGGGGGCTACACTAACATAATAAGGGACTAAAATATTAATATAGGGACTTAACATAATTGGAAAAAGTAGATATTGGCAAAAAAAATCTTGAATTGATCTCGAGGACATCTCCTCGAACCTCCTTAGAAGTGCCACCCATGGACCGAGTCAAGTCATGGGTTTCTAACGCTAAAATTTCCAATGAATTATCCAATTCATATCCACGTTTTGATGATTGTCTTTTCCCCCCTTCATGTATTGATAGTCCCTATCAAGAAGTTGCACTAGCTCACGAGACCACTCACCTTGTATGTCCTCAGGTCATTCCTGATAACACTATGGTTCTATGACTTCCCTAGTATAATCAAAATAATCGAGCAATTCAACTCCTTATGGCATTGCCTCATCATGGTGTTCCGTGTGGTACCTCCACTCCTCCATGAGTTCATGTATGGGAATCCTTGTCGTGTGCTTGGCAGTAGGAACACCTTGACTTGACATATTAGAATGAATTGTGCTTGTACATAGGAATGTGTGTGATATTTTTATCTCTTTTTGGTTTGTTGTGTTATGTGATAAATTTTATAGTACATAATATATGCCAAAAATAAAAAAAAAACTATAAAAATAAAAAATAAAAAATAAAAAATATATGGTCCTGTTTTTACCTACTCCATGTTTTATTTCTTTAATTATGTGATTTAACCATGGGTCTAGTATTTATGGATGGTTTTTATATGATAAGGTGGAATTTTATTGTGACATCCATTGGATATTTGGTGCATTTATCTTGAACATGACATGTAGGGGCAGTTCACGTATCACCATATCCATTGCATTATTTACTGCTAGTGCCATCATTATGCCTTAGGTCTAACCCTGTCATGTTGTGACATTAGCCTCTCTCTTTTATGAAAGTCATAATTTGGTGGTAGATCCTACCTGATCATGGATGGAATAGATTAGAACCTTTGTTTTGTGTTGGTATCCATGTAGTATTATTTTTTCCCTCTTTTAGAATTCCCCCTTCTGACCCATCATGACTTAGAATTTGAGCCTCATTTACTCCTCTTCCCCACATTATCGCCTTACCCCAGGAGGATTCTTCACTTTATCCCTCGTGATCTCTCCATGTTATCAGCCTACTTTTGCATGATGAACCTTGGTTTCATTTTTCTACTACTGTCACCCTTTTCTTGGCCTACCATTCACTTTCATTTAGTGTTTTACCCTTTCCTGGAGGGGTCACTATGATGAGTGGTACTATTTTCCAAACTCTCTACCTCTTTATTCTTTGAGCAATTCATGCTGGAACTAGTTTCTACGCCTATTTCATTTGTTCTTAGAGGATGAGCTTCCTTTTGGCCTTGTTTTCATGCTCATTAAACAATGAAAACCACAAGCTCCTTTTGCTATATTTTCATGCTTATTAAATCTATATGAAAAAGCCGAGTTCGTTTTTGTATTCTTTTCATGACTCCTTAAACCGATGAAAATCCTGAGCTTATTTTTCCCATCTTTTTATGCTTATAAAACTTATATGAAAATGATGAGTTGTTTCTGTATTTTCTTGCTCGTTAATTAAATTTAAATTTGGTGTGTGATCAATTTTTGATTCTCAAGTTCGTTAAACCATGAGAAGGAAACAAGTGTAATTTTATCTCTTTTTCAACCTCATTAAAACTTACGAAAAATGAACCTATTGAGCATGATTCCCCCCCTTTCATGCTCAATAAATCATGATGGAGACTAAAAAGAGAGATATGGAAGGGACTCATTTATTTTTTTTAGTCATCAAAATGGCAGCGTTAGTCATGTTTCCCTTGAATATGGCACCTGTTTGAGTCATTATCTCACAGATAGGTTTTAGCTTTCCTAAGAGCAATACCATACATATGAGTCTGTCTACTCCTTTGGATGGTTACTCTTATAGTCATTATGGAGCATGCTTCAATGTGTCCTACATTGTTGCATGATATCAGGTGGTGCTCATTAGTCATGTTTCCAAGTCCCTTTTGTGTCGTGTCATTATATGTTAAAGGGAAGTCTCAGCCTGTGTCAGATATATGCAATCCTCATTGAAATTTATGTGTCAACCATCCCTATGTAATTTGTACTTCATCATTTCATGATTTCATCCATCCTCAAAATATCTCAGTCTATTCCATGTCGATTGATGGGGGATAGATTAAGGCCCTCCTTCGACAAATATTCTCCTGTCGACTTCATCTCTTATCCAAGAGATTGATCTAGGAACCAATATTACCTTGGAGCTTGTAGTCCCTAGTGGTAAGCTTCCTTGTGATCGAAAATGGTTTGCATCATTAAATCTTGATCAGTTGAGTCCATTAGTGTTCGACGCTGTTAGATCCCTATATTACTAGTTTAGCCCCTTATTGTTATTATTGTAGCCCCCTCTAACCCCAATATTTTTATTATTGTGCCCTTACATTGTTATTGTTAGGTCGGCTAGAATTACATTGTGGCCTCATGGACTCCTATATATAGAAAGGAGGTTTTTTCATTTGTGTCATCCAAGAATTATTCATTCATGTAATGTATTGGAGGTTTCCCCCTCGAAGTGGCTTATTTCTAAGGCGTTGATATATCTTTTCTTCTATTTTTGGAGTTGGTTTAACAACATTTGGTATTAGAGCTTTGGATTCTAGGGTTTCACTGCTCCAAACTGGTCATCATGGAATTTTCGCTATAACTTTTTCTCTATGAAGGTTCAGAATCTGAAATTTTTAGAGTACGAAGCCGAAATCTTGAGGAACATCGTCGCAAAATTTCAAAGCTTGGTTCGCAACAGTTTCAGAGATATGATCTATGGAAGTTAGGTCTTTTTTCAGGCTCCTCAATTTAACCTAAACAGGTCATTGTAGCATTTGCGCTATAAAAAAGTTTCTACGAAGGCTCAAAATCTGAAATTTTTAGAGTGCGAAGCCGAACTCCTAAGGAACATCATCACAAAATTTTAGATCTTGGTTCGCAATATTTTCGGAGATATGGTCTGTGGAAGTTAGGAATTTTTCAGGCTCCCGAATTTCATCACAAAGAGGTGATCATGGGAAAATATTCATAACTCTCTCTGTGAGCATCGGATTGGAATTATGTAAAAAGTGGAAGCAACCTCACAGAATTTAGTTTCCTATCTATCAATTTTAGAGCCGAAGGAGGAAGCAGTGACACGTGGCAAGTCATACAAGTTCTCTCTACTGAACCAGTCCATAATTAGGTCATCATAGGAGATTGGGCACAGCTTTGTCTTCAAGAATCCAAATCAGGTCAGACTTGTGGCATTTGAAAGAGGATTAAGAGGGCTACCGCAGTACCAAATTTTAGATATTGAAGATCCAAAATCATAGAGACAATTCAGTTTCAATATCGCACTCCTCAAAAGAAAGAAAAAGGTGTGTATTTTTTTTCTTCGAATTACATAAGTCTCGTTTGAAATAAAATTGTTGGAATTTATTCTAAGGGCATATTGAAGAATAGATATCAGTGTTGGGTTCTAAAATGGCCGCTAAAAATAATTCAACACCCATTAAGCTTTCAGAAGGCTCTACTTTGACTCATGAAGACGAAGAAACACAACATGAGATATCAAAATTGCGAGAGCAAGTGCACCAAATTTCACTATCGCAAAGAGAAACAAAAAATGAAATGGAAGTTTTGAAGAAAGGCGTGAAAACTAAGATGGATGGTTTGAATAAAGGCGTGGAAGCTAAGATGAATGGTTTGGAAGCTAAGATGGAACGCATGGAAGTGGGAATGTAAGCTAAGATGGATGGCATGGAAGCTAAGATAGATGGCATGGAAGCTAAGATCTATGAAAAAATGGAAAACATAAAAGTAGACATCGAAGGTTTGGCAAAGTTGATACAAGAAATGTTTCCTAATGGCGAAAAGATAATGGAGGAAGGATGGCTGTCATGAAAGTGAAGGAAATAAATGTTAATCATGAGTTTCAGCAACTCCTAATGTTGGAGGAATAACCACCATATTGCAAAGATGGATATGAGGAAGTTTGATGGCAAGGATCCCATAACATGGATACTACGGTGGAGAAATGTTACATTCTCAATATAATAACATAAAACACACAAAAGGTACGCATTGCAAATTTACATTTAGAACAAAATATATTTGTATGGTATCAATGGCTTTTCCCCTGTAAAAAAATTGTCATTTGGTCAATTTTTATGGAGGAAATAATAGCACATTATGAGGATAAAAAGAGAAACACCTTCTTTAGCCGATTGATAAATCTCAAACAAAAGGGTTCAGTGGTGGAGCACATTGAGAATTTCCAAAAATTGAATATAAGGGTAACTGATGTTCCAAAAGAACACAGGATTGATGAATTCATAGGGACTTTAGAGGATAACATCAAACAGTTCAGATTTTGGAACACAGTTGTTGGAGAAAGTGGGGTTGTGAAAAATGAATGTAAGAGTATGGCGACAAGGAGCCTACCATCACTTCTAAGAATGCTTGCTATCTGAATTTCCCAACTACAGGGTTGGCTACAAAAAGTGGGAAGAAAAAGAAAAAAGAGCAAAAGGGCTTTGCTACAGTTGTGATAGAAAATACACTAAAGGTCATAAGTGTGCCGAGAAGAAATTGTTTTACATATATTGTGAAGAGGAGGAAGAAAGTAAACAATAAACGTCAAACGAATAGGATATACAATGGGAACCAACCCTAGAAGAAGAGGAAATAAGTATAACCATACCGTGTAATGCATTGGCAGGTATTACCACTCCTCAACCTCTCAAGATAGAAGGACATGTCAAGAAGAAAAAGGTAATAGTGTTTATTGATTCGGGTAGTACCATAATTTTATTCATTGTAAGGTATCCAATGAATTGAATTGTTTCCTATACCGAGCACCAGAATGTCAAGTGATGGTTGAAAATGGAGGAACTATAATTCTTTCTGGAAAATGCCATATCAAAGTATGTGGGGGATTATGTATTGAATATTCAATGCTTTCCATTCCCATGGAGGAGTGTTGATGTTGTACTAGGAGTATAATGGTTACGATCTTTGGGGACGGTAGCTTTTAATTTTCAAGAAATTTTCCTGAAATTTTTTTCATAAGGAAAGGAAATCAAATTATGGGGTATCACATGGAAGCCAGGAAAGCTAATAATCTCTAATGTCATGAAAAAACTTCTAAAGAAAGAAAAATGAGGCATAATTGCACAATTATGCTCACTAGAAGTTCCAACATCAAAATCATCTATTTCTACAGATCTCCAAAAAGTCATGGACAATCATTCCAAGGTTTTTGAAACTCAAAAAGGACTCCCACCTATTTATGATCATGATCTTGCTATTCATTTGATTCCAGGAAGTGTTCCTCCAAACATCAGGCCTTATAGATATCATTATGTCCAAAAGAGTGAAATTGAAAGTACGATTGCAAAAATGTTAGAGGCGGGTATAATTCAACCTAGTCAAAGTTCTTTCTCTGCTCCTGGAGTATTGGTACACAAGAAGGATGGATCATGGCACATGTGTCGGGATTATAGGGAGCTGAATAAGCTCATCATTAAAGATAAATTTCTCATTCTTTTGATGGATGAATTATTGGATGAATTACATGGAGCAATTTATTTTACCAAGTTGGATCTTCGTTCAGGATATCATCAAATTAGAGTGAATACTGAAGATATTCCGAAAACAACATTTCGAACTCATGAGGGTCATTATGAATTTTTGGTCATGATTTTTTGCATTAACAATGCATCTTCTACATTTCAAGGGTTGATGATTTCCATTTTCAAACCCTTCCTTAGAAAATTTGTGCGAGTATTTTTTGATGATATACTAATCTACAACAGGTCTTGGAAGGATCATGTTCAACATGTTGACAGGGTGCTCAAAATATTGTAGGAGAAACAATTATATGCAAAATCATCCAAATGTTTCTTTGCAGTACAGGAGGTGGAATATCTGGGTCATATTGTATCTCACGAGGGTGTTAAGGTAGACCCTAACAAAATTAAAGCCATTAAGGAATGGAAATTCCCCAAAACTATAAAGCAGTTGCGAGGATTTATCAGTTTAACAGGGTATTATCGCAATTTTGTTAAGAATTATGGGAGAATAGCAGCACCTATAACAACAATATTGAAGAAAGATGCATTTTCACGGACTCCTGAAGCAACTAAGGCCTTTGAACATCTTAAAGAGACAATGTGCCTAGCACCGGTCTTAGCTATGATAGAATTCACAAAAACCTTTATTGTGGAATGTGATGCCTCAGGAAATGGAATTGGTGTTGTTTTAATGAAAGAAGGAAGACCCATTGCTTTTGAAAGTCATCCAATCAAAGGAAAATGTTTGATATTTATGAAAATGTTAACATACTACATGCACTAAAGAAATGATGACCTTACCTAATGGGAAGACACTTCAAGGTAAAAAATAATCATGATAGTCTTAAACATGTTTTGGAACAAAGACTATCTTCAGAAGAGCAGCGAAAATGGGTCACAAAGATGATGGGTTATGACTTTGAAATAATCTACAAAAAAGGGAAGCTAAATGTTGTTGCAGATGCACTCTTAAGAAAAAATGAAGAGGTGGAGGCATTGCTTTGTGCCATTTCTATTATCCAACCAGATTGTATAACCGAAGCAAGGGATGAATGGAAGAGGGACGAAGAAGTGTGGACACTCATTCAAAATTTGCAGCAAGATCCTAGTACATTAGATACATTTATTTGGAAAAATGATTCCTTATGGTACAAAGATTGCTTATATCTTTGTAAGAATTCCCAACTAAAACAAAAGATTCTTTTGGAATTGCACACTTCTCCTTTAGGAGGACACTCGGATTTTTAAAAACTTACCATAGGGTGAAGCAAGAATTTTTTTGGGATGGCCTTAAATCTGATATTCAAAAGTTTGTGGCGGAATGTTTGGTTTGCCAACAAAATAAAGTTGAGACAATTAAGACCCTGAGTCTTCTACAACCTTTATCCATTCCAAGTCAACGTTGGGAGGAGATTTCAATGGATTTTATCACAGGTTTACCTAAGTCTGAAGGAAAGAGTGTCATCATGGTGGTAGTTGATAGACTTACCAAGTATGCACACTTTTGTGCATTATCTCATCCATTTAAATAAAGTATATTTGCTACTAAATTTATGGACACAATTCAAAAGCTACATGGATACCCAAGGGTTATTGTGAGCGACAGAGATCTCATTTTTACTGGAAATTTTTTGAAAGAATTATTTTCTTTCCTGGGTAATCAACTAGCTCATAGCTCATCTTATCATCCTCAATCCGATGGGAAAAATAAGATAGTGAACAAATTTTTGGAAGGATATCTTCGTTTCTTTGTATCTGATAAAAAACATAATGGGTCAAGTGGTTACCTCTGGCTAAATGGTAGTATAACACTTCCTTCCACACTGCAACAAAAATGACCCCATTTATTGCACTTTATGGATATCATCCACTGTCCATCACATCATATTTAAGAAAATATTCTAAGGTTCAAGAAGTGGAGAAGATGTGATGTATCACATCGACAAGAAGTTCTCTGACTCTTAAGAAAAAACCCTGAGACTGACACATAATCGAATGAAAAAACAGGCAGATCAACATCGCAACGAGAGAAGTTTTGATGTAGGCAACTAGGTATTTTTACGGCTACAACCATACAAACAAATGTCCCTCTAAACAGCTAAGAAAGATAATAAATTATCATCAAAGTACTGGTCCCTTACAAGGTGTTGCAAAAAGATTGTTACTATGGCATACAAATTGAGGCTTCTGTATGCTTCGTAGGTACATCAATTTTCCATGTTTCATGCTTAAAAGTTTATGAGTGAAAATATTATCTAGTTCAACAATATTGTAGGGACTTGATGAGGAAGGAAAAATCATATTGGAACCTAAAGTAGTCACGGAAACAAGAACTCGACAGCTACGAAATCGATCAATTTCAGAGTATCTCATCAAGTGGAAGAACTTACCCACTGAAGATTCTACATGGGAGGATGATAATTTTATACAGAAGCACGCAGAGCTACTCAAGCATTGAGGACAACAC
This sequence comes from Pinus albicaulis, assembly GCA_034641835.2. Lineage (NCBI taxonomy): Eukaryota > Viridiplantae > Streptophyta > Pinopsida > Pinales > Pinaceae > Pinus > Pinus albicaulis. Next base: position 142,568,802 of record CM076570.1, read on the forward strand.
TTTTTTGAAGGAGAGGGGCATGTTGGGTCCCTATATTACTAGTTTAGTCCCTTATTGTTATTAGTGTAACCCTTAACCCCGATATTGTTATTATTGTGCCCTTACATTGTTGTTGTTAGGTAAATGAGATTACATTATTATTTACCCAAGTTACATTGTTGCCCCATGGACTACTATATAGAAATATGAGGTTTTGTCATTTGTATCATCCAAAAATTGTTCATTCATGTAATGTATTGGGTTTTCCCCCTCAGTGACTTATTGCAAGGCATTGATATCTCTTTTCTTCTATTTTTGGAGCTGGTTTCACAATAGACGCCAACTTATCTATTCATAATTATTGGACTGTGCTAGGTACCTTGGAGTCCATTTTCATTATCGGTGGGTCACCTTGAGTCTGTTAATGGTACACCTCATTGAAAAATAATCAAGAAATTTCTACCATGATCGACATCAACACATTTATTTGCATGTTGTATATTCGTACCATCAGGGTTGTGTATAAGACCCTGGGTTAGGGAGATTTCACTCTTATATGACACCCTTCCTAGGATGCGATAGAGTTATGTATTATTTATGTACTTGGATGACTACTCTGGGGAACCTTATCTATTATGTGACCATGCACCTACTAATATATATTGTGACATAGATCCACAATGTATTTGCTGGTGGCTATGATGTTTTTGATCGGTCACATGGATCCACTAGGAATTGTTCGTGGCCATGTCTTACCATTTATTTTCATGGATCCAAAATGTATATTTGATGGCCATGTTCAATTTCTCTCTATGACCGAGTGTGTGTATTCTTGCCTCAAAGATGTTATTACCAAGGTTCAGACTCCAACATTTGTTTTTCTCTTATCCAACTTCTTAGTTGTGGATTCTTTCTCCCATTTTGAGCTTTGAGTTTTTTTGTAATGAATTTCGACCATCAATTTCTCTTCTAACCTCATGCATTAGGGGTGTCTATTATAAACCTTTTTTCTACTCCATTATAGTGATAGAGAGCTAAGTTAAACATACCTTAGTTGCTGGCTAAAATGCACCCCATTTCACCTTTGATTTTTATTTTGTGGGGTTTATTCCATGTTAAAAGGGAAGAATTAGATAAATGAGTAATTTCTCATAAATATTTTGTCAAAATTTTATAATTACGAGATAATAATAATTTCATAATTGAGACAGTTGAGAAAAAGCTCATAATTTAGCAAAATGTTTCTAAAGTTTATCATTTACAAGGAGATCAACTTGACCCACTTCTGTATGAGTTGGCTAGGGGTACATTATTGTAGAAGTTTCCTAACTTATTAAGCCCCAAGGTGTCTAGATACATTCTCCCAAAGGATAGAATGAACCTATATAATCTCACTGACAAGAGGAAAGGGGATTAGATCTAGTATCCATATTATAGTGTGGGAGCTTTATTGCATTGGGAGAAGGAAGCCAAGTTGCAAGTTGGAGGAGAGGAGATTTTTGCTTAGGTAAGATATCTTGTTTATTTTCCATTTTTGATTAATAAAAGTTTATGATTCCTTTCCCTTATATTTTATTTTCATTATGTGTTCATGTATTTTTATTTTATTCTAATTTTCCCTCTGCGGAAGGCAAGTTTTCTTTATTTTTTCGTTTATGTGTGTAGATCTATAAATCATGTTAGCTAGAAGCAAGTTCTTTAAGTTGAAGCTGGTTCTCCGACATAAAAATAAACACCCTACCAACCTGCGAGGGATGAAGTGCATCTCATTAAACCATTTACTTGATATATCATGCAAGAATGCTACGAATGCTTAAGAATCTAGTTGATTTGCTTTCATTTGTATTTTCACATACACACACACAACTTATTATAGGTATATTATGAGATAATCATACTAGGTTAAAATTAGTTTACATCTAATAGGCGAAATTATCTTATTAACAATGAGGGTGCCCAAGATGCACCAAACTAATGGGAAAGCTTACTCGGAAGGATGATATTCCCCTTCAACCTCAAGTTTCTTTTGATCCATTTGAGAAATGGGGCATGAAATTCATTGGTCTTATTTATCCCACATCCGAGATTTTTTTTTACATAATTATATGCACTTATTACTTGACCAAGTGGGTTGAAGTGAAGGAAGTAAAGGTAGAAACAAATTTATAGTGGTTGAATTCCCGAGGGAAACTATCTTCTACAAGTTTTATTTTCCAAGATAATTAATGAAAGATCAAGGATCATAGTTCACCTCTAATTTGGTGGAAGGAATAATGAAGCAACACCACATTCGCCACCAAAACTCCAATCCATACTACCCCCAAAAAATTGGATAGGTAGAGGTCATTAACAAGGAATTAGAGAACACTTTTACTAAAGTGATTAGTGACAACAAGAAGGACTAGGAATAAAGTCTTGTTGTGGCCATTTGGACCTACAACAATATGTAGAAAACCACCACTGGTTTCACTCCCTATGAGTTAGTGTATGGAAACAAGGATTTGTTTTAAATTAAATTTGAATACAACACATTGAGGATGGTGTCCTAGCTTGAAATTGATTTGACTAAAGAACAAGTTGATATGATACAACAATTAAATGAATTGTATGAGTATAGAATGCAAGTTTTGTTACACACCGAGGTATCCCACCTGTAGAAGAAAGTATGGCATCATAAATACATTAAGACCAACGCCTTCCAAGAGGGTGATTAAGAATCTTGTATGACTCTAGGTTCAAGGAATTCAATGGAAAAATAAAGAATAAATGGCTAGAGCCTCACTTGGTAGAGAAATGTTATCATGATGGCTTTGTCCATATCAAAGCTATAGTTGAGGAATAAATATCAATTCTAGTCAATAAAAAACTGAGGTAAAGGTCATAGGAAGCCCCTTTCTAGGGATGAGTTTACACTTTCAATAATCAAGGAACTGAATGTGATTGAGAGCACTAAATCTCCCAATCCCTTCAACCCCTGATCAATAAAAAAGAAAAATAAAAAAAATAAAGAGGAAAAAATAATAAAGGATCTCGAGTGAAAAAAATCCTTTGAGGAACTTGAGGCATACTCACTAGCTAAAACCTCTATGAGGAAGTTAGTAAGTTCAAAGAAAAAAAGGTAAAAAAGAATAAATCTCTAGGTGAAAAGCTATTCCAAGGTGCTTGAAGCAGGCTCACTAGTTGAAAAAATCCACGAGGAAACTAGTAATCTTGGAGAGAGAGAGAGAGAGAGAGAGAGAGATTAAAGAAAAAAATAAAGAAAGAAACAACAAGAGCATATTGGTCTCTCACATTGGTTTTTGTGTAGGTACAATAAGGATATATCAAATTAGGTAAAAAGGACCATACTACACCATAATCCAAGTCATTAATGTGGTCAATCCAAAAGGACCCAAATGACATCCCTGCACCATATTCCATTTCTTTTCATCAACCACAACATCATCCATCACAGACCATCTCCTTTCCATGTTTTTTATACAACTTTCCTAAACTGTTATAGGAAATTCTAGAACTATTATAGGAAAAGACCACTTTATAGAAAGAATTATATATCCAAAAAGCTAGGCATATGTTCCTAGAAAGAACACCATGGGAATCCCAACAAATATTTTTCTATCATCAAGCATCACAACCTATTTTCTCCCTTGCTTTTGACATCATTTCACCCTGTAGAAACTCACTTCTTTCATTTTCCCATCATAGTCAAACTGAAGACCATCTTCATTTCAATTTCCTCCATTTACATGAATTGTCAAGCCATCATGCCACTTCAAGAGAATAATCATGAGGGGCTTATGTGCATGCTACAAGAGACTACACAATCCTGTAGCAGGTCGTAGAAACCATACAAACCCAATTTAAAGCTCAACAAAAAAACCCTATGAGAAGACTTAACCATCTAGCAACTCAACAACTTCAAGAAATCATTCTAGATTTGGAAAAGGATCCTTGAGAATCTACAAAATTCCTTGTAGGCTAGTTTCTATGGGATTAGTTGTCCACCACACTCAATATTTGAAGATACTTTCAATGTTGACAAACAATAGCTTCCAACACCTAGGAATGTAACTATAAGATATGAGATATCTATAAATATCTTTTCAAACTCATTTGAGCATAGGAGGAAATATATTTCGTGCAAAAGAGTGTTTCAAATAAGATATCAAAAATACCATTCAACACCAACTCTTACCCAAAATCTCTTCCCATGTGTGGGAAGCTAATAAGACAAACAAACGATCTTTTAGAAAGGTGGCCATTGTCTTTCATCATGGGTGGCTGACGTAGAGTGTATGGGAACGTATTGTGTAAGGAAATGATTAATTAGGTGGGAAAACACAGTGCTACATGCTGAGCCCCCGTATTCACCACCTAAACGTTCATTCATATCTCCACTTAAGTCACAAAAAAACTCAACCAAATTGCTTGTTTTCTCGTTGATGCTTTGCATGCAAGAAGTCAAAAGAGTCATCATGAGTGTTCCAAGTGCTATAGGCCCGATACAGGTTGCTAGACTTACATGAATCTATATGTTGTAGGAGATATAGGAAGCTATAGGTTGAAAAAATCTACATGAAGCTACAAGGTTTGCTAAAAGGATACAATTTTGCTGCCAAAATCACTCACAAATACCCCTTCATATGCTATAGAATTTTTTGCTCTAAAAATTACCTTTGATATTCCTACCATAATTTTTTTTGAGCTGGTGTAGGTATATTATGTGTTGAATTAGAAGCACCAGTCCAAATTTTTAGAATATCCTCATGTATAAACTGTGAGCTAGAAGAAAGGAAGCTTCACTAGTTTTTTTCCATAAATTTATGCTTGACCTACTATAAAAAATGAGATTAAAGTGTGCTTCTCCCACCCATTAAAAAAATAGAGCACCCTACTACAACAAGAAACTTTGTCTCCTATAGTATCAAAAACACATAATTTTTTCTTTTTCCTACAAAAAAATTTGATAAGCCTGACCAAATTTTTGAGAGGATCTCTAAAATTTAACTCCAAAACCTACTTGAAAGAGATTTGTAAGCTAAAATGGGGGGTGGTTTCAATATTAGGGAACCTAATTATACTATTAGAATCCTTCAATACCCCAAGGTTGTAATTATACTAAAGAATCAACAGTGGTTATGATTCTTTGTGAAACTTAGAGGATTTGATGATGAGGTAGCCATGGAGTTTGCAATAAACCTACAAAATATTGAAGGACAATAAATCGTCATTGCAGTCAAAGAGCTAGTAATTTATATCTATTAGGATTACATTATTATAATTACATCTCTCCCTAAGCGACTGCATTGGAACAAGGAGGAAAGGAAAGAATCCATCACTGTTAAGAGGGGATTTTTCTTGCCAAATGAGCAGCCTAATGAACACAAGAATGGGATAAGAAGAGAAAGTTTCTGTAGCCCTTGGGATGAACTGGATTACCACATTCTCAAGTATATTCCTATGAAGGAAGGTTGAACATAGTTTATTCCTGTCAATTTAAATTTCTATACCAGTTGATGTTTCAGGCCCACCTTCTTGTCAATGAGATAGTGAGTATTCTCTTTTTCCTTTTGGAATCCCTACAAGAAATGAATGCCAAGGTAAAGGAGGAAAAACAAAACTACCTGTCCCATCACAACCTAATCAAGTTAATTGTCATGTATGCACTACAATACTTGCAATATCCTATCCCTTTGGTTTATTTTTTAGACATGTACAAGAATAAATTCTTTGAGGCACAAGATGAGCTCGGTAAACCAAAGAAGGGAACATCCAAAAAAAGAAAAAGGAAGGCAATAGCCAACCATTCAAATTAGAAGAGAGTAAATACCTTGGAAAAAAGAATAATACAAAGATATTGTAGCTACCTTGGGGGGCCTAAGCACCCCTACCAAGCCTAAGGTAAGTAGGCCTACCCATAATCAAGTTCAATGAGAAACCTAAGAGACCCTTTTCTACTCCCATTACAATTGAAGAAAAACCTAGTCTTGAAGGGAAGGAGCTACATGAGGAAGAAGCACAAGGATTACTAGATCCATAGGCATATGAACCATAGGTACAATAGAGAAAATTTTTAGTATTTATTGACGTAACATATCAACTAATTGAACTACATGAACATACTGTTTAGCTATATGAGTAGCCTGTACAACTACAAGTTTAGCCTGTAAAGATACAAGAGACAGATAAGGATTAAAAACTATGTACCCCAAGGAAGCCACCTTCCTTCTTCTCCTAGTTAATAAGGGACAACCCCCCTACTATAGGAACATAAGGGAGGATGCTCCCTACGAAGTTGGTGCCCCATTTGATGCTTGAAGTAGATAAAATCAAGGTAGAAACACATAGATGGAAAATTATAACACAAGATAAAGGGGTGGATAACATTTCCAATATGGAATATAAAGTTAACAAGATGAGGGAGGAAATAGCCTTCTTAAGGATAGACACGAAAAATAGAAGTGATCAACTTGAGAAAGAAAACTAGTAGCTAAGGAATCAATTACAATAAGCACACAAATTAATGAAGGAAAATGATGCTTAAATTTCAATAATGGAGGCATCCTTGGGGGCTATGGAACTTTCTTTGGAAGCTGTCAGTGGTAGGAAACCTTTAAGGGCTTATTCATTGTTCTCGAAGAAACAATGGTGTAGGTTCCAAATAAACTAGATAGAAAAAAAGGGATGTTGGGAATCATGATTTATTGATGGGGGGGTGTGGGGTGAATCAATAATTACCAATTTTTCTTACTTTAATGTGGAGAAATTAAACTTTTAATTGCATATAATAAAGTAAAACATGATATACCAACATTTGCATACATTTTAACACAATGATTTATGTGGAAACCCATCTCAGAGAATAACCAACAAAGCTTGTTTTGTATTATGATGATAATCAAGGAACCAAATCTGATTACATAATATATTTGTGAGCACCTACTCATAAGAGGCCACAACCTCTTTCAAATCAGCAAACCACAACTTTCCTAGAGGCACCAACCTCTTACAATTTCTGGCCCCTACTCGCTTCAACCAAATGTCCTATTTTTCATACAATTTTCAGTATGAGAAAAATGACCTACTTCTATTATATAAAAAAATGACCCGGTCTGCTATATTATACAACTCCCTCTTCTTTGCTCTGCATACACACCCAATTTCCCTTGTCTCTTCTTCTTCTATTTTGCTACACCATTTTCTCTTCACTTCTCATCCTCAACATTAGCACACAACCATGCAAGACCATCTCCTTAGTGCACACTACTCTTTTTAACACACCACACCCACAACCCCCACTCTTGTCATACACTTCATCTACACAAAGAACATTCTCACTACAACATTATGCAGAGAATAACCTTTAGCTATGTCACATAATTCTATAAACTGCATTAAGTGAATCAGAGCACTCTGATAAAAAAAATTATGCAACATGACATCATTAAAATTAATTTAAAAACATGGTCCCTTGCATCATATCAATGACTTTAAATCTGTCAGTATGGCTTCCCTCACTTACTTAGTTGATCCCCATAGTTGATTAGAAATTTGACTACATATACATTCTCCTCTATACATCCTAAAGGATTTAATTCATTTAATTCTGCATGGCACTGGGAGTACTTGTGTACACAGTCTGTGATTGAGAGTTTCTTATAATTTTTATATTTTAGATGAGGAAACTCATCACTGCAGTAATGAAACTCACCTACTCCATTGATCAAACACTGCACATTAATACAATGTTGTCCTACTGGCCTTAATTTATTTGTGTAAGTGAAATTCTTGTTCTCCTAGTATTAATTATGGTGTTTATAGGATTTAATAGAGGTTCTATATTTATTAGGCTATAAATTTTGAGGAGAAAAACCATCTATGATATAGCTTCTATGCCAAAAACTGCTATTGACCCGTTCATACTCCATTTAACTTTAAGTATTGTGGACAACCACTTTTGGAATAAATAATCCACATTACACCAAATAAATACTGTAGGTAGGGATTTTGTAAATAATGAAGGCCCATATATTAACACTCACACAATGCCCAATTAAAGCACAATCCCATAGGCTAGAATCAAAAACTTAAACACAAAGGGGCTTAACTTGAAAACGAAGGTCAGGAGTTAGGAGTTGACCCACCTTCCTATGGTGTGCTTGCATTCCCTTCGACTAGCTTGGAGGCCTGAATAGCGCAAGATACCCGACCTTAGGCCATTTCTCTATTTTGCGCCAAAAAACAGTTAACACGGTAAACCACTACTGAATAGATCCCCTAGCATAATATAAAAGGAAGTGCCACATCACCATGCTGAAATCACTCTATTACCATTATGGCTCCATCTATGCTCTATCATCTGATCATAAAGTGCCACTTGACTTAGCTAGGTCCCACATAGGTCAGGGTCAGGGGTTTGTCCTTTGTACTTCCATTAAAACATCCCGATGAGATGACCTCCCAACTGGACTGACCTATCGAAAAAGATAAAGGCACGACTAGGGAGGAGGCCCAACTAGCATGGCACACCTAAGTAAGGGGTCCCATGTGGTTAGGATTTGATGGGAATTCCACTTGCGAATTTTTCTGCGTGATATGACTTACTCCAAAATCTACCTAAATCCAAAATTTATTTGACAAATAAATTTCTTGCAAAACAAAAGGTCTAAGTGGAACTTCTAGACCTATAACTTTATCAAAAATTCAACTGGACATAATTCCATCATCCTTTGGAGTTTATCAAGTTACCTTATACCACAATAAAGGTATTTCCAAAGCCTATCCATCTGAGCCTTTTCCAGGAGCACTTAAGCTAATTTGTTGAGATAGAAATTCCTTAAAATATATTCTCCATAGCACCTTTGACATCAATGACAACATTATGCCTAAAAATATCCCCCTTTGGCACCGATGGAAACATTTCCAAAATTTGTGACATTGGTGTCCACAACATGTGGCAAATACCCTTGGACCAAGTAGACTCTCCTCCATCTCTACACTTCCCTTGGAACTTTTGAACATTTCCACTCAATAGTTTCTTCTCCCCTTTTGAAATCAATGGTAAAGGATGAAATGAATAGAATAATCCCCCATTGACACTATAAATAGGAACACTACAAATATTGTATGTGCACACATATAAAATCGTTACCTCATGGACATATGCCTTATTTTCATAGTCTAAAATGATGGTTCAAACATTGAAATCATCTTGCATCTTGTGTAATCTACTCACTGATTGATTCAATGAGCTGAGTAGCTACCAATACTCCTTCAAATTGAGTCATTTGGCTATAGGAGAAACAACTGCTATTTTCTACTTGATATATTCAAATGATTCTCATATTAGTGGCCACATATCTAAGTCAAACAACATTTGTATTAGTATTTTCTCTTAATAAATGAAATTCAATTGGAATATGCTTGGTCCTTGAATGAATGATAGGATTTTTAGAGATGTTGATATCACTAGTGTTATCACACATGATTGGAAATGAATCATTTAACTCTACCTTGATGTCCTTTAAATTCTTCTTCATCGAAATAATTTGTGTGTAGCAAGTGGCTGCAAAATTGTACTCAACCTCTGTTGTGGATAAAGAGAATGATTCTTTTTTCTTTTCTTACCCAAGGTACAAGAAAATTTCCCAAAAATAATTATGCTGCAGAGGTGATTTTCATGTCATCAAGGATACCAACCCAATTGGCATTAGTGTAAGCCTTCAAATTAAAGTCTTTACCTTTAGCATACCACAAGCCAAAGTTTGTTGTGCCTTGCAAATATTTGAAAAATTTCTTTACTGGATTGACATGGCTTTCTCTAGGATTTGCCTAAAATTTGGCTACCAAGCCTACTGCTTGAATTATGTATGGCCTTAAAGCAGTCATGTACATCAAGCTCCCAATAATTGATCTATAATTTGTCTAATTCACGATAGGGGATTCATCCTCTTTAGTAAGCTTACAACCAATCGCCATGGGGGTACTAACTGGCTTGCACTCTTCCATCCCAAATTTATTTAATCTTTCCCTTAGATACTTTGATTTAGAGATGAAGATACCCTTTTCAAATTGGATAATTTGTATAGCAAGGAAGAAAGAAATGTCTCCAATCATGGAAATTTCACATTCTCTTTTCACTGTCTCGACAAACTGTTGTCCCATTAATTCCAAATCACTGTCAAAGATAATATCATCCACATATACCGCAATAATTAGAAAATGGTCATATTCATATTTAATATATAGATTGATGCCAATTGTTCCTCTTTTGAAGCCTTGTTGCTAAAGATATTTTTCCATCCTTGCATACGATTAGTGTAAAGTTTTTATGCAAGTGAGCAAAAATTCCTTACTTAAGTTATAGTAGACTTAAAACCATAAAAAACAAAATCCGGTTGTGCTTATGCTTCATATTTGAAATAAAACATAAGAAAACCCTGAAACAAAGGACGATATGAAAATAGAAACATATAAAAATAGAAATAAAAGTGTAGCAACCCAATGGATAATCTAAATAAGAATTTTTATCAATCAAAATGATACACCTAGTGAGGAGAACATATAAACTTGGGTCTATATATCCCCCTTTGTGGGATGGGTCCTTCTAGAAATCGTGCTTAAAAAATGTGCTTCATGGTGAAGAATGGAGAGAAAACCCTCTATTTATAACAAAATATTGGAATATATTGAGAATTAGAAAATAATAAAATATTATTCACTAAATCAAAATCTAATCGTTATGGATATTTTATTATATTTTTTGAGAGGGAAAATATGTTCAAAATGGTCAAATATCTCTATTTAGAAAGTATTTGGAGTAATTAACAAATACAAATGATTTATTAATCACTTTGTGAAAATTGAGAAATAAACAATTATTAAAAAATAGTTTAATAATTATCTCATAAGGAAAATATGGGATAAATAAGGAATAATAAATAAATAATATTTTATTTAATTATTCCAAGGAAATTAAGTAAAAAATGATAAGAAATAATTGTCAAATAATTATTTAATAATTATTTCTAGAGAATATGAAATTAATAATGATTTATTTAATTATTCTCATGGGTTTTTTTGGATTTTAATGAGAAATAATTTAGAAAAATGGTTTACTAAATTATTTCCTATGGTTAAAGTGGGTTTTTACCATGGTACAATTAATCCTACATGGTGTATTTTGATCCACCTAGTAAGAAATGGACATGTGAATGTTTTTTGGGTGATAAGAGATTACCCCCCAACATAAGAGTGCCATGAGAAAATCGCATGACCAAAATACGTTGTAGGTTGCACTTTCATAAGAAATAGAGAGAGAGAGAGAGAGAGAGAGAGAGAGAGAGAGTTGAAGCAAGGCAAAGAAGGATTGAGAATGGAGGGGGTGAGACCTACTTAGCTGATAGGAGTCTCGTTTTATTGGTAACTACATAATATCAAATGAGGTGGGTGAGGCATACCCATACCCACAGAGATAAATGAGTATACATAATAATGATGTGCCCAATAATGTGGGTATGAGCAACAAAGTACATGATACATGATATGTTGGAATCAATGGGCTAAAAATGATACAATGTGTCCCATATACATAATGTACCTGGAAAACAAAGGCCAAGACTAAATATAATAACATTTGCTGAGTCGAGTACATGAGACATAATGCCCCCCAAAACTGAAAGGATGGGGGATATCATGACCAAAGAAGCCCTGGTAAACAAGAAAGGGATGTGAAGATATGAATGGATTATCTAAATGAGACATGCATGCTATGGGTGCTGCAAGCAATAGAAAATGAACTAGTAAAATATACAGAGCTGTGTCTCAGGTTGGATCATAATATATTGTCATCTGGGAATGTGGGGGGATACCTAAATGGCCATTCCCTCATGAGGTGTAGAAAATATCACACACACCCAAGAAATTTTCATACAATTTGGTTGCTTACTGGACCATCAGGTGTACGATTCTCGATCATGCAATAACGAGCTGGATTCGAGCACGCGAGAAGCAACCAAGTCAAAGGGAAATGATGATTCCCTTTGATTGATCCAAGGCACCAAAAAATTATGAAGTCTGAAACCAAGATACATCGACCTATAAACCACTGTCCTGGAAAATATGTGCTGATGTCGATAGTAGAGGGCCTGCTAGAGTTGAGGCAACGATGATTTCTCACCAAAGGTACGAGGGATACAATAATGTGATCATTAAACTGACACTAGGGACGATGATGGAGGAATAATATGAGTGGTATAATATTGAAGAATTCCCTTGTCAAAGTATAATAGGCATGGTTGACCTGGCAACAACTAACTCAATTCTAGAGGGGATGGTCAATTACTCATACGAAGAATTTTCAAAGAAAAGTCAGTGTAGATGGAGGAAAAATGTGAGTGAAATGGGATGAATGGTACCCAAAGATGGATGATATACTGTAACAAGACTCAATGGGACTCTGAACAGAATCTATGGATGCTGGGGTGACTCATCTCTGATGCTATGAACAATGTTGACTCTATGATGTTGCCACATGGGAAAGGCCCAAGGGGACCATAAAAACATGAGTAAATAATGGTTACTCATGAAAATACTTTACACCTAAGTTTAAAAGTGAAAAGGTGAAGTGGTTCCAGAGTACAAGTGACTCAAATGAAGAGATTCATTTTTGATAGGCGACAAAATGAGACCTCATAGTAAAAATGGTTTCCTGGCGAATGTTCAAATTTCCAAAAATGAAGAGAGACCGATTAAAGAGATCATTGAGATATTTCCAAATGTGATAATGGTCTGTCAAACCAAGCTACGGTTTTCTCATTATAGTTGAAAAAAAATAGGGTTTTCCCTATAAAAGGGCTTCTTGCCCCCAAATCCAATTCATTTTCATATTGAGCTATTCGAGAATTTAAAGAGGAGGAGGAGGCCCTAAATATTGGCAAGCTTGTAGTTGAAAAAAAGACCTTCGAAATCCAGATTTGTGACTTTCAGGTAGGTGGCCTAACTGTACTCATCACTTTCTGTGGATTAGTTTTCCAGATTAGGGCTTCACTGGGCTGAGGGAAACCCTTGCTCTTCCTCTCGGTTGCAACACACATGATGGTAATTTTTATATGCCCTAGGGTGTAGGAAAGAGGCAAAAAAGTGTGCCCAACGTAGTTTTTGGAGCAAAAACAACGACGAGGACCTAAGGGAAAAACATGATTGGGGGTTTCCTTGAAACTAAAGTCGAGGTCAGAAAATGCGTGTTATGACCTTGAGCTTAAAGTTGGTATGGTGAGAATGATACTTTGATAATATTCGCAATAAGATTCATGGGAATCAGGTTGTCAGAGGGTCTCTGGCATAGTTTGGTCTGATCAAGTTCTTAGAGAACCCATTGATGGGGGTTGGTGAGACACTTTTATCCTGGATTGTGATATGTTTGTGATACAGGAGCATATGATCAAGATCACTATCTAGGACATATATTTTTTGATAGGGTTTCCACCCTTTTGGGTGGTGGGAGAGATACATCCAGTGCTGCCTCACGGGAGGCATATTGGGGAGTTTTTGGATTGTCACTGTGTACTAGATACTCGGTTAAAGGACACAAGTATCTTGATACATGAATTGGAGCGACTTGAGCCACGTGCTGCAACTGCAACAATGGTGCAAATCTTGGGTAGCCATGCATTCCACCACATTACTGGAGGGCATATGATGCTAGTAGAGAGTGTACTAAGAGGGACATACTATGGGTTGGCCCAGATGTTGCTGACGTTGTTGAAAAATCAGTTTGGGATATGCAAGATGTTAGTGTCTATGATTCACCAGTGATCAAATGTACTCTTTCCATATGATTGATAGGGTCATTAGGTCAAATTGTTATATTTTCAAATAAAATTTGGCATCACTTTGTTGTCAAATAATCATTGTTTATTGTCTAGATCAATGCTACTCCCTCCACTTGCTCATGGTAATAATCACTCATCATGGTCATGTCATCATTTAGGTGTCTTATGTCATCAAAAGAGTTAATGTGTCTTATGTCATCAAGAGAGTTAATGTGCTATCATATAGGTCATGGTATAAGATTTACATTTTATTTTCATCATAATCTGAGTCATCAAAAGAAAAAAGAGAGTCATGTCCATTCTTTGAGTCACCATCATGAGAGTTGGAAAATTATGGAATTAAATAAAAAAGGTAACATTTCCATTTGAAGAATTATGCTACAGTCACGTCGACAAAAAGTATTTCTTTCAAAAGTACACATGATGCCATGAGCCAAAATCGAGTTTTTTTGAGCTATAAAGAGAAATAAATCTTTCCAAGAGTTCATTCTATCCTTCCAAGTATTCAAGAGCTCCTCTCTTGCATTGCAAAACTTGCCACATCCATCAGAATTTCAAATTACATCACCAAATTACTCAATTCATCAAGCTGTTGCGCTTTTGCTGCATTTCTAGAAACTTGCTGCGCTTTTGTTTTGGAGACATAAGGAGGGAAAAAACAGGTGCAAACTACATCCCATTATTTTAAACAACTTAAAACAAGTAAGTGGGACTATTAAAAATATTTTCTTCTGCCAATTTCTTCACAAAATTGATAAACTCCTTCGCTAGAATTTGTTGCTGTGTTTTTGCCGCGCTTTTGTGATTTCATGGTTTTTCTTCACTTGATAATGAAATTTCATATTTTATTGGCCTATACATCCCTAATATCCTTCATGAGACACTCCCTACCATTCCCCTCACTTTATTTCACTCATTTCATCAATTTCCCACACAAACCCTAGCTAGTTGCTACACTTCTAGACTAAGACCGTGTTTTCCCTCTTTTGTCCCCCTTCCCTCACTCAAATTCAGAAATTCCATTTTCATTGTGTTCCAAAAACACTCCCCTATTTCCCATAATTTTCTCAGGAATTTTCTCATCTCCCTTCCCCTTCATTTCCTCACTCCAACTTGCTGCGTTTTTTCCCCTATTTTGCAGCCAAGTCCCCTTTGCCCATTCTTCCTTGAAACTAGGGTTTCTTGTCAAAAACAAGATCAAACATGGCAGAGACTAGTGAAACTAAGAAATTAAAAGGAGGAGAGATCTCAATATATGATCCTATTAATGTGAAGGAGGTCAATGCATCATATTTTATAAGTCATTTGAAGAGGTAGGCTACCTAGGGTTTTGTAAGAAAGTGCAGGCGGTGGGTTATAACCATGACTTAACAAGTTTATTTGCGTATAAAATATTTCGGTGATAATCACATTTAAGTATATTTTGTCGACACATTTCGAACTAGCCAGTGTGGTTCATCATCAAGACAAGACGAGAAATATGATCAATGAACCAATTTAAATAGATAAAGGGACGCTCCAAGTATCTGTTGTAAATAACAGCTAGTTTGACTAAAATAAGGAAAACAAGAAATTTAATTAATTTAAAAATGAATTAATTAATAGTTGTATATAATTTTAATATATTATTATTATTATTATAATTATAATTATTATTAATTTTTTTTAAAGTTTTAGTTTGACTAAAATAAGGAAAATAAGAAATTTAATTAATTTATAAATGAATTAATTAATAGTTGTATATAATTTTAATATATATTATTAATATTTTTAATATTTAGAAATGAATTAATTAATGGTTATATGTTATATAATTTCAATATAATTTAGTACACTTATTTTCTTACTTAATAAGCAATTTTAACATGTTAAATCCTAATTTAATTGCTATTTCAATACATTATATATCGAGAATATTTATAATTATTATAATGAGAAAGAATGACATAATTTTAATTTTAATCTAATTAAAAATAAAAAAGGGGAAGAAAGAGAGCGTAAGCAAGAGGACCCAAGGGAAGAAAAAGGTTGGGGGGGGGGGGGGGGTTAAGAGGAGGAGAACGGACAAGAGGGAGAATTGGACGAGAAGAAAAAGAAAAAAAACATAAACTTAGAGTGAAGGGCAGGAATCTAGCATCTGCTAACACTCCATCCATCATCCCTGTTAAGGTTAACAAGTCTCTTTTAAATTTCTAAGGATTCTTTTAACTTACGGTGGTGGAAATGGTCAAAAGCTTTCTATCACCTTAGTATCTTCAATGAAAATGTGATGTTTTGTCTTTTCAGCATGCTCTACCAAGGTAGAGGAGCATGATCTACCATGCTTAAGGTTAGCAATGTGTTCATAAATGATTTGATTAATGGATCGAACAATTTCACTGATGTAAGGCGTCCCACAAGAGCATGGAATCATGTAAACATCCTTACCATCCTTAGGGAATACCAAGCCCTTAAACAATCTAAGAGAACTTCGAATGGTGTAGAGGGGCATCAATTTTAGAATAAACTATGTCACAATTGCAAGGGTAAACTTCATGTTGTTAGAAAATATTATATCTTCAACTAATACAATCCCTAATGAAGGAGATATTTGGTTCAAGGGGATGGATTTAGACATTGAGCACTATAAGGATTTAGTGAAACCACAGTGCAAAGACTCCCCTTATTATATCTTTCCTAGCAGAAAATTGTTGGACAAGTACACCCCCTTGATGAGAACTATCATGGAATACTTCATTTGTGAGGGCAGGTTCAACAGGTTGTATCAGTACCACATGAGGTTTTTGATGCATTTTAATTCTCAAAAATATATTAACTTACCTTACTACCTGTTCATAAGTTTGGTTAAAATGACAAAGAAGGTGCAATAAAAGGGAACATATCATTCAACTAGTTTATTTTATCATGCCTTGATAAAAAAATAGTCCTCCACCAGCTGGCACATATCAACATCCCATGGGAGACCTTCTTGGAGGCATATGCTCTTCTGCCTGTCTCAAATCAACCAAAGAGTCAGAGCACTCCCTTAGCATCATCTAGGCCATAAGAATTTGGCTCATCAAACAAGCCATCAATGAAAAAGACACAACCTAGAGCATAAATTTCAAAGACCTATAACAAAGGTAAGAGGTTGGAGTTTTCCCCTAAAATAATAGAGATGTCTAGACCTAGAAATAGGGCTCATTCAAAAATGATACCTAGGAAGACTATCAGTGAAGAAGGAACTCAACTTGGCACTATAAGACATGAATCATAAAGAGGCAAACATGATACACCATTGCACAGTGAAGAACAACCACCTATTGATTTAGACATGGCTGAACTAGAAAATCAAAACTAAGATAAGGCAGCTAAAGACACAATCAAAGAGAAAGAGGCACAAATCAGGGAGCTCAAAGACGATCTTGCCAAGGCAAATTTCATGGTGTATTTTTTTTAACAAGAAAATAGGCAGCTGAAACTAAACCTATTGTTGCAAAGAAAAACACAAGGGGACCATCCATCATCTAGCAAGGCAGATGATGTGGAGAAAATGATAAGGGTAAGGCCATAATTGATGTGGAGTAATTGGGGGACAAAGAAATTCAGGTACAACCAAGAAGGTCTAAAACTAGAGCAGTGACAAGGAAAGAAAAACTTGAAAAAGAGCCATCTCCTCCTCAATCCCACAAAGACATAAATGACATCATAGCTACTGAAATTGAAGAAGACAGGAAATAATGGATTGGGGTGGTAAATGAAAACCTAAAGAAGCTATAGAATAATGAAAACAAAGACACTTCCATGCAAAGGCACATGGAAAGGCACTACTACACTAGAAACACTATTTGCAAAATTAGGGTTAAGAACATGAAGAAAAAGCTCAAGAAGACCCTAAGCAAGCTCATGAAAAGGGATAATATAGATCTCTTGGCTGATGCATCCTTAATTGTTTGAGATATGAAATAAATATGGAAAATGAGAGAAATTTTGGCAAAATTTTGAGAATTTTTGAGTTTTTTGTCACACAGGCAAAACTAGTGCATAGAAATGTAGTGAGTGCTCACTGCACTTTTTACAAGGGGCTTCAAATGAAGATTGGAAATCATGTGGAGTTGGATAATGATGTGGGGATAATATGAAATTACTTTTGGAAGCTTGAAATTTTATATATTTTCAGAAAATGACAAAATAGTTCCCATTTTGACCTTCCTGCCACTATTTCAGACCACTCGCTGCCTTTCTGGGACAATTTGATTTCAAGTCAATTTTTTAGGGGTTTGGAGCTATTTTTTGTAGTTATTTATGAATGAATTGTGTATTAGACGTTTTATCTTTCCAACCATACCCTTTTCAGCCAAAAACACATCCGAGAAGGCCTCCAAATCATCCTCCAAATTTTTGCTGCGCTTCTGCTAATGTTGCTGTGTTTATGGCTTTGAATATTTTTCTTGACACGTAGAGGTCAAAGTTAAAAATGATTGATGTAACAACTAGATCATGATTTTTTGATGGTTAATAGGCCTATTTATGGTCATCTTTGTAAAATAATCTTATTTTTAATGACTTGAGAGAAAAGCTCAACTAGTTAGCTAAAAAAGGGGAAAGTTGTTTATAACTTCCCTAGGATTAGGTCGAGTCATTAGGTTCATTAATTAGTTTCTATGGGTCAGAATTATATCCCCAGAGGTGGAATGCTGTTTTATTTTCTATATGTACTCAAAATCAAGTCATTGATAGGGTTGGATATTTGAAGTTCATTCTCTTTTGGCACTAGTGTACTGGACTATTTGAAGAAGAAATTTACCGGCGGTTGAAACTATTTTTATGGGGTTCTTGTGATTTGGTTAGTGACAATGTTTTAATATATTTTTCTTATGCATCTGATGATCAAGTTGTTTAAGCAGTCATCCAATTTCTTCCTATTATTTATCTTTTAAGGTTTGAAACATAAATCATTCATTTATGCTCTGTTTTTGTTTAAGATAAGCATATAATTATTTCATCCTATGAATAAGTGAATTCATTATGATCACTTAACTTCTTGAATTATTTCCTCTTCACCACACTACAATGACAAACCAATTTTGTCACTGATATTACCTACCTTGCCTCATTCTATGTCTGCAACTAATCGTTTTGGGATATTTTGCCTAGTTTCCAAACCTGGTGCTTATTTGTCCAACAATCTCTAATCAAACCTAAATAAAAAACCCTACTGAGATTATAACTAGACTAAAATCATTATTCTCTAGTAATTTCCATCAAATTTGAGATTTGTATAGAGAGAGCCCTCTCTGATTTGGTAGGGCTAGTTACCAAATTGAAAGTTGGTCTATGGTTACCTTTTTGGTCTCCTTTCTTAGCCTGGGGAAACCAAGGAAACCTAACACAGGCCATGGAACAATGATAAATATTCATTTGGGACAATTTTATGCTAATTATCCTTTCAGAATTTCCCCACCATTTGACCACATGTGTAGATCCATGATGGGGTCCCACAAGAGCCTAAAATGCACCACTGGGGAAAATAGTGTGAGCGTAAAGTTTTTCTGTGAGTGAGCGAAAATTCATTACTTAAGTTATAAGTGACTTATAACCCTAACAAAAAAACATGTTTGTGTTTATGCTTCAGATTTGCAACAAAACATAAGAAAAACCTTGCAGCAAAAGATGATAAGAAATAGAAAGATATAACAACATAATTAAAAGTGTAGCAACCCAATGGATAAACTGAGTAAACAATTTTGTTAATCTAAATGATACACCTAGTGAGGAGAAATTATGAACTTGGGTTTATAGATGTCCCTCTCTGGGATGGGTCCTTCTTGACCTTGTGCTTCATCAACGTGTTTCTCTCTCTCAATATGTAATGGGCAGAAAAGAAAATAAAAGGTGCTTAAACTGAAGTGGGCGCTTAAATTCTATGAGATGATAACGAGGACGATGAAAATGGTCATGGTGAAGAAAGGAGAGAAAACCCTGTATTTATAACAAAATATTGGAATATATTGAGAATTAGAAAAAAATAAAATATTATTGACTGAATCTAAATCTAACTGTTGTGGATAGTTTATTATATTTTTTGAGAAATAAAATATATGAAAAATGATCAAATATTTTTATTTAGAAAGTGTTTGAAGTAACTAACAAATAAAATTTATTTATTAATCACTTTGTGAGAATTAATAAAGAAATAATCATTAAATAATGGTTTAATAATAATCTCATAAGGAAAATATGGGATAAATAAGGAATATTAAATAAATAATGGTTTAATTAATTATTCCAAGGTGATTAACTCAAAAGTGACAAGAAATAATTATAAAATAATGATTTAATAATTATTTCTAGATAATATTGAATAAATAATGATTTACTTAATTATTCTCATGGGCGTTTTTGGATTTTAATAAGAAATAATTTAGAAAATATTTTACTAAATTATTTCCTATGGTGAAAGTGGGTTTTACCATTGTAAAATTAATCCTACATGATTTATTTCAATCCACCTAGTAAGAAATATCTAGGTGACTGTTTTTTGGGTGATAACATACTGCCCCCCAACATAAGAGTGTTATGATAAAATCATATGACCAAAATACGTTGTAGGTTGCAATTTCACGAGAGAGAGAGAGAGAGAGAGAGAGAGAGAGAGAGAGAGAGAGAGAGAGAGAGAGAGAGAGAGAGAGAGAGAGAGAGAGAGAGAGAGAGAGAGAGCTGAAGCAAGGAAATGAAGGATTTAGAATGGGGGTTAAGTCCTACTTAGATGATAGAAGTCTCCTTTTATTGGTAAATACATAACCTGAAATGAGGTTGGGGAGGCATACCCATACCCACCAAAATAACTGAGTAAAAATAATAATGATGTTTCCAACAATGTGGATTTGAGAAAAAAGGTACATGATACATGATATGTTGGCCTCAATGGGTCAAAAAGTGATACAATGATACAATGAGTCCCATATACATAATTTTCTTGGAAAACAGAAGCAAGGAATTGATACAATAACATCTACTGAGATGAGTACATGAGACATAATGCCCCCCAAAACTGAAAGTAGGGGGGAGATCGTGACCAAAGAAGCCCCACTGAACAAGAAATGGATATAGTGATATGAATAGACTATCTAAAGGAGACATGCATGCTATATTTGTTGCAAGTGGTGGAAACCAAGCCAGTAAAATCTACAGAGCTGCATATGAGGTTGGATCATAATCTACTTTAATCTAGGCACGTAGGGGGCTACCTTAAGGGCCATTCCCTAATGAGGTCTAGAAAATCTCACACATACCCAAGAAATTCTTGTACAATTTTCTGGATTGCTGGACAATCAAGTGTATGATTCTCGATCGTGCGACAATGAGTTTGATTCGAGCACGAGAGAAATAAACAAGTCAAAGGGAAATTATGATTCCATTTGAATGATCCAAGGCACCAAACAGTGATGAAGTTTGAAGCTAAGGTACACCACCGTATAAAGCACTATGCTGGAAAAGATGTGTCGATGTCGACAGAAGAGGGCCTATTAGAGTTGAAGCAATGATGATTTCTCAATAAATGTACGAGGGATACAATAATGTGATTGTTATACTGACACCAAGGATGATGATGGAGGAATAAGATGAGTGGTAGACTGACAAATTCCCTTGTCAGAGAATAATAGGCATGGTTGACTTGGTTGTGACTGACTCAATTTAAATGAGATGGTAAATTACTCAAACAAAGGATTTTCAAAGACAAATCAGTATAGTTGGAGGCCAAATGTGAGTGAAATGGGATGAACACCAAAAAAATATGGATGATATATTGTAACAAGACTCAATGGGACTCTAAATAGGCTCCTTGGATAACAGGGTGACTCTATGATGTTTCCACATGGGAAAGGCACAAATGGGTCCATAAAAGCATGAGTAAATAATGGCTACTCATGAGAAAACTCTACACCTAAGTAAAAAAGTGCAAAGGCAAAAACATGACTGGGGGTTTCTTGGAAATTGAAGCTGAGGTTTGAAAATGTGTGTTATGACCCTGAACTTAAAGCTGGTATGGTGAGAACGAGACTTTGATAATATTCACACTAAGATTCATGGGAATCATGTTGTTGGAGGGTCGCTAGCATAGTATGGGCTAATCAAGTTCTTATAGAACCCACTGATGAGGGATGGTAAACCACTTTTATCCTAGATTGTGAGATGCTTGTGATACAGGGGCATAGGATCGAGATCACTATCTAGGACATATAATTTTTGATAGGGTTTCCATCCTTGGGGTGGTGGGAGAGATACACCCAGTGATGCCTCATGGGAGGCATATTTGAGAGTTTGTGGATCATAACTATGTACTAGGTACTTAGGTAAAGGACACAAGTATCCATATACATGACTTGGAGAAACTTGAGACATGAGAAACAACCACAACAATGGTGCAGATCTTGGGTAGCCATGCTTTCCACTACATTACTGGAGGGCAGATGATGCTAGTGGAGAGTGTACTAGGAGGGGCATACTATGAGTGGGCCCAAATGTTGCTGATGTCATTGAAATTTCAGTTGGGGCTATGGAGGCAGTGGAATAATGATAATTGTTCCTTCGGGACAATTTTATCTTCATTATTCTTTGAGAATATCCCCACTATCTGACCACATGTGCAGATCCATGATGGGGGCCCATAGGAGCCTAGGATGTGTCACCCGGGGAAACTAGTGTTTTTGTAAAGTTTTTCTGCAAGTGAGAAAAAATTCCTTACTTAAGTTATAGGTGACTTATAACCCTAACAACAAAAAATGGTTATGTTTATGCTTTAGATCCACAAAAAAACATAAGAAAAACCTTGCAGCAAAAGATGATATGCAAATAGAAACATATAACGATAGGAAAAAAAGTGTAGCAACCCAATGTATATTCTGAATAAGAAATTTTGTTAATCAAAATGATACACCTAGTGAGGATAACTTATGAACTTGGGTCTATAGATCCACTCAGTAGGATGGGTCCTTCTTGATCTTTTGCTTCAACAATGTGCTTCTCTCTCTCAATATGCAATGGTCAGAAAAGAAAATAAAAGGTGCTTAAACTCAAGTGGGAGAATAAATTCTATGAGATGATAACGGGTACAATGAAAATGTTCATGGATGAAGAATGGAGAGAAAACCATCTATTTATAACAAAATATTGGAATAGATTGAGAATTAGAAAATGATAAAAGATTATTGACTAAATCAAAATCTAACCATTGTGGATATTTTATTATATTTTTTGAGAGGGAAAATATATGCAAAATGGTCAAATATCTTTATTTAGAAAGTGTTTGAAGTAATTAACAAACAAAAATGATTTATTAATCACTTTATGAGAATTAAGAACAAAATAATCATTAAATAATGGTTTAATAATGATCTCATAAGGAAAATATGGGATAAATAAGTAATAATAAATAAATAATAGTTTTCTTAATTATTCCAAGGTGATTAAGTCAAAAGTGATAAAAAATTTATCCAATAATGTTTTAATAATTATTTCTAGAGAATATTTAATAAATAATGATTTATTTAATTATTCTCATATGGTTTTTTGGATTTTAAGGAGAAATACTTTAGAAAAATGGTTTACTAAATTATTTCTTATGGTGAAAGTGGGTTTTACCATGGTGAAATTAATCCTACATGGTGTATCTCAATCCACTTAGAAATAAATGACTAGGTGAAATTTTTTTGGGTGATAACACATACCAAGCTCTAAGAGCTTGTTTTAGTCCATACATGGCCTTTCCAAATCTGCAAACTGAATCCTCATTCTTTGAGAGCAAGAAGAACTCTAGTTGTTCTACATACAATTATTCTTCTAAATATCCATTTAGGAAGGATGATTTCACATCCATTTGTTATACTTAGACATTTTTGTGAAAAGGTCCCTTCAAAGTCTATCCCTTCTATTTGTGCATATCCTTTGTAGAATAGTATTTTTTTATTCCTTACCACTTTCCTTCTTCATTTATCTTATTCCTAAAGAACCATTTGATGCCTATAAGATTTTTATCCTTGGGTATGTGGACAAGTTCCAAAGTGTCAATTTTCTCAATTTGGTTTAACTCTTCATGTATTGATTTCACCAAGAACTTGTCTTCATTGGAATTACTAGGATTTGTACGCTCGATTTGTGACAACAAGGAAAAATTTTCATGACTAGCACTTCCGATGAATTTACTTGTTGTTTGGACACTGAGTCTTTGATCACCAAGTATTTGAATTTATGGGTGTTTATTTTTTACATACTTGGATGGGGTCTTGTGCCTTTGTGTCGTATCCTCTTCTTCATCTATCTCTTCTTCTTCTTGATCTACATATCTGAGAGTAGAATCCTCCTCATCATTGGTTTTCTCATTTTCTTTAAACTTCACTAGATGAGGCAACATTTCATCAACTGCAACATTGATGCAATCTTCAATCCTATTTTTCATCTTGTTGAAGCATTTGCAACCTTTTCTCATGAATTAATATCCAAGGAATACCCTCATATTCTCAAGAGTTAAACTTCACAAGGTATTTATTATATCTCTTGATATACCATTTACTCCCAAATACCTTGAAATGTTTCATATATGCTGGTCTTGCTTTCCATAGCCCATAAGGGGTCTTATCACTATTAAGCCTGAGTTGAGTTCTGTTTGGAAAGTAAACATATTCCTAGATTGCTTCTCCCCAAAAGGTGTGTGAAACCTTCCGTTCATCCATAATTTCTTTGGCCATCTCCTAAATGGTTATTTTTTCCCTTTCAACCGCCACATTCTATAGTGGTGTTCTTGCTACTGAGTACTACCTCCTTATGCCATGTTTCTCACAAAAATATTCAAATTATTTTGAGGTATTTTCTCCTCCCCTATCATATCTCAATCATTTAATAATGAATTCTTTCCCAATCTCAACCTAAGCCTTAAATACTTTAAAATTACTCTTGGCTTCTGATTTCTATTTCAATGACATTATCTAAGTAGCCTTAATAAAATAATTAATAAATAAAATAAAGTGACATTCTCCTCTTCTGATATTTGTTCTTATGGGACCCCCCCTCTCCAGACACACAAACAAAGAGAAATATATATATAAACTAGCTCTAAAGGTTTAGAATAAGATAATTCCTTAGTTTTGAACAATGTCCTTGTTTGTTTTCCAAATTGAGAAGACTTGCGAATTGGACTACTGGGCTTTGATAGTCTTGGTAAGCCTCTGACTACCCTTAACTTACTGATCTTGACTAAGCTGTCAAAATTTTCATGTCCCAACAATTTGTGCCATAGCCATTTTTGATTTGTTTTTCTCAAATAAAAATTCACTTTGGAATCATAAAAAACATACACATTGTTGTGAGTCCTGATTACCTTTCTTATCAACTTTCTATTTCCTTCTTTTCGTATCTCACAATATTTAGAGTGAAAATTCACATCATAGACATTGTCACACATTTGGCTTACCCTCAATAAGTTCTACTTCATACCATCCACATATAAGACATTTTTTTCCTTAAACTTTTCATCCAGACTTACTATGGCCTTTCCTTTAATTTGTGAAAGAGAATTATTTCCAAAAGTGAGATTTCCTTTTCTTTTCTCTTTTAGAAACAAGAAATCACTCTTGTCTCTATTCATATGCTTGGAGAAACCAATATATACATACCATTTTCCTTCTTGGTTGTGTGTATATAGAGCAAGTCCACTTTCCTTAGATTTCTTAGCTATCCACGTCTTCATGTTTATTTGATGTTGTTATCACTGAAAAATTGGACAAGCAAAAGACATCATGAAATGTCAAGCAAAGGATTTACAGGATTGAAAAAAATTAGAGAATCTAGAAAATTTAACTTTCTTTAAGGTCAAGAGGCAAAATTATCAAATTGCACACATAAGACAGGCAAAGTGCGCTCCACGCACATTTTATTTCGATAGTAGCACTGGTCTCTGCGAATTTCCTCAATAAGCCACACGGTCCTGAGTATGGCGGAAGGTCACCTTTCGAGACCACTTGGCACACTTTAGGAAGAAGATTCTCCACTTGAGGTCGCCCAAGGACAACCTCCTAGAGCCACCTTGAGACCTCAAGTGAACACACAATGGGAGAAATCACCACTGTTGGGTCACTATTAACAATTGCATTAAGAGAGGGAAGAAGATTTGAATTTTGACTGTAAAAAACCACCACGAGAAGAAAAATTTAGAAAAAATTGTTATGCTGGCCAAATTTCCCACGAGAAAACCAACACTGTGTTGTCCAAGCAGCAAGAGAGTGAAGGGATTCATTTGTTGTCCATCCAACATCTCAATCCAAAATGAGAAGTGCATAAAGTGTCCGATATCCAATCACTCGTGCGAGGAGTGTTGAGATTCAACAAGATGATGAGCTTAGTGAAAAGAGTCGCCTTCACTAAGTGGGCACATAGGCTATTTTTGGCGCAAGTCTATTTTTAGACTATGTCTATTTTTAGACATGATGATCATATTTCGGAAGTTACAGGATGCTATTTGTGGATGGTTGATCAAGTTGGAAAAATAGATGAAATTCTGTTTTCAGAATATTGGGCGAAGTCTATTTATAGATCGCTGATCTAAAAATAGATGCATGTCGATTATTATTAGCTCTTAATAATAATCAGACTCTAAACAACAACTTATTCTCTTGGAGTACTTTGTTTCAGTGCACATATGTGGCACATCAGTGGAATGAGGGAATTACGCAATTCCCAAGGGTTTACTGGAGCTAATGCATGGACGACTCAGTTAGAACTCAAGTGGCAGAGTTATGACATAGTTGGAAGAAGTATTTATGGAGTTGTATTCAGTTTAACTCAGTTAGACTCAGTTGAGCTAATTGTATCTAGTCTAACTGATTGATACACTAGTGAGAGTGGAGTGAATTAATTATTTAATTAATTCACAAATAATAACTCATTAATCAACTGAACAATAGAACAGTTAACTAGAGTGCATGGTAGTTTCAGTGGAGATCCAGTGGAGAGATAGGTGAAAGGGCAAGATAGACTATCTATTGTGACTATAGTGATGCATTGATTGCATCACACACACATTGTATTTTCCAATGAGGATTGCACAGTCAAGGTAAGAGTAATTAAAATTCATTTAGAGCTATTCTTCAGCAGGGATTGCGCAGTGAAGGCAAGCTAGTAGGAGGGCAAGATCGGTACATGGATTTGCAAGATTGTATGACGATTGTATTGTACTGAGAGCTTGATAAGCTTTGTATGAGGATTGTCATATGATTCCATGATACATAATATATAGTTGGGGTTTTCAGCTTTAGGCTATCCTATTTAAAAATTGTGTTATGTGCGATTGTTTTTATTTATGCTTTACATGTGTGTGCAATTAAATTTTCCGCAAAAGATTAACAAGTGGAATAGATTCAGTATCTTTCATAAAGTTAAATAGTGTGAGATCATGTGGATCTAGGACATATTCATGCTTAGAGCATATAATTTCTACATGGTATCAGAGCATTTTTAATTGAATATTGCAATTGTAAAGTGATTTTGTGCTGGTGGAAAATTCGAATTTGCTACAGAAGATTCTTGGTGCAGAAGTTGAGTATACATTGAAATGTCTTTCAATGGGTTGCGATTGGAGTATGCCCTTGATGGGAGCTCGAATTACATAGCCTGGAAGGACAGGATGGAGGCAATGTTGGAGGATAATGTGTTTGAAATACTGAGAGGGGGGGGGGGGGGGTGAATCAATATTCCTTTTCAATTAGAGCATTAGTTAATCTTCAATTATTATTAGTGTTTGTACAATGATAGGAGCAAACAAGAGGAACAAAAATGCACACAGTTTTTAAGGTGGAAACCCACTCCGGGACAAAAAACACCTAATGTTTTTTTAATAATTCTTTAATATTCAACTCCAATTGAAAATAAAGCTCCAACTTCCTAGAATCTAGAAAATCATTCTTCTCCAGCTCCCACTGGATGGACGCTCCAACGCTCGAGATTCTTCAGTAGTCAACTGAACGGATGCCCCAACACCTAATGAGCTACAACTCACCCTAGCACCACCCTACCACCCTATAGAAGAATAAAAGAAGAATGGACTCCCATACCAGGGAAAATGGTCCACTTAACAATGATATAGAATGATGTAGAAGAAGAAGATATACTAGACCATAACCCCAACTTTGACACAACCACCTAATGCTGATCCTAGACCTCCCAACACTACCTCTTCAACCCTTGGCAGATAGATACTAGTACAATTTGTACAATAATGTATTTACAATGACTAAGTATAATGATACCTTTACAATGATTGTATGTAGTGCTGCCCACTTGAAGACTTCATATGAAGAACTTATTGCTGTTGTTATGCACCTTGGTTGCTGCTCTTGTCATGCTGCCTTCTGTTTCACCTTGCTTTGCTTTGCTGCCATAGAAATCCTGGTCCTTTGCAACCCTTGACAACACATGATCTAGCTTTTTCTTGCCTTCTACGAGCTCGATGTTGAATCTGTTGTATATCTGTTATTTCAGATCCTCAATATCTGATTTTTGGTCCTATAATAGTCCTCTAAGTCATCTTTCCAATGCCATAGGTCTGACCCAATTTCGATTATTCAAGAGAGAGCTATACCAAATTTGTCACAATTCCCTAATTATGGACTGTTTCAGCAGAGCGCACTTGTATGGTGTGCCACGTGTCACTATTTATTCATTTGGCTTTGAAATTGATATAGAAAAAACTACAGACTCTTCAATATCTGCAAATTTTTATAGAATTCCAATCCGATACTCAGAGAGAGATATTTATGACAATTTTACCAAGGTCACTTCTTTGAGATGAATTTCAGGAGCCTGCAAAAACCCTGACTTCCACATATCATATCTCCAAAAATGTTGTGCACCTTGATTTGAAATGTTGACAGCAACTTCTTTAGGATTTCAGATTCGCCTCATAAAAATTTTAGCTTCTGAACCTTCGTAGAAAAAAATTTAGAGCGCAAATTCCACGATGACCTGTTTCAGATGGCCGAATCCCTTGCCTAAGGAGGAAATGAAGATCACAGTTTATATAAATGCTTAAGTTGAGAAAGGCTTCAAAAAGTGAACGTGGGAGGGATTTTAGGAGCTTAAAAAATATTAATTATGAATTTTCAATGACCCATGCCCCAACCCCATGGGGTTTTAGCCCACTAACTGGGGGTAAAAACTTCAAACATGAATATCTCTCAAACCGTGAAGAATTACATGGCATGCCATATATCAACGGAAACATCTCGACAAGTAGAAACCATCAAAGGAATTATTGACCTAGAATATATTAATTTGTTAGGTCAAAATTCCCATGCAATATTGGGTTAGCCCTTGGTGCTGCTTGGGTTGAAATCAATGACAACCGCTGATCAACATAATGGAATGAAGGAGTTCATCGATAGCGATGTTCCTAAGCCAGGATCTAGCGATGCTACATTACTTGATGCATGGCAAAACAAGACAACAAAGACAAGGAGGATTCTGTTGGAAGGTGTGAAGGACCATATTGTGTCCAACCTTCATGGGAAAGCCACTCCATTCTTAATGCGGAAGGCTTTGACAGATTTGTTCCAAAGCAGAAGTGACCAGAGGAAGTTGGTGCTTAAAGACAAGCTCAAAAAAATAAAAATGGAGAAAGGCAACAGTATTCCAAAATACCTCACAAAGTTTGTCCACTGCAAGGATGAACTGGGAAGTGTGGGGGTTACTGTTGATGATGAAGACTTGGTGAGCTTGGCTCTCCTTGGGCTTCCGAAGAGTTGGCATAGCTACGAAGACTCTGTCAATGGACATGAGAAACTACCAAGATGGGAGCGACTTTGGTCGGATCTTGTGCAGGAGGAGATAAGGCGGGGTACCAGGGATGGATCTTCATTGAAGAATGAAGATGAAGAGAATTGTGCTTTGGCTGCCAAATCAAGGAAAGGGAAGGGGAAGAAACATCCTTCAAAATCCTATGCTAAAGGAAAGAGGCATGATTTCTCCAAAGTGAAGTGTTTTTACAGTCACAAACATGGAAATTTCGCCACTAACTGTCCATAGAAGAAGAAGAACAAGAAGGCTGTTGGATCTGTAGCTTGAGAGGCCTTAGCCTCACAATTTGAACTTGATTTCTCCTTGATTGCATGCTTGGTTTCAAGCTGTATGGGATTGGTGTGGTATATTGATAGTGGTGCGTCTTTCCATATGATGGGAGACAAGGAGTTATTTAGTGACTTGGAGGAGAAGGACCTCCAGATGCATATAGAGATGGGCGACGATGGTCGGTACAGTGCGACTGAAATTGGGACCATTACCCTTAAGAGGGAGTCCGGTAATCCATTCTTGTTGAAGAAGGTTATGCATGTTCCAGGTCTGAAGAAGAACTTGGTCTTAGTCGCAATGCTAGAAGACAGAGGTTATGATGTTGTTTTCAGTGAGGGAAAAGCCTTCCTTCGACATAAAACAATGGGTCAAAACCAAGAAGATAGGGGTTTGAATTAAGAATCTCTACAAGCTGGAGGTAGATGCTGTGCTGCAATGGTGGGCAAAGCAGAAGATGTGGTGAGCCAGGATGAGGGTGAATTATGGCACAGGAGATTGGGCCATCTTCACCATGGCGCTTTGAATATTTTGCAGTAAATTTCTACTGGACTTCCCAAGGGTACTCTTGTGCAGTCAGATCAGTGCAAGGGATGTACTATGGGAAAGTTTGTGAAGACCACCTTTCATGAGAAGGAGAACCATGCTTCGGTGATCTTGGAGAGAATTCACACAGACATGTGTGGACCTTTCTCGGTTGCTTCAATAGAAAAACACAGGTATTATATGATATTTGTTGATGAATATTCTCGTAGATGTTGGATCTTCTTCATGCAGAAGAGGACCTTTCTCGGTTGCTTCAATAGAAAAACACAGGTATTATATGATATTTGTTGATGAATATTCTCGTAGATGTTGGATCTTCTTCATGCAAAAGAAGAGTGAAATGTTCTCAAAGTTCTGTGAGTTCAAGGCATTGGTGGAGAAGGAGTCGGGGAAGCAATTGAAAGCTCTACGGAGTGATAATGGTGGTGAATACATCTTGGGTGAATTCAAAGACTTCTGTAGAAAAGAAGGAATTCAAAGAGAACTCATAGCGCCTCATAACCCACAACAGAATGGGGTCACTGAGAGGAAGAATAGAATGATCATGGGTGCTGCACAAGCTATGCTTGAGAGGGAGCTAGACTTGCATGTAGTGAAGGAACTGCTTGTTCCGAAAGATGAGCCTCCAGATGTGGATCAACCACAAGAGGAGATTCATGGAGTGGAGGAGTCCACTCATGCAGAACCAAACACCAGACAAGGAAAAAAGCATACCACAGAAGTTGAGAGACTGAAGCTTGATGCGGCATAGAATGTAGGAGTCCCTACATCACAACGCGGACAGAGACAGTCACCTGACCGTTATACTGGATACATGGATCTTATGAGAAAGTGTGTAG
The DNA here is from genome assembly GCA_034641835.2 of Pinus albicaulis. NCBI lineage: Eukaryota > Viridiplantae > Streptophyta > Pinopsida > Pinales > Pinaceae > Pinus > Pinus albicaulis. The sequence continues at coordinate 142,600,090 of CM076570.1, forward strand.
TGATAGAGCCATCTTCTTTCGAAGAAGAAGTGCAGGAGCCCACATGGGTAGATGCCATGGTGGAGGAATGTGACTCCATTTTCAGAAACAGTGCTTGGGAGATTTTTCCAAGGCCGGTGGGAAAATCAGTTGTAGGATCAAGATGGATCTACAAGGTAAAGCAAGCTGCTGATGGGAGTGTTGAGAAGTATAAGGCAAGATTTTTTGCCCGGGGCTTCTCACAGATTGAGGGGATTGACTATGAAGAAACCTTTGCACCTGTCGCATGGTATTCTTCCATACGGACCATCCTTGCTCTCTCAGCGCAGATGGGTTGGCACATTCATCAGATGGATGTGAAGACTGTGTTCCTTAATTGGATAATTGAGGAAGAGGTGTACATTGAGCAGCCTGAAGGATTTGAGATCTTCAACAGCAAGTCGCATGTGTGCAGGCTCAAAAGGGCGATGTATGGGATGAAACAAGCACCCCGTGCTTGGTACACTCGGATCGATAGCTATTTCACTAGACTCGGCTTCACCAAGAGTGAGGCGGATGCAAACCTGTACCAGATTGTGGTGGAGGGTAAGCTTTTAATCATTGTACTTTATGTTGATGATTTAATACTAACAGGTGATGAGTAGTTGATACACTCATGCAAGGAATATCTTGCAAAGGAGTTTGAGATGAAGGATTTGGGCCTCCTTCATTATTTCCTTCGATTGGAAATATGGTAGCAGGAAGGTGAACTGTTTTTGTCTCAAGGCAAGTATGCCTAGGAAATACTGGAGAAGTTTCACATGCAAGGCTGCAAGCTTATCAAAACTCCTCTTCCAGAAAATTGGAAGAAAGAGGATGCTACATCAGCAGAGGTAGTGGATGCCACTTTTTATCGATAGTTGGTGGGTCCGCTCATGTATTTAGTCAATACAAGACCGGACATATGATATGCGGTGAACCAGCTTTCACAAGCGATGGTTAAGCCTACCAAGATATTTTGGAAGGAACGCAAGCATGTCCTGAGATATCTCAGGGGCACATCTGAGTACGGTTTATGGTACAGACAGACGGATGAGTTGAAGTTGCATGGCTTCATGGATGCAGATTAGGCAGGAAGCCCAATAGATAGAAAGAGCACATCAGGGGGGATTTTCAGTATTGGATCTATGACAGTTTCTTGGTACAGCAGGAAACAAATATCCGTGGCACTCAGTTCAGCGGAAGCGGAATACATGGCAGCAAGTCAAGCTGCACGTGAGGCTATCTGGATGAGGAAGATCCTGGTTGGTTTGTTCGGTTCACATTTAGATCCCACGGTGATACATTGTGATAATCAGAGTTGCATTAAAATATCAGTTAATCTCGTGTTTCATGATAGATATAAACATATTGATATCTGGTACCATCATATCAGAGATTGTGTGCAGCGGAAGATCATGTTGCTTCGGTACATTCCTACGGAGGATTAGGATGCAGGTATTCTGACGAAGGCGCTCACTAGGAGCAAATTTGAATACCATAGAGGCAGGATCGGGGTGAAGGATAATCCCTATCTTGTTGAGAGGGAGTGTTGAGATTCAACAAGATGATAAGCTTAGTGAAAAGAGTCACCTTCACTAAGTGGGCCAACAGGCTATTTTTGGCGCAAGTCTATTTTTAGACTATGTCTATTTTTAGACATGATGATCATATTTCATAAGTTGCAAGATGTTATTTGTGGATGGTTGATAAAGTTGGAAAAATATATGAAATTCTATTTTTGGAATATTGGGCAATGTCTATTTATAGATCGTTGATCTAAAAATAGATGCATGTCGATTATTATTAGCTCTTAATAATAATCAGACTCTAAACATCAACTTATTCTCTTGGAGCACTTTGTTTCAGTGCACATATGTGGCACATCATTGCACTGAGGGAATTATGCAATTCCCAAGGGTTTACTGGAGCTAAAGCATGGAGGACTCAGTTATAACTCAAGTGGAAGAGTTATGACACAGTTCGAAGAAGTAGTTATGGAGTTGTATTCAGTTTAACTCAGTTAGACTCAGTTGAGCTAGTTGTATCTAGTCTAACTGATTGATACACTAGTGAGAGTGGAGTGAATTAATTTACAAACAATAACTCATTAATTACCTGAACAATACAACAGTTAGCTACAATGCATGGCAGTTTCAGTGGAGACCCAGTGGAGAGATAGGTGAAAGGGAAAGATAGAGTATCTGTTGTGACTATAGTGATGCATTGATTGCATCACACACACATTGGAGTTTCCAATGAGGATTGCGCAGTGAAGGCAAGAGTAATTCGAATTCATTCAGAGCTATTCTTTAGCAGGGATTGCGCAGTGGAGGCAGGCTAGCAGGAGGGCAAGATCGGTGCATGGATTTGCAAGATTTTATGACGATTGTATTGTACTGAGAGCTTGATAAGCTTTGTATGAGGATTGTCATATGATTCCATGATACATAATATATAGTTTGGGTTTCTAGCTTCAGGCTTTCCCAGTTAAAAACTGTGTTATGTGTGATTGTTTTTATTTATGCTTTACATGTGTGTGCAATTAAATTTTCCGCAAAAGACTAACAAGTGGAATAGATTCAATATCTTGCATAAATTTAAATAGTGTGAGATCAGGTGGATCTAGGACATATGCATGCTTAGTGAATATAATTTCTACAAGGAGAAGAGAGAAGTCTGCAGACAGCTTAAGGGGATAGCCCTCCTTTTTTTGAGTATTAGAGCTCCATAGCTCTAAGGACTCACTGCAAGTGTTTATCATTCTACCTCTTTTTTTACCACCATCGACTAATAAAAGGGGATTCCTTATCTGTTAGTATTATTAGCTCGTTTACTCAATTCTGAGCTTGTGATTATGTGTATTTGTTGTTTCTTGTGTCCTCTTATTTTTGTAGCATGCTATGTTCCATAAACTAGTTTTTCTACATATTATGATGTTTCACTAACCATCTAACTGTGGAGTACTAAAAAGGTATGCTTTTGATGACTATTTCAGTGGATTTTTAGTAGAATTTGTAAACCTTTTTGTATCATGAATTTGGAAAGTAATAAGGAATTATAATAAAACATGTGGAAATTGATATGCAAGACTTAACCACTAATAATGGTTATTTTCTGTACAGGAAAAGGAGAAAACGAGGAATTGCCGTTCCAAAGGAAAGGACAAAGTCGAGATAACTGCTGTCCCTCTGAACGAGAACCGAATGCAAACAAGGCTAAATAGATTACAGCAAATCGGCTCGGAAAAGAAGGAGAAGACACCAGCTCGGCGCCAAAGAAAGGAAAGGATGAAGAATGAACAGTTTGGCGAATCCCTCAGGATCTTCGATCCTGAGGGATCGCTGCTTTATTTATCTTGTTACTTGGACATCTCCGCCGTCGCCTTTATATAAAGGGACAACACTGTTAGCTTGATATATAGGATACGCTTTTATGTAATTTTCTGTAAAACATCAGCTTTGATTATTAAGTCTCGTTGAGAACTGGTTCAATGTATTTTTGACCGATGCATTAATACAAGCTTGGTGATTATTTCATCTTTGCGTCTGGATTAACTTAAAGCGGTGTATCCTTGGAGGCTAAGGGCCCGGCCCTGAAGGACACTTGCTTCTGTACCATTACGACTTGACTTCTGTGTGGTTTGTTTATCATTGTTATTTGGTAATTTGATATGCTTTATAAGTTCATATTACATGCTCTGTTAAAGATTGAATCATTGATGTTTTTACAGATAGAATCGTGTGTTGACTCCGCATCAAGTTATTAATCCTTTTAAGAGTTAATTGCATGTTCTTAATGTTATGTTACAGAGTTGTTATACTAAACGTTCGTGTTGTGCGCGTTTCTGATTTATCAGTACTGTTCCATAATTCATTAATAGTTATTGCTGTTCCATTAGTGTGATTTGTGTGAATTGCCTTTAGAGTGAAAGAATGTTATTTGATTGCAAAGAGTGCATTTGAGTTAATAGATTAAGTTTGGTTACAACCCGCGGGACTTAGTTATTCAATTTCTGTTCCATTTTAGACTTGCTGTTCTATTCCAGAATTGCTGTTCAATCCTTTATTTGCTTCGCTGTTCCATTTACTTGCATTTGTTGTTTTGGCGTGAGAGATGATCTAAGGCTGTAGTGGGCATTGGCAGTCACTGTCTAGCTCCCAGGCTCGTGGTCTATGCTCTAATTTCCTTTCCATCAGTTTCCGAAGGGATGGGTTATCACTGCCGAACCCTTGATCGATAATGCTGAGTTTTCTCCGATGGGTGATTTATTCTTGAGTGTAATTTAGTTACAATTTCCTTGCCACTGACCTCTGTATTTATTAAGCAAGCTTTACTAGCATTACTCGACAAATGATAGCCTTGGACAGAGTCAGCCTGTAACAACAAAACGCTCCCGGGATTGACATATTAATGTGAGGTAATTAGAGCAGAAAGAGACTCTTTTTACAAACTTCTCCACATTTTGAGCCGTTGCTTAGAAAGAGTGTAGCCATTTGGTCTTTTCGCAGTAGTGTGTACGAGCTCGCTAGGGAGGAGTTGGATCCTAAAACGGAAGGTAAGAACCTACGTGCGGACAGTAAAAACCTCGCCACATCATCCACTTTCCTACCGGGTTACTTTTTGCTTTGTTTAACTTTAAAAGCGTAGTTCATTTGAGTGCATGACTAAGCAGAAAAGACCAGAAAAGAATATCAAACCCCCATCCAAGCCTGAAAAAGCTAAGGGGCCGGTGACCCTTGGCCGAACGACCTTCATAGACGAAATCTATAAGAAAACGGAATCTCAGCCATCAGTAGGCCTCAAGAAAAACATTTCTAAACCGCCTACTAGTCCCCTCCAGGCCACATGATCACCATCTGTAGCCTGTGCTGAGGTGCATAGTCAAACTGAAGAGCAGGACTTTCAAGAAATTGAAAATTCTACTCCAGAATTATTGCAGGAAGGGAACTCTAGTAACTTTTGTGAAGGAGAAGGAGAAACAGGGGAAACCAAGGAACCAAAATCCCCTATTGAAACAAATCAGCCATTAGATAGCCCAGATAAGGGGAGTTGCTGCGAAAATCATTGTCGAAGGAACCCAATCTTCAGGTCTTCTCATTATTCCAGATAAAGGAAGCGCTATTAAAAAGATCCCTGTCAAAACAGTCCCCACTCAACCTAGGAATACCCTCCTAGATATCCCAGAAGGTTATTGGCATATATTCGATCCCATGGCTCAAAACCAACCAAATGCTCAAAACCAGCCAAATACTCAAAACTCTACATTACAATATCCTATAGTGGATTCTGCAGCAAATGCACCCATGAAAGCTATCCCTCTTCAGCATATCCCGACATTTCACGGACTCACATCAGAAGATCCGGATGCATTCTTATTCGAATTCGATGTGTTATGTAGGGGGTACGATTACACCACCGATCCCCAAAAATTGAAATTATTTCCCTCTACATTAAAAGGGGCTGCTTTAAGATGGTTTATGGGGCTAGGTGACGGGGTTATCAACAATTGGGATCAAATGAAAGAATCCTTCTTAAAAAAATATCAGGATTATTGTAGGTCTAGAGAATTAAAAGACGAAATATTTCAAATGACAGCTAGACCGAATGAAACATTAGAGGAGTATGTGGAACGTTTTCAGTACAATCTACAAAGATCTCCTTATGCATCACTACCTTTACCTGATAATTTGTTAAAAACTGCATTAATAAGGGGTATGAAGGAACAATGGATTGAAACATTAAACATTATGGGAAAAGGGGATATTTATCAAGAGAGTTTTGCTGACATTATTGATTTGTGTATCAGGAGTTCGAGAGGCAGCACAAGAATAAAACCGATAGAATACGATCGGTTTGCAAGAGATAACAAAGTATCAGCAGAAGGAGTAACACGTGCAGAAATTGGAAATTTATTAGAAAATTTTAAAACTGATATTATGGGGACACTAACTACACAACTTGATATTGTGCAGGCTAAACAGAAGCAGCTAGAGGCAGAACAGAATTTGGCAATCTTCTGCCCTCGATGCAGAAAAAAACATAGCCACAAGGAGTGTCCACCGGATAAAGTCCAAACATGTGCCATCTGTACAAAAGATCACCTTACGGAGAGCTGCCCCTCACTTCCTGGATTGAAAGCGGTATATAAGGAAGCAGAAGAAGAACCAGAATCGGTGAATTCGATCAACCAGCACCGCCAGTGGCAGCCGAGACAACCTGGTATGTTTCCGGACTCAACCTCTTTCTTTCAAACCCCACAGTATAATGCTCAACAATATGGTATGTGGCAAAATCAATCTCAACCCCCATTTACAAACTAGTCACCACAATCGTTTCCTTCTTCAAATCCATGGTTGAATCAAACAAGCCAAACTGGTTGGCCGAATTTCCCTTACACTCCACCATATTGGCAAAATGGCCCATATCCTTCACAATGGACTCCCTCTACTTCACAAAGTTCACCCTGGCAGACAAGCTGGCAAAGACCGATGTATCACCCAGCTGGAACTATTCCGCTCCCTCAACCTACTCTGCCAGCCTTACAACAAAACCCCCAGTCTAACCTGAGACCGCAACTCCCAGCCCAACCCGATCCCAATCCAAATAACAGACAGGTCCAATCTATTCAAATCATAGAAACACCAGAAATAGGACCTGACCTGAGGGAGTGCAATGATCTTCAGTTAAGATCTGGACGTATAATCGAAACTGAGGGAGATAAAACAGTTCATATTGAAGATCAGTTACCAAGAGAACATCAGTTACAACACGAGGATGTAAATAAGAAACAAACTCATAATAAAGCAACCACATCCTCTCCTCCATTCCCAGAACGATTAGCCATACCTCGACCCATACAATATCCTGACTTTGACATTCTGGGAGAATTACAAAATCTGTACATAAAAATTCCATTCCTCCAAGCCATTTAAGACATTCCCATATACGCAAAAACTATCAAAGAATTGTGCATAAAGAAACCAAGGAGGAATATAACAAATAATCCAAGAGTCCAAGTAGTCGGTACTTTATCTGATCTATTGTCTGGAAGAGAAACACCCCTTAAATATGAAGACCCCGGGAATCCAATTATAACTGTTCAAATTTATGGTCAGACCCTGCCTAATGCTTTAGTTGATCTAGGGGCTGCAATTAATATTTTAACGACCACAACTTGCCAAAAGCTCGGAATTACATCTATAGAACCCACCTCTACTCTGTTAGAATTGGCTGACCGATCTGTGGTTAGACCATAGGGTACTCTACATGATGTCATGGTCTCTGTAGAATCCTGGGAGTATCCAACCGATTTCCTGATAATTAATCCAAAAACCCGACTTGATGGACATCCGCTAATTTTAGGTAGACCTTGGCTTGCCACTGTCGATGCCTACATTGGCTGCCGGCAAGGAAATATGACCATAACTAGAGGACCGAATAGCAAGAATTTAGTTCTATATCCTCCAGCGCAGCCAAGTGTCACAATAATCAAAACTAATAAGCACCCTGTATCATACCTTACTGATAACATCAGATCTCCATTAACTATACAAGAGGCACTTGATTTCAAAGACCAAACAGAAGATGATGCCATTAATAATTTCATTACTCAAACTGAACCTCGCACACAGTGTCACATGATAGAAGCATCATTTGATAATGACTTGGAGGAAGATCCTCTGAAAGATACGCATGACCAAACGATACCTGTTACTTCTGTTGCAAATAGTAAAACAGTGGAAATTGCACCGGGGAAAACTTTAAACATCAATGCTAATCTCACACCTGAACAAGAAACTAAGCTCATCCAATTGTTAACAAAATATCAAGAAGCATTTGCATGGGATTACCCTGACATGAAAGGAATTGATCCCCAGTTATGTACACACCACATTTATACGGAAAAAGACGCCAGACCTATTCGTCAGCCACAAAGGAGACTTAACCCTCATCTAAAGGATGTGGTAAAAGCTGAACTTCAGAAACTTTTAGATGTCAACTTTATCTACCCTATTTCTGATAGTAAATGGGTCTCTCCGCTTGTGGTGGTACCAAAAAAGAACGGAAAATGGAGAATTTGTGTGGATTATAGGGAACTAAATAAGGCAACACAGAAAGATCACTTTCCTCTCCCATTCATAGACCAATTATTAGATACTTTGGCAGGGAAGAAATTCTTTTCTTTCCTGGATGGCTTCAGTGGATACAATCAGATTCAGATTGCCCCTGAAGACCAGGATAAAACTACTTTTACTTGTCCCTGGGGAACATTTGCCTATCGAGTTCTACCTTTTGGCCTATGTAATGCTCCTGCCACATTTCAAAGGGCTATCCTTATCATTTTTGCAGATTTAATAAATGATGGACTTGAAGTTTACATGGATGACTTTACACCATATGGAGACGATTTTGATCCAGCTCTAGACACCCTAGAAAAAGTCCTACAACGCTGCATTCTTACCAGGCTTTGCTTAAGCCACGAAAAATGTTTCTTGATGATGACTGAAGGACTTATCCTAGGACACTATGTTTCAGCAGCCGGCATTCAGGTAGACCCAGCCAAAATCCAAATACTTTTGCTCATTCCCACTCCTACTACTCAAACAGAGGTACGCAAATTTCTTGGATTTTCTGGTTACTATAGACGATTTATAGAGCATTATTCGCACATTGCTGCTCCTTTATATGCACTAACTGGTAACGTTGATTTTCTTTGGACAGACAAATGTGACCGTGCTTTCGAGGATCTAAAGAAGCTAGTATCCACAGCCCCAGTCCTTCGAGGACCAAACTGGGACCTACCATTCCAGATATCATCTGATGCCTCAGATACAGCCATTGGTGCAGTCCTTGGGCAGGAAGAGGATAAAAAACCATATGTTATCTATTACATCAGCAAAAATTTATCCCCTGCTGAATTGAATTACACTGTTACTGAAAAAGAATTCCTAGCTGTAATACATGCTGTCAATAAATTTAGACATTATATCACAGGCTACCCTGTTATCTTGTATACAGACCATTCTGCCATAAAATATTTAGCAAATAAGCCTGTCACAAATGCCAGAGTAACTCGATGGTTAATCTTATTGTAGGAATTCGACATCACAATCAAGGACCGCCCTGGCAAAGAAAACCCTGTAGCCGATTTTCTTTCAAGAATACCAAAATCAAGCGATGCAGCAGCAGTGGAAGATCAATTTCCGGATGAGCACCTGTTTGATGTTGCCGTTCAAACACCCTGGTATGCTGATGTTGCCAACTACCTCGCAGTAGGTAAATTACCAAAACATTTAACTCCTAATGAGCGCAAGCATATTATTCAGAAAAGTTCTCGATTCTCGTGGATTGGGGGCTATTTGTTTCACACAGGAGCAGACATGCATATCAGGCGATGTGTTAGAGAAGATGAAATCTTTGACATCCTAAAAGCCTATCACGATGGACCGTGTGGGGGGCACTTCGCTGAGCGCAGAACTGGACATAAAGTATCGCAGACAGGATATTACTGGCCTACGATCTTCAAAGATGCGAAGAAGTTTGTCCAAGCCTGTGACAGCTGCCAGCGAGCAGGACGACCTGGTCAAGCTGATGAGATGCCTCTGAAACCACAGTTGGTCATCGAACCATTCGAGCGATGGGCTCTTGATTTCGTTGGACCCATCAACCCCTCATCAAATCAGAAAACATATATCTTGGTGGCAACAGAATATGTCACCAAATGGGTTGAGGTAGAAGCATTGCCAAGAGCCACAGAGGACTCTGTCATACAGTTCCTGTTCCATCTATTTGTACGTTATGGCCTTCCCAGGGAAATAATTACAGATGGAGGACCACAATTTGCTGGGCATAAATTAGCTGCAACACTCAACAATTATCACGTCCAGCATAAAATAACTACTCCATATCACCCACAGGCGAATGGGCAGGTAGAAAGTAGCAATAAGATAATAGAATCAATCCTAACGAAAACCATTGCGTCACATAGGCGTGATTGGGCTACCTGACTACCTGAAGCACTCTGGGCCTATAGAACAACATGGAGAAGCACCACCGGTTACTCACCTTATCAATTAGTGTTTGGAAAACAACCCATTTTTCCCATAGAATTTGAAATCCAAACATTACGGACAACACAGGAAGTTGGCCTAGATCTAAGCGAGGCACAAATCAATCGACTACAACAGATCAATGAATTAGACGAAATTAGGCTCTCTGCACTACAAAATACAGCATTGATTCAACAGCAGCGAGCTAAATGGCATGATGCGCTCATCAAAAACAAAGTCTTCCACGAGGGAGACTGGGCTCTGTTATACGACTCTCGGTTTCAGGACTTCCCCGGGAAACTTCAGACTCGATGGTTGGGACCATACGAAATCCAGAAGGTGCATGACAACGGAACCCTTACTCTAATTACCATTGACGGTTCTGGATATGCATTCAAAGTAAATGGCCACCGAGTCCGTCTCTATCGCAAACCACTCACTCGGGAATCCTTCTGCCAACAGCTACGCCGAGGCACTGATATGGAGATCTTAGGAGAGGAAGAGAAATCTTCCTCACCTGTAATTCATTAAGGGTTCATTTCTTTTTTACAATTTGTACATAAGTTTTTGTTTTTGAGTGGTTCTTGTACATAAGTTTGAATTAAAAATTTTCTTATCATTTTTTGCTGTTCCTTTTCTTTTACAAAGTTCAATTTTTGCCCTTCTAAAAATAGCATCTGCGTGTTTTTTATGATGTTGGTTTTGCTTGTTTTGCTGTTCCTTTTCTAAAGGAACAGCATTCGGGATCTCTGCTGTTCCTTTTTCAAAGGAACGGCATTGTTACATCTTCCGCTGTTCCTTTTGGTTACCACTGTTCCTTTTTCTTCAAAGAAACAACGTTCTTTTATTGCTATTGTTCCTTTTTTTTAAAGGAATGGCATTTTGAGTGTTTTTATAGTATTTTTATTTTTGCTGTTCCTTTTTCCCAAAGGAACGGCATTTGCATTTTTACTGTCCTTTTTTCTATCATCCGTCGTTGTTTCTTTTCCAAAGGAACACCACTCGCATACTTTTGCTCTCCTTGTGAAACAACTTATTCCTTTTTGCTGATCTAAATTGAGGATGCTTCTTGCCTGTCTTCTTTCTAGTCTTTAAGATACAGCTATGTATTTGTGCAATGAAATATAAAATCACAACATACCGAAATCTGCAAACCATAAATCGCTATATCTATAAGGCTCTGCATTAGTAAGAGGACAAATGGAAGGACATACTTATTTCTTACCTTTTGTTGACATGGTTTTACTAATTTTGCCCTGATTTGGTTATCTTTATCATGCTGATTCCCTTATACTTTTTTGATTTGTACTTGGGAATAAGAGCAAAGAGCTTATATCTTCCTATTGAGATAATAAGACTTCTTCCACCATTCCTACTCTTAAGGAGTGTTGAACCACCCTTTGTGTATAAATAAGGAAAAGTATTCTATAAAAAAGAAAAAATATGTGAACATGATATGTGAAGTGTCAAATGCAGGATAGGGGGTCTCATCGAGAGCCATCCTACCATGATCATGAGGATGGAAGTGAAGTGGCATTCCCATTATGGCCACCACACCAGGGATATGGTCCAAAAGGTATATCAAATAAACAAACCTTGGAACAGGAGGTCTCATTACGAGTCGGCCTGCCCACGTTTCGCTCCTTCCTCGTGAATGGCATTATGGTTAACTGGTCACCAAGCCAGCATAATGGTCTACATTTTGACATAACAACATTCCTAAGTATACACAAAGGATCATGGTTCCAAGGGTGAAAAAAACAACTCTGCCAAGGTTATGGACACCTGTTGGCAGCAGAGTACTGTTAATGGTATTGAAGTCACTTTGGTTACACCAATGGGTAAGATACTAATACTCTTTTGTTTCTTATATCCTAGGAACTAATCATATGTTATTTCCCGATTTATACATCGCATGAACATTTATCATTACCAATCATGGCAACGGAAGTGACCATGACCACTTAAGATTTGGCAAGTATGATACATGTCTTATCCACTAGCCTCATATCATAACACAGCAGCCTCTTATATAATACGCGATCAATTTTCCGCCTCGATTTCGGTAATTCGTTGTCCCTTTTAACATAGCATAATTCCACATGCTGTTCCTTTCTGACTTGGTTGCAGATCGGGTGCCGCCCTTTATTTGCCGGCTGGGACAGCCTATCACATTGCGGGGGGGGGGAGGTTAACCTCATCATTCCTTGTATTACGTGTCAACTCACCATTCGAGAAAATAGTGTACGACGATTTTGCATGGTTTAACGGCATGGCATTTCTATTTTTACACAAAATTGCTTTCTGTGGCACTGTTGCATACTCTGTGTTTTTGAAACCTTGCGATTATCACCCTCTCTATGTTTCAAACAGAAAACGTAGTTGCCGTTCCATTTAGAATCCACAGTGAAACCATGGGAGGAAGGGCAATTCGAAGCGAGCCTCAACAGTTGACAATCTCTGCTGCTGCCCGGGAGATCCTAGAAAGAGTAGGATGGTTGAATTATTTCAATCGCCTACAGGAGTCTAATGAAACAGTAGCGATGGAATTTCTGCAGAACCTACAGGATGATCATTCCACAGTAAGGGGGAAGCGGATAGCGGTCACCGATGACATAATTGCAGAAGTTTCAGGACTACCAGCCACCGGACCAGTATGGACATTGAAAAAGGAACGATTACAGAAGGTCATGGAAATTTTCCAGGACGAAGGCCAGAGTTTGACAATTAAGGGGAGGGGAGTTCTGCCAGCAACCCTAGGAGAACCCTGGACGGAGTTAGCAAGAATAGTGCAGGGCTACATCACTTGCGAAGGAAGGAAAGACGTGGTAAGACCACGACATCTTAAACTTTTAGCTGTTTTAAAGCAGAAATGCTCTGTAAATTTACCTGCACTCCTGAACTCATTACTGCATGATGTTGCACAAAGCATAAAAAAGGCACAACATGTAGAGTCAGTCGTTAGTCACCATGGGTTAATACGACTAGTTGTTAGCCATAGTCTCACCCAGCAGCAGAGCAGCTGGGAAGAGCTGCTTGTAATGATTAAGGGGGGATTGACAGCGCCATCCCCAAAACGTAAACATCCTACAAGCACACCAGAACGACCGGAAAAACGCAGAGAACATGTCGCTAGTGCATCAGAACAACCAGGGATACACCAAGAATCGGCAAAACACAAGCATACCATCGATCCACCCGAGCAACCAGAGGAACCCAGAAAATCAGCTCGGTTAGCTCGGATGAGAGGAAGCATAGAAGAGCCCAGAAAATCAGCCCGGTTAGCTCGGATATGAGGAAGGCTGGAAAAGCTCCAGGAAAGCGCCAGCCAACCAGTGGTAATTGAGGACGAGCAATCCGAAGAAGAAGCAGCCGAGCATTCGAAAACAGAAATAGAAGCAGAAATTGAACAGGAGGAGGAAATGGTACAGCAGGAAGATAGACCATTACAAGACCTACTGGGAGAAGATGACTTGGCCGCAGTCTTAGCCAATATGGGCAAGTATGGCCAACCTTCTAGTTCAGAGGACCCCCACGACAAACCCCAAGAAGAAAACATGCCTGTTCATGATGAAGAGGAGGTAAATACTGAACGGGAACAATCTGTTCCCAGGTCACAAGAGGACATTCTAGAGGGAGTAGGAGCAGAAACAACAGTTGCTCAGGAAGAGATAGAACCAGTCGAGGTTCCTACCCCAGAACAGCCAGAGCAGAACAGTGAGGAAGAACCCCAAGAGGAAGATTTAGAAACTAGTCATGGTCCAGACCGCAACAGACAGTCTGCTGTTCCTTATAATGAAACGCTGGAAATTAAGAAGTTGCGGAGGGAACGGCAGAAATTGTTGAATACGATAACCCAGCTCAGACAACAAATTAGGATTCTGAAAAAGAACCAGAAGGTAAGAAAGACTGGAAGGAAGAAAAAGAGGACCAACAATCGGCCTGCTACTCAAAACCCTACTGAAAATCCAGCTGACGTTCCAAATAATGTTGAGGAACAGGAACAGACGGATATTCGCGTTAAAACAGAAAAGGATGATACAAGGACCAGTGACAAGAACATTCAGACGGAGGCACCACCCTCAGGGGTAATAAGGGTTATGAACTCCAAACAGCATAATAAGAAAGTCCAGGTAAAACTCCCGGCCTCTACTGACCTATGGAAAAAAGATCCGAAGACAAAAACCTTGCATAAGATGGTGAAGCAAGCCCAACAAGAGGCCGAACAACTTAGAGAGCAAACGGTTCCCCGAGAAAAATATGAAGAGTTACAGCAGCAACTAAGGGACGTCAATCAATCCAAAAGCCAGGCTTTTGAAGGGTGGCGAAAGGAACAAGAGGAAGTTGCACAGGTAGCCCGTAGACTAGATACTGTTATCAAACAGATGAATACCTTGTGTTCTTTATACAATGATGTCTTAGCATGTAGGGCTCCTGCTAAAAACTATGCTCTGTTTTTATTAGAACGGTATTTACAATTAATAATAAAAGCTGTTAAAGCAGGTGCCCCTATACAAATCAACACTGTCAATGACTTTATAGACTGCTGTAAACATTATGGAGTGAAAGTCCAGAGATTGTTGTGTGAACTTTATTTGCATGACCTTGTGCTAAATCAGGAGACTGAGTTAAACCTTGGCCCTTTCGTTGGAGACATCCAATTTCAAGCATTCATTTCATTCGGGGTTAATCAGATTAAGTGGCTTAAAGCCTATGATACTTTCCAGAGTCAGGAAAATGGCCTAGATTTACGGGTTAGGGCTGAGCCTAGGAACCCAGTACAGTTGTGGAAAGCTCATAGAAACCTCATAAAGACTCCGGGTGTCTATGAAACTTTAGGACCCATGCATGAGGCACTTATTCGGGAAGGGTTAGAGTATTTTCTTTCCATCCAAGACTTGGCCATTAATGCAGCCAAATTTCGGTATCGAATCTCTGATCCAAACATCCAGCTCAGGGAACCATTTAAGTATGAGAACTTTGGGTTAGCTGCCAACCGTTTGAACCTCTATGGCGAGAGAATTATGAAAGCAGGGTCATCCTGGTTAGGATATAGATTTCGCACTCCAATTATTTGGCACCCTGCACCCGGATACCAGGCCCTGTATGAGATGCCTGAGGGGCAAACAGGTCAGTTCTTTGATTATCTAATCACTCATCATGGTTGTAGGCCTCCGCATGAGACTCCTTCTCCAGCATATTCTCTCACTGCCTTGCATGTCAACTACAATGTTTTCATGAGGACATGAAACAAGGTAAGCAGGGGGGTGTGTGGAGTACTGAAAAGGTATGTTTTTGATGATTATTTCAGTGGCTTTTTAGTAGAATTTGTAAACCTTTTTGTCTCATGAATTTGGAAAGTAATAAGGAATTATAATAAAACATGTGGAAATTGATATGCAAGACTTAAGCACTAATAATGGTTATTTTCTGAACAGGAAAAGGGAAAACGAGGAATTATCGTTCCAAAGGAAGAGACAAAGTCGAGATAACTGCTGTCCCTCTGAAGGTGAACCGAATGCAAACAAGGCTAAATAGATTACAGCAAATCGGCTCGGAAAAGAAGGAGAAGACACCAGCTCGGCGCCAAAGAAAGGAAAGGATGAAGAATTAACAGTTTGGCGAATCCCTCAGGATCTTCGATCCTGAGGGATCGCTGCTTTATTTATCTCATTACTTGGACATCTCCGCCGTCACCTTTATATAAAGGGACAGCACTATTAGCTTAGGGGAGGATATGTTTCTATGTAATTTTCTGTAAGACATCAGCTTTGATTATTAAGTTTCGTTGAGAACTGGTTCGATGTATTTTTGACCGATGCATTAATAAAAACTTGGTGATTATTCCATCTTCGCGTCTGCATTAACTTAAAGCGGTGTATCCTTGGAGGCTAAGGGCCCGGCCCCGGAGGACACTTGCTTTTGTACCATTACGACTTGACTTCTGTGTGGTTTGTTTATCTGTGTTATTTGGTAATTTGATATGCTTTATAAGTTCATATTACATGCTCTATTAAAGATTGAATCATTGAGGTTTTTACAGACAGAATCGTGTGTTGACTCCGCATCAAGTTATTAATCCTTTCAAGAGTTAATTGCATGTTCTTACTGTTATGTTACAGAGCTGTTATACTAAACGTTCGTGTTGTGTGCGTTTCTGATTTATCAGTACTGTTTCATAATTCATTAATAGTTATTGATGTTCCTTTAGTGTGATTTGTGTGAATTTCCTTTAGAGTGAAAGAATGTTATTTGATTGCAAAGAGAGTATTTGAGTTAATAGATTAAGTTTGGTTACAACCCGCGGGACTTAGTTATTCAATTGTTGTTCCATTTTAGACTTGCTGTTCTATTCCAGAATTGTTGTTCAATCCTTTATTCTCTTTGTTGTTCCATTTACTTGCAGTTGTTGGTTTGGTGTGAGAGATGATCTAAGGCTGTAGTGAGCAGTGGCAGTCACTGTCTAGCTCCCAGGCTCGTGATCCATGCTATAGTTTCCTTTCCATCAGTTTCCGAAGGGATGGGTTATCACTGCCGAACCCTTGACTGATAAGCTGTTGAGTTTTCTGAGTGTGTGATTTATTCTTTGAGGTAATTTAGTTACAAGCAAGCATCCGTTTACTCTTGTATTTATTAAGCACTGTACTACTAGCATTACTCTGACAAATGATAGCCTCGGATTGAGTCACTCTTTGTAATAACAAAACGCTCCCGGATTGACATATTAATGTGAGGTAATTAGAGGTGAAAGAGACCCTTTTTATAGCTCCACACTAACAACTCATTTTTTCCCTGTGAAAATTGCATGTAGGTTAGCAATCACTCCTATCAAGCATCGGTGTTTTTCGTACACTTGTGTACTAAACACACCAATACAGATGTATTGGATGTTTAGAGATCTGTTGTCTAAATGGACATACACACTTGCATTTGTAATTTTTTTCCTTGTGTCAAAATGTAGTATACCTAGGGGAGATAATTTGGGGTACAGAGGGAGGTAATGTTTAGCACAACCCAACTTGGCCTAGATTTTGGCAAAGAATTCACATTTTTTGGGTTAGAGCGCGCAGTGGAGCATGCAATAGAGCACATTTTGAGGAATTAAATATACCATGTGGTGTCGTAAGGGCTTCGGGGTGGGTCGAAGCCCCTCCTTTTTGTAAAATAGCATGATTTTGTAATGGATCAATGGTTTTCGGGCCATAGTTGTTTGTTTTAAGGAGTCCTTGGTATTTGGACCATGGTATTTTAATGATGTAACCCTACAATGTAATAGTATATATAGGGTAAAAAAGTAAGAGAAGGATCATCAAAATAATCAATTTTGATCTAGATCAGAGTTATGGGTAAATTATTGTGATTTGTAATTGGTAGCAAAGGAGAGGCTCTGTAGCTAAGTGTGTAGAGGATTGGAGAAGAGTTTGTAGCTGACTGCATAGAAAGCCTACAGGTGCACATGCCAAGAACTGGTTGTTGTTCAAATATTAATTATATTAAGCAACATTTCTTATGGACATTTCCCTACAATTGGGTGAACCATAGTAATTCGGTGTTCTTTTGTGATTGTTGTTTATATTTTCTTATTATATGTTGTAGAGTAGCAATTATTATAGTTTCATTTTACTTCAACACAATGATGGTTTATGGTTTTATATGGCACATTTAAGTGATTAATATAATGCAGAAAATTGATTTATAAGTGTTAAGAATAAGATAACATAATAATACCACATCTCCTAGTCCTTGAAGGCTACAAAAACCTAGTTCTGCATCATCCCATAGTCACTTCGGGTGAACTATGATCTGCTTGCAAGTTTTTTTTGAAAGGACCAGTGATTAAGGGTTTTGTTGGTGCACAATATAGATCGAACCCGGGTCAGCCCAAATCAAGCCAAAAATTAATGGTTCTGTTGCTAAGACCGAGATCTATTTAAGGGATATGTGGATGTGGTACTTGTCGAAGAAGGAGATTCAAGTCTGGATAGACCTTAAATTGCAAGAATTTGCGGATCAAGAAAATAGAAACCCTCGTCTAAAATCCGAAGCTTGGTTACAAAAGTATATTTTTGTAGATAAATACAAGATTTTATTTGGTTCTTTTCATGTTGAGTTGTATGAGTGGATATTGATATTTACCAAAAGGAAGAACTATTTTAAGGGTGGAGAACCTATGGTGTGGACTCCTGAAATTGTAGAATGATTCAAGGGCAATGACAATAAGATTCCAAGGACTATTGATTTCTGGATTGATAACATCTTGGGAGGATTCATTACTGAGTTCGTTGTAGACTCAATAATTTCCTACAATGAAGCAGAATGAAAATTATTCAAAGGACCACAAGGTAAGTATTTAAAATCTTTGAAACTTTGGATTAATATGCTTCCGTGTGAAAAGTGAGTTTTACAGATGCAATCAGATTGCTAGTTTACTTATGTTTGGAAGAAGAGAGAATACATCTGAACAAGATATCATAGTAATGCGAAGTGGAAAGAGATATAGAGTAGATACCAGAAAGAGATGTCATGGACAAGACCCGAAGACCTTTATAGATATATTATAGTCCGCTTTTGAGTGGATCTGAAAGTGAAAGAGATCAAATAGAAACTTACTGTGTCTAATTTGGAGTTTGAATAGATATTTAAGGTGTTATTGGATCAGGTAAGCTTCCACATATCTCCGCAACAACATCAAGAATGGTTTATAACTACGCTGATACTGCATATCAGATTGACATTAATGTAACAAAATATAGAAAGTAAAGTCGAAGCTCTAGAGATTGCGATGAAATTGGAAGCTTTGCCTATAGGGGATAATAATTCAGGCATGCAACAGATTCAAAATTAGTTGGTGAACCTAACCCTACAAATACAAGACATAAAAAAAATCAAAGAAGTTAGAGAATAAGTATGGTGTATGAAGTGCAGATCAGAGGGCCATTCTAAAGAAAAATTCCCTATCTTCAAGTATTACATGTCTGGTGGGGCACCGAATACCTTGAATGGAAGATTCAACATGTGGTGTGAAATATGTAAGACTAGAGGCCAACATCGTTTAGAAGACTATTACTTGTTATAGAAATATGTACAAACTCCGAGGAATCTATATCACAAATTCTGTAAATCAGTAGGTCATGATGAAAATATTTTTCGGGCTTACGATCTAGTGATGGACCATTGTGCCGACACTTATATAATGAAATCATAAGAGAATGAGCACGGGGACAATGGAAAATGTTTTGGTTGAGGAGGTTACCAAGGAAGAGGCCAAGGTGGTCGAGCTGGTTAAGGAAGTGGACAAATCATTTTCTATAACTGTAGCCAGTGAGGTCATTTTACGAGAGACTTCCAGAACCCCACAACGACATGTAAGTACTGTAAATACTTTGACCATGTAATCAAAGAATGCCATGTACTTATGAAAAATATGCAATAAAAGAGGAATCAACAACCGACACAAAATATTCAAATGATGACTAATGAAAGGAGAACCAACAAACCTCAAGTTAGTATCGTCACTAGAAGTGGAGTTGTGACTGGTAGTGATAAAGTAGATGAAAAGAAAGAATCTAAAAGTTCATGGGTCAGAAAGAATATAGAGAAAGATATTGTTTTTGATATTAAAAAATAAAAATAAGTATTTATGGAAGAAAATCGAATTTTTATGGATACTGGAGCTTCAACCTCTAGTTCACCGCCAAAGCCCGAACAAAAAATTAACTGCAACGTGTCATCAACTTCAATATATAACCGAGCTCCGAAACATGATCAAGTGCCGATATAAGACGAGGATTCAAAAAATAAAGTAGGCATTTTAAAGTATTTTCTACAAACTTGTATGACATTTTTAATAGATCAAAAGGATATATAAGGGATTCAAGAGTTGATAGATTCATGTGCATCCAAAGAAATACCGAGAAGTGAGATGCACGCATTCAATAATTTGCATCAACATAAGAGAACCAGAAGAGAGATGAGACTTAATGTGCAGATAAGAGATTATAGATGAGACTTACATAGTTACTTGCTTTGGAGGAAGATATATTTATAGAAGGATTCCATCAATAGGTAATAAAACAAGAGAAAATTCCTGACATGATAGAAATATTAAGCAAATGAAGTTCTAGGTAGAATTTTTTTTTCTCCTTTACGACAGTAAGTTTGTAAAGTTTCAAGAAAAATTCAATATGCATTGGTTGGGCCCATAAATTATCAAACATATTATTGATGGAGGCACAGTTCAATTAGTAAAGTTAAAAGGATAATTGGTTCAAGGAAGAGTAAATGGCAGGAGATTGAAGTCGTACAAGGACAACCCTGCCCCTACAGCTTCGCTTTAAATAAAGGAGAAAAGTATTAGTGCCAACTGCAGTTGAAATTGGGCACTGGAATATAAAATATGCTACAAAGAGAGCTTTGATGTAGGAAGTTACTTCGCTACATTCTGGATTATGTCGAAGTTCATAGGAGCCTCGACGTGCCGCGAGGTTACGAACATTAATATCCGAGAAGAGGAACCAATGGAGGACAAAGTCACAAATCTCATCCTTGCAGTAAAAGGATAAAAGAATAAGATCATGGACATGAAATTTACATATGAGATGAATATCAACGAGCTACAAATGAAGCTACAACCAACCACACTATAGGAAGTGCGAGAGAAGAGGGAGGGCGGCCTGAAGGTTGTTGTGGCTGACATCTCCACATCAGTGGAAGGTTGGGGAAGATATTGGATGAGAGCTTGAAGAATTGGGATTCATTGTAGGAAGATCCAAATACGCAGAGAATATTAGAGGATATTCAACAGAAGCAACAACAACGAAGATTCAAGCAACTGTGATAACCTTACCAATCTCACAGAAGCTCGTAAAGGTCAATGAGGGAAATTCCCTCCAGAAGAAGATAGAGGAGCTGAGGAAGGAAGTGCAGACTCTGATAGAGAGAACTCTTCCATGGAAGGATGAGGCTCTCCAACTATCCAAATCAGTGGATGAGAAGCTTCAAGAGCTTCGACAAAGAGAGAAGGCAGTGATGTAGAAGGCTATGGGAATGACAACAAAAGCACTGCTGGAGGAAGTGCTCAGTGAAGAGAAGCAGGTAATAGAAATTATGCAGCAGTTCATAAACACCTACAATAATATTTTATCAAATATCAAAGGTAAATCAGCTAAGTGAATCGGGACGAGTCACATGTGAGCGTTGGGGGCTTATTGGGTGCAACACAACTTGGCCTAGATTTTTGCAAAGACTCCACATTTTGTGGGGTAGAGCATGCAGTGGACTGTGAAATTGAGCACATTTTGAGGAATTAAATATACCACGCTGTGTCGTAAGGGCTTTGATATGGGTTGAAGCCCCTTCTTTTTGTAAAAGCGCACAATTTTGAAAGGGAACAATGGGTTTTGGGCCATAGTTTCTTTTTTTAAGGATTCCATGGTATTTGGACCATGGTATTTTGATGATGTAACCCTACAATGTAATAGTATATATAGGGTAAAATAATAAGAGAAGAATCATCAGATTAATCAGTTTTGATCTATATCAGAGTTATGGATAAATTATTGTGATCTATAATTTGGTAGTGAAGGAGAGGATCTGAAAATAAGTGCGTAGAGGCCTAAAGAAGTGTTCACAACTGAATGTGTTGAGGCAATTTAATTACCTGTCATTTAATTGTCAACCCGGGGGTTTCGTAAATTTACAAAGCGCACGTGCACTATATATGCTAGAAATTAACCTTCAATTTAGATTAATGTAACTACGAAATCATATGATGATAAACGAAAAACATAAGGAAACTCAAATTAATCTATGCGAAGGAAAAACTTAATCTACAAAAGACAATTCAAATCCTATTCACAAAAGTTGTCTAATATGAACGTGCACACAATCTCTTGAAAATGAATCTTTTAATCTCAGAATGAAAATAAATCTAATCTCCTTGCTTGAAATGAAAAGCTGATCTATACACATACTTGCATGATTGAAATCAAACTTAATCTAATGACAAGAAATTAAATTTATGCTAATGAAATAAAATCTAGTCTAGGAAATCAAGAAATATTAAATCTATGAAAAATAGGAAATCTAATTTAGGAAAGAATTCAAAACACACTTACTATAATTGAAATATTAATATACCACACACACTTGCATGAATGGGAAAACTAATCTACTTGCATGATTTAAATCAAACTTAATCTAATGACGAGAAATAAAATTTATGCTAATGAAAGAAAATCTAGTCTAGAAAAGAAATAAACTTTAATCTAGGAAAAAATTAAAATCTAATCTGCCACATATGTATAAGTGGAAATATAAACTATCACACATGAATAAATAGAAATATAAACTATGACACACTTGCATAGAATTGGAGATCTAATCTAGGCACACTTCTTGAATTCAAAATATAGACTTCTTGCAATAATTGAAAAGCATGAATTGAAATCTAAACAAACTTAACTATAATGAAAACAAAGTGATCAATCCATCTAAACCTGCAAGAGCACACAAACAAAATGAGTGTATTAAAACTTAACTTATGAAAGAATGTAAATGAACATAAAGTAAATAATAACAAAGAATGAAATGAAAATTAAACTAAACATAAATAAGTGAATGAAACTATGATACAATTTCATACTCATTTAGGTGGCCAATCCAATGATGCATGAGGATGGTAAGTGAAGAAGCTCCATATAAAAGCAAAACCAAATCAAAGTGAAATAACACTCATGAGTATGGTGCCAAATCTTAATTATTTATTCAAAACATGAGCATAACTCCAAACTTTACACATGCCTTTGAGAGGAGAAGGCTCTCCTATTTATAAAAAAACATAAGAAGCTATCCCATTAATGAGGATCCACTATTCTCTCCTTAGATCCCTAAAAATCACAACCAATTAGACACATATCCCTTTATCCATGATTTTTCTCCATGAGATATGGTTGATTACTATCCCAAATATTCTTCCAATCTTGAAGAGAATTCAAAATTGATCCTTGGAGGCCACATAAGAGTGTCTTGGAGAAATGACCTACACTTGTCGTGAAACTCAAGCCACTTTTTGATATTAGCAAGTATATGTCATTTTTCTAATTTTTAATCATTAATTAACTATAAACACTTGAAAAATATAACTTTAGGAAAATACAATTAATAACCCATATGATGATAGATATGTTGGTTATATAGTGACAAAGTGATGGAATGAAGGTGATAAAGGTGAAATGAGGTGTGAATGAAGTGAAAATATATGTCATTTTAAAGACATTTTGGAGACCCAACATACCCCCCAACCAGAGGGATTGCATGTCCTCATGAAACTATTGCATTAATTCCTTTGATTTGCTTGCAACGTCTTTGCTTTTGAATGAGCTTGGTTTATATCAATGCTCTTTAAACTTTGCATTCAATTATATTTGACAATTTAATTTCTTTTTGCAAATTATTCCTTGTCATATATTGAATTGAAACATGGTTGGTTGGTTCTTGTGTGGCAACCAAATTTTAATTGGTATTGGTTCTTGTGTATCAATACCGTGTTTCTTTTTGTTGCAGCAAGGTTCCTTTAATATTTTTAGAGTGCATCTTTAATTCATCAATAATATGTTCATTATTTAGTTGTCATTTTTTTTAAATCACACAATTTTTTAACCATAATGAAATCATAATTTATTAGGAAAAGTATGTTAGGATGAAATGAAGTGAAACAGAATGAAGTGATATGAAAAGTGATCATAAATGGATGTTCCTCCCCCCAACTAAAGGTGTTTTCGATTTTTAAATGAGAAAGGAAATATGATAAAGTATTTTCCAAAAATTACAATTTTAGTATTTAAGGAATTTTATGATTAAAAGCTAGAAAAGAACATACCTTTACTTACCTAAGAAGTGGACAAATTGTGCATATGTAGAGAAGTGTAGATCCTGCTGCTGAATCATGGAATATAATGTGGAATTTCAACTGCTTCTTGGTTTCATAAATGGTGGATGAGATCGTGAAAGTGGATTATTTATTTCTGTTGCTAAATCTATTGTATTCACTGCAAAATGCTGAAGTGATATAATCTTCACCTACTACAAAACCTGACGATACAATTCTAGTCATGCAAAAAATGTGCTGTTGTCAAGCATGAAGAGAATTCATATGGATTACTGGCCATTAATGAATGTCATTAACCAATGCGAGACACATTCATTATTAATATCAATGAGTGCCAAGGTACCTAAGTACATCTTGCGAAGTGAGAATAGATGAGCTGATATCAAGCCACTTCCAAGATTTAAAGATCAAGGGACATTGATGTATTCCCATGATTGTCAACGAGATAACTTGTCATTGTTGCACACAAGCCTCAAGGTACTAATAAGGACTCTAGCCTTGATCCTAGATAATGTGCTGATGTCGATAGGCCAAGAATTGTTAGAAGGGAGGAATAAATGAATCCCCCATCATCTAACGTGAGTATGGAATAATGATTTTCGAAGGAACATGGATGAAAATTTGCATCAAGCAAGATTTATTTAATGGAAAGAAAAATGGAAAGAGTGTAAACAAGTGAATAGAAAGAAAAATAAAAAATCAACATGTAAGCGAGTTGAATGTCTTTATTAATGGGTTAATGAAAATGAATGGAAATTATGGAAAATGTAAATGGAAAATCTGAAGGAAACATGCGACACTTGCAAGGAAAGTGGTGACGATGATGTTTAATGAAAATGCTTGAATAACTTGTGAGTTTGAGGAGGAAAAGTGATGGCATTTATGGATGATAGAAATGGATCTAATTGGTTCATGTTTCTTGAAATTGGTTGTAGAAAACCAATCATGCATAAATTGGCTTCCTTCAATTCTCTGGTTGTCTTGGAACTTGAAAACAAGCATGGCACTAATATTGCACTAAAACGTAAGTGTGTTAAAAGATAAGTGATCAATTTATCTTGGCACATACACAAAAAAATTGCATAAATAATGCTAGTAAAATAGGTTCATGACATGTCTTCATTTCAAATTATCATGGTCAGTCCAATTTCACAATTGTGATAAAAAATCCAATTTCTAAAAAGATTACAATATGCACAATTTCCACAATTTATGTTTGAACCATAACATTTCATAAAGATAAAGAAATATTAATTTTCAAATGCTTAATGATTCCTGCAAAATAATCTTCGATCAAAATTCGCTAATCGAACTTGTAGATAAAGCGTCCTTATGGTTCTTCTTCTTCCCTGCATCATGCTTGAAAACATAATATTAGATAAAACCAATGATAAATTTTGACCATGAATTCGACAATGCAAAAACTCAATATTAACAAAATTCAATTTGCAATTAAATTTAGTTAAGGTTAGCTATTGTGCCTTTATTCAATTAATTTATTTTGTCTTGTGTGTTTCTGATTCTTTCCTTTGTTTCTTGCTTCGACGAGTATGTTTTAAATGGACCCTCACAACAATTTTTTCTCAATTCGCTCCAATCATGAATTTTGATTAGCATGCATTGCCAACAAAATAGATCATTAAATTCAGAGCTGCAGAATTGTTTTTCAGCTACAGAATTGCACAGTTTCTGTAGCTAAAATCCTGAACAGACAGTTAAGTACACCCAACTATGCAAATAATCAATATGATCTTTAAATTCAGTAATATCTCTTCCAGAAACACTTACCCTAATTATTTATTAATGTAGTAAAAAATTTATTATTATTATTATTATTTTTATTTATTTTTTAAAATTTTATTTTATGGCAATAACATACAATATAATTGCAATCTAAAAATTAATGAAATATTTACAAAATAAAAATGAAATATTAAAACATCACTCCATTAACAAAAATGTAACAAAACATAACATCATACATATAAAACATATGTAAAAATAAAACAACATAACATCAAAATAAATATATACGAATACTGACACAAAAATAAGTGAAAAATTAGAACGTGGCTTGGCAGTGTTGAAGTGAAGAGTGTTTCATTTCAATCATTAATACCGATCCCCGAGGAAGGAGAAGAAGTCTGTTTATTTAATGTGATGGAAGAAATATTGATGAGTTTTGGTTTGGATTTTATTTTATGTATATTTCCTTCGTAAGCTTGGAAGATGTGGAATTCTAGGGGTTTTTTTTCTTTCGAATTTCTTGTATTGCGAATTGAGAGAGCTCTGATTTTTTTTTGGATGTGGAAGGGAAATATTTTGTTCCCAAGTGTCTGGGAAGAAACCAAAATAAATATTTTTGGCTAGATTTTTAGGTTAATAAAATCTGTCAATAATGAACTAATATTCTAATAAGGTATTTTCTTTTTAATCTTCAGAATTTCTAGAAGAAGCGGTCACATATGGTATTTTGAAAAGAGAAAGCGTTTGGATATTATGTAGTAAGGCCTCATATTTATGTGTTTTATGACCCGCAGTACTTGAAATGTTTTGAAATATCAAGTACAATTGCAAGTTCCATTTGCATTGTTAATCCCTTAAAATCTTACATCGATAAAAGCAGTTTGGTGCACAAAAATCTGCCTCTTTTCTAGAACATTGCCTTCAAGATTCTATATTGACTAATGCCATTGACTCCTCATTTGATGGCAGAAATACCTTAACCGATTATCAACAAGCGGTGTATGCATTAAAAAATAAAAAACCGTTTTTCTTCACGCAATCTCAAAAATATGGCTCAAAATATCCCTGAAAATATATCAAACAGTTATGAATTTGAGGACATCGATCACGATAAACATAACTCACTCCATTATGAGAAAAACAAATGCTTTATTTTTCTGATATTCTTCCTCAAAGGTCACAAAATGTGTTTTAAAATTCTGGGTCAAAACTGCTGCATTTTCTAGCTTCTGCTCAAGCAACGAAATCAATTGCTGGTTTGTAGGCTCCTCTTGTTATCAATGCAGGCCATGGCGATGTTGAAGAGATGGTTGGAGACATAAGGCCAAATCTCTACATTTTTGGCACTCTCGAAGGTGATGCCATCGTCCAACACCAATTTTGATCTCCCATGATTTCTACCCATAAAACTGCATCTCATAGATTGATACAAAGATTTCTTCTCAGCTCATTTAGAATTCATAGATTGAAGGTTGATAAAAAGTATATTCTCAACTGCTCTTCGGCTATCAAAGAATAAATCCTTCTCTCTGTTGTCAATGAATAAATCTTTATCCGTCTAATCAATATTTATCAGGATTGTCTAAAGAGTGAAAAGGCAGTCGATCAAAGAGTTTCAAGTTTGTCTCTCCTCTCCTGTTCTTGTAGTTTAGTTGATTGAGATCCTTCATAACCAACATAATGATCCTAGTTTTCCGAGTTTCCATGATGAAAGAAAGAGATCCCTTTATCTACACATGCATCGCTTTTTAAAAGCCACATATTTTTTTTTTTAAATTTTTTTTATGTGTTTCAATTTTATTTGGTTTTGTTCAATTAAACAAATATGCAACCATATACCATATCAACCTGATTTTCAAATAAACGTGTCAAGTTATTTTCATGCCACTCATTTGACTAATTTTTATGTGCAGTTTTTGTGAAAGGAAGAAGCGAGAACAACAAAGAAAAATCAAATTCGACATTGTTTGCACTAACAATAACACTGTTGTGTCCGGTTTACAAACCATGTTCAAATACTCGTTTTATTACTATCAATGGTTTTTGTTTGCATATGGAAGATGCCAACATAAATAAGTTGTGTGGTTTTCTTGTACAAAACTTTCCAGCATTAAGAATCTCATTTCTTGTTTTACATGAAATGAGTTTTGTGTGCACATTTTCAATTTTATGTGTTCAGTGTTATTAAATTCTATGGGTATGCACAAATTTTTATTCTTTTTCAATTTTTATTTTTATTTTTATTTTTATTTATTTATTTATTTTTATTTTAGTTTGTTTTAAAATTTTTAATTTTTTAATTTCTAGTCTATGATATAAATATTTGAGTTTTTTTTTTTAAATAATAAAAAAAACTTATTAGTAATTTGGAGATCTAGAGAATTTTTTTTCTTTCTAAACTAACTCATTCAATTTTTCTAATCTTCCAGGTCGCATGCAGCACATGAAGAGAGCATACTTATCAAGTTTTCGTCAATTCTTTCACACATTAAAATTTGGAAATTAGAACATTGTGAAAATAGTTGATTTTGTATCTCAAAATTCCATATTTTCCTTCCTTATAAACATGAATTTTCTTTTTTTAATGAAAATATTTCTATGTGGCTCTTACTGCACCACTAGAAATCCAAAAAAAATAAAAACAAATGAAAGAAATAGAAATTATAAAAAAATAAAACTTTAAAAATTTAATCAAGAACTAAATTAAGAACCTAAATGCAATTAGATATGATTTTATTTTTCTACTTTATCCTATGTCATTTGAAAGGAATTTTTTTTTGAAGTATATGAATGTTTCCAATGGAGCCATTTATAGATTAAAAGTTCTGAAATGTTCATATCCAAATTTGAAAAATGTCCCTGATTGCGTGTGTGGACTTAAGAAATCATTTTCATTTTTTGATCCGATGAAAAGATTAGTTGAAGGCTGAACGAATGTCGCGACATAGTTACTTGTTGAAACCACTCTTCAATGTAGTCTTTGTGCTATGAAGAATGTTTGATCTGCATTCTAGATCTTTCATCCATAAATGGATAGTATTGAAAAATGTTATTCTACAAAAAAAATGATTGAAATGTATGCAACTAAATGATTTATGCATCTACATGTTTTAACCATGCATCTAGGAATAAAATGAAATAAAAATAAAAATTGAAAATAAACTCTAGGCTGGAGGCTAGTTTCTATGCACACTTCCTCGGAAACAACGCTAAAATGTTAAGGCAATTTAATTACCTATCATTTAATTGTCAACCCTGGGGTTTCATAAAACTTGCGAAGCATGCGTGCACTATATATGCTAGAAATTAACCTTCAATTTAGATTAATTTAACTACGAAATCAAATGATAATAAAATAAAAATATAAGGAAACTTAAATTAATCTATGCAAAGGAAAATATTAATCTACGAAATACAATTCAAATCCTATTCACAAACTTTGTCTAATATGAACGTGGACACAATCTCTTGAAAATGAATATTTTAATCTAGGAATGAAAATAAATCTAATGTGACTTGCATGAAATGAAAAACTGATCTATACACATACTTGCATGATTGAAATCAAACTTAATCTAATGAAAAGAAATTAAATTTATGCTAATGAAAAATATAGTCTAGGAAAGCAAGAAATATTTAATCTATGAAAAATAGGAAATCTAATCTAGGAAAGCATTCAAAACACACTTACTATAATTGAAATCTTAATCTACACACTCACTTGCATGAATGGGAAAACTAATTTACTTGCATGATTGAAATCAAACTTAATCTAATGACAAGAAAGTAAATTTCCGCTAATGAAAGAAAATGTAGTCTAGAAAAGCAAGTAACTTTAATCTAAGAAAACATTGAAATCTAATCTACCACATATGTATAGGTGGAAATATAAACTATCACACATGCATAAATAGACATATAAACTATGAGACACTTGCATAGAGTTGGAAATATAATCTAGGCACACTTCTTGAATTCAAAATCTAAACTTCTTGCAAGAATTGAAAAGCATGAATTGAAATATAAACACTCTGAACTAAAATGAAAACAAAGTGACCAATCCATCTAAACCTGAAAGAGCACACAAAAAAGATGAGCATATTAAAACTTAACTTATGAAAGCATGTAAATGAGCATAAAGGAAATAGTAACAAAGCATGAAATGAAAATAAACTAAACATAAAGAAATGAATGAAATTATGATACAATCTCACACTAATTTAGGTGGTCAATCCAATGATGCATGAGGATGGCAAGTGAAGAAGCTCCATATGCAAGAAAAACCAAATAAAAGTGAAAGAACACTCATGAGTATGGTGCCAAACCTTAACTCTTTATTCAAAACATGAGCATAACTCCAAAATTTACACATGCCTTTGAGAGGAGAAGACTCTCCTATTTATACAAAAACATAAGAAGCTACCCCATTAATGAGGATCCACTATTCTCTCCCTAGACCCCTAAAAATATCAACCAATTAGACACATATCCCTTTATCCATGCGTTTTCTCCATGAGATATGGTTGTTTACTATCCCAAATATTCTTCCAATCTTGAAGAGAATTCGAAATCGATCTTTGGAGGCCACATAAGAGTGTCTTGGAAGCTTCAAAATGACCTACACTTGTCATGAAACTCAAACTACTTTTAGATATTAGCAAGCATATGTAATTTTTCTAATTTTTAATCATTAATTCACTATAAACACTTGAAAAATATAACTTTAGGAAAATACAATTATGAACACATATGATGATAGAGATGTAGGTTATATAGTGAAAAAGTGATGGAATGAAGGTGATAAAGGTGAAATGAGGTGTGAATGAAGTGAAAATATATGTCATTTTAAAGAAATTTTGGAGACCTAATAGATTGTGCAAACAAATACAACTTAATGCATAGGAAAAGTGATCAGATTTGGATCAGGACCTAAGTGATAGCTCAAATTTCAAAGTGTTCATAAGTGTGCTGAATTTGACCGACTCGATAGATCTCGTCTTCCTGATTCTGGTGCGATAAACGGTTCAAAAAACTGACACTGTAGGAAGAAGTTATCACGATTTGAAAAGTCCAGTAAACTACAAATTTCAACAGTTGACCAGGGTTGACTGTGCAATTGTACAGTAAAAAAAAAGAATGTTCCTTGGGAATATTCCTGGAATATTCCTCAAAATATTCCCTGGAATAATCCTTCCAAGCTAGTTAGATGTTGACAAGTGTTCAATTGTTATAGGGCATACAAATTTATTGGGCGAATGAAAAGGTGCCACGTGGCTAGCCCTGAGGCCACCACGTGGCCCTTGAAATACCATGTAAAATTTTGGACTGAGGCCGCAGGAGTTGAACCCTTGACCTCCTCCATGCACACAGACATGTTACCACTCGCTCTATCCAATGTTTCTTACCCTAATTGTTAGTGGGTTAAATTTAAAGTTAATTGCAGAGGAGCTTGGGGATTGGGGACTGCTGGTGGTCCCAACCCACAAGCGGTCCCACGGGCGTTCACATGGAAAACACTTAAAACATGTTACTACCATCGGTCAACCATTTACAACAACCATCAGCAGATACGAAGCAGTTTTTACATGCCACGATTTTCTCCTACATTTAAGTTAACCACCCACTTACCAAAGTTCAAACACAACCTTACCACGATTATTATTGCAGGTTTCGCCTGTTCAATAGTTTGTTATGTTTGGTGTGGAGCCTGATTTTCATCTTGATTCAGAGATCCTTGTTTTAGCTGGATGTATACCCCAGGAAAACTGTACACCCTTGCAGCAGGGGGGACTTGTCCCTACCGCAGGGTTTGGGGGGTTGACCCCCTGGCTAGGGGGTCTGGGGGCCAGCGGTCCCCTGGCGGGGGTTTTGGGGGCAGCGCCCCTGAAGCTAAAAAAAGATGTAAAATTGCCTTGTAAAAGTATAATAATTTCTAGTCAATCTGGGCCGTTCATTAGGCGGATGATCTGACGGTAGAAATTATGTTTAGTTTAGGGTTTTTTTCCCTCGAAGGCAACCCCTCTCTTTGTATGAGGGTATTGTATTGCAACTGTGTATTATATGTGTATTCTATGAGTAGGAAATAGATAGGGAGACTGTGAGAGAGAACATAGGATATTACAGTGGATCTGCTGTAGGTTTTGTCTCTTCATTTTGCTAGATAATAGAAAGGAAGGACTGGCTGTTTGGGGTGGACGTAGCCCAAACTGGGTGAACCATGTATATCTGTGTCTCTCTGGTTTTATGTGTTTTGTGTGCTTGTATTTTCTGCATATTTTATGTGTTGCATTGCTCCATAATATATAATTTTCTAACAACTGGTATCAGAGCCGAAGGTATATTTGGCTGATAAACTCGCAGGAAAGAAGGGTTCTTGGTTCGAGTGGGAGCAATGGCAGAAGATGGTAAGTTTAGGGTTGAGAAATTTAACGACCAAAACTTCCCACTGTGGAAGATGCATATGGAAGTTATCTATATCAGAAATATTTGTACCTACAATTGAGCGGAAAAACAAAGAAGCAGGTGGCCATGACAGACACGGAATGGAACATTCTTGATAGAAAGGCACTCAGAACAGTATGGTTGTGCCTTGCGGCATCAGTCGCCTTCAATATTTCGAAGGAAACAACAACAGAGGGTTTGATGCAGATTTTGGCGAAACTATATGAAAAACCCTTGCCTCAAACAAGGTATTTCTTATGAAACGACTATTTAATATGAAGATGTCGAAAGGTGGATATGTTGCAGACCATTTAAATGATTTTAATACAGTTACTAGTCAGTTAAGTTCTTTAGGGGTAAAATTTGATGATGAAGTTAGAGCTATGTTATTCTTGTGCTCATTGCCAGAGAGTTGGAATGGTTTAGTAATGGCCATTAGTAACTCTATCTCTAGATCTAGTACTTTAAAGTTTGATGATGTTGTCGGTGCTATCCTTAGCAAGGAAATGCGACGGAAAAGCTCCAGTGAGACATCGGGTAATGATTTGAGTACAAAGTCTAGGGGAAGGAGAATGAAAAGAGGAAAGAGCTCAGGATATCGTAGTAAATCAAGAAAAGGCAGATCCAAGTCCAGATCGGGGATAGTGTGCTGGAAATGCATAAATAAAGGACATCTAAAGAAAGACTGTAGATCTCGGAAGGGAAAAGAAGGAGACACGCAACAAGAAAACAATCATGAAGAAAATGTGACATGTGATGTGTTACAAGATGCTTTGATTCTTTCTTTTGAAAATTTTACTGATTCCTGGGTAGTAGATTCAGGGGCCTCATTCCATGCCACGCCTAATAAGAAATATTTTCATGACTATGTTCAAGGAGATTTTGGACAAGTCCGTTTGGGTGATGATAAACCCTGTAAAATTGTTAGAATGGGTAAGGTTCTTGTAAAATAGAAGAATGGAAACCAATGGCTATTAAAGGAGGTAAGGCATGTTCCAGATCTAAAGAAAAATTTGATTTCAACAAGGTAGTTAGGCGATGAAGGTTGTGTGACAAATTTCATAGATAAAGCTTGGAAGGTCACCAAAGGAGCCCTGGTAATAGCAAAAGGTGAAAAGGTTGGTACATTGGTATTTCTAACTCTGTTAATGCTTTAAATTCCAGAGGAGCAGATGCAACATTATGGCATCATAGGCTCGGGCACATGAGTGAGAAGGGGATGAAGATTCTTCACTCAAGAAATTTGTTGCTAGGTTTGAAGAATGTTGATTTGGATATCTGCGAAAATTGCATTTATGGAAAACAAAAGAGAGTCAGATTTCTCAGAGTTGGGAAAGAAAAGAAGAGTGAAAAATTGGAGCTTGTGCATACATATGTATGGGGACCTACTCAGGTATCATCTCTCGGTGGCTATCGCTATTATGTTACGTTTATTGATGATGCAACTAGAAAAACTTGGCTTTATTGTATTCAAAATAAATCTGATGTATTTGATACTTTCAGGAAATGGAAAGCTTTGGTTGAGATTGAGACATGAAAGAAGTTGAAGTGTCTCAGATCAGACAATGGAGGTGAATATTGCAGCAAAGAGTTTGATAGGTACTATTCATAGCATGGAATTCATAGAGAGAAGATAGTTCCAAGAACACCACAAGAAAATGGTGTGTCAGAAAGGATGAACAGAACAATCATGGAGCGCGCAAGGTGCATGAGATTGCATGCAGGATTTCCTTTAAAATTTTGGGCGGATGTTGTAGATACTGCTGCTTATCTAATAAATAGAGGGCCTTCAAGTTCCTTGGATGGTGGTATTCCAGAGGAAGAATGGACATGTAAAAAGGTAAACTACTCTTTTTAAAGCCTTTTGGTTGTGAGGCCTTTGTCCATATTAATAAAGAAAATAGAACAAAGCTTGAGGCAAAATCAAAGAAATGTACCTTTATTGGATATGGTGTTAATGATTTTGGTTATCACTTATATTATTATGAAAATCAAAAAATCATTAGGAGCAGAGATGTAATATTCAATGAAAAGTCTTGTATAAGAATCAGTTGCAGGAAAAGAAACAGGAAAAAGAAATCAAGGAATACACAGTTCTTGATGAGATACATGAAAAAGTAAAGGTGCCTGAAAATAATAATAATCAACATGCACAACAACAACAACCACCACAACAGCAACATGCACCTCAAACACCTGAAAGTGGTGTTAGAAGATCTACTAGGATAAGTAGACCCCCTGAACGATACTCTCTTTCATTATATTATTTATTGTTGACTGATTATGGTGAACCCGAATGTTATGAAGTAGAAATGTAGGTTGAAAGTAGGAAGAAGTGGGAGCTATCCATGGAAGAAGAGATGGACTCCTTAATGCATAACTAGACTTGGGACTTAGTCAGGTTGCTTGCAGGTAAAACTACATTGCAGAATAAATGGGTTTACAGGTTGAAGGAAGAAGATGGAGGAAAATAGAGGTATAAAGCTAGACTTGTGGTGAAGGGGTTTGCATAGAGGAAAGGTATTGATTTTGATGAAATATTTTCTCCTGTTATTAATATGGCTTCAATCAGAACTATCTTAAGTCTTGTAGCAGTGGAAGATTTACATCTTGAACAGTTAGATGTAAAGACATCATTTCTCCATGGAGATTTGGAGGAAGAGATATACATGTAGCAACCAGAATGATATGAGGTCAAAGGGAAAGAAAAATTGGTGTGCAGGTTAAAGAAGAGCTTGTATGGCTTAATATAGGCTCCAAGGCAGTGGTATCTAAAATTTGGCAAGTTTATGTCTGAACAAGGTTATACTAGATGTCACTCTGATCATTTTGTTTATCTGAAAAAGCAAAATGATGGCAGCTATATTATATTGTTATTGTATGTAGATGACATGCTTGTTGCAGGGTCTAACATGCAGGAAATAAATGTGCTCAAACAAAAATTGGAAAATTCATTTGCAATGAAGGATTTGGGAGCTGCAAAACAGATCCTTGGTATGAGAATAACCAGAGATAGGAAAAATCGAAAATTAACACTGTCTCAGAATGAGTACATACAAAAGGTGTTGAAAAGATTTAATATGCATAATGCAAAACCAATTAGTACACCTTTTGCTAGCCATTTCAAACTTAGTAAGGAGATGTGCCCAAAGATCCAAGAAGATATGGATTATATGTCTAAAGTTCCATATGCATCAGCAGTTGGAAGCTTAATGTATGCAATGGTTTGCACAAGGCCTGATATTGCACATGCAGTGGGAGTTGTAAGCAGGTACATGAACAATCTAGGAAAAGAACATTAGATGGCAGTAAAATGGATTCTCAGATATTTGAGAGGTACCACAAATCAAGCATTATGCTTTGGTGGTTCAAACATTGCTCTACAGGGATATGTTGATGCAGATATGGCAGGTGACAGAGATAACAGGAGGAGCACTACAGGATATGTATTTACCGTAGGTGGAACAACTGTCAGTTGGGTTTCAAAAATCCAAAGTGTTGTTGCACTTTCAACAACAGAAGCAGAGTATGTTGCTGCTACAGAGGCTAGTAAAGAAATGATTTGGTTACAAAGGTTTATGGATGAATTGGGTAAGAAGCATGATATGGGCACACTATACAGTGATAGCCAAAGTGCTATTCATCTTGCAAAGAACTCATCATTTCATTCCAGGACTAAACACATACATCTCAAGTACCATTTCATACGGCCAGTATTGGAAGATGGAGAGTTGAAGCTAGAAAAGATACACACTAGCCAGAATCCTGCAGATATGCTAACAAAAGTTGTAAACAGGGAGAAACTGAGAATGTGCTCAGTTTCAATTGGTCTTAAAATATGATGATGAAGATGAGAAAAATTCAGGTCCAAAGAGGAGTCATTGTCCAGCAAATGAAGTAGCGGTGGAGTTGCTACAATCAGTCTCCAAGTGGGAGATTGTTGGGTGTGGAGCCTGATTTTCATCCTGATTCAGAGATCGTTGTTTTAGCTGGATGCATACCCCAGGAAAACTATACACCCTTGCAGCGGGGGGGACTTGTCCCCCCCGCAAGGTCCGGGGGGGCTGACCCCCCGGTTGGGGGGTTTGACCCCCCGGTTGGGGGGTCTGTGGGCCAGCAGTCCCCCGGCGGGGGTTTTGGGGGCAACGCCCCCGAAGCTAAAAACAGATGCAAAATTGCCTTGTAAAAGTATAGTAATTTCTAGTCAATCTGGGCCGTTCATTAGGTGGATGATCTGACGGTAGAAGTTATGTTTAGTTTAGGGTTTTTTTCCCTAGAAGGCAACCCCTCTCTTTGTATGAGGGTATTGTATTGCGGTTGTGTATTCTCTAAGCGAGAAATAGATAAGGAGACTGTGAGAGAGAACAGAGGATATTACAGTGGATCTGCTGTAGGTTTTGTCTCTTCATTTTGATGGATAATAGAAAGGAAGGACTGGCTGTTCAGGGTGGACGTAGCCCAAGCTGGGTGAACCACATATATCTATGTCTCTCTAGTTTTATGTGTTTTGTGTGCTTGTATTTTCCGCATATTGTATGTGTTGCATTGCTCCATAATATATAATTTTCTAACATGTTAACCGTGGGGTTTTGGGGCATGTGCCCAACCACTAACCGATAAAATAAATGCCATGGTTATCTCGGCGGAATTTTTGGAAAAACGCACCATTTTGGGTGGGGGAGTTATTCTAACTCAAGTTAAACTGAAGTCCTCCACATTTAGTGGAGTTGTTTTAGGTGAAACTTGACAAATGAGTTGGAGACTCATTTTTAGACCATTCTGGGAGTGTGAATAGATAATTTCAAATTTCCTGGAAATTATAGAGCTGTTGGTGAAGGTTGTAGAGCCATCAGAGAACTTCTGAGCGTGATTTTACTTCATAGAAGTTCTAGGGGCCACCAGGGCCACCAAGATCTAACAACAGAATGAGGCCTAGCCAGGGCAGCTAGAGGTCATTTTCAGGAAACCAATAGAATGTTTTGGATGTTTCAGACATTCTAGAGCCATTGGTGAGGTTTTTAGAACCATAAGAGGACTTATGAGCGTGATTTTTCTTCAGATAATTTCCAAGGGCCACCAGGGCCACCAGGAGCCAGCAAGAGAATGAGGCCTAACCAGGGAAACCAATGAACATTCTCAGCAAAAAATAGTCATTTATGACTATTTTTGACCTTATGAATCCAATTAAAGAATTTTAATAAGCTTTTGAAGTCTTCTAAAGGTTGATATGCTTCAGAAAAATTTTCAGTGAGCTCAGAGCCACGGGGTGCCACAGGGTGTCACCAGGTGTTGGGGGCATAAATAGAGCATCCAGAGGCCTTTTTTATCAAGTGAATAGTATATTATGACTATTTATGAGATTATGAATCCATTGGAGGGATTTTGGGAGCTATTTGGAGACTTATAGAGCTGAAGAAGCCATAGGGAATTTTCGGGTAGCCCAGGGCCAACATGAATTGGAGGCCTAGATTGGGGAGCCAAAGCTCATTTGGAGCAAATGATCAGTCTATTGGATGTCTGATATATGCTGGAGACATCAGAAAATGTTTCGAGGACAGAAAAGGACTTCTTAGGGATTTAGTGCCACAAAGAAGCTCGCGGGAGCTTAAGGGCACCGACAGAAGAGGTCAAGTCCAAGGGAGCCTAGGTCCATATTCAAAGAGATATCAACAATTCTAGGGTTATGATGGTATTATAAACCCATTGGTACAACATAAAAAAACATTGGAGTTAAGTAGAAACTTGTAAAATAAATTATCCATCATAATACCAAAGAGCCAAGTCATTTGACAAAGGCTCAAGGAGACGTAGCCCATGACATTCGGGTGAACTCCTTTATTAAATTTGCTGTTATGTGTTGATGCTTATTTTCTACACTTTATGGTTGCTTTACATGCTTATTATCAACAAAAAACAAATTTTTAATTCCTCATACTTCAAGCATTAAAACAGTTTAAAAAAACATACACCTGAATCACGAATTCAATTCCGTACAGTCAAGTATAAGAAAGATCTTAATTTGTTTAACTGAGTGGAAGGTGCTTGCATAACATAACAAGTCAGCCACCCATTTCATATCAACAAGAACTGGTTGTTGTTCAAAGATTCATTATATTAAGAAACAATTCTTGTGGAGGTAGCCCTACACTGGGGTGAACCATGATTATTTGTTGTTCGTATGTGATTGTTGTGTATATTTTCTTATTATCTGTTGGAGAGTAGCAGTTATTGCAATTGAATTTTACTTCAACACAATGATGGTTTATGGTTTTATATGGCATGTTTAAGTGATTAATCTAATGCAGTGAAGTGATTTATAAGTGCTAAGAATAAGATAACATAATAATACCACATCTCCTAGTCCTTCAAGGCTGCAAAAACCTAGTTATGCATCCTCCCATAGTCACTTTAGGTGAGACTACGATCTCCTTGTAGGTCGTTTCCGAAAGGGCCTGTGATCAAGGGTTTTTTTGGTGTGCAATATTGATCGAATTTGGGTCAGCCCAAGTCGAGCCAACAAGTAACCAAGGGAATAATGCAATGAAATAATGTAAGGATGATAAATAAATGAGCCACAATTAATAAATAAAGTGGTTAACCCACATTATGCAAGGGACCACAAGTAGTTAGAGAATCATGTGATAAGCCCATTGTATTAGATGTATGGTATTGAGAGAACCATGGTATTTTATGTATGAAGCCTATATAGAGGCTATAGACTCTCCATTGAATCATGCCAAGTATTATTGTATTAACAAGCATATGGCTCATGGTATGGTCTTCCTCTTGAAGGAGTAATTGTATGGTGCTGCCCTATCCCAAGGGCCAAGGGTTTCCACAGACACTAATCAAAATGTATTTTCATTCTAGAAATATTGTGTTATGTTTTGGGCATATTTTACAAGTTCAATGTATTTGTAGGTCAGATCTACTACAAGTGGTATCAGAGCACTTTCTTGGGCCGAGTGGGGAGACTTTTTTTTTAAAACTTTTTGCAGGAATTTTTTGGGCGGCGAGTTTGCAGATCAGATCTAAATTTTTTTGTGAAAATTTGAAAAAAAAAGCACATTTGAATTCCTTGCTAAAAAATACCCAATTAAAAAAAAATCAGTCAAATTGGATTCTGGATGAGGGAGATATCATTGATCTAAAATCAGTTGTTTTGTAGCAAGTTTTCTGATGACAATTTGTGGACGACGACTCTCTAGTGCTTTTCTTTGCAGTTTTTGTGTGAAATTTCAGAAAAATGATTGCAGGTCGGAGATCCTCTTGAAAAAAGACCCAGTAAAAAAAACAAAATTGGTCGAATTAGAGTCTGAATGAAGGAGATATCGCTAATTTAAAATCACTTTTTTTTATCTGTTAATTTTTTATTTTATTTTTATTTTTTATTTTTAAATTTTTTTGTGATGACCAAATAGTTGGAGTGCGCATTGAATTTTACCAAGTTCCCATATCGTGATTTAAAACACATGGGAAGATTCAAAATGTGTAATATTCCTAAAATTTAGCTTTTAGGTAAATGGAATATTATGGATCATTTTGTCACTAGGTAGGTGAATAAATGGGTGGGGAGGCCCATAAATCTCCTTAGCAACAATTAAAACACTTCAAGTGTGAAAGGAGACCTTCTAAGTAGCTAAATAAGGCACCTTTGAGTATGAACAGGGGTTGGTTCATGTTGAACAGGTCAAATTTGACCAAGTCAACAATGCTGTTATGGAGGAGTGGACATTAAATGAGGAATAACACAGTTTTGGAGGGAGATGGATTGCATGGAGGAAATGACCTAATTGAGTGGGGCCAAGGGAAAGGAAGCTCGTAATTTATATAAGGAAAAGGATTGTAACCATATGGGGTTATGTTTTGGATTATTATTTTGTATGTGGTCTTTTTAGAGTTCTTGCATTCTTTAGCTATTTAGTTGAGATTGCTGTGCTGTTTAGCACCGGGTGTTCCCGAGCGGGAATCCCACCTCTTTCCTTGAGAGGCCTATTGGAAGAGAATTTCATTTCATTTCCACACTCAGGCTTAAGGCCAAGCTACAACTTTCTTCATCAGCGCAATTTCTACAGGATATTGTGATGTGTTGCAGGGTGCAGCAGTGGAGGATCATTTTGGGTGTCTTCAGATCTAGTTTTGCAGTGAAGGAAGGTTTCCATCCATTTGAAGGCCTGTAAAGAAGACCCTAGAGCTTTATTGACACATTTAGCGGAAGGCTAAGGAGCATTTATCCCCTACAATGCAGTTTCAGTATAGATCTACGTTATTTTAGGGAGGAGTTGCAGGGGTAGTTGCAGTGGTTGTTTTGAGATGTGATTTATTCAGTGGAGGAGACGTTATTTCATCTAGAGGATCTATTGGAGAAGATATGTAGTTCTCTACATCAACTTCTACAATATATTCTCATTTCATTTGTTGCAGCATATCTTTAGCCTTAGGGCTGCAACTTACATTGGCACATTGTGTGCATTTTCCATAAACCCTCTTGGGTTGTCTTGGAAAGCTGATCTAGTGCCCACATATATATGTTTAGACTCTATTGGGGTATATATCAGTATTTTTATATCATTGTATCATCTCTTGCTATAGCTATGCATAATATGATTGCGATGTAGCAGCTCTCCAGCATTTTAATTGCAGCATCATCTCACTTTTGAGAGTGTTTATGTATTGGAGGCTTGTGTGATCACATTCTATGGTTTGTGCCTCATTTTTTTGTACTTTTTTGCTACATGTATGATCAATAATATGGCTCTATATTGGTCTCATGGTTTCATGTGTTAAATAGTTGCTGTTGCTTTCATTTTATGAGCTATATTTATGCTTTTCCCATTTGGGAATATTACATAATGGACATTTCATTTCTGAAAATAGGCTATAATAAGGATTATAAGCTATATTGACCGAGTTGTGGCCATTTTAAAATTTGTTGCACAAAGAAGATATTTTTTTTTTCAAAACCCTCATTCTACTTCATGGGTTCTACTCAACTATTTTTTACAGAAAATATGATCATGCCCTACTATTGAAGAATTCCTAAAAATGTAAAAGTCAAAGGTGTTATGGAAACCTTTATGATTCTTTCTTTTTAGAGATGAGGCTACCATATGGTGAAACTCACTTGACACAAATAAGTTGGTAAGTATTCCTGATGAAGAATTTGAAAAAGTCCTTTTGGAAAAATGATCTCATACTAGAAGATAGGATAATAAGACACAGAAGGGGTCGTTTTCTACTGGTATATCCTTATTATAGGTTCATGGATGTATTCAGAATGAGAAGATCATTGTGTCTATCAATCCTAGTTGCAGGCATAATTTTTTCAATGTTAATTGGGCAAAAACATTGGAAGTCCTAGTAAAACAAATGGAGCACACATAGGTTGATGATTAAGAGGTGAAAAATTATAAATTGATGAAGATTTCACTGAATAAATATGTGTTGCATTATGATTTTTATGCTTTAGATATGGATGATGTGGAAGTTGTTTTGGGATACTCTTGGATGGATCCGTTGGTATTATCATTATTAAT
Organism: Pinus albicaulis; assembly: GCA_034641835.2. Taxonomy (NCBI): domain Eukaryota; kingdom Viridiplantae; phylum Streptophyta; class Pinopsida; order Pinales; family Pinaceae; genus Pinus; species Pinus albicaulis. The sequence continues at coordinate 142,641,750 of CM076570.1, forward strand.
TCACAAAATAAATTACTGAAGCTTTAGTATAAAAAGAAGAAAATTGCATTGCAATATATTTCCATCGGTAAATAGGTAGATTCCAAGGAGGCCCAACAAAAAAAATTGACAGGTACTGACACATCAGATGAGGTTTCCGTGGTGGAAGTAATAATGGAAGACAAGAAACAAACAAAAGTACCACAACAGGTACCCGATACCACTCAGGCTCCATCAAGTGGGGAATTGAAGAAAGATACACCATTAGTTAAAACTTCAACATATCACCACATGCACCACCCAACAAGACAACAAAAAAAAAGGTGTCGAAGAATTATCAACAAGGATGAAAACCATTGGAAGACAAAAACAAGTGTGAGGATCCTCCTACAATACATCAACACAGAGGAACCACCAGAACCAACTTCCATCTCAAGCGAGCGAGGCACCAACTAGATTGAGTGTTCACTTTTCTATGAGATGGTTGGATGCATGTCTATGGTAACAGTGGACTAATATTTTGAGTAGATATTATTATTTTTATTCTTCTCATGTTTTGGGGACGAAGCATGCTTAAAGAGTGTGGAATGTATTATACCTAGGGGAGATAATATGGGGTACAGAGGGAGGTACCCAAGGAAATAATGTAATGTAATAATGTAAGGAAGATAAATAATTGGGTCATAATTAATAAATAAAGTGGTTAACCCACATTATGCAAGGTAACACAAGTAGTTATGAAATGATGTGACAAGGCCATTTTATTATATGTATGGTATTGAGAGACCTATGGTATTGTATGTATAGAGACTATATAGAGGCTAGAGACTCTCCATTGAGAGATTTCAAGTATTGTTGCATTAACAAGCATAGGATTTTGGAGTGATCTCCTTCCTTAAGGAGTAGTTTTATGTGTTAGCCCCCCATAAATTCCTTGATAAGCAAGCAGGGGGCTAAATTGTTTGTTGAGCCTTCAAGGAATGCATTTCCTTGGTAACACATCATCCTTGAAAGCTCTTTCGTACCCTCTTCCCTTTGATCATTTTCCTATGTTATTCCCAAGTCAATAGGCCTCACTGATTGTGACAAATTGTGCTCCTAAAGGCCTTCATTTGCCCCTTGTACCCCTACAGAATTCTTCATTTCATCCCTTTTCCCATTTTTCAAAGCCTCATTTTCACCCCAAAATCCCTCCCTTAGTCCTTCTAAATCATCCCAAAAACCCCCTCTAAATCATACACACACCCCTGGTGTGGTTTAAATTCCCCTTCTTTCCCCTATCGTTACCCTTTATTGGTTTTAAAATGCACTTAAAATGGGCCAAAAAACCCACTTTCTTCCCATTGCAGGCCTAGCCCTTTCGGCCAGCCCCCTTAACTTTTCCCCCCACGTGACCTAGGCGCTAGAACCAAATGCTAGCCCGGAGAGCGCTTACCGCAGATGGATATCGGGAGCATTATTAGCCGTCGATCTGTACAGGTCGGACGGTCTTCACAGATCAGCGCCGTGCCCATGGCCCACTCCGTTCGCCCCTCCGATCGCATCACAACCGTCCATTCAACCCGCAGATCAATGTTCCATATTTAACTCGCCTGGTGGTCCTCGCAAATGCGCCCTATTCAAAATCCGCTGGTTTCCATCGCACCGCCTTCGAGAGGCGGGTAATTTTTTTTCATTCCCGAGCGATTCCACTCACCGCCCGACACGTGGCTCCACACATTGTTTAAAAACTTCCCCCCATCACGCGTTAAATTTCGGCGTTTGACCCAGCGCGATATGCACGTACGCCATCCAATCCAGAGCTGCCCATCCAACGGTGATCGCGCCACGAAGTTGCTTGGAAATTAGCCCATGGCAAATAGATCCCTGGCCCACCATCTATCACCCTCCAACGCGTTCTCAACCATCGATCTCCTCCTGAGATCGGATGGTCCAGATTTATCTGCATGTCTGGCCATTGACTAGTCTTGCCACTTCATTATTCCACGTGTGTTCGTCTTTTATATTTCATTCAAAGGGCCCATTATCACTGTTTTGCATTAAAACCCGCTGCATTTCACCAACTTTCACCATGACCATTTTCTGTCGTTTCGCTACATTTTACACCATCATCCTCCACTATTCTACCATGCTGCGCTGCCATTCTCATTATCTACACTGCATCCACCTTCCCATGCATGATTTCTTAACGTATTTGTCTGTTTTTGTAGGGTACGAGCAGCGGAAAACCACCATGATTCACAGTCTCTATTATAGTGACAGAGAACATAGGAAAGGACCATTTTTAGGAGCTGAAATTATGGAGAAAGGCTTGGGAAGGTGCTACAACATGACTTTCATTAAAGGATCGGGTTAAAACTTTGTCAAACTTCCCCAGAGCCATTAAAGCACAGATTTAGCAGTCAGAGGCGAACGTGGAAGCAGAAAAGAGTATCAGTGGGAAAATAGAGCGTTTAGGGCCTGTAATTGCAGATTTTGAGCCCTAATCTGATAATTTAAAGGTAGAGTACCAGATCAAAGACATCATGGATCACACAGAAGGCCCAGCACGCAGAAAAAAATAGTACCAGTTTTCACATCAGCAGAATGTTCTTTCCACAAAGGTCGAGGTGCCCATACTATCTCCATTCTATACGGTGTTCCTGAGGAAATTCCAGCCCTGACAATAGTCCTATGCTATCATAAGCATTTGTTACACAGTATGGCAGACCCTAGCATCATTATTCTACCTTTTTGTTTAATTCACCAGAGTGCTACAACAAGTACATCAGAGACATACCTGGAGTAAATGGAAGCCTGACGAAGACCACGCTTTCATCCAAAGAGTACCAGAGATAAATGACCAAAATTTAAAACAGAATAAGGCCTCGACCCTCTTCCTCTTCTGAGTTTAATGCTGCATTTAGTTTTCCATCTACCTTCCCTGCTCCACTTGAGCTATAAATTTCATGAAGAAACTCATTGTAAAGGTTGTTGATCGGCTATCTGTGAAATGCAAGCTGTTGCTCTTGAGACATGTTCTCTGTGTAAAGTTGTAAGATAGGCTGAGGAAGATGTTTTCAGACTGAATACCAAGCTGTTGGCAATGTTGTACTTGACTGGTGTTGCTCTTTAATATGACAAGCACATTTCTTTGGATCCTGATTTAAAGCAGCGGTGATGTTTTTCTATCTCTGTATTTGTTTTTAACTTGCAGTTCATTTCATTTCATTTCTATTGGCTCGCATCAGAAATCTGGCATAGGATTTACCCTTGTTAGGTACCCTATGTTTCTGATCTCCTTGCCTGCAATTTTTTCTGCTATATGTGTTGTCTGAGGACTGATTTCAAGCTAATTTAACCAGTGTAGTGGTCTGATATATCGCTAGCTGATGTATGAATTAATGAAATCTGACTTTAGATGTTCTTGTTAGGATTTAATTGAATGAATTGGAAACACTGGGAGGTCTAGAGCTCCGTCTCTGTCTCACTAGGATCATTTTCAATTAATTGAACCCTTCTAAGATCCCTCAAGTTGGAGGCCGAAGCATTGAGAGTTCAAAGTCTCTCTCTGATCTTAGGTCTTTAACTTTGTGTTCTAAATCTTTATTGTTTCCTTGTCTGAAGAGTTAGCCTTTTAGGTTTTGGATCACAGGTTGTCCAATGGCATGTCCTGTCCCTGGATCTGATTCTTGAAGGTCACCTTAGAGGTTTCCTTTCTTTCACCTTCTCACTTACCATTTCATGCCACACTATCATCTTTAAGATCCAATGCTTTAGATGACTAGCCCAACTGAAAGCCTGCACATTGAATAGCAAGTAAACCCTTTCCTGACTCCATTTCCCAATGGTCTTGAATGTTCCCTGGAGTATCTCTCCTTTGCCTAAAATCCTCTTTGCTCATCCTTGTCTTATATTGAACCCTTCTTTCCTGATTCCCAACAACCAAACAAACAATCAAACAAACAAACCCCAAGCCTTATAACTAGCCTAATATCTTAACTCTTGAACTTCCAAGACATATACCTTTGACAATCATAGAGAGATCCCTCTCTGGACCCAGGAGGGCTAGATCTTGAGGTTTGAAAGTGGTTTTGATGTTGTCTCATATTTTGGTCTTGCCAATCTGGCCAAAACATGGGAACCCCAACATAATGGCGACTCCGCTGGGGAACTTCTGAGTATTTTCTACCTTACTACATCATAAGAGCCTAAAAAAACTACAATCTCTGGTTAGGTTGGCAGTGAAACATTTCCACTTCCAATTGACGTTCTACACCATTTTTTGTGTTTCTCCCACACTCTTAGACATAGTCTGGAAAGGGCCAGGTAGCCTCTAGATCTCACTCTCTTTTAGAGGTGAAATATATGGTAAAAGCCCTCCCAGTCAATCTCTAGTTAGAGTTTGCTATGTTTTCGGGATATCCTTGAAAAGGGACATCTCATAAGCACTGTGGTGGACAATGTATTCCCCTAAAGCATCCTAAACCTTCCACCTGGTGACTCCATAGTTCCTCAAAGATCAAAGACCCCACTGGTGATTAGTAGGCCTGCTGATTACCCTGGTTCACATAAGACTCCACTGGGAGACCAACCACCATAAAAAAATCAGCCACAATAGAAGCAACAAATTAGGGTTAAGTTGCTTGGTTAGAAAACAACATTCTGGCTTTAAGAACCATTCACACAAGAGCTTACCCTAACCCAAACCCCCTTAAAATAGTTTACAACCCTGAGAGCATCCTCAAGAGATCTCCTACACCTAAATAATCAACTATTTCCAACCACATCCATAGAGCTAACTCTACACCAGAAGACTTTACAGCTCTATCAGACCCATTTTTTGACCTAGGCGCTCAAAATAGTTTGCCAAGAACTAGGTCATTCAGTGTCCTAGACCAGTTAGACCTTAAGCTCCCTGGTTCACCACCTCAAAGCGGTAAACACCTTTGGGATAGATAGACCCCTCCATCCACACCCCCTGATATTCACTTCATTCAAAACTTGGGACTCAGTCATCCTAGATCTACTCATCAGTGTTCTGCTGGTCATAATATCCCTGTCATCCATATACCAGTTGCTCAAGTTAACCCTTTACCTCATCAGAACATCATTATGGCAGCCTGGTATGCACCCATGGTTCTACCTCAGCCTCTTGTACCTTTACCCAATGATTATCAATCAAAGATTCCACATTTCACTGCCAAAGAGTCTACCATGGCTTAGCACCATGTAGATAGGATGGAAGATTTTTTTTGACTACATGGAAATAGATGATGATACAGTCAAAATGATAATCTTTGCCCAGAGCTTAGGAGGTGATGTGAAGAAATGGTTCAAAAGCCTACCTCCTAATAGTATCCAAGATCTTCCTGCTTTATATCAGACCTTCATAAACAAATGGGAAGTCAAGGCCAACCCTCTCCAAATCTTAGCAGAATACAAGAACCTTAAGAGAAACGTCAGAGAGAGTGTCCATGACTACTTTACAAGGTTTAACAGTGTTTATAACGCTCTTCCTCCACACATGAAACCTCCCCAAGGTATGGCTCTAGTGAAGTAACCTGAAGGATTTGATGCTGATATGGCCTACCGGCTTAGGGAGAGGGATTACAACACATTGGAAGACATGAAAAAGGGAGTAGTGAGTGTAGAGGCAAATTTGATTGAGAAAAAGGCAAGATTGAGAGCTAAAAAAAGGGTAACGTATAGAGATGACAATGTAGCTTCCACATCTGATCGAAATTATGACCGTCTATCTAAAAATGTGGAAAAGCTGCAACAAATGATGGAAAAAATGGTTGACAGTTAGCAATCAAAACAGAAACCAAAATCATAAACAGAACTAGAACTTTAGAAGAAATAACTCCACTCCCAACAGGCAAAGAGACTCAGATCAGCAAGTTATTCCCCCATTCCAAGAGAAATTTTTTGATGAGGACGAGGGAATCATAGAAGAGTCTGAGGGGACCACTATAAACATGTTTGAAGTAGAAAAATCAATCCACAACTGTTCCACAGAAGAAGATCAACCCTCACCCTCGTATTGGGATGAGGAAGGATTAGAATCTGAGGATTACAGGCTTGGATTTGAAAATGCCATTATGCAAGTCAGAGAACAATATGAACTTAGAAGAAAAAAGAGCCTAGACACTTCAAGACCAAAGGCTTCTAAGGTTACCATCAAGAAAATGCCTTAGAAAACTTCTAAAGTAACTGCTGAAAGTAAAAAATAAGCAGCCGAGAGTTCTAGAAAAACAAAGAAAAAGAAAACCAAAAAATTGATTCACAAAGTCAACCAACTAGTAGCACTAACACTGCAGTTAGTGCTCCTGATAAAATAGTTTCTAACACTGTGCATACTGAGAATTAGCCCACTGATTCTGCCACCAAGGTGGTGGCTAGCAAAACAAAGTTGAACATCCCGAAGAGTCAGTCCACTTTCAATTTAGAAAGTGAGATTGCAAAAATTAAAATCTCTGTCCCACTCTTTGAGCTGGCCACTCAGGATGTATATAAAGGCCAAATTTTCAAAGCTTTGAACCCGGGTGAAAATAGTGACACTGTCAACCTGAGTGATGATCAACTAGCCCTTTTGTTTGGTCCAAAGATTGAAGGGAAGTTCTAGGAAGGGGTAGTGCCCCCTTTTTATATCAGTCTTAATATCCATGACCAGATCCTTCACAATGCAATGCATGATTCTGGGGCATCTCACAACTTAATGCCTAAGGTGTTTATGGAAAATCTAGGCCTAGAGATAACCCACCCCTACAAAGATTTATATTCGTTTGACTCTAGCAGAGTAAAATGTCTGGGCCTAATCAAAGACCTGTGTGTAAGCCTTACCCAGATTCCAGTAAAATGTATGGTCATGGATGTTGTGGTGGCAGATGTGCCACCTAAGTATGGTATGCTATTTTCAAGGTCATGGGGAGCCAAGTTGCAGGGTACGATGCAGATGGATGGGGCATATGCCACAATCCCTGTTTTTAGCCAACTTAGAAGACTGTACAGGGAGGCACAAATGAAATTCCTGGTTAGTAGCCTTGAAAAGCCTGAAAATTCTCCTCTGTACTCTATACACATAGATATGGATTCCTTTATCTTCTGCAACGATGAATCCTTGGGAGAGCCAGAATCAGTAAACATAGATACAAACAAAGGGGTTGAGACCACAAATTTTAACATAATGGCCACTCTGGACTTCGAAGAAAACAAAGAAGGAAACCTTAGACAGTGCACTGAAACAGAAACTCAGAGTGAGCAAGAAATAGAATGCAGTCAACTGATTAGTCACCCTTCACAAGCTCATACACCACACCAAGAAGAAAATGACGATAAGCCCAAGAGCCAACCCTTATGGGAAATGAATTTCGATGGGTCATGCACCAAGAGGACTGCTGGAGCAGGGGAGTGGGTACATAACACCGAGAGTGACTACGCAGAGAGTCATGCCTATAACCTGCACTTCAAATGTACAAACAATATCGCAGAGTATGAGGCGCTTATCCTTGGCTTGAAGCTGTTGAAAAAATTAGGAGCCCGTAGGATAACTGTGCAGGGAGACTCTGAGCTGATCATTAAACAGGTGAATGGTGAATACACAGCAAAACATCCTAGATTGAGTGAATACATGAATGACGCTATGGATCTATTGAAAACCTTTGTAGAATACGATCTGGTTTTTGTCCCTAGGAGTCAAAATGCAATTGAAAATGGATTAGCCTGCATGGCTAGTTCGTATCACAAACCTCCCAGTGACCAACAAATCATCATTCAGACCAAATTCAGACCTGCAATGCCGGATAATGAAAAATACTGGTAGGTTTTTGAAGGAGATAAGTAGATTGAAGATTTCTTGATAGGCAGGAATGAGTTTGAGTTTTCTGATTCAGATTCAAAATCTGATGATAGCTGCCTAAGTGAAGAGTCCTCAGACGAGGAAAAACCACCCTGTAAGATAGAAATAAACACTTTGAACGAACAGATTGGAAATCCAAATGAAAAATGTGAAAACGCAGATAGTGAAGAAGTAGAGGTGCTGCAGGCCAAAGATAAGAACATACCTCGAGGTTTGGCACCTTTAGAGGACCTTTTTGACTTTGATGATGTAGCAAAAAAGCCCACTTTAGAACACACATATTCTGAGGTTGAGGAATGCAACATAGGCACTGAAGATAAGCCAAGATGATTAAATTAGCTAAGTCCCTGCCTGCAAACATGAAAAATAAATACATTGACCTGTTCAAAGAATTCATTGATGTGTTTGCCTGGAGCTATGAGGACTTAAAGGCCTATGACACAAACATCATACAGCACAAAGTATCTTTGAAAGATAACCAGAAACCTTTCAGACAAAAACTTCGCAGAATAAACCCAAAACAATTGCCTGCAGTGGAAAAGGAAATAAAGAAGATGTATGAAGCAGACATAATAGTTCCTGTGAGGTTTTTTGATTGGGTCTCAAACCTTGTAGCTGTGAGAAAGGAAATAGGTGAGATCAGATTGTGCATAGATTTCAGGAATCTTAACAGAGCCTCCCTCAAAGACAATTACCCTTTGCCAAAAATGGAACACATTCTTCAGAGGGTAGTAGGCTCAAAAAGGATCTCCCTGTTAGATGGTTTTTCAGGTTACAACCAAGTTTTAGTACTCCCATAAGACCAACTCAAGAAAAATTTTACCACTCCATGGGGCACTTTTATGTATGTTAAAAATTCCCTTTGGACTGATGAACGCTAGTGCAACCTTCCAAAGAGCAATGGATATAGATTTTTCAGATGAAATAGGGCTCTTCATTGTCATCTATTTGGATGACATAATAGTCTATTCCAAGACTGAAGAAGAACACCTAGAGCATCTGAGAAGAGTGTTTGAAAAATGTAGAAGGTTCGGTCTGTCGTTGAATCCCAAAAAGACTGTATTTGGGCTGCAAGAAGCTAAGCTTATTGGCCACATTATATCTGAGAAGGGGATTAGGATAGACCCACAAAGAGTTGAGGGAATATTACAAATCACACACCTGAGAAACATTAAGGAGTTATAGTACTTCATTGGGAAAATCAACTTTCTTAGGAGATTTATTCCCAACTTAGCTGAACACCTTAGGAATATAACTAACATGTTGAAAAAAGGTGTAGGAGTTAAGTGGACTGTTGAAGCTAAGAAATATTTTGAATCAGTTAAACTTGCAGTCACCCGGACTCTTGTTCTAATCAGCCCAGATTTCTCAAAATATTTCCTGATATTTTCATTTGCCTTCGAGCATACAGTAGCTGCAGTTCTGCTACAGAAAAATCTAGAGGGAATGGAACAACCCATTTCTTTCTTCATCAAAGCTTTGAGAGACGCACCCTTGAAATACAACATAATGGAAAAATAGGCCTATGCCCTGGTTAAGGCTTTGAAAGACTTTAGGGTGTACATATTGCATTCCCACACCGTAGCCTATGTGCCAAATACAGTGGTTAAAGACATCTTGTCTCAAGACCGAGATGGGAAGAGGGGCAAATGGATTGCTATGATATTAGAGTACGACCTTGAGATAAAACCCACCAAACTGATCAAAGGCCAGGGCTTAGCTCAACTAATGGCTGAATCAAATCTACAAGCCCTTGACATTAACATGGTAGATGCCTTGGATGAGCATCAGGGATTTCCTAATCCCATTGTTGAGGAGAAGTTTCAGATCTCTCCTTGGTATTCTGACATTCTGTATGTGCTTACACACCTCCAAGGAATTTGACCAAGTTTCTTCAGTAATATTCCAAGGAAGTCTTCTTTGGATCTTCAAGGGGATGTGTTAACATATTTCTTAATGATGGAAACATTGCATAGGATTTGTGACGGGGAATTTAAGGATCAAGGATGAGAAAATGAGCATGGTGACAAATTACTGTGTAACATATGTCCCCTAAATCATGGAGGCAGAACATAGAGTGATGGATGAAATGCTTTATGAACAAAAACAAATACCGTAAACCACATTCTGAAAAATTTCCAAATCAAACATTTTACAATATATGACATCTCTAGTATGAATATGCCCAACTACATAATGCTGCACTAGGCATCAAATGACACATAAACCGATGGTATGGTCACAACCATTCGTCTAAAAGAGATCATAGAAATGGACCCACAGTATGGATTCAACCATTCGTATAGATAGGATCATGTATACAATCATGAATACTCAATAAATCCTCACAGCTGGATAAAAAATCAGATGTGACTAAGGGTCTTCACCACGATCTCAATCAACCCAATGTAAAAATCTAGCCATGCGAGTAAATGTGTTGGCGTCGAACATGGTAGTGTTTTATGGAAATCAAACCTACGGATAAGTATGCTTTCCCTAAGTGTGGTGGTGCACTTAGAACAATAGAAATAAAGATATTTGACCTTTTCCTTAAAATAAAATAGATAAAGGGAGGAAAACCTACTTGTAATCTCCTTCGTCACTTTTGTTGCTCTCAATCTAACTGAACTCACTTGATTGATACCTGTAATGGAAAAAAGATGACTGAAAACAACATAAAGGAAATGTGATCTATTCAAGTTAAACAAATTGAATCGATTAAATTCATAAATACACATATAACATCATTGAAACATGCATTAGGAAAGTAAAAAATATATTTATTACGAAGTATAAGGAAGAGGACAACCAATTGACCAACTCGATGTCACTCATCTAGCTTTAGTCCCCTCATCATCACACTCGACATCATAAATCCAGCAACATAAAAATGCATCCAAAATACCTCCAAGAGCTATGATCTCACTAACATAACTCTACTTAACACAAATTCTTGCTCTCTTGTGAACTATGATCAATCCTATATTTATAAGTAGATAAAGGTAGTTTGAAATAAATGAATCATTGAATGGATTTACTAAAAATGTATGAAGAGGTTTCCTCATTCATGGGAATAGGAGCATAAGAGGTTTAATAGCTCCATGGTGTCCATATTCGAAGCTATCAGATGAGGTGAAAGCTGGAACAACTTCTAGAAGCCACTAGAGGTTGTGAAGATTCCCGAAATACAATGAAAAATTCACTCCCAGTCGACCAAATCACTCTAAAGTGGGCCTAGATCCTCAAAAACGTAGCCTTGCATGGGAGTATATGATCTGCAAAGCAGTTACTGCAGTCTAGGGGTGCATTGATGGCTCAATGGGGCACTTTTTTTGGCATCTAAGAATTGAAACTTTCATGAAGGAAAACCACCAATGGAATGAATTGTTTAGGGCATGTAGAAACTAATTTAGAGTATGATAGACCCTAATGGATACTAATCTGTGTTTTGGGATGATGCCCAAATTGACTTGTAACAACTTCCCCCTAAAGCATGAAGTCAAAAATGATAATGTTGAGTGATTTTGTTTACGATGTGATGAGTAGGATCTAAAGCGAATGGTGACCTTCATCAATTACAATATGTTACATCATGATATTTGTTCATCTTGGACATGAATTGCTGAGAGAGGAATATCCCATACTAAGAAAATATACTATCATAACATCATAAAGTCGTCTAAAAATATAGATCAATGATAGGATGACCATCTGATTAATGACCATCGTACGGATGATTTGGTACTACTCCTAGAATCACAACCCAGATGGATGAAACTAGATTCGGGGTATTCTATTTCGTTCACCTCGATCGTCTAAGTATGAGTCTAACCATGCGAATATGTGATCTGAAGTCGAACATGGGAAGACACCATCTAATTACCAGCCAATGATGTGAGCCGTTAACAGACGTGAGAGAAACCACCATTGATGATAATGACTCTTAAGGTACCGTAGTACATTCTGCATGGCGTGAATAAATGATTTGATGTCAAACACCATATAAAGTCTTTTGGTTGAAGGCATGTGATGTCAACCTATCGTCGAAAGTGAGAAACTTATCATTGATGTAAGAAAGCTCAAAGGTACTGAAAGGTTATTTCTAAGTCAACTTCCTCGATGATAGGCTGATGTCGATAGGAAGCGACTCGTCGCAGGAGGGAATTGATGTTTCCCCCATCAACGACATGAAATAGGAGTAAATATTGTGGAGACAGAATGTGAATGATGAAGCAATGTCAAGGATAACAGTCATGAAATGAAGGTTTATGAGTATTGCAAAGGATGAGGAATAAATGAGTGAATTCCCTTGAACATATCAATGAAACTGAATGAATTGGCAGCATTTGACCCAAAATCGAAGTGATGGATATTGTGATAGACCATAGGTATGATCAACTGTCAAGCAAATTACCCAACCCAAACATCACGGAGATGAAGTGAATATGTGTCATGTTCAAGAGTGAAATTCTACCATAAAGTGTTTTATCCCTTTCCAATTTTCCCCATTCATTGCTGACCAATACCTCTTTATTTTTTTTAACAAGATTGAGGAGGATAACATATGCTTTATGTATAATTCCACCCTCTAGGTGAATCCATCACTATTTGATGCTTTAACAGGTATAGCAAAGGTGAAACTCGATCTTTTCATGATGGGAAAGTCTGTCGCTATTTAATGCTTTAACGAGTCTAACGACAGTGAAAAATCAGTCCTTTTTCATGTTTAGAGAGTTTAAAAAGGGGCTAAAATAAAACTCCACAAGTTCTTTTTCATATAATAGTCTCTCAGATCCAAAAAAGCGTAAAATAATACCCGTGAGAACCTCGTAGCCATCTTCGACTAGGGTTTTCCTTTTTCATAAACATAATCTATCTCAGTCCGAAAAAGAGTTAAACTTATATTGAGTAGATGTCGTTTCATTTCGTTTTATGAGCTTGAAAGGACAAGTGCTCGACAATATTTTCATATTTTGGGATTCTGAAAAGAGCTGAAAGAGAACTCCAGGGGGTTTCATTTTTCGTGTTTAACAAAGCTCGGAAGAGGGATAAAAGTGTTCTTTGTGACCAACTTTCAATTAATCTACAATCAGGAACAAATGGAAAGAACTCGACATTTTCATGTGTTTATGAGCATGAAAGATAGAAAAAGAATCTCAGGATTTTTCATGAGTTTAACTAGTCTTGAAAATAATAACCGAGATGGACTCGTTCTAGGTTTCATTTTTATACAAGCTTGAAACATAGGAAAAATTATGCTTGAGAGTAGTTTCATTTTTACGCAAGCTTGAAACATAGAAAACTGTGCTTGAAATATGTTTGTTTCATTTTTACACAAGCTTGAAACAAAGGAAAAATCATGATTGACCTGATTCATTTTTTAACAAGGTTGACACAGTAAAATAACTATCCTCATGGAACCTTGTTTCATTTTTTAACGAGCTTGACACAAGAAAAGGAACTATGGTCATAGGAACCTGTTTCATTTTTTAATGAGGTTGACACAGTAAAATAACTATTCTCAAGACCTGATTAATTTTTTAACAAGGTTGACACAACAAAATAACTATCCTCAAGACCTGATTCACTTTTTAGCGAGGTTGACATAGTAAAAGAACTATCCTCAAGACCTGATTCATTTTTTTAACGAGGTTGACATAGTAAAAGAAATTTCTCAAAATAGTTTCATCGATCCTATCTATTTTAGAATTATTGGGAATCTTCCTTAAGTCAAATAAAGTGGAAGATATTATATTATAGGTCTCTATTTTTGCGATTTTCGCAGATTTCGCAGGAGACGGTAATGAAAAGGTGCCCATTAGGGAAGGATCCTTAAAGAGTCCTACACCAATGTTCTGAAGAGAAGGTCGGGGTCCGTGAACAAACAGAACGCTTCTAGTTGCCTAGGAACCAGAGGCGAAGAAAGGGAGTTTATCAATGGCTGTGATACTTCCTTTATGGGGGAAAATGATCCTACGAAAGTAAGTAGATACTATCGCAACCATAGCGTAAACCCATGGTCTTCCAAGTAATATATTGTAGTCAAGGGGTTCTTCAATGACCTCAACTTCAATAGTAACTAATTCCCCCCTAGTTAGACTTGCAGGTTACTAAGAATTCACAAGGCTTATATGTATGACTGCCAAAATATTTCAACGTTGTAGGTGATTGTGACAAATTCGGCGAGCCAAGTGACTTCCAGTAACTCATAGACATGATACAAGTAGATGAGTGTTCATTAATGATAGTGCGATGAATGAGGTGATTTAGGGCATGTAATTAAATCAAGAATGCTAATTGTGCTATTAATTGTGGCACATAGCCTGCGTGATTAAAGAATACAAGATTTGAATCTGTTGGATCGATTCCACCAATCGCAAACAACAAAGCCTGATTTTGGGAGGGAAAATTCTAAAGAACCTCAAGCGTTGACATAGTAGAAGGCGATTGAGCCAGATCTTCTGCTACATTATAATTTTGAGCTGTAGAAGCTTAAGATTTGAATGTCTATTTATGAACTACTCCCTTTGGTGGCTTTATTGTTAACTCTGGAAGGATAAGCAGTAGAGCTGAGTCAGATGAGGTCAAAGTGGAAGTGGTAGGTTGATATGTAGCCTGACCATTTGATGACGCCAACAGATTAATATAATATTTATTTTGAGTTGACACCAAAACATCAGTTTTGGGCTTCATGGTGGCTAGCATAAGCACTTGCGAACTAGAAGCAGGATTCGTAGCAACCATGTGTGTTTCCAGGTTCGGAAAAGGATTTTCAACACTGCAGATGCAGCATAAGTCTTAAGAAGCTTTGGGACTTCTGAGCGGCGAGGAAAATATCGCATAAAATGATCCTCATTACATATCAAGCAAGGGTAACGAGGTTTCCGAGAAGAACCAGATGAATCAGATGATTTCTCTTGCAGGGGTGAATATGATTTCTTCTTATTTTTTCCCTTCTTCCTATTTCTAGGTTTCTTGTCACTTTTACCTTTGTCATATGACATGGAATGGATTTTAGAGGAAGATGCAGGATCAGATGCAATATGGTTTTGATTTGAAACAACAAGTGGAGAACCAAATAGTTGACTTGCTGCCGGAGCGTTAGCAGAACCAACCACACCATCGCCGACATGAATGTCCTCACCAGATGGAGCAGGAGGAACAATAAAATTTGGTCACATCACATTTGGAATATTTTCATGGAGTGTGCCAGACTAAGTGTAAATCAAATCCATATACTGGGCACGAGAAATTACTTTCTCTTCAGTGGCAACACCACCTTTGGTCACATCCTCAGTGATAGATGGCAACAAGGAATTAATAAACCACTCAACTAAAGCTGATTAGGAACAAATGTTTTAACCATTCGACAAAAATGACACTCATGTATATGATCCGATATATGAGTAGCAGTGGTCTATTTAAAGTTGGTCAAAATTTCCATTCTAGTTTCATATCTGATGGGTAACTGGAAGTGGATTAAAAAAGTGGTGGCTAAAGCTATAAAGTTATCAAATGAAGCTTGTGGTAATTCAATGTACCACTTTGTATCCTAACTAGTAAGTGTTCTTTGGAAAATACATAATCTAACAGAATCATCATTTAAGGAACTAGATGAACACCATAAATGATAAGTCATGACATGGGTAGACAAGTCTTCTCCAGAATTTCCATTGAATTTTGGAATGTCCGAGGGTAATTTATGAGGAATCACTGGCCACCAAGGTAAATAATGAATGGGGTCGTTGGTGAGCTGGTTTAAATAAGGAAACTCTAACGTTACAACAAATGGCAACTGTCAATTAAGGTTAGGTTGAGAATAACCAGGATAAGATGGAATCGCCTAGGAGATAGGCCGTTGCATACCAAAAAATGGATTTTGTTGTTGGTAACCCAGATAGGGGTAAGCTTGTTGACCAGGACCTGGATAAGCTTGATACTATGGGAATGGTTGATGTGGCTGCCATAGAATATGATAAAATGGTTTCCCGTGAGGATAATTCGGACCTGATTATGAATAGACATCAGTAGAAGCCTGTGACAAAGGAAAAATAGCTTGGGGTTGTGAAATTTTTGATACAGATGGTTTTTGAATACCAGCGTGGGAAGACAGAGTATGTAGACCCTAAAATTGAGGGTTAGGGGTTGAAGGACCCGCTTGAGCAGACTGACCAACAACCATAGAATAAATAATAAGCGTAGTAGGCACATATGCGATAGGTTGAACTGGTTGATATTGATACACAACTGTTTGTGGCTGAACTTGAAAATTAGGCTACCATTAACAAAACAAGCATTCCAACATATGATTGACCTAAAAACAATAGAGTAATTCCATATGGACTGAACATCTATGGGTTCCCAGCATATGGATTATAAGGATATTGTACATATTGACTTTCATATGATGGGTATCCAACATATACTAGATAAGATGGATGGTAATTGGATAGACCAGCCTGATATTGAGCTGATGATGTCAATAAAGGATCAGACCATTCAACACTCATAAGATATGAACCAGATATAATTCTAGATAATGACATGGGCGAAGTCCATGGACTAGAGGTGTTACACAACATTTTTTCACTATCCCTGCAATCCCCATCCCACACATTGGAGAATCATTTCTGTGACTAATAAGAAGTGTCATGCCTTGAAAATACCATAATTGCATCCCTTTCCATGAGGAAAACATTCCTTCTGTTGACAATTCCCTGAGCAGACCATCAGAAACACATGCTTTTTCCTTGGTGCTAGTAGACCATTATGCCCTTGCGCCAATGAGGAAGATTAACACTGGGCCCCATGCCCATTGGCGCTCTGTCCTAGTGAGATACCCACGCCAACCTATTTATGGAGTGATTTTTAAATACAAAGGCGAAGTTTCT
Organism: Pinus albicaulis; assembly: GCA_034641835.2. NCBI lineage: Eukaryota > Viridiplantae > Streptophyta > Pinopsida > Pinales > Pinaceae > Pinus > Pinus albicaulis. The sequence continues at coordinate 142,658,460 of CM076570.1, forward strand.
ATCCTAAAAAATTTGTGGGCGAGTCAGCTCGAGTGGTTCGACTGAATAACCACTGACCCCTTCCTTTGGCCTCTTGTTTCCACCTTTTGGGGAAACATCCCAAGGGATAAGGCCTCCCTTCCACCATTTTAGGGATCCCAACCTCCTCCTACCCCTCTATAAATAAAGCTATTTCCCATTGATTCACTAGTTGAACTTATTATAGTTGAAAGGTTGAAGAGAATTCCTGAAAATTTCGCTAGAGAGATAGAATAAAAAGAGACCTTTGTCAAGAGAGCTTAGGCTTGTGTCCTCACCTCATCCAAATTCTCCGATGATCCTTCGAGACGCGCTTCGACTGAACCCTGCTAGAGGAGGCTGCGGCGTCAAGGCTTCGGTTGTAACTCTTTCTTCTGTTTATATATATACATGACTATTGTCTGGTTCCCATATTGTGTTAATGTGTTTTATTTGATGCAATATTATTAGCCTTCCTTGACTGGTTAGTTGATTATGAATGAAATCGTCATCTTGTATGCTACTCTTGTTTGCTAATCTTCGTGCAGGTATCCGAGCACTGTTGCAGAAGGATTGTGACCCGTCGAGAAAAAGATCAAGAGGCCACCACCACTAAAATGACGATAATGTTCGACTCCAGGTAGGCCAATCTACCCCGTCCTTTTCATTCATTAATTAGGAGCCTACACTTTAGCTTGTCCCTTTGTTGGTAGACCCACTCTAGGGATAGAGGGATCATCTCTGTCCTCTGAGAGGATTTACCTTCCCAACAAGAGGAGACACCAGAGTAGGTTCCATTTAAAGCCTAGTAACCTAGTGGGACAGACAAACCACCATAAATATGAGACTCGGGTGTTGTTGAAAACATCGAAGATGAAGCAACAGTAGATGCTATCACAGCTGTAATAGATGGTACAGTATGGGATGCTGTCTCTGCCATGGTTAAATAACCCAAAAAATACTGTAATGAATCTACAAGAACTTGAGAATGAAAAGGATAAATAGGAGCAGAGTGAGTCAAACGAGGAAAAAATTGATACAAATGAAGCCCCAACCCAAAATGAGTGGGATTTTAAGGGGTTGTCTCTTCTTGAAGTTCTTCCTCTATCAAAATTAAACTAGGTGGAATTACTTCACCTTTAGTCTCAAGATAAATTTTAGGTGGTAAACTCTGCGGTAAAGAGGAAGACTTGATGGTTACGGATGACTGAGGATTAGACGGTTGCACTAGAACAACTTCTTGTTTTTAAACTATGAGGTCAAGATGTTATAGTAAAAGAACAATGGGTTCCGGATCAACTTCTAGTTGAACAAGCTTGGGTTATGTATTTACCATTTCACTAGATTTAATTTCAGTGTCCTCAGGTAACTGTGAGGGTTCCATCTTGATAGTAGAAAATAAACCGGGATCAGTTGAAACGACTCGAGACTCGGTACTGAAAGGATCAGATGTCTCTGGTATATCAGATGATGTAGCACTAATAGTTCCAGAGTTATCGAACTCGGTAGGATGAGTGCACCTTCGTCTACTAGGTGTAGATTATGGGGGTAATGGTGGTTTATTCACTATCCTACGCGAAATATGTGGATAGGGTTGATCTTCTTCCATGATTGCTGATTGATTTTAAGTAAAAAAAAAAAAGTTTACCAAGCAACTATGAATTGAAATATACTGCCCCAGTAAACCAAGGACTTATGTACATGCATGAAATATCGCTGAATGCTGTGTTTGGTGTATCACAGGTACAAGGCGGCTGACTTAGTTACCTATGGATGGTAAGCAACATAAAGTTGTCGTCCAAAATATACGTGAAGGTACGTGGAGGCCCAATCCGTATTATCACTGTCTAATGCGAAACCACACAATGAGAGGATCCCCTTATACTTTTCATACTAGAACACCACCCGATATACCCGAAAGTACGTGGACGAGCTATGATATACTTACATATGTGGAATGGGGTATCACACTCGGAATGTATCACAGAAAATTAAAGACAACTACTATGTTCAATGATGCTGGAACACATCTTCTAGCCTAGACCTATAAATTTTATCATTAATGTTAAAATTCTTCCTTAGATAAATTTAGATAAATTTTATGTTGATCTTACTTATCAGTTTGTCTTTCAGGTTCACCGCAAGATGTATTGAACATTCCTAGAATGCAATTAAAATGAGAAGTATTCATTTCGAATTGATTTTCGACAATGACAAACTAGCTACAAGGGATAGAGAAATCAAATTGTATGCAATAAAAAATGAGCATATCTAAATGAAATTTCCCTAAACTATTCCCATGCATCACTCACAATCCCTATATGCAAATGCATGCTTTTATTTTCAATTTTTTAAAGTTTAGATGAACGAAAAATAAACTAATGCACAAACTATCACTCAAAAATTTCAAGAGAAACAAAGACTGAAACGACAATTCCTCTTTTAGAAAATAATGAATTGATCAAATGTAAAATTTAACTTTGGAACTATTCGACAATGATAAAAAAAATCCAAAGTGATGCAAGAAGAGTAGAGGCAATTTGGTCTCTAGAGGGAATCAATCACTCAAAAATTTAGAAAGCAAGACACTGAAATGAATTTGTAAAATACAAAATATAATAGATTTTGATTGGTCATAGTGGGAAACACACCCCTGTGTGGGAGACAGTGCGTTGTAGAACACTGTCCCTAATGCAACAGTGCTATGCAGAGCACTGTGTCAAGACCAACAATGCATTGGTGCCAGAGGACTCTCTGAAAAAGAAATCAAACACACTACTTTTTCTAAAACAAATTCAAATGAATAAAATTAAGCAGGTAAAGTCTACTAGATGTTGATGGAAAAGGAAACAACCACCAAGGACAATCCGTCGATCCCCAATGAAGTCGCCAATTTGTTTTATGTAATATCCCAAAATGGAATAATGCATTGATACACAAACACAATATTTGTATCACAAAAAATGTACATGTAAAGACTAAACAATCATAGAATATACATAATAGGTGAGCCTTTTATTATCATTGGAGATGGATAAACAGTACAACAGTGCTCATATAGATGCACTCAAGCCAAATACATAGGCTAGAATGACCCTGAAAACATGCCAAAGCAGGCATTGTGTAACTGGAGAGCTATTTGAAGCAATATTGTGCTATCACTTTAGCATATGATGTAAATATGACTGTTGGCTGAATAGGGAAATGGAGATCTATGGAAATCTGGAGCTCTGATGATGCCAAGATTCTAGATCTGGGCTCTATGATGCTAACCCAAGATAACCCATAAAGGATTTCTCAGATCTGTCAATCTAAGAAAATCACCCTCTTAGGGTTTCACTGTACAACCGCTGGGTATGCATACCTGAAGCTAGATCTGAAAAACAAATGGCTGCAATATGTCACAAGTTCAGATTTAATCTTGAAGGGCTGATCCCTTCACTAGATCCTTAAGCTAGAAGCTCAAGATCTAGCTCCTCAATCCTCCTCCATTGAAAATAACTGCTGAATACTCAACAACTTTAGAAACTGTGCTGTAAAAGAGGGAGGCTCAATAACCTATTTCTGAATAATGAAATGTAGCTCAGAAAATATGGAAAAAATGAATACAAAGTGAAGGAGTGGTCCTCCATAGGATTTCTAGCTGAAATACTAGAAACTTCCCTTCTCCCTTGGATCTGCAAGAATGGAATGCGCAATCCCTGATGGAACTGCTACTGCTGGGAGATGAATGATGGATGGCCTGATGCCTGATATAGATATGAATAACTGGAAGTAAAATCTTGAACCACAAAGTGAAAGGATGAACCCTTCATTGGTTCCTCAACTGAAATGCTGAAGGAAAACCTCCTCCTCCCAAACTGATCTTCAGAAATGTGTAATTCCTGAAGGTATATGTTCTGCAGAGAGTGAAAATAGTGTGGCACCAATGCTTGATTGATCCAAGTGGATATTGGTGGCCACCTGCCTATTCCACTTGGGGCCCCACCATTGTCTCTTTCAGTTTTTTTTCACATCTTACTATTTTTAGCAGTTTTTCGGGTCCTGAACTTACAAAACCATTTTGAAGCCCCAAACGAAGATAGTATGCCAAAGTTACGTCCCTGGGAAGTTGAAACACCAATTTACCCAAACGGGGCCCATAGTTTTGGTGCTTCATCTCCTAGGGTTAGGTTTTTGGACGTTTATAATTCTCCATTGTTTCTCCATAATAAATAGGCCCTTGAGCCTCATTGTAATACAGTTCAGAGGTCTGTAGACATCTCTTCTTAGAGATTCGCTAGCACCCTAGCTATTTTATTTCCATCATGTTTGTAAGAATATTTCTGTGATTTGATATTAATGAAATGAAGCCTTATTTCTGCTGTATTTCTATGTTTATGGTTATTTTTGTATTCTATTGCGTTCCTGCATAAATCTGGATTAGTGGTATCAGAGTGGTTTGATTTTTCTCAATCCTTCTTTGCATGTCCCCAACGAGGTCGGGGTATAAGGAGTTAGGGCTCGATCTGGTGGAACCTTTGCAAGATCAGCCTCGCAAACCCTGATGGAAGCCCATGGGGGATGAAAAGAAAGATGAGGGAGCAGGAGATCCTATCAAAATATTGCTCAAGGAGGCCCTCGAAAAACAAAGGAACGCGATGATGAATATATTTTCCCAGATCCTTCAACGACTTCCCACCAACGGCGCATCTGCATCCAGTAGCCACTCTGGAGGCACAAATCCCTTTAAGGTACAAGTAAAATTTGACATTCCCATATTTGAGGGTAAAATAGATGCAGATTCCGTAGATAGATGGTTGAATCTATTCGAAGGATATTTCTCAGTTCATGATTTTTCCAATCGAGAGAAGATTATTTTTTCACTCCTCAAAGCTACCCCCATGTCAAGGACTGGTGGGAAACCTACTGTGAGAAAACGGAAGAGACAGAACCCTCTCTGTTCTAAACCGTACCCACTTGGAATTATTTCAGAGATGCCATCAAGGAACAATACTATCCCGTGGGGAGATATGAGGACAAGTACATACAATGGACCATGCTGCGGCAATAAGGGATCAAGATGTGCATGAGCTAACGAATCTATTCCATACCCTGTAGACAAAGTTGGGTATCAAAGATTCAGAGAAAAATTTGGTGCTAAAGTATCAAAGTTGTCTTCACATATACATTCAGGAGGAAATGGAGTTCCTTGACATCTCCTCGCTTGGTACGACATACCGGTATGCTACCAAGATTGAGCAGAAATTCAAACAGAAGAAGCAATACTTTGGATCTGCGAATCAAAAGCAAGTGAAAGGTTCCCCCAAACCACAAAACAAAGGACAAATCCAAGGCATGGTGGCCCAAGACAACCTGCCAAAGACACAATCAAAGAACAACACCGCAAAGCCAAAGAAGGACATGAGAAAGTGGTGTGAGTTCCATAAGAGCTCCACTCACAACACAAGTGAGTGTCGGGCCAAGTAGTTGCTGGTGGCAAAGATGAGGGCTTCTAAATCAGATGCATGCTTCGACTCTGAATCATAACCTGACAAGGTGAATGAAAAAGGGAGGCAGATTATTGATGCAGAGCCCAATGCCACTGTTGCCACTACAAAGATCCATAAGGAGGAACTAGACGATCCAGAGGAGGCAGAGCATCTCTTCCACTCCTAAATTTGGGTAAAGGGTTTCCCGCTACAGTTCATTTTCAACAATAGGAGCCAAAAGAACCTCATTTCAGCAGATGTTGTGAAGCATTTGGGCTTTCCAACCACAGCGCACCCACAACCATACACCATCGGGTGGCTTCACCAAGGACGAGATCTTCGCGTCAGCCAGCAGTGCCACCTTCCCTATAGCATCAAGCCCTTCATGGATGAGGTATTGTGTGACATTTCTCCTATTGATGTTTTTGATGTATTATTAGGCCAACCATAATTGTGGAAGCGACATGTTGTGTATGAGTCCCGACCTCGCGCTGTTATTGTTACTTTGGGAAATAAATTGTATAGGATACCAGAGGTACCACTGCCTCCCACTATCTCTTTGGTTACTGCAAAAAAATGTAGTAAGCTCATTTCCCAAACTAGGAAATTTGTTTTCCTGATGATGTTCCCCTAGGGCAAGAAGAATACTGTGGCCATGACCTCCAGACATGGCTCCTCTGCACGACAACAACAAATGGACAAGGTTGTGGAGGAGTACAGGGACATATTCACCTCACCCATAGGGGTGCCTCTACATTGTCAGGTCAAGCACCCCATTGAACTGACCCCAGGTGCGCCACTACCCAATGGACGGATCTATAGGTGCTCTGTTATGGAGAATCATGAAATCAAGAGGCAGATTTAGGAGCTTCTACAGAAAGGTCACATCCGACCAAGTTCTTCGCCCTGTGGGAGCCCGATCGTGTTGGTACAGAAGAAGGATGGGACTTGGAGACTCTCTATTGATTATCGAGTGCTAAACAAGATCACTGTCCAAAATAGGTACCCAATCCCACGAATTGATGACCTTCTGGACCAACTCAAAGGGGAAAAATATTTCAGCAAGATTGAATTGAAGTCTGGGTATCACCAGGTACCAATCGAACCCTCTTATGTGTGGAAGACTTCCTTCAAAGCCAAGGATGGCCTTTCAAATGGATCGTCATGCCTTTCGGATTGAAAAATGCTCCCACAACCTTCATGAGGTTGATGGATGACATCTTGCGTCCATTCACCAACTCATTTGTAGTGGTATACTTGGATGACATTCTTATCTTTAGCCAGACTTGGGAAGAGCACCTCCACCACATCTGAGAAGTCCTCCAAACACTGCGACAACACAAGTTGTGTGCCAATTTGGAGAAGTGCACTTTTGGCATGAATTAGGTTCAATATCTAGGATATATTATTGATGAAAGTGGGGTGCATGTGGATCCAGCCAAGATCCAAGTCATTCGGGATTGGCCAGCCCCAACCACCCTAACAGAGCTTCGCAGCTTTCTAGGTCTTGCTAATTTCTACCGCAGGTTCGTGTTGGGATTCTCTCATATCACTTGGCCCTTGAGTCAAGTCACCAAGGGAGGAGCGAAATAAAAATTTTGTTGGTTGGAATCTCAACAGAAGGTGTTCGTATAATTGAAACATCGCCTCTGTTTTGCCCCAGTGCTCACATTACTAGACTTGCAACAACCATTTGAGATAGAGACAGATGCCTTTGACTATGCTATTGGGGTAGTTCTTACTCAACAGGGGCATCCAGTGGCATATCACAGTGAGACATTATCTGACACAGTTCGAAAGTATCCCACTTATGACAAAGAAATGTATTCCATTGAGCAGGCTTGTCGACAATGGAAGCATTACATTTTGGGGAAGGAGACAATCATCCACACAGACCACCGAACCTTGCAGTTCATACAGACACAAGGGAATTTTCAGAACGATCGCCATCATAAGCGGTCCACTAATCTGCAAAAATTTCATTTGAACATCAAGTACAAGAAGGGTAGCACCAATAATGTTGCAGATTGCCTCAGCTGACCACCGATCATGCCATAACCACTGTTCTCAACTCTTATGGGTATGAGACTTCTGATTGGCCGCTTCTCTACAAGAGCGATCCATAATTCAGCTACACATCCAAGGCACTCTTATGGGGTATGCAAGTTCCAAATTTTCACCTCTAAGATGCACTATTATGTTGCTTGGGACACCTTTGTGTTCCTTAAAGAGAGCGTGCCAAGATGATATGGGAAGCGCACTACAGTCGAGTCGGTGGGAATTTTGGGGTCAAGAAAATAGTGGCAGTACTACAGAAGCATTTCTATTGGCCGAACCTTCGATAGGATGTTGGGAAGTACATCAGATCCTCCACTGCTTGTGCCATTGCCAAACCGACCATCAAGAAGCAAGGGCTATATACTCTGCTACCTACCCCTAATCGACCTTGGGAATCCATCTCCATGGATTACATGTCAGGCCTTCCTTCTATTAAGCATGGAAACGACTATGTTTTCGTGGTCATCGACAGATTCTCAAAGATGGCCATTATGGTAGCGTGCAAGAAGAATATCACAGCAGAAGCCATTGCTAAAATCTTCTTTGAATGAGTGTGGGTGCACTTTGGGATCCCACAGTCTATCATATCAGATCACGATAGCAGGTTCCTTAGCACATTTTGGTCTAGCCTCTGGTCAATGTTTGACACCAAGCTCACCAAGTCCAGAGCTTTCCATCCCCAAAATGATGGCCAGAGAGAGGTCGTCAATAGGATGATTGTACACATTCTACGCATGTACAATTCAAAGCATCCACACACATGGGATGAGAGCCTTCCCTATGTACAACACAGTTATAATCGGGCTCTCCACAGCTCAATCGACCACATCCCCTTTTAGGTGGGCTTTCGATTCCAGCCACTATGTCCCATTGACGTAGCCATGCCATTTGCAGCTACTCAAGCCAATTTAGCTCATGTCTAGTCCTAAGATGACAAATCAAACAACTTCATCGAGTGCATTCAGCTTATCCACCAACAGGTTCATGACATATTGGACAGAGCCAATGCTAAGTACAAGCAACGACATGATCAACATCGGGTGCCACACAACTTCCAGGTGGGCGAAAAAGTGTGGCTACATTTGCAGAAGGAGCGCCTCACTAGACCCCACCGCAAGATTCGCTCGCTCCGATATGGGTTGTACACCATCACCAAGGCTGTAGGGAATAATTCCTTTGAGCTCAGTATTCCACCATTCCTTGGCCTGCACCAAATTTTCAATGTAGACCACCTTTGTCCCTACTTCCCACCTCTATTGGACACCTCTGACATTGCAGAAGAACTCACACCAAAAGAGTTAAACCCAGACTGCATGGAACATGCCACCACAGACTATATCATGGACATGCAAATCAAGAACACTCACCGACAGAAGATCCAATTGTATCGGGTTGTCAAAGCTGGCCAACTCCTGCACCAAGGCAAGTGGTTCACCAGGGACCAAGTTCAATAGAAGTTTCCTCATCTCATGGAGGAACTCAAGGCAATGGGAACCATTTATTCCTAAGGGGGGAGGAATTATCCATGTGGATATTGGTGGCCACCGCCTATTCCACTTGGGGCCCCACCATTGTCTCTTTCAACTTTTTTTCACAACTTAATATTTTTAGCAGTTTTTCGGGTCTTGAACTTCCGGAACCGTTTTGAAGCGCCAAACGGAGATATTATGTTGAAGTTACGTCCTTGGGAAGTTGAAACACCAATTTACCCAAACGGGGCCCATAGTTTTGGCGCTTCATCTCCTAGGGTTAGGGTTTTGGACGTTTAAAATTCTCCATTGTTTCTCCATAATAAATAGGCCCTCGAGCCTCATTGTAATATAGTTCAGAGGTCTCTAGCCACCACATCTTTTCTCAGAGATTCGCTACCAACACCCTAGCTATTTTATTTCCATCATGTTTGTAAGCATATTTCTGTGATTTGATATTAATGAAATGAAGCCTTATTTCCGCTGTATTTCAATGTTTATGGTTATTTCTGTATTCTATTGCGTTCTTGCATAAATCTAGATCATTGATGATGAATAATATCAAAAGGAAAACTTCCCAAAGTAGGCACTCAAATTCCCCTATGGGTAAGGGTGGGATTTCCGCTCGGAAACACCCTGTGCTAAACATCACTACAAACTTAGCTAAGAAACATAAGAGTGCATGGAATGTCAAATGAAAAATCTAGATCTAAACAGATCACAAATCAATAATCCAAAATCCTGCCTCTAATGTTGCCTTCATCTTCATTATATAGTTTATGAACCTTCCCATGCCTTGGCCCACCTCATAACTGCGCCGTACATGTGGACATAGGTCTCCACGTTGATTATGCTGTCTCTCCATGATCTCCATCATGTGTGTATGTAATGATCACCCTCTCCATCATGTGTGCATTAATGCACCACTTCCTCCATAATCTCATCATGGATGCTCTATGATCTTACATTTGATTCCTTCCATGATCTTAGTTGACTGCTTCAACCTACATGATATTTCTCATTAATGAGACATGATCTCCACTCCGTTCACATTAAGATGTTGCTCCACTACTCCATAATGTAGATCTAGATCTAAAGTATCCACATACCCACATCAAAAGTGGATTTTATTCATATATGGGGTTTGTGGGTCCCTCCACCCTCTTATTTACTTAATTAATTATGAAAATTAAGAACTCTAATATTGCAATTATCTTGTGGAAAATTGGGAATATTACAGTCCTCCCTAGAAAAATGTTGCTTGACCTTAAGCAAATGCAAAAGTGGATGCTACAACAAACATCGTCCCTCCAAATGGCATCTTTATATGTAAGGCCTTCCCATATGCCTTAATGTGTCATGCATGTCCAACTCCAAATCAACCTCTCTAGAATGTATAGAATGGCCTCCAACTAAAAAGTTAGATACCCTTCCTCTTCAATGGATCTCCAAGTGGCAACCATATGATGACCAAAGATCTCCTCTACACATGAGATACATAAAATTAATTGGTTCATTCCCAAAGTGGAAAGTCCCAACTCATGAAATATCTCTCCAACCCATGATACATAGAGTAGATTGCATCTATCAATGCTCACATCATTGGCCCTGTTGGCTGTGTAGGAATCAAACATAACATCAACATAGTGAAAAATAAGAAGTAGAGGCATATGGATGAACATGAAAAATGTAAAACCATATTCTCCCAATAACAACCAACGCAGCAAAGCCTTCTATTGCCATGCTAGATCATCATGAAAACAAAAAAGAGAGCCATACTCTCTCAAAATAAGCCACCACAACAATGCTTCTTGTTGCCATGCCAAATCTGCATCAATATAGATATGAGGGCCATACTCTCTAAATAGAAGCCACCGCAATAATGCCTCTTGCTACCATACCACATCATCATTGCACCAAATGTAGTGGCCATATTCTCTCAAGAGAAGCCACCTTAATAAGGCATCTTGCTTCCCCATCACATCATCAACATACCCAATGGTAATCAAATCAAAAAGGATTCTTACTGCCTCCTTACATCATCATGATGCAAGTCATGGAGAAACAACATAGTAATGGACATGTGAAATGTCTCATCAAAATAATACAAGTAAACTTAATTATGCCACATCATGTGAGAGTTATGCTTTCTCCCAAACCCAAGTACATACATGAACATGAGATATATCCCAAACAGAAATACATGTAGAGACATGAGACATATCCCAAACAAAAACAAATGCAAGGACATAAGATATATCATGTGCTGTCCAAACTCTCTAATCAATAACCAACACAACCATGCCACCTGCTGCTACATGTCATCAGTGACATATATGGCATGGATATTGGAAACGTTATATGTTGGGTAGTATCCATACTCACCCAAAAGAAACCAGTGCAACCATACTTCTTGCTGCCCTGTATCATAGATTTGAAGGAAGGTAGGAGACCTCCTGCTCCTCATTTGGATCCATTCATCCCAATGTGGATGATGAATCATGCAAATCTCAATCATGGTATCCTCCCATTGTAGAATACCAACATACTTCAATTGAATAGATTTTCACTCCGTGAAATGTTGAAGTGCACTTCCATTGAGGTCTCTCCATGAGATCCTCTTCTCGTCAATGGCCCTCCAAAACCAATAATTTTTCGGATCTGCTGCAGGTAGAAGTTTCTCTTTGAGCTGTGTTGCACAACATTTTGTCACCGTTCCTGCAATCCCTCGTCCCGTACATTGGAGGACTATTCCCATGATCTGTGAACTGTAAAATGTCATGAAAACACCTTGATGGTATCCTTCTGCATAAAGACAAGAATTCTCCTAAAGAAAATTTCCTATGAAAAACCCTAAAAACCCATGTTTTAGCATTGGTGCGGGTAGCCAGTTCATCCATCATGCCAATGGGGAAAATGCACACTAATGGGCGCGCCAGCTGGCACTCTGTCCCTGTGTTGTGCCCGTGCCAAGCATGTTAAGGAATGTTTTTTAACAATAAAAGGCGGAAGTTTGATTTTAACAACTTCAGAATGGATCATCAAAATTAGGTTGGGTTGTTTGTCTCCGGATCTCCCTGATTAGGAAGTGGTTTTCCACCTCTCATGGAACCTTCTTAAGAGATAGGACTCTATCCCATGATTATAGGGATCCCAACTTCCCTTCCTCCCTCTATAAAAGCCTACCCTCTCCATTTGCTAGCTAGCTGAACTTTTGGGAAGGAAATTATAGCTGAGTGAAAATCAAGAGCAGAGCTAAGGAGAACCCTGTGAGAGAGAGAGTTCTGTCAAATCCCTGACGAGCTTTGTGAGACACGTCCTGCTAGAGCCTTGTCAAAGGAAGATCACGACGTCAGAGCATCGGTTGTAATCATTCTCTCGTATCTTAATATACATGACTTTGCTATTGGTTCTATGATTGTGTTTGTCCATGATATAATGCAATTTCATTCGTTCCTCTATGAATGATAGATAGTTATAATGTGTGAAATATTGCGTTGCATGTTGTCTCTCTTCTTTGCAGGTGTACAGGTGTCTGGATGCGACAAGATCACAGATCGTAACTTGTCTAGCTAGGAACGAAAGTGCCACTTCTTCTTCAACAACAACAACAAAGGAATCACGTAAGTGATCTATCACGATTCTACTCTTTGTTACTAGGAACCAACAACTTTGCGTGTTTCTATTGTTGCTAGACCCACTCTAGGGCTAGTGGGATCACCTCTGTCCGCAGAGGGGATCTCCCTTCACAAAAATTTGGTGACTTCGCTGGGGATCAGTGGGAGTTGGTCCTTCCTCCATTGTGTTGTTTTTTGGCTTTTCGTGTGATCAATATGTGTTTCTGGTTCACCTTCCTTGGTGTTAAACCCCTGTTCAACCCCCAGAAGACGAGATCTAGTTTCTGTTTTTCCATTTTCATCATTTTTCTAGGGTAAACCTGATTGGCGCGGTTACCCCCCTAACAGTCGCACCAACTGGCGCTTGTTTCTAGTTAGGCCCCTGCGCCAACCCCTATTTGGCGCAGATTATAGCCAAAAAGGTGTGCCAACCCTGCTTGGTTTTAGGGTTTTCCTGTTCTTGGAATCTCTGAGCCTGAATTTTGGTCCTGGTTCATTTTTTATGACTGAATGAGTGCTTTGAAGTCATTTTTGACTGTGTTTAGCCCTTTTCCTCTGGTTTTTTTCCCTTTTCTATCAGTTTTTCATTTTAGCCCTAGGGCTTCTAGGTGCTTCAATGTGCTGAGCCTCCCGTGGGAGTTTTGGGTCTTTACTTTCCAGGTCAACTTTCTTTTTTCTTTTTTGCATTCATCTTGCTGAATCCCATTGAATAATTGCATTTATTGAGTGATTTTTCTCTCTTTCATTCGATTTCTCTTTGTGTTTCTCCAAGCCTAGATCGCACGGGTTGTTTGAGTCTCTTTCGAGATTCTTCTTCACTTTGAGGGATTTCGTCATCGATTTGAGTCTTGATTGTGTTTGTTTGAGTTGAGTGAATTTGTTTTGCTTCAGATCTCTCTTTATCATTCTCAAATTGATGTTTTCATTAGTTTTTCATTCATTTAGTGCATTTTCTCTAATATATTGAAAAATACAAAAAAAAAAATATTTTGCATTTCGATTGGCATAGTGGAAATTGAAAACTCGTTCATGCCTAGCCTCGGGGCAATGTCTAATTGTCTTGAGCATTTTTCATCTCAGGTTCCCTCTCCGCCACTCCAAATGCCAATATTGACTCATGAATTTTTTTCGGAAGGAAATCTGAGTAATATTACCCAAACGATGCCTATTGACATCTTCGTTAAACCAGGGGTCGTTGAGAACATCCATGTGGGAGTCACTTGTTCTCCTGATGAGATTTAAGTGTACACTAGTCTCTTCCATGAATTCCGTGATGTTTTTGCATGGTCTTATGAAAATATGCCTAGAATTGATCCCAGTATCGTCGTGCACGAAATTCCCACCTATCCTAGTGTGAAGCTTGTGCGCCAGCATCTGCGTCCAGTTCATCCTCGAAAATCCGTTGCTATAAAATATGAAGTTGAGAAACTTCTTAAAGAAGGCTTCATATATCTGATCCCTTTGATAGAGTGGGTTTCCAATATTGTCCCTATGGATAAGAAGTAGGGCAAAATTCGAGTCTGTGTTGACTATCGAGATATCAATTAGGCTTGCCCTAAGGACAAATATCTCACCCCCTTTATCGATCAGATCATTGACGACTGCATGGGGAGTGAGATATTTTCCCTTATGGATGGCTTTTCAGGTTATAATCAAATCAATATCCTCCCATCCGATCAACATAAGACCGCTTTCATCTGTCTGTGGGGAACATTCGCCTATAAGAAGCTCCCTTTCGACTTAAAAAACGCTGGGGCTACCTTCCAATGTGCCATGTCCTACGCCTTTCATGACATACTTAATGTTGTTCAGCTGTACCTGGATGAACTTCCAGCTCATTTAGATCTACGTGAAGACCATCCGGAACATCTCTGCCAGATTTTTGTCCGCTGCAGGCGTTACAACATTAGGCTTAATCCTCACAAGTGTGTCTTTTGCGTTGACTCTGGTCGACTTTTAGGATTCATTGTCTATAAGGATGGAATTCGACTTAATCCTCTAAAGGTTGAGTCTATCGTTAATCTCCCCTCCCCATCCTCGTTGCATCAACTTCAGAGTCTTCAAGGGAAAGTGAATTTCTTACGTCGCTTTATCCCGAACTATGCAGAGGTAGCTAAAGGGTTTACATGACTTCTAAAACAGGACATCCCTTTCTATTGGGACGAGATTACTCAGTAATATTTTGATAACCTTAAGAAGTTGCTTGTCAATGCTCCATTAATATGTCCTCCAAATTATCATCGCGACTTTACCCTCTATTTGGCTGCCGCATTCAGTACAATTGCCATGGTTATGGTACATGATGACTGTGGTTTATCATCTATCTCGAAACCTCCTCGACATTGAAACATGTTATGCACACGTTGAGAAGTTGGCGCTAGCCGCGGTCCAGGCTGTTCAGCGGTTTCGCCATTACATCCTATTGTGTACGATAACTGTGATTTCTGATTGCAACCCCATGACTTAAATTTTATCTCAAAAATTTCTGGGGGGCAAGTACTCAAAGTGGATTGTGATCCTCCAAGAGTTTTATTTGGAGTTCACTATTGCCAAATCTAAGAAATCACTAGTCTTTGTTGATCTCATTTGTTCTCTCCCTACCGACTCTGTTCCGTCTCAATCCAAGGATCATATCCCGGAAAAAACTCTCTTCTTAATTAGCACTCTCGATCCATGGTACGGTGATATCATCGTGTACCTCCAGACATCAACCTTTCAATCTGAGTTAACGAAGGATGCTTGACGCCGTGTTCGACATTAGTCACAACCATATTTCATTGTCGGAGATACCCTATATCGCGTTGGAGTCGATTCTGTACTCTGCCGATGTTTGACCTTAGAAGAGGCTGAGAAAGTTCTGAATGACTGTCACAGTGGCAACTATGGCGGTCACATTTCCGGTTATGCTACTGCACAAAATATCCTTTGTGCGAGATATTTCTGGCCGTCTATATTTAAAGACTGTATTGTTGCAGTACGAAAGTGTCACGCGTGCCAGATTTTCCAACGCAAGATGCATGTGCCGCTTCTCCCATTACATCCTGTCATTACAGTGGGCCCTTTTTCCAAATGGGGCATTTATTTTATGGTGTGTAACCCTCACTCGGCTGGGGGGCATGCTTATGTCATCGTTGCCATAGATTATTTCACCAAGTGGGCCGAAGCGATGCCTACACTGGCTGTAGACGGTAAGACAGCTGCGTAGTTCATTTTCAACCATGTGATCACTCGTTTCGGCGTTCCTAAAGCCATCGTCACTGATCATGGCTCTCATTTTTGGGACTACATGATGGAAGAGCTGACATCTAAGCTGGGCTTGTGTCACGACAGCTCAACGCCATATTACCCTCAAGCAAATGGTGAGGTTGAAGCTGTGAACAAGGTACTTGTCACGATGCTTCAACGAACAATTGGTATACACAAATCAAGTTGGCATCTCCAATTGTTTTCAGCTCTTTGGGCCTACCGAACATCAGTGAAGAGTGCAACCGGATTCACACCATTTCAGTTGGTGTATGGTCTGGAAGCTACTCTTCCGGTTGAATGTGATATCCCTTCACTAAAATTGGTTGTGGAATTATTGCCTGATACTTCCCTGGAGGAAGAACGTCTCCTATATCTTGAAATATTGGACAAAACTTGCCGCTTGGCTGCTTTGGTTATCGAGGCACAGAAAAAATGGGTTAAAGCTCATTTCGATCAAACGGTTTCTCCGCGCTCTTTTATCGAAGGGGACCTCGTCCTCTTGTATGATCAAGCCCATGAAAAGCTTGGGGTAGGAAAATTCCAACCTATGTGGCATGGGCCCTATATCGTTAAACGTGTATTGAAAAATGGGGCTTATGAGCTGATCGATTATGAAGGTCTTCCTTTGGCACAACCCAGAAATGGGTTGTACCTAAAGAAATATTATGCTTGAATCATTCTTGCGTAGTATATGTACATAGGTGATTTTTATCATTTTTGTGCATGTGTGGTGTGGTGTGCTTTGTAAGCGTTTTTCTGCTTATTGGGTCTTCCTGATTGTGCAGATGTCTACTAATCCTTCTGTAGGTTTTGTGGATGGTGCCTCCCACAGTACCAGGAACCTGTCTTCGGCAACCTGGGTAATTTACGATCCTTCTGGTGAGTTGGTTAATTTAAAAGGTGTTTGTCTAGGGCTGCTACAAATAATGTCACGAAATATAGTTCCGTTTTGGAATTATTAACTGAGGCTACTAACCTCTGCATTCGCGCATTACTTGTATATCCGGACTCACAGCTTGTGGTTTTACAACTCAATGGTCATTATTCAGTTAGAAACCCATGCATTTTAAGACTGTATCTACGTATTCATTTACTTGAAATAAATTTTAATTACATCACATATCAGCATATACCAAGACGAATGAATACACTAACAGATGCAGTAGCCAGCATGGTTTTAGATAGACATTTATGCAATTTGTAAAAACATCATCATATGTAAGTAAGATCCATGTAGAAAATAGATGTATATATATATGTCGAGTGTTTGCAACGTGTGCATCATATAAAACCCAAAAATATAGATGTTTGTTTCAGTTACATCTGGAGACGACATGTCTCTCAAAAACATGCAAATAGAAAGCCTAGGTGACTAATCGTCATGGTGCTCATGGTAGCACGTCACTGCCCGCACCAATCGTCTCAGTAAGTGGTGGAGTCGACTCGGCACCCCTACGGTGTGCCTCTGATAAGCTAAGGGAACATCAGCTAAACAAGCATAATCCAAAACTCCGCGAGCGATCCCCTCTAGGTTCTGTACAAGCTCGTCCCCCTCGCCCCCCTCACCATGAGGGTAATAAGTGAGAGGGTCCTCCTCACTACTGGTGACATTCCGGCGGGCCTCTCTCGGCCAAAAATTGCACACATATAGGATCAGTTGTTAGAAAATGCATGTATACCAAAAATCACAAAGCTCATAAAATTAAAAAGAGTCTTACCCATCTCCTCATCCCAGTCCTCTCCTTCCGAGAGTGGAAGGTCTGGGTCTCCAGTAAAATCGGTGCTCGCATAGGGCCAGTCCTCCATGACGATCAATTGTTGTTGGAGCTAGTCAAAGAACTCAGGCCGCCATGACATATGCTGGCCACCCCCTGCCCTGGGCATCAATGTCACCCATCGAGCCATTTATGGCTCTCTCAGTGGTGGGTCCGGGAAGAACGACACCAAGATCGACCCATACCCAAACTGTTTCAATTTGGTCTTCTTGCATTTTGTTAGTTTCCATTTAATATTCATAGTCACGGTCATGGCCCAATAATTTTTTTTGGGTTCATGCACTCTGATGCGAGAAGGAGTTGTGTCTTTATAGCCTCGTGCAGTGCCTGCGACCCTGCAGCCCGCATAATGGTATGTAGCACTACTCTTAGTGCTAAATCAGGAATGGTCTGATTGTCTACCTTTTTTCTCCCTGTCCCTTTGTGTGCCCCTCGGCACACCCTGTCCATGACCATTGTCATGTTTTCACCTGAAGGCCTGGTGCCAGTCAAGATAGGGACTGGACCCCTGCGTGATAGTCTAGTGATGAAGTACACGTTTGACACTTCGAGCTCAAGTACCTGATCTCAAAGCTTGAACTTCTCCTCATCCTCATCCCAGATGCTAATTAGATATTGCAGTAGTTCGGGCTGAGCCTGAAGACATGGAATTAGGAAGAATTTTTTCAGCCCGCAATTGCGGAGAGCATTCATATAATGCTCTTTTCCCATTGCCATTTCATATTCCTCGCTGTGCTCTCTTTCCTTCCATTCAATTACCATTTTTTCTGGGTACCTGCATAAAATCAACATAGGAGTGTTATAAACCTCCTCAAGTATTCAAAATTTCTTTTCATCTGTTCATTGTTGAGATTTTTTTGCCGGAATTTGTGTTGCGCCATTGGCGCGGTTGTCTGGCTAACAGTCACGCCATCTAGCGCGACCTTTGTGTAAAATAGAGTGGATTGGCATGGGTCCATGCCTGGTACCCTCGCCAACCGCGGAGCCCTAAATTTTGAAATTCCCTCCCTAAAAGACCTCAAACCATGATTAAATATAATGAAATGCAGCTTAAAAGATGGCTAATGGAAGCGGCTCTTACCTGAAGAAGATGAAATATGGATTAGTCCACTGGATTTTCCATAGTCATCGCCTCAAGATCACAAAGGAAATGGCTCACTATCGCTCTAAAAAGAGGTAAAAAGGTGAAAAGTGAATAATCTTTTACTATTTATGATATTTATAACTTTTCAAATCAAAATTAGGTTTTAATACTTGTTTTTCTGATATTTTATTATATTTTTGTCAAAAAATGAGTTTTACACTTGCTTTTTGTGTAGTGACATTTTTTAACGCGATTAGGACAAAGACACGAGTTGTATTTTATACTTTTTCAAACTCGGTAAAAACACAAAAAAGTCACTACTGTCAGCTCTTTTCTGACTCTCTAAAACTTAAAAGATTGCTGAGTCGCTTGTTGTTTTGAGCTCATTAAATTGGCTACGAAACAACATCTATCCAGTATACATTTAGCCCTTTTTCAGGCTGGGATAGATTATTTATGAAAAAGGAATACCCTAGCCTATCACGACTAGGAGGTTCTCTCGGATATTGTTTTCTACCTTTTCGGATCTGAGGGACTATTCAAAAAAAGGGACTTGTTGGAGTTTTATTTTTCGCTGTCTTTTCAAATTCTCTAAACATGAAAAGGCACCGAGTACTTCCTTTGTCAGACTGGTTAAAAACTGATGACATCGGACTCCGTCGTAATGATGTTGCTCAAGTTCCTCCTTCCTAGGGCTCGTAAAATGTACCAGGTTGGCTTTTTCCGATGGAAAAACTTATATCGCAAGCACATGCTATCCCCTTCAAGCTTGTTTTCAAAAATAATTGGGGTACTTGCTAGAAATGGTGGGGGAAAATGGAACCAGTATCATAGTCGTGTCGGTAGTATGTCGCTCTTGAACATGGCACTTGTCTACATTCGTGTCGGGTTGGGACCATCTCATCTCGTTCTCTGCTTGCCTTCATGGGTTTGGGTAATCTCTTTTGAACGATGATCTGCTCTTTGCCACATCACTATGACCTCAGATCCCTTGATGTCAAATACTGCCAAATCCAATGTCGTGTCGCCGATATATTCAAGAGAAGTTGGGCTCTGTATTTTTCAACCTCCCTTTGATTCTCTGTTGGTCTTGATTCAAAAACATCATGTTCCTCTGTCTCTTGTCGATGGTGTGGGAAACATTATGGCTCGCCTTCGATCAAGGTCACTTCCTGTCGACTTCAGCTCATTATCCAGGAAGCTGATCTAGAGACTCCTCTCAGGTGCCTTAGAGCCTGCATGTCTCAATGGCAGGTTCTTCGCATTCAACACAAGGTTTTCATTATTGGCCTTCGATCGGATGATTCTGCGGGTGTTCGAAGCTAGATCACTGTTCACATTCCGTAGATTGTACCTCTTGTACCTTGAGAGCCATCGTCATTATTGGTGGTTTCTCTCACATTTGTTAACAACTTTCATTATGGGTTGGTAATCAGACGATGTTCTTGCATGTTCGACTTCAGCTCACATATTTGCATGCTTGAACTTGTACTCTGTTCGGGTCAAGATGGAGCGCAAGACCCTAGATTTTGTTTGATAAACATCCAGGATGTGGGTTCTTTGTGGATTATTATGTATTACATGACTCATTCGATTGGATGGCCGCGAAAATACCTGAGTCTACTTGTTGATCCTTATTTACTGGATGGCTGCATCCATACCTTGGATCCTGGTTTTTGTACACTCTATTATGGATGGCTGCGCCCATACCACATATCATGTATCAGAGATATCAGTTTTATTTGTATTCATAGGTCTTCTGATGACAATGTTTTCAGTTGGGCGCGTTCTTATAAAGAATTTCACCCCTCCCTCTCTCTCGGACCTCATGCTTTAGGCGGCATCTGTTACACATCATTTTTTCGTCGTTCCTGCAATCCCTCGTCCCGTACATTGGAGGACTATTCTCGTGACCTGTGAATAGTAAAATGTCCTAAAAACACCTTGATGGTATCCTTCTGCATAAAGACAAGAATTCTCCTGAAGAACATTTCCTCTGAAAAACCCTAAAAACCCATGTTTTAGCATTGGCGCGGGTAGCCAATTCATCCCTCGCGCCAATGAGGAAAATGCACACTAGTGGGCGTGCCAGCTGGCACTCTGTCCTTGTGTTGTGCCCGCACCAAGCCTATTAAGGAATGTTTTTTAACAATAGAAGGCGGAAGTTTGATTCTAACAACTTCAAAACGGATCATCAAAATGAGGTTGGGTTGTTTGTCTCCGGATCTCCCTGATTAGGAAGTGGTTTTCCTCCTCTCATGGAACCTTCCTAAGAGATAGGACTCTATCCCATGATTATAGCGATCCCAACTTCCCTTCATCCCTCTATAAAACCCTGCCCTCTCCATTTTCTAGCTAGCTAAACTTTTGGGAAGGAAATTATAGCTGAGTGACAATCAAGAGCAGAGCTAAGGAGAACCCTGTGAGAGAGAGAGTTCTGTCAAATCCCTGACGAGATTTGTGAGACACGTCTTGCTGGGGCCCTATTGAAGGAATATTAAGATGTCAGAGCATCGGTTGTAATCATTCTCTTGTATCTTAATATACATGACTCTGCTATTGGTTCCATGATTGTGTTTGTCCATGCTATAATGCAATTTCATTCGTTCCTCGTTCACTGATTGATAGTTATAAAGTGTGAAATATTGCGTTGCATGTTGTCTCTCTTCTTTGCATGTGTAGAGGTGTCTGGATGCGACAAGCTCACGGATCGTAACCTGTCCAGCTAGGAATGGAAGCGACACTTCTTCTTCAACAACAACAGTGAAGGAATCACGGTAAGTGATCTATCATGATTCTACTCTTTGTAACTAGGAACCAAAAAATTTGCGTGTTTCGATTATTGCTAGACCCACTCTAGGGCTAGTGGGATTTCCTCTGTCCGCAGAGGGGATTTACCTCCACAAAAATATGTGAGATGATCATTTAGAAAGAGTCATCATGAAAGGGGAAAAGATTTCCCATCTCAATATGTCTACCATCTATCATATTATTCTCCATTGCTTCATGAATGAAGATATTATTTTATTTCTCCCATAAGGAATGGGTCCTCTTCTTCTCACTGATACTCATTAACAATGTTGTATATCTGCAAGGTGATACATGTGCTGTCTCAAAGCAAGGCACAATGCTGAACTCATAACCAACCATTGTACAAAGGATCATACTTATCCCATCTTTTGAAACTCTAAAATTCAACTCAAAGGGTTGAATGTAGCTCAATAATGATGGATTGGTATAACTTCTCATCTCTTCCTTGATTAGATCAAGGGTCCTCTACGTAGTGATATGATGCTGCTCCAAATCAGAATGTTGTTCTAACCCTTGGTCATGAAATAGCCCCGATGGAATGTCCCCATAAGTTTCAATAAGAGGTACTGAAACAATATGAGATGAAAGTGGGTGCATACCTTGGATCAACTGATGTGTGGGAACCTCTTGCAAGACCGAAAGAGCTCCTCCAACTGAGATAGTTGTGTCTCCAACTGTTGGTAGTGATGATGGCTGCATCTCTACAACTGTACCAATGCTGGTATCTGTCTCCTCCTCATCATTCATTTCATCAATCATGCATGGGGCTCCAAATGTCAAGAACTCAAGACCATCTTGCAAAGATGCAAGTGATCCTCCTCTTGATGTAAGTGAATCTGCAGTTGGTGGTGGTAGAGGCTTCTCCTCCTAAGTGATAATGAGGACATATTCCTTAGACTCTTCATGTACTATCTCCTTGATGATGGGATATGTCACTATGTGAGATGTCTCTGGTTTATTTATACCATACCTCTTCTTCAGTATTTGAATAAAATATGCATAAGCAGACACTTTCATATGGGATAAGTGACTGAACCACCAATATCTTGCTTCACCATCTAGGTGCAGCGCTGCAAACTCCACAACCTCTCTTTCTGACATAGGATATTTAAGAAAGAATGTAGCCAAGTATTCCCTCCAAGACCTCAATGTGCTTGTGGAAGATCCATCAAATGTAGGCAAGAAGAATCTATGCCTCTTTCTTCTATTTCTACTTTTGGATCTCCTCCTTTGAATTGCAAAAACTGTTGGAGAGAGAGATTTGCCTTCAATGCTCTTGGCTGTGACTTGTACTCAGACAGATATTTACTTGGGGTCTCATGCCCCAAGTCTTCTACATATTCAGACCAATCCTCTTTCTCATCAAAGAAAGTGGGTCTAGTGGAATAATGTGAAACCCTTTGCTTCTCCAGTCTTCTTTGTTGCTGATAATAAGTACTGGGACCTTCTTCATTTTGAAACCTTCTTGAGGTTTCTCTTTGCCTTTCTCTTCTTGTTTCATTGATTTCTTTGGAGATATCCTTCATAGATCTAAAGAAATATGAGGAAAAACTTGATCCCTCCATGATAGTAGATCTCTACTATCTACTTTTCATATGTTGTCAATAATGTCCACAAGTTGAGCCAAATATCATGCTCTGATACCACTGTAATATCCCAAAATGGAATAATGCATTGATGCACAAACACAATATTTGTATCACAAAAAATGTACATGTAAAGATTGAAAAATAATAGAATATAAAAAATAGGTGAGACTTTTATTATCATTGGAGATGGATAAACAATAAAAATAGTGCTCATATAGATGCACTTGAGCCAAATACATAGGCTAGAATGACCCTGAAAACATGACAAAGAAGGCACTGCGTAATTGGAGAGTTGCTGGAAGCAATACTGCATTGTCCCTTCAGCAGATGATGTACATATGACTACTGGAAGAATAGGGAAATGAATATATATGAAAATATGGATCTATGATGATGCCAAGATTCTAGATCTGGGCTCTATGATGGTAACCCAATATAACCCAGAAAGGATTTCTAAGATCTGTCAATCTAAGAAAATCACCCTCTTAGGGTTTCAATATACAACTGCTGGGTATGCAGATATGAATTTGGATCTAAAAAATAGATGGCTACAATATGTCACAAGATAATATCTAACCTTGAAGGGATGATACCTTCACTAGATACTTAAGCTATAAGCTCAAGATCTAGCTCCTCAATCCTCCTCCACTGAAGATAGTTGTTGAATACTCAACAACTTTAGAAACTGCGATGTAAAAGACGGAGGCTCAATAGCCTACTGCTGAATAATGCAATTTAGCTCGGAAAATATGGAAAGAGTGAATACAAATTGAAGGAATGGTCCTTCACAGGATTTATAGATGAAATACTAGAAACTTGCCTTCTCCCTTGGATCTTCAAGACTGGACCGTGTAATCCCTGATGGAACTGCTGCGCTGGGAGATGAATGATGGATGGCCTGATGCCTGATATAGATCTAAAGCACTGGAATGCTAATATTGAAGCACAAAGTGAAAGGATGAACCCTTCACTTGTTCCTCAGTTGAAATTCTAAAGGACAACCTCCTCCTCTCAAACTGATCTTCATAAATAATTCCTGAAGGTATATGTTTCATAGAGAGTGGAAATAGTGTGGAACCAATGAGTGATGATGAATAATCTCAATAGGAAACCTTCCCAGAGTAGGCACTCAAAGTCCCTCGTGGGTAAGGGTGGGATTTACACTCGGAAAAACCCTGTGTTAAACAACACTGCAGACTTAGCTAAGCAGCATAAGAGTGCATGGAATGTAAAAATACAGATCCATATCTAAACAGATCACAAATTAATAATCCAAAAGCCCGCCTCTAATTTTTCCTTCATCTTCATTATATATTTTGTGAACCTTCCTATGCTTAGGCCCACCTCATAACTGCGTTGTACATGTGAACTTAGGTCTCCATGTTGACTGCGCTGTCTCTCCATGATCTCCATCATGTGTGTATGTAATGCTCACCCTCTCCATCATGTGTGCATTAATGCACCACTTACTCCATCATCTCATCATGAATTCTCTATGATCTTACATTTGATTCCTTCCATGATCTTAGTTGACCACTTCAACCTCCATGATCTTTCTCATTAATGAGACATGATCTCCACTCCTTTCACATTAAATATTTCCTCCACTACTCCATAATGTATATCTAGATGTAAAATATACACATACCCACATCAAAAGTGGAATCTATTCATCTATCGGGTTTGTGGGTCCCTCCACCCTCTTATTTACTTAATTAATTATGAAAATTAAGAACTCTAATATTCTAGTTATTTTGTGGAAAATTGGGAATATTACATTTTAGGTAAATCAAACCTACAGATAAGTATGCTTTCCCTAAGTGTGGTGGTGCACTTATAACAACAAAAACAAAGATATCTGACCTTTTCCTTAAAATGAATAGATAAAGGGAGGAAAACCTAATTGTAATATGTTAGCTTTTCCTCACCTCCCTTCTTCGCTTCCGTCGCTCTCAATTTAACTGAACTCGCTTGATTGATACCTGCAATGGAAAAAATAAGACATAAAACAAAATAAAGGTAATGCGATTTATTCAAGTTAAACAAATTGAATCGATTAAATTCGTAAATACACATATAGCATCATTGACACATGCATTGGGAAAGGAACAAATGTATTTATTATGAAGTAGAAGGAAGAGTACAACTAGTTGATCAATTCTATGTCATTCATCCAGTTTTAGTCCCATCCTCATCACACCCAAAATAATAAATCCAACAGCTTAAGAGTACATGAACGATACCTCCAAGAACTGTGATCTCACTGGCATAAATTTACTTGACACAAATTCTTTCTCTCTTGTGCACTATGATCGGTGCTCTATTTATAAGTAGATGAAGGTAGTTTGACATAAATGAATCATTGAATGTATTTCCTAAAAATGGATGAATAGGTTTCCTTGTTCATGGGAATAGGAGGATAAGAGGTTTAATGGCTCCATGGTATCCATATTCGAAACTATTAGATGAGGTGAAAGCTGGAACAACTTCTAGAAGCCACTAGAGGTTGGGAAGATTCCCGAAATCCAATGAAAAATTCACTCCCAGCTGAACAATGCACTCTAAAGCAGGCCTAGATCGCCTTCAACACAACCTTTCTTGGGAGTATATGCTCTGCAAAGTAGTTATTGCAGTCTAGGGGTGCATTTATCGCTCAATGGGGCACTTTAACTGGCATTTAAGTAGTGAAACTTTCATGAAGGAAAACCACCAATGTAATGAATTGTTTAAGGCATGAGGCAACTAATTTAGAGTATGATAGACCCTAATGGATACTGATCTGTGTTTGGGGATGATTCCAAAATTGACTTGTAATAGGTAGAAACCACCTCATTATTTCTCAATGATGAGAAAGTTTAACATGCACGAGAGAGACCACCAATAATGATGATGGAGCACAAGGTACAACAAAAGAATCTACTAGTGTGAATAAATGCATTGAAGTTGAACACTTGCAGAATCACCTTCCGGGATAATGAGCTGAAGTCGACAGGAAGTGATTCATCGAAGGAGGGCCATGATGATTCACACATCATCAATACGAAACAACATGTATATTAAGATGATAGGAGTGATTCGGGATTGTAACAGAGGAGGTCAGGTAAGAAAAGGATGTTTGACTAAAATGACTTCTCTTGAACATATCAACGAAACAACTCTGGAGTGTGGCAACATTTGAATCAAATAGGATCAGAGGTCATGTTGAAAAACTTAGTAATAAAATGAGAGGCAAACGGATTTCCCAAACCCATGGAGGAAAAGTGAAGAATGTAGGATGTCCCCAAATCGACATGAACTGCTAATGAGTGTCATGTTTAAGAGTGAAAAGCTGCCCAAAATACACATAGGATGTTCACTTTCAATTTCCCCCCATTATGGCTAACGAGTACCTCTTTATTTTTTATAGCTAGCATGATTAGGATAACATATGCTAAGCATGTAATTTCATTCTTTGAATGAATCCATCCTAGTAATTTTAACAATCCCTACGAAGGAGGAACTCGGTCTCGTCATGGTGACAAGTCTTTTGTCGTTTGATCTTTAACGAGTCCAACGAAAGGGTAAGTCAATGAATTTTCATATTTAAGGAGTTTCAAAAGAAACAAAAAGGAAATTCCATCATGTCCCTTTTTGTAAATCGTCACTCGAATCTGAAAAGGTAGAAAACAATATTGGAGAGAACCTCTACCATGCTCGATCAAGGTATTACTATTTCGTAAATAGTAAACCTCAACCCGAAAAATGGGTAAACGTATACTGAGATCATGCCAATTCATTAACTTTAATGAGCTCTAAGTGACAAGTACTCATAAATATTTTCATTTTTTGAGAGTCAAAAAAGAGATGAAAGCTGACTCCTCTTAGAGGAATGAGTGGTATGAAGTGTAGAAACTGGTTCTGGTGATGGTGGAACTTCTCAAATCATGTAAAGGTCATGAGGCTGGCTAACAAGACCACTCATCGCATTGGTTCCCAGGAAAGGGTAAAATGATCAAGTGAGAGCATACAATCGAGCATATGGTGATGATTGAATGAGAAAACCAAGGCTCATGTGGAAAAAAAAGGCTGATAAAATGGAAATAATAAGAGGTAAAATGGGGATGATTTCATTTTTTACACAAGCTTGAAACATGGTAAACTATGCTTTAAAGTGGTTTTATTTTTGCACAAGCTTGAAACATGTGGAAAAACTATGCTTGAAACTAGTTTCATTTTTACACAAGCTTGAAACAGAGACAAACTATACTCGGAATAAGTTTGCATGCCCCAAACATGGCGACTACATTCGAGGTACATGCCCCCCCCCCCCCCCCCCCCCAATCTTCATCTCATTCATCTAATTAGACTACTGGTTACTAATAGGTGGATGGAATGAAGGTTAATTTACGAGATCAAGTGAAAGAATCGACTGGGATTTTATGAGATCTAGTCAAAGACTCGAATTGAAAGGGGGTTTATTTCATTTTTTAACAAGGTTGACACAGTAAAAGAACTATCCTCATGGGGACCTATTTCATTTTTTAACGAGGTTGAAATAGTAAAAGAACTATCCTCGTGATACCTTGTTTTAGTTTTTAAGGATCTTGACACAAGAAAAGGAGCTCTACTCCGAAGACCTTGTTTCATTTTTTAAGGAGCTTGACACAAGAAAGGAACTCTACTCCAAAGACCTTGTTTCATTTTTTAAGGAGATTGACACAAGAAAAGGAACTCTACTATGAAGACCTTGTTTCATTTTTTAAGGAGCCTGACATAAGGAAAGAAACTCTACTCCAACACCTGATCATGGTCCATCAAAAGTCATGGCTTCCAAGAGGTTCTCATCATATGGGAGAACAACACTCTAGAATCAGGATCCATTGCCCCTAGTACATGGTGCACTATATCACTGAATTGATCATCAATAGACATGGCCATGGAAAAGGTTGGCACATAATTAACTTGTGGAAGGTGTTATCACTCCAATAATTCTCAAAGGTTGTGAGATTTTTGATTTTTGTTTTAAAGAATATTATAGGTAACCAAAAACCTACTTTTAAGTGTTAGGATCTAGCCTTCCTAATGCTCAGAGAGGGCTCTCTCTATATAATTTATCTTTGTTGATTTTAGGCTAGTTATGTAGGATTACATGGGATTTGGATTTGGATTTGATCTGGTGGTGAAATCACTTACTCAGATGGATAGATGTAGGTCTGTATTCCATTGGGCTAATGGAGTCAATGTGTCAAGCAGTCAGATCAGGATCAAGTTCTAAAGGGAAATATTTACAGGGCAAGATAGATGAGTTACTTTAGATCTTCAAGGCTGATGGTGAAAATGGTTTAAATCAGGGTAAGAGAGAAATTAAGGGTTCTCAAATCCGGATAATGCATGAAAAGGCAGAGGTCAATTGAAACTAGGGAGAAATTAAGGGTTCCTTAGTCTGGATATCAGTGGAAAACATGTAAATGATAAGAAGTTCAAGACACAGTGCTTTTAACATATTCTGAAATAACATTCTTGATTTATCATTTAGATTTAGAAAAACATACAAGTATTGATGAAAAAAATAATAAAATCACAAAGAAACAAGTGAAAATGCTTCATTGTAGTGGCCCAACACATGAATCCCATAATATGATGCTTTATTGCTTTAATCTAGTCTGCTGACTTGAAATTGGTACAATCGCCCTTAGGTTCAGAATAGTACAACTATAGAAATGTTCAACAATTCATCCACACTCAATACTTCTAAAAGAGAGGTATTTATACAAAAACTCTTTACAAAATATCCTAAAAAAAACTTAGGAATTATTCATGGAAAAGAAATATTTTCATGCAAGAAGATAGTGACATCTTTCTAACTAATGATAGCTAACCCTATTTTTATTGAAATTACTATTTGTTGTCTTCACTTGTTGATATTTTGTTGCTGATTTTTCTCTTGATTGTTGCTCAATGAAGGCTATGGTTGAGTGTCTTTCATGCTGGTAGCTTTATCTCTGTTTTGACTTTTATTTTAACCTTTCAAATGATACAGTTTAACCTGATACTCTTTAGCCTTTTACATGTTGTTTTACTTTTATTCACTGCTCACTATTCTGTTTCTACTACTCTATCTTTACTACAAAATGATTTCATAGTAAATCAATCATATTTTCCCAAAATTCCACTTCTAGAAATTTTATTACATCATCCTTCTAAATATATTACCGGCTTCAGTATACTTTGAGAATGTAGGCTTGTTGACAAATATGTGTTTCACCTCATGCTGTAGGTAGAAAAGATTCTCAAATTTTTTGTAAAGTACCTTCCTTATTGGAATTCCTTGTGAGGAAGGCAGATTAGCCTAATATTTTGCAAATTATCTCATTTTCTTATCATAATCATCCTGCTTCATTAGTTTTTCATGAATAACTAATGGATTTGGAAGGCCTTTCTGCCTCAGGACAACAAATTTAATCATAAACCTTGTGATGGAAATCTCCATATTCTGGCATTTCTCTTCTAACTGTATCATCAAATTCTTTTTAGAAGTTACCTTCCTAAATTATAGGATGGTTTTTGTTCTATCATTAATACCAATTTCTTCTAGCTCTTGCCTATTCCTAGAATTTAGAAACTTGATGATTTCAAGAGCTTCTTCAGGTTTCTTACCAAGTTCTTCTTTGATCTTCTAGATAGATTCTTTTGCTGATTTGAATAAGTTTTTCTGCTCATATATAAACTGAATTGATGGCCAATATCATTGAATTCTTCAATGATATTGGCCCAAAGCTATTGTCTGACTTGTGCCATGGGTTCCTTTAATGTTAGATCTTTTTCTAACTTCTTCAATTGCTCATTGAAATTGTTTGCCCTTTTTTCTTAATTCTCGTGCATTATTTTAGCAAGTTTCTTTTCACCTTCAAGACTTTTAAGATGTTGTTTAAGTCTGTTAATCTCATTGGTCTAAATAGACATATCCTGCATATATTTTACTAACTTTCTTGCTTCATCTGTATGTTGTGCTGTTGTTGTTGAAGACTCTATTGCTAAAGTTGTTGATGAAGTGACAGGTTATGCTGTAGCCATGGGGACTGTAGGAGCCAGTGATTCTGCTAGTGTGGAAGGTACAACAGTAGTGACTATAGGAATGACAGTGACTGGGACTGTTTCTTTATTGGCTTCTTTCTCCTGGACCAACTTGTCCATTTCATTCTCCATTTCCTTTATCTGAGCAGTTAACTGTAGAATGAGATTCATCATCTCATATTTTTGATTTGTATCCTGTAATACTTCTTGATGTTTTGTAGGGGGAAATTTTAGTTTCTTATTTAATGCAACAATGTCTACAATATTATTCTTTATCAGTTCATCTGCACATTTTACATTACTAGGATCAAATCCTACTTCAATTACTAAATCTTCCAAAGATTTAATTCTATTGTATTTTTCCTATGAGGATGCTTTTTTTAATTTGAGTTGATCTCTGATTTTTACAAGAGTGTTTTGAAGGTTATGTACTCTCATTTCCTTGTTTGTCATGGTTTAGTAAATCATTTCACTAGTCTATTTGTGAAATTCAATCTGATAAATAGGATGAAGGTCATCTTCTTGAAATTCATATGAGGACATTTTTTTTTAGGATGCTTGACTTTAGGTTGCAGGAAATTCATCTGCATTTTACTAGTCTTATAGTCAAAAGCATAAAGCAATCTGCTTTGGTCACTAGGTGACTGCTTCCAATACTGATTGTATGTATCAGCCTTCAATGCTTCATTTTTCATCTTTATTTCTCTGTATTTCTGCATGATATCTATCTCCTTCTCTGCAGGTTTGCTAGAATAGGACATGTCAAAATTGTGTTGCTTCTGAATAAGCTGCGTGTGTGAAGTGGAAGGCTACTATTCTTCTTCAATCACTGTAGGAGGTGCATTGTACTTTGCTACTGTTTCTGTATCAACCACTTCTATTGTTTCTATTCCTTAATTGACAGGATTTAACTTAGGTTTCTTCCTGTACATCAATTTAAATTTAGTTTCTGTGGTTGTCTCTCCAGTGTATGATCCTTCCTCTCTGTTTCTCTTTGCATTCCCGTCTTCTTGGGCTGGAGTCTGCAAAACTTGACTAGTATCACCTTGCTTCTCTGCCTCTACCAAGGTGTTCTCTAACCATTCAAATTGATTGGAGATTTTTTCAATGTCTGGTTTTTTCTCATGCACATAAGGAGTGAGTTTTCATTTAACTATCATTTTACTTACCACTCGTAGGGGATCATAATACCACATAATTTTTTTATTGAATTTTAACTCCTATAAACATTTTTCAGCCTCTAGAATTGCATCTCTATTGTTACAGATAAAAGGGCCAACCTGATTTTTCAATTTGAACTGTGTCTTCTTCTTTGCTACCAAGAAATTAATTGCATCTGAATTAAGAATCTGCCTTATGTACTCAAG
Source organism: Pinus albicaulis (assembly GCA_034641835.2). NCBI lineage: Eukaryota > Viridiplantae > Streptophyta > Pinopsida > Pinales > Pinaceae > Pinus > Pinus albicaulis. The sequence continues at coordinate 142,689,997 of CM076570.1, forward strand.
GGAAAATAAACTCATAGGAAGGTATTTGGGAAGTTTATATGGAACAAGACTTGATCCATATACTCTTATCTTAGTATGGCTTTGGTACAAGTACCAATCACCTGTCCTATTATGCTCTGACAATTGTAGGACCTTCTTAATATCTTCACTAATTCTGGGCTGCCTGCTGCTATTCAGCGAATTGAGCATGGGATGAAGGAATGAATCTATAAAATCTGTATAGGTGGACTGTGGTGATTCTTATTTAATAAGAGGAGTCCAAAATATGACTGACTATGGATTTCCTTCAACATCAAGCTTTTGAAGGTTTATAGCAAATTTATCAGAAAATAAGTATAAAAACATATGGAATAAGAATGAGGAATACTTGAAAACACCTTCAAAAGGAATTTTGACCAACTGTTCATGAATATTGTCAGCAAGGTATTTGGAAAAATTAAAAATGGTAGCAGGAGGCTGACCAGGTGTGAAAGTAGACAAAAAACCTAGCACTGCAACATCAACATGTTCATCTATAAAATAACCAAGAATAAAATATAACATGCTAATGATATGTTTGGTTCTTTCAGAAAATTTTGCTGATGGGTAAGGAGGATTTATCTTAGGAATTTCTACATAAGAAGGCATGGAATTTTGAAATATCTGGAACCTCTTGGGGATGTCCAAATCCAAGTATAACTGAGTGAAGGCTTCAATGGAAAAAGGAACTTCATCTGATCTGGATTGGATCTAAAGCATTTGATTGATTGAATCAGCCGTAATAGTAATTAGAACTTCTTTTTCAGAGTTCACTATGGCTCTCTGATAAGGGAAATAGAAGGATTGACAAAGTCTAATCACTTCTAGGCACTGGAAGGTCCATGGGACAACATATTTTGGCAAATTTGACTCCCAAATAAAAACTTCATCAACCTAATCTATGGAGTTTTCTTGGCTCTAGCAGTGGAGCTCAAGAAGGTTAAATTATATGACTGTGTCAGTAATCTTGAAGTCTCTGTCAGCCAAGGAAATGTGCTCTACATCTACAACAGGGGGTTGTAGAGGATTGACAACTACAATGTTTTTGGCAGCCATTGCTTTTCTTGATTTATCAATTTTATTACTCTTTTAACTTAGAAAAAACTGATTTAGGCCTGTAGGAGCACCTCAGAAAGATTATAACAGGTTGCAGACTAATTTAGGATGAAACATGGTTTTATCATATGGTCTGCAAAGGGTATACTTGATCAAATTTTCAATCTTTGCGCTTAAAAATAGTTGTTTAGGACCTCATAATTCTGCAAAAGGACATTTAGGGTTTGTAGGAAAGGATTTGGAAGATAAAAAAGGCTCTCTTTTATGTCTCCAGAGGCTTAAACTTCTTCAATTAACTTAAACTACACACTCTATGATTAAAAGTAATCTCAAGACTTTAGAATTTCATAAAAATACACCTAGGGTCTGAAGAAAATGGATTTAAAGGCACAAGAGGCTTCTTCAGGTCTGCAGATGGCTTCTGAATGATCCAATTAATCAAAATCTGTGTTTTAAAACAATCTTAGATATTAGAATCTGTGCAAATAGGTCTAATGTTTGCAAAAAAAGAGCTTTAGGAAGAATAAAGCCTTTCTTTAGGTTTGAAAAAAGGCTCCTAAATGATTCAATTAGTTCAATTACTTCTCTAGATCAAGTCACATGCCTTTTCTTTGAAGAATACCCGAAAAAATGAAGATTTTTGTCTGTGCAGAAGGGTTTTGGGGTTGCAGAAAGCTTTCTAAGGTTCTGTTGGTCTTTAATAGAGCTTTGGATGATTTCTGTGATGATTGTAGTAGTGAATTGGTTGGATTCTGTTGCAATTTGGCTTAAAAACGGAGTTGGAAACAATATTTTCAGTCTAAATAGCTCTTTCTGCGTGAAAATGGTAACAAAAATTGGTAAAAGGTATAACAAAGGGAAACTATATACATTTTCAACCAACAGTGTTTACTTTGAATGTGCGTGTGTATTTTAATTGATAGGGTGGTTTTCGCACCAAGGGTAAAAATTCTCAGTGAATTTCACAAGCGCCAAAGGTGGTAAGTGGTATATTTTCTGGTGATGTGATCGAATAGGAAAGTGCCACTTTGCGGGAGGGAGACTCTGGAAATAAGAAATATCGCATGGTTGGGGTTGTGTTAACAATTGAGTTTTCGGATGTACGAAAAGGGATTAGGACCATCAGATCTGATTGGTTTAGATTTGATGGTTGGGAAGATGCGACAGAGTCATTAGATTTTAAAAGGTGTGGGGCCCGAGACTTATGCTATGCAATTGGTTATATATGTAAATGGTCGGGGTTTATATGATATAACCAATAAGATTAAGGTAAGTGGAATATATGTGTAGGCAAGGTTTAATAAGTGGGTCCAGGATTATATAACATGTTGGGAATTAATCTGTAATATTCCCAACTGGGAAAATTAGAAATATAGTGCAAAATGCTGGAACAATAGTAGAAAACATATTAAAATAAAGAAGCCAATATGGAGACCTTTCATATGTTATAAAAATAGCAAAATATGCAAAAATAATGGGCCATAAGATACACAACAAGAAATATCAAGCCTCCACGAACAAAATCCCTCAAAATGAGGTGCTGCTACTATATATAAAAGCTGGAAGACCCTTACAACGCTGTTTTAAAAGAAATGATACAAGAAATGATTATACATCAGATCTAGGTCTGATATGTGCCTCAAAAGATAGATCCAATACAGATCTGAGCACTATACAACCTCCTTTGAAGAACCCCTTAAGGGTTTTCAACAAGCACCATGTACAAGATGGGGATCTAGGCCCTAGGGTTGAAGATCCACTATAGAATGCAGATCTGGAAAGTGTGGCTGATTTGATATGATCAATACAATATCCTCCTTAAATAGATCCTCTAAATGAAAGGCAACTCTCTTTCACTAGAAAACTAACTCTCCAAATGGTGTGCCAATCCACCCTGCAACTCGTCATACATAAATAACGCAGATCTGGAGGAAAACTGTGTTGTAGGGATAAATTAATAGTTGGCTTGATGCCAAGATATGAAAATATGCACAAGGGCCTTCCTTAATATCCTCCCAATGGAAAGGAAGCCTCCTCCACTGAAAATGAGCAATGAAATGATCCAGATCTAGTCTCCACTGTTGCAACCTGCAAAACAACCAAACCCTCAACAAGATCTACGCTGTAAATGAAATATGAAGCTTGGCCTTAAGCCTGATAGTGGAAAATGTACTACAAAACTCCTCCAAGAGCTTCTCAATGGAAGAGGTGGGATTCCCTATCAGGAAGATCCTGTGCTAAGCATCACTCTATCTCAGCTAAACAACAAGAGAAAGTTATATGTATAAACAGACCATATATTCATAAAATCATATATCAACATACATAATGAATATGGCTGCCATCCTCTTCCTTAAATAAGATATGAGCTTGCAAACCCTAAGCCCCATCCAATAATGGAACTACTTCCACACAAAGCATCTCCATCTAAAACTGTGTTGTCTTTCATTGATGACCACTCCTCCATGATAACGTTGTTGATTTGGTCAAGGTTGACCCAGTCAACGTGTTCCAACCCCTTTTCACACCAAAGGGTGGTCAATTAAGTTGCCAAGATCTATCTATTTCATATTAGCATTGATTTATTCATTATTAAGGACAATTTTAGACCTCCATTTTCCTCTTATTTATTAAAAAACTCAGCGAAACAAAATTTAATATTCCAACCAACTCATGGCTAATTGGGAATATTACATTCCTCCCTTCCCAAATGTTGCTTGTCCTCAAGAAACTTACAAGGTGAGTGCTGAAACTCTTCTCCTCCTCCATTGGTGACACCAACATGTGATAAGATTCCCTCATAACCTAAATTTTCACCAATCCATCCCTCCATGAATTTCTCCTCCAAAGTTCTCATGAGATGCAAATAATCCATCCCACAAGGAGACAATAGTTGAAATGAAAAAAACATGGTTTGCCCAATGTTCTACCTGAAACATGTAGCATAATGAACATGGAGAATGTATCTCCCATAGAGCACACACATTCCTCCCATCCTCACTCCAATCATTCCCATAAAAAGTATAAGTACATCATCAATGTATGAGATCAAAACTAGGTACATGCAATCAAAAATTTGTACAAATGGACGTGGGTCATAGTCCCACATGTGGAACCAACGCAGTAAATCTCCTGATTGCATCAGATAATGATATAGTAAGTGGTTTCCCCACCACTTACTTTCTTCCCAAGTCATCTCACCATGGCTGAAAGTGTGAGATATGTTTGGTGCCTTTGGAGTGCACCCACAATGATACAAAATCTCCCTATGACCTTCAAGGGAGTGGCCATGTTAAAAAAAATTTGTGGCCCAAAGTTGGCCATGAAGTTTATATGGAATAATGCTCCTCCTTGGAGCTATGGGCTGCATATAAATGGTAAAAGAATTCATATGTTCATCAAGTCAAACATTATGTACACAAGCATATTATTTACCAAAATTTCTCCTCATACAAATGGAGTGGTGCATAGATATATCTCCTCTCATTCCAAAAGAGGAAAGAGGTGGCTGAAATAACTCCTTGCTTGAGTCATGTCTCTCCTCCAACTCCACATGGTTCATGCATATTTGAAAATGCTGATATAGTTCCTCTTCAAAGCCTTCCCAACTGTAGCTTTCCATGATAGTGTTGTAGGACATTATGGAATAAGTATGGCTGAAAAAGAACTCTTCATAAGCCCTTTGTAGCAAATTCTCCTTGAGCTTGGAGGATATAGATAAGAAGATCATACCATGATAATAGATGACTCCTTATTGGACTGAATATCCCTTTTCATGTAGCTAGTCATCAAGTATCATGCATGTGAAAAGATCCCTGGAATAATCCACCAACAGTTGGGATTTCCAATATGGACCAATCTTCCATAGTGACAATGCTGATGATATATAAAAAATAACATATGTCATATGGTATTTCTCCTCCTTGACATCTCCCATGCCAAAGGTATATGTTGGAAGGTCATTCCTTTCATGCTTCTCTTCCCACAACGTAGAATTTGAAATGAGAGTGGGTAATGGTGATGTTGGAAGAATGTATCCCTCCTCCTTGAGTCTACCCAAGAATATCAACACTGTATCATGGTCTTCTAATGCTCCCATCCCTCCTGGATCTATTCTTGGAGCATCATGTTGTGAGAAATTTCTCACCAAATCTCAATCAGGTGGCCTCCCAGGTGGTTTTCCACTAAATAATAGTGTCCCATGCAATAATCTCATAAGCATAATAGATGGGACTGTTAGGTCCTTGCTTCCATTGCGCAAATCCATTTCCGTTTTTTGTGTGGAAGTGGTATGTGAGGGATATGTGTGCATGCCTTTAATCATTTTAGTTTTTCCACTCTTTCTATCCACCCATTCCATCCGCAAAGTATCCCAATCAGTGGTGACTTTCCCTAAAGTAATCAACCATTTCACACCCAATATCACATTGGTGTCAGGTATGTCAACCAAAAATAAATGATCATTCAATGTATATGTTCCCATGGTGGTTGATAAGGATGGAACATACTGCATTCATTGCATAGTTCTATCTCCTGATACCAAAACATAAAATCCCTCTAAATCATCAGTGGGTATTGCCTTCCTTTTCACTAGTTCGGCATCGATAAAATTGTGGGTAGCCCCACTATAAACCAAAACAGAAAACCTCTGATTTAAGATGGAACCTTGGACCCTCAAGGTAAGGTACTTAGGTACTCCTCTCAATGATGCAAGAGCCCCTCCAATTGGAGAAAATGCCCCATTCCCATATCATGATGGTGTTGGTTCATCTCCTGCAGTGTCAACGCTGTGACCTTTTCTTGGTCATCTTCTTCTTCCTCCTTATCATCTAAGAAGACCTCTATGTAGCGTGCCTTTCCTACTACACATCTATTTCTAGGTGCCCAATATTCTTGGCATGTAAAGAAAAGCTTCCTCCTCCTAAAATCTCTTCGGACGTCATCATCAAGAGGATTTTTATTTTGGCTCTCCTTTGAAAGAGGAGCCTTCTCTTTTTTTCCCTTTGATGGAAAAGAGGGATTATGCTAAAATGTTGCCTTTGCTTTTGGCAAGGCATATTGAAGATCTCTAGCCCTTTCAATGGCATCTTGAAGGGTAGTGGGCTTGGTAGACTTAACCAATCCATGAAGTGGTTCATCTAACCCATCAATGAACATATACACCCTTCTTGCTGCAGATAAATCAGGAACCATAACATAAAATCTTAAAAATTAAAAAATGTAAGTTTATGGATTACCTAATTGTTTTAACTTTGGAAGCCGCATGAATGGTGCTTTAGGATATCTTCTATCAAATCTTTCCACCAGCCTTCTAGTGAACTCTGAATATGCTGTCACATTGGCATGACCCAATGTAGACAAGCCATGGAACCACCAATCATGTGCTTCACCGTCAAGGTGTAGAGCTGTTATCTTAATGGCCTCCATTTCTGGAACTTTGTTCAACTGGAAGTAGATGTCAAGCTTCTCTACCCATGATTTGGCAGTGCACTTGGATGACCCATTAAAGATGGGTAAAAAGAATCTGCCCATAGTGCGGTGTAGATCATGATTCTGAATGAATCCACCACTTCTATTATGATGCCTGGGTCTTCTATTGTCCTTGATTTGACAAAATTCTTGAAAAATCAAGCTGTCTTTGAATCTCTGAGTTTGAGACTCATACTCCATAAAGTATTCTTCAAGTGATTCTTTCTCTTGAAACCTTTCATTTCCCACAACCAAGAATGTAGGCATTGTAGAGCGTTGGGAAACTTGTGGTTGCTACAATGGTTGATCACTCCAATGATGAGACATGCTAGAGCCTTCACCATGATGAAATCCTTTAGGGGATTCCTTGTATCTATCCATCCTCATTTCTTTGATCCCTCTAGCAATGTCTTGCATGGATCTAAGAAGTATCTTAGGGAACTCCTTCTCTTCATCTTCTCCTCTAGATAAAGGGGTTTTACCCTTATCTTCTTTGTCATTTGTATAATAAAACTTCTGGTGTATTCTTATTTGATACCTCTTCTATCTATTAGTAAGAGGATCTCCTTCTTCAGATGACATATTGGATTTTCAATATGCACAGGTTGTGCCAATAATATGCTCTTATACCACTTTAATATTCCAAAATGGGAAAAGAAGGAATATAGTGCAAAATGCTGGAAAAATAGTGGAAAACATCATTTAAAAGCAAGAGGAAAATATGGATACCTTTCATATGTTATAACAGCAGAAAAATATGCATAAATAATGGGCCATAAGATACACAACAAGAAATATCAAGCCTCCAATGAAACAAAATCCCTCAAAATGAGGTGCTGCTACTATATATAAAAGCTGGAAGACCCTTACACTGCTATTTTAAAAGCACTGCTACAAAAAGTGATTATATATCAGATCAAGGGATGATATGTGCCTCAAAATATAGATCCAATACCGATCTGAGCACTATACAACCTCCTTTAAATAACCCCTTAAGGGTTTTCAGCAAGCACCATGCACGAGATGGGGATCTAGGCCCTACGGCTGAAGATCCACTACAAAATACAGATCTGGAAAGTGTGGCTGATCTGATATGATTAATACAATAGCCTCCTTCAATAGATCCTCTAAATGAAAGGTAGATCCCTTTCACTAGAAAACCAACTCTCCTAATGGTGTTCCAATCCACCCTGCAACTCCTCCTACAGAAATAACGCATATCTGGAAGAAAACTGCACTATAGGGATAAATTAATAGTTGGCCTGATGCAAAGATCTAAAAATATGCACAAGGGCCTTCCTTACTATCCTCCCAATGGAAAGGAAGCCTCCTCCACTGAAAATGAGCAATGAAATGATCCAGATCTAGTCTCCACTGCTGTAACCTACAAAACAACCAAACCCTCAACAATATCTACACTGTAAATGAAATATGAAGCTTGGCCTTAAGCCTGATAGTGGAAAATGTAGTACAAGACTCCTCCAAGAGATTCTCAATGGAAGAGGTTGGATTCCCGATCAGTAAGATCCCGTGCTAAGCATCACTCTATCTCATCTAAACAACAAGAGAAAGATATATGTCTAAACAGACCATATATTCATGAAATCATATATCAACATACATAATGAATATGGATGGCATCCTCTTCCTTAAATAACATATGAGCTTGCAAACCTAAGCCCCATCCAATAATAACAATACTTCCACACAAAACATCTCCATCTAAAACTACGTTGTCTTTCATTGATGACCACTCCTCCATGACAACGTTGTTGATTTGGTCAAGGTTGACCCAATCAAGGTGTTCCAACCCCTTTTCACACCAAAGGGTGCTCAATTAAGCTGCCAAGATCTATCTCTTTCATATTTTCATTGATTTATTCATTAATAAGGAGAAGTTTGGACCTCCATTGTCCTCTTTTTCATTAAACAACTCAGCAAAACAAAATTTAATATTCCAGCTAGCTCATGGCTAATTGGGAATATTACATAAACCATATGTTATATAATAAATAATGGGTTGGGAATAATATACAAAGGAATTATATTAATATGGGTTTAAAAGGTATATAAGGGATTTAATACATTAGGTTAATTTGTTAATAATGTACGTGTGAATAAGTGTGAGATTTTAAAGACACTAAGTATAGTGTTAAAATTGATATCGGGAACATATATCTTCACAGTGTGGCCCGATATAAAATTTCAGCATTTATACTTAGGATAAAGCATTTTTATGGTTTTTATGAATAAAAGGAAATTAATAAAGGGCTTTTAACTTTTCCAAGGATAAATGTGTTTTAACTTAGGAAAAGGGACTTTTTGCAAGGGGGAAAAGGAGAAAAGGGAAAAATGAAGGGGGAGAAGGTTTTTTTTACAAGGGAAATTATTTTTAAGGGGAATTAGTTAATGAAATGACCAATTTTTCTGTTATTGCTACCTTGTGAAAACTGCTTCTACCTACCCATCTCCTACACTAACATTTTTTTAAAATTTACATGGGTGCATTTGAGCTTGCAGACCCTTATTCATTTTTCTTTTAAACAACAAACTAAGTAATTATATCTTTATTTCTTCCAAGGGCTTAGATTAAACTGTTGAGCTCCTTATTATTCTCTACCTAACTACTGATCTGCCAAGATTAAACTGTTTGGCTAGATCTTTATTCTCTATTTAACAACATGAAATTTAAAGCATGAAAGGTCAAGATTAAGCTGTTTAACCTTCATGGATTGTGGCATTTTTAACAAGTTGCACACAATCTTTATTTTGCAGTAAAAGTAAATAGCAGTGGCATTTTGATTTGCATCACTTTCATTTTTTATTTTTATCTCTTTTTGTTTGGGGTCCATTTTTGTATTTTTTTTATCTTTTTTCTTTCAAGTCCTTTGATTTTTCTTTTAGGAATTTTACCCTCTTTACATTTTTTAATAATATGGGAAAACAATTTTTCAGAAAGCAAAGTATGTACATATTACAAGGCTAATCAGAGTAAATTCAAAATTATGAATCCTATTATTATAGGACCCTAACAGTAGGGAAGATGCCACTAGCTTGTAAGGACCATTAAGGGATGATGGTTGATTGGGATCTAGATTAGGATCATTGAATGAAAGCTGACCAAAAGAGAGAAGAGACAAGAGCTCCCATGACATAAAAATAGTCATGCCCAAGGAGTAAGTTAAAGTCTAAAAGGCCTTGGACAACCATCATGTATATATAGAAAAAATTTCCTCCCAAAGTAATAGGCAACTTAGGAAGGATCCCTAATGGTTGACTGGTTTCTCTGTTAAACACTAACAGATTCTGGGTAATAGGCACAAGATGCGGATAACCGAAATTTTGCCAAGTAGTTGAAAACATAATACTAACATATGCACCTTCATCTATTATTGTGCTAGCTATGACCACATTATAGGCATGTACTGTGATCGAAAATGGCACGTAAGAAGGAAGATGGTATGTTGTCAGTCGAATCCAATCAAAGGAAGCAACTAGACTACTTGGAGGGGGTGCCATGGGAACGAGCGAACTGCCCCTTGTGCTACGAAAATAGGAGGATTTCCCTCCTGTACCACGCGAATGGGAAGATTTCCCTCCAATTCATGGGAATTTTAAGAAACAAAAATAAACTAAGTGGTATGAGGTGCACTCTCTATGGGAAAGGCCTGATCAACTGAAGGTAGAATCAAGTTGACTGTTTTCTGAACCAATGGTTGGTCAGGAATAGAATCATGGGGTTCATTTTCGGAGAGAGTAGGATTGATCAGACATGAATTTTGATTAATCACATGATCAAATAGCAGAGGATTAGAGGAAATATTTCAGTAGCCAAGAGGAAGACAGGGATGAGAATCAGTGAGGTTATCCAACACTTTGGAGGCTTCATCCATATAAGGACAAAGGTGAATGCTATGACTCCCTTCACGTAACTTACATGGAAATTTCACTTTCCCATTTTTACCATGGGCCCTACTACCACTATTTAAGGTCTTATCACCAGCATGATCTCCAGAGGCCGATGACAAAGTCTGATGTGAGTCAGTAGACCACATTTCTAACACCCTAGGAATGCCAGGACAATCTCTAAGAAGGTGGTCACCCTTACATACCTTGCAAGGGAATTTGACTTTGCGGGATGGATTGGAATGTTTTGAAACATCAGTTTCATCAGTAGTGATGGTTTATTGGTCCCCTCCTTTCTTATTTTGCTTCTTCTTCTTCGCCCTCTTCTTCTTCTTCTTAGCTTCTTGGTTACTGGAATGTAGAATTTCACTAGGCGAAGAGGAAGAACATGTGAAAAAATGGGAAAATAAGGAGAGGGGTTAAATTTAGGATCAACATGAGGTTGACACTATTCAGGTGAAGGCGAACTTGGTTGAGAAGTAGCTTTGACATTTGCAACCATGGGGGTTGAAAATAACCAAACTGAAAAAACAATGGTTAATCCCGAGAGGGACAACGCTGCTATATAGGGAGTACCAACATTTCCAAAAGAAGGAAAAGGACCAGGATTCCCATCTAAGGGGATTCCTTGATTGGTAAACTCAGGAACTGTCTCCATTAGTCTCAAGCTAAGATATGCTAAGGATTTGTGCATGGGTAAGATGTTGTTCCGTGGGAAGTAACTTTTAGAAAATAAAATAAAAATAAATAAAAAAGGGGTAAGCTAGGAAAAAAGGATTACCAGCTATTCGTGAACTGTAGAATACCTCCTGGAGAACCAAGAAGTATGGGTAGGAAATACCCCCGAATGTTGTGTTCGATGTATCACGTTTACAAGGCGACCGACTCAGTTGCTTATGGCAGGCTTGAAACCTAATGGTTTCTCCCAAAATATACATGACGATATGTGGGATTCCAGGCCATATTAGTGATGGCTAATGCACAACCGTTTGATGAGAGCGCCCCAAATATACTTATCATACATCATTATACTTCCATAAGTGGGACGAGATATCACCCCCGGGTTGTAACACATACCGTTAGCGACAACTCCTATGATTAACAACTCTGGAACACGTCTCTAGCATAGAAAACTAAATATTCTCATTAATTACAATGATCCTCAATGTAAATTGGGTTCATTTTAAGTTGATCTTCATTAAAGTTTTAGTTTCAAGGTTCAAAACGAATGTCACCTGAATCCTTATGGTGCAGACTAAATGTAAAAAATAAAGCTTTCCATTTCGATGAATCCTAAACTATTCAGGGACGAGAGACAAGCAAGAATGCAATCAATGCAGCAACAACAATCCCCCCCAAACTAGTTCAAAGTTACGAAATGCAATGCTTTTCAATTTCTTTCACTTTTCCCAACAAATGAAACTTATTGAAAAATGAAAAATTCTTTTCTTTTCACTAAGATGCATGAAAATGTTTTTTATTTTTTTTGTTTTCCACTTTGAATTGTAATCAAAAGAAAAAAAATGAACGAAATAATAAATGAAAATTATTTCACTTTTTTTTCAATCGAACCAAACAAAAATTGCTTTAAATAATGCATGAATGAAATGCTTTTCACTCTTCTCAAAACGACAAAGATAATAAAAATCAGAATCAAAATGAAAATCAATTCTAATTCATTTCGAATTTAGACAAAACACACTATTTTAGACTTGTGCACAAAACCATTTGTAATCCTATGCTTGACACTAAACCAAAGGGAAAATCAGATATGCAAAGATGACCAAAGCATACAATAATTGGCTTCGAAACAAGGCAAGAAAAATGCAACAAAGTGTGTTTGAAATGGTGAATAATTCCCAAAATTACAAACAAATCAAAGAGACAAGAAAGAATCACTCAAAGAAGATATGTAAGTCAAACACACATCAAGGAGATCACTGAGATCTCACAGAATCCTTCGAGGGCCAAGATACACTAGAAAATCAAAAGGGAAACTCAAATTTTCCTAAGACTGAGATCAATGCTTATTTGCTAATAAGAAGGGTGCTGAAAGGCGAATCAACCCGATTGTACTATATATAACAACGCTACCGGCACTACTGTGCAAAAATAATGGGCACTGGTCGCTAAAAATAAGGAAAAAGTAAAAGAAGTCTGACACAAACACCAGACTTGACACAATTAAGTGACTATAAATCCTTACACAAGCTGACAGAGGCCTAAGAACATTTAAATTTCAGAAATCAGTGAAACTGATCCAAGATCAGTTTGGGGAGGGAGGAAAAAAAGGCTAAAGCTCCCTAGTGGATTTTCCAGCTCTGTTGTCAAGATAAATCCCCTCTATGGACATAGGTGATCTCTCTAGCCCTAGATTGGGTCTAGTAACACGAGATTATTTCTAACACAAATATTTCTTAACTAATGTTTACAATGCAATGAGGAAAGAGACATAAATACCTTTTCCCAAACGCTACTCTTGAATTCGTTGATGGTGACCTCGATCCACGATCCTTGCTGGTCCGCTTCCTGCTACTAATGGCACGCGAATACTTGTGGATGATCAAGAGACAAAAAAAACGTGATACGATACATAATAAACATAAACAATATCTATCTAGAAAATCAATAAGTACCAGAATATTTTCATAAACATGTAGAAAAGTATAGAAAGAAAACATCAGATGTTATTATTGATAAATTAAAAAAGGATAGCTTATAACCCAGACCTTGATGTTGGAGGCATCCTTAGGTGAAAATCTGAGTCCTTCATCGAAGCTAAAAAATCAGTCCTTCTCCTGAGCACTTAGGCTTTATCATGATGCTAGCATGCAAAGGAATGAGAGTTCAAACGAGTCTGAAAATGATCAAACAAGCTCTAAACTTGGGGGAATGAGGGATGCAAATTTATAGGAAGGGAGAAGAGGTTGGGAGCCCATGAAAGGAGGAGGAAGGCCCAATATCTAAGGGATGAACCCCCATGGATGAGATGAAGGATATAAAATGAGAGAGATTGACCTTATCATCACTATTCAACAACCAAATTGCCACCCTTGAGATTCTAGAGGTCAAAGCTTCTTCCTCCATTTGAGGAAGAACTGGCAGAAAGGGGATCAACGTGGTTTTCCAAGAAATTAGTGCGCCGACAGTGCTAAGCTAGAACTTTGAAAAGGACATCAGCGCGGTCAAGGCACCAGGAAGAGCGCTAACCTAGGAAACTAAGAATTTGAACAAATTTCTCTAGTAATATTCCAAGGCAGTCTTATTTGGATATTCAAGGGGATATGTTAATATATTTCTTGATGATGGAAACATTGCACAGGATCTGTCATGGGGCATTTCAGGATTAGGGTTAGGAAAATGAGCATGGTGACAAATTACTGTGTAACAAAAATTAATGAACTTAATTACACAACATGGTTCCTTTCACGATATCAATGGTCTTAAATATCTTAGTATGGTTCCCCTCGCTTACTTAATTGGCTCCCATAGTTGATAAAAAATTTCCCTGCATTTACATTCTCCTCTGTATTGCCTGAAGGATTTAATTCATTTAATTATGCATGACACTAGGGGTACTTTGAATATGTGTACATGGTATATGATTGAGATTCCATTATCATTTGTACAATTCAGGTGTGGAATCTCATCACTTTAATAATGAAACTCACCTACTCCATTGATCAATTGTTTTTCATTAATAGTGTTCTGATAACGACCTTAGTTCCTTGTGTGTGTGTGACATTCTTGTTGTATTGAGATTAATTATGGTCTTTACGAGATTTAGTAGAGCCTATAGCTTTAGTAGGATGTTAAGTTTGAGGAGAAAACCCGTCTAATAATAAATATGGCTTCTACGCCAAAAAATGATTTTGACATGTTCATACTTCGTTTAAATTTAAGGATGGTGGAAAACCACTTTTGGCATAACTATAAAATACTCACAATTCCACCAAATCAAGACTCTAGGTCAGGCTTGTGTAAATCTTGAAGGCCAATTAATGTTGAATAGTGTAACTAGGTTCAATCTTCATATTGCCTAGTGTAATCATGATTTTATGTATTTGATGAAAAGAGAAAAATAAAATTATTATTATTATTATTATTTTGAAGCATGTGTTTCAATCTCAAGGTCATTTTATTTATAGGTAAAGCACCCATTGAGTGCTTCTAGGGATTTATCATAAATTATAGGAGTTAATTAAGTCATTGTAATATGTAAGACCCCTTGAGGCATTTTTTGTTATGTAAAAAAAAAATATTTGAGTCCTAAGAGACCCTCTAAGACAAGTTAACCTAGTTGCAACAAGTCGACCTACATGAAATATCAATTCGACCTCATGGAGGCAATTTGTACCCCTGGAAAGCCTATATATAAGAGGAATTTGACCTCATTTGAAGTGTACACTCAAGTGTTATACAATATTGTGTCACACTCCTAGTCTCGTATCCCGAAGTGTCTAATTTTGTGTCGTCAATGTCGCAAGTGTCATGAAGTGATGAAAGCTGTCGCAAAGAATGTATTCACCATGAAATATGTTTAGAACATCCCTGAAGAAAAGGAAGAAAAATTTCCTTCAAAATATTTTGAAGATCTTTTCAAAAACCTTGATTTGCAAGACCAGCGTGTTTCCCATAACCGATGTCTCGTGATAGTAAAATTTTTCATGACACATGTCTAGTGCTGCCAGAGTGAATTTTATTAGGAAAATCCACAATGGTCCTCTTCAGGCAATTTTTCCCAAAGTGTAAGAGATACTTCTCTTACTAAAAGGCTCGTGAACAATGACATGGTTTTAGGTAGTTGATGATTGGAACGAGACCGTCAATTCCTAGCCCTAGATCCTCCTTCCATGGATATCTCCCTTGAGATGTGGAACTTCTCCCTCTTCTTATAGATCCTCAATTCCCTCTCCTTCCCTATAAGTGAAATACTCACCATCCACTCTTGGTTGGTTTCCATCCTAGTACTGAATTATTTCCAATTGCTGCCCATTCTCAAAGGAGAAAAGGTGTTTGAAGGATACGGCTTGGAATTGGAATATAACATGATGAAGGCTTCCAAAATCAAGGCTTCATTGGTTGTAATGCTCCCTTTTCCATTTATTAATAATAAAATATATGTTTTCTTTCCATAAATGTGTCAATTATTGTCCATTTATTGTAATGATTCTGGATCTATTACATTATTTGCATTAGAAAATGTTATGCTTTGCATAGTTTTGTTGTCTCCACTTGATATTTCTTGTAGGCACTCATTACACCGGCGAAGAGGAGATCACGAGCTTGGAAGCTAAAGAGTCAAGGTTGAAATCAAGGGTATTAGCATCAAAGAGAGGTAGGAGCTTTATCCTCATTTTCCTATTATAATATGAATTAGGAAAGATTGCATGTAGTTGTAATATGTACTTGCTAAATCCTCCTATACGACTAGAGGGATGGTTTCGGTCAGGAGAAAGGATTTACTGCCCAAAAAATTGGAGACTCTGTTGGGGAGTACATAACCCATCAAACATCCTTTTGTTTTCGGTCTGTTTTGTTAAGTTTGGCCAACCTCCTAGTGATCCATAACTTTGATTGATTATGGATCTTTATTTTGAGTGGTGATTTGTTTAGAGTGTCAAATCTGGATCTCTATTAAAATATTTTTACTTTATCCTAATTTCTTCTCACCCAGTGTGGATTTTGTTGACTAGAGTTGTGCTTAAGACCCTGTATTTCATTGCCTTCCCACGTTGGTCCCAAAAATTGAGATTTATTAGGGTTTTTTTTTCAGGGAATCTATAATATCTTGATCTCTAAAGTCTTTCTCGTATTTTGTTTGCATATATTTTTTACTCATTGTTGTTAAAGATCCAGGTGGATATTGGTGGCCACCCACCTATTCCACTTGGGGCCCCACCATTGTTTCTTTCAGTTTTTTTAGTTTTCTTAATTATAGCACAATTTACTATATTTAGTAGTTTTTTTGGGTCCTGAACTTCTAGAGTTGTTTCAAGGCCCTAAACGACGTTTTTTGGGCATGAAACCTCTGAAAAATATGAGTGTGTTTCAGACTTGATTTTGAAATAAATAGTTTTACTCCTCGGATATATGTTTGTAACGATGTACCATCTACATCAAACAAAGATAGTATGCCAAAGTTACGACCCTGGGAAATTGATGTACCAATTTACCCCAACGAGGCCCATATTCTGGCGTTTCATCTCCTAGGCTTAGGTTTTTGGACATTTAGGGTTTTCGTGTAATATTCCAAATCTGGAATTTTCTACAACAATAAGAATACCCCAAGGTATTCCAAAGTTGGAGAGCAGCAAGTGATCAAATCATATAGTGTGTTTAAACACATAGCCAACATTAAACAATCACAACAACAAACTATGCCTTTATACAATGTCACCAAGTGGGGAAAAACATCATATTTGGCCCCAAACACATTATTTTCTGAATATTGAGTTATAAAAATGAAAAATAAAGGTTGTGTCCCTTATATTAGACAATATAGGACATGCATGCAAAATATTTTCAGAAACAAATGCCTTTAGCCTAGTTAAACATGCCTCCCATGCTCAAAACAACTTAAAATTAGCAAAACCCCAAGACTGCAAAATACCGGAGTTGCTGCATAAGGGACTACATAGTCTAATGGAGGTAAAAATCAGAAAATAGAGAAATATATATGATATTCTTATTATATTACTCAATAAGGCATAAAAACAGAGATCTAATCTCTTTTATACAGATCCAAGAAGACCCGACAAAGGTTTCTTGATAGAAAAATATATACAAGAGAAAGCTGCTGTAGATATGTGGCTGAATCATGATTTATGGCTGAAGCTATTCTTAATAATGGATGAACATACAAATAAATTTCTGTAGACTCCTTTTCTAGCTCTCCCAAAGAAAGGCTGATCCTTCTCTTGGGAAACTAGCTCCTCAAAATGGGACTTTCACCCCTCCCACTGCACACCTTAAGAAATAACGCAATTTTTTGAATGGATTGAATTTTTTCTGAAGGTAAGTTCTTGGCCCAACACCAGGTGGTGGAAAATTCAGATCAGAAACCTCCTCTTAGATTTCTTAGACAAGATCTCCAAGAAAGAGAAGGAAATCCCCGCCCGGGCAAACCCTTGCACTAAGCAATGCAACAACTTAGCTAAACATCCAAGTATGCAGGAATTCTAAGTAGACCACATAAAAATATAATCTCCAATGTGTCCATATGCTTGCCATCTTCTTCATTATATAATTGATGAGCTCTCTCACCAAGGGTCCCACCCACTATGAGGTTGCTTCCATGCAAAGGCTCCTCCACAAAAACTGTGCTGTCCATCAAGGTGGTTCAATGTATATAGATAGCTTTGTTGAATTAGTCAACCTTGACTAAATCTTCATGCCTTGTACCTTTTCACACTCAAGGTACCTTCATTTTGTCTAGCTGGATTGATCTCTATTCACATTGAGCTGGCTTTATTTAGGATCCACTTCTTTGAGAATAAATCATGTTGAATTGGTCAAACTTGACCTTGTCCACATAGTTTAGACCTTGTTAACACATGTGGATGCTTGAACTGGTTATTTTAGGATCCATTTTCACACTAGGAGGGATTTTTATTCATACTTTGAGCAAATTATGAGCCTCCTTGCTCAATTATTCCTGCATCTAGATTTCAAAAGAAAAATGAATATTCCTATTAGCTGCAAGCTAATTTAGGAATATTATAGTCTCCCCCTCCCAAATTTTTCTTGTCCTCAAGAAACTGCAAGGGTGCTGCAAAATCTCCCCTTCTTCTCTTGTGGCCTCCTCATCCAATAGTCTCCACCATTGCTCTGAATTTTCTGCAATAGTTTTGTCTTTCAATGGTCCTTCCTTAAAGTGCAAGTTGGCCTTTGGTGAGTAAAACCAATGGCTCTCATCATGAAAGAATGGAAGGTTTTTATGGAAACCTTCTTGCTGATACATGTCCTCCTCAAGATAGAAGTGATGAAAATCATGGGGATTTTCACGATTCATGAAAGACTCCCATCTCCATGATATCATCCATATGAAGTGGATCACCCTCCAACTTAGCAATCCATAGAAAAAATCCTCCCAATATGTCATGAGAGGTATGCCCCAAGTGTTCCAACCAAACATATGGCCCACATCATAAAGAAAAAAGTGGTATGCAATGGTGGCCATATAGTTTCTCATGCTCCCCTTGGAACATGTAGTGCAGAAAAAGTAGGGACTTTCTTACCCCAAAGACACATCCAACAAGTGTGCCTCACCTCAAACTATGTCTCCCATAAAGACAAGAACATCTTCAGCATGTGGGATCATAAGTAAGATCATGCTAGCTTCCATATACAATAAGGGAGAAGGACAATGGCCCCTCACGTGCAACCATCGCATTTTTCCTCCTAACTGCCATAGGATATGATATGACAAGCGTTCTCCCCAACACTTGTTTGCTGCGCCATCCTTCTTGCATGTTTGGAGAAGGTGTATGATGGTTGGTGTTAAGGAATCACACCATTAAGAGCACATCATCTCTCCAAGACCTCCCAAGGAATGACTAGCATCATCATTGTTCATAGCCCAAAGTGGCTCATAAAGCCTGTTAGAATAAGTGCCCCCTCTTGGAGCCAAGACCTGCACATGAGTGTTAAAAAAATGTAAGTATATAATAAATACATCATGAGGTTGAGCAATACAATGTTTATCATAAACATGTTTAAAATCAGCAAGGTAGCTTATGGGTGAGCTCCCTCTCACACTCAATGAATAAGGAGGTGATAATGATAATTCTTCCCAAGAGCTATGTTCCTCCCCAACCAACAAATGATCCATGAACTTACTCATATGAGAGTGCATCTCCTCTTTGAAGATAGTATGATATGTTATAATGAAATTAGTGGGGTTTGAAAGCAAGACCTCATAGGTTGTGTTAAGTAGATTTTTCTTGAGCTTGGAATCTTTAGCTAAGTAGATCTGATCATGAACATAAATGATTCCATTAACTACTTTATAATTTCCATCCATTGCTTGCCCATCAAGAACCTTATATGTGACTAGGTCCTTATAATATTCCATCAAGAGTTGGGACTCCCAATAAGGGTCTAGGCTTCCCAACATTTACAACGTTGTAGAAGTATGAAATGATGCATTTGTCGTATGATGGCTCTCCTCCTTGACATGTTTGATGTCAAAGTCACATGTTGGATTATTCCCAGATTTCTTTTGCTGCCCCTATTGCAGTTGATCTTTCTCAAGACAAGATTGAAGTCTAGGAGAGTCACCCTCCTTTTGCAAGGTTCTCTTCCCCCAAAACTTCTACAATTTTTCTCCTGCATACAAAAATGAAAATATATTTTTGTTATGTTCAGAAATATTCATTATATATTGGAGTATCCTTTTCTCCTCCAAAGCTATGGAGTAGCCTTTTGATACTATGCTCATATCAACACAAATTTCTGAATCTATTCCCTCCAACGCAAATAGATGAATGGAAGAAAGCAAGGTCAATTTCAGAAATTTGCCTAGCCTTCCATCAATGATTCTTAGCGCTGCAGTGGCTCCTTCCAAGGTTCCCTCTTTAAAAAAATAGGTTTCTGCTGCATATAGTTGAGATAACACTGTATTTTCCCTCCAATCAGGAGGTCTTCCTGCTGAAATGTGTAATGTTCCTTTTTCAGGATTGCTCATAAAATATGCATAAAAAACACATTTCTAGAAAAAAAATGAAAATAAAAAGTGAAATGGACTCTTGGATCCCATATATTAGATAATATGCAACTTAAATCCAAGAATAGATCTTAAAAAAGCAAATTAGGTGGGTTAAACAAATCTCCCACACCTAGGATTTCAAAAAAGTGCTAAAACCCCAAGACTGCAAAATGTCGGAGCAGCTGCTCAAGGGAATGCGCAATATAAGAGTGGGTTTACACATAAAATGATAGGAGAAAAATAGGTCTACTCATGTATTGATAAATAATTCTGAAAACAGAGATCTAAGCTCCTTATGCAAAATACAAAAGAAACTGGCAAGGGTTTCTTGTCAAACACTCTGCATACAAATGTGAACTTCAGAAAATAACTGAATAATCACTACAAAAATGAAGTACATGAGTGTAGAAGGCTGAAATATGTCTGATATTATGTATAACCCTCAAGGGATTCCTCCCATGAAAGGATGAACCTCTCAATCACAAGGAAACACTGCAACAGAGCCACCAAACCATGTAATGAACACTGCCTCCAAAATAACACACTCCCTAGCAGAAAAAGTGCTAGGAGGGTATGATAAATGTGTGGTATGATACCAAAGATATGAAATATGTCTTGGATCTCTCCAAACAGATCTCTCAAGTGAAGGAAAGCTTCCTCCAATGAGAAACTAGCTCAGAAGTCGGGATTCCAATCCCTTCCACTGCTGCACCCAAAATACTACACAATCTCCAGAAAAGTTGTGCTGATGAAGATGGCTGAAGATTTTCTTGAAAACATGATGTGGAATGATGAATAAAAACTCTCCCAATGAAATCCTCAAAGGAAAGAGGTGGGATTCCTGCACGGGAACACCTAGTGCTAAACAGCACTACAGCTTTGCTAGGCAGCAACAATTCTTGGCAGCCAAGAATAATAATCTACAACATGATGAATAATGCTTCCATCCTCTTCCTTATATAAGACATGAGTTTTATTTCCCTTGGCCCCACTAAATTAAGTTACTTCTAACTTAAGTTACATTTCCCTCCAAAATTGTTTTATTCATCCTAGGATTCCTCCTCCACTAAAAATACGTTGTTGACTTAGTCAAAACAGCTTCATCTTAACCTTGTTCACACATGGAGGTGTTTTATTAGGCTAGAAAAAATGTCTCCTTTCACACTTGGAGTGTTTTTATCCTCCTTAGGAGACTTATGGACTTTTATACCCATTTATTTACCGGTTAGAGCTACTGCTAACTCTAATGTTCCATTTAGCTTGGAGGCTAAAATTTTGGAACATTACAGTCCTCCCCTCAAAAATATTTTCTTGTCCTCAAGCAAATGCATAAGGAGAAAAATATCTCTCCTCTCTTCCTCATGTGGCCTCCATCAATAGCCTCCATGACTGCATCAAGAGAATCTACAATTATACTGTCATCCAATGCTTCCTCCCAAGTGTGCAAAACTAAGGTGTCTGCATCAATCGAAGGTAGAAAGTGTGAATGGAAACCTGGTAGCTATCTCATGGCCTCAATAGAGTAGGAGTGATGATAAACATGGTGAATTAATGCCTCTCTCACCCATGATATCATCCAAATGAAGTGAGTCACCCTCCAACATGGAAACTCATGAAAAGTCTCCTCCAAATTGTGCTCCTGAAATGTTGGTGGGCTAAATAAAGGAACATGATAGGCAAGAGGGCCTATCCCACGCTGTCCCCCTCCCCACTTATGATAAGTGTAGAAGGCATGTTGATCTTTGGCTAAAACATGCTGGCCCTCCAATGGCTAGAAGAAGATTGAGCCTCCAGGGACTCCTCCAAGGACTCTTCCTCCAAAATCATGAGTCATTTCAACCCAAACCATCCCATTCAAGATGAATGGCACATCATCACCACATGGCATCCAAATCAGAAAATGGCTGAAGGTTATGTGCAAGTTTGGATGATATATATGGTCTCTCTGGTGGATACATCACAGTTCTTTCAATTGCTGGTGTAGAGCATCAAGTGGCAAGTGTTCCTACAACAAGTTACAAGCTATGTATGTTTGTTATCCCAACATGGGGAAGTGAGCATCAATGTATATCAGCGGTACATAGATAAAATAAAAATACACTTGCCCAAATTCATGTATAGAGGGGCTACTATCATCATAAAAATTGGCCCTAAAGTGACCATGAAACCCAAAAATACTCTTGCTCTCATGTGGAGAAATGCACTATTTACATATGGTGAGAAAGTACAAATACTCAATAGAGTCATCAACAAGCACATCAATGTCTTTCTTACCATACACCATGTGGGAGATGAAAGTGAGGTCCATTTATAAGTTCCCCCATGTGGATCCCCTCATAAAAATCTACAAGAAGAAGGGGTACATATACTCCTTGGAACATTCCGTCAATAAGAATACACTCCCATGTGACAGTGCTGTAGGCCTTAAGAATAAGGCTCCATGACTTCTCCCTTTGACATTCCACATGCCAAATCCATCCACCAGCATGCTGCTATGTGAGAAGATCATCTTCCAACATGGAAGTCTCTCATTATTCTCCAATACTGAAGGGTAGCTTCCTTGCACCATGAATGTGCCTTTCTTCTCTTTAGAAATATCATGAAAAGTATGGGAAGAATTTTGACCATACTCTCCCAAGTGCAACCAAAGCAACAACAAATTTTGTTGCTACCTCATCTCTCCCTCATACAAGCCATAGAGTAAGGTCATGAAGGTCAACTTGTATGATGCCCCATACCAACAAGTCTTCTGCTGCTCTATCATATGGGTGCCATGCCATCCAATTGAGTTTTCTCTCCATACAAAGCTTCCTTTGAACAAAAACACATCAACAATACATGGAAGTAAGATACAATAAAAACTAGTTTCCAAATGACAACTAGAGAGTGAATCATGGTCCCTCTCATGGAACCAACGCAGTGCATCCTTGGCCTGCATCAAAATAAGAAATAACAAGTGTTTTTCCAGCCACTTGTTTTCTGCCATATTCATCTCATAAGATGAAAACATGAAATTACAATATGGTGTCTTTGGTGCACACCAAGAGACATATGGCTTCCCCCACAGCTCATCAAAAGGATAGCCAAGATCAATGCTACAAGTAGCTGCAAGTACATCATCATAAAATATGCAAGAAGAAATATTTCTTCTTGTTACATCATGCTGCTCAAATAAAGGAAGGAAGTACAATACAAGACATGAAATGATACCTCCTCCATCATGTACTTGAGGTCTTGAGCTGAAATGGCTCCACTAGAAATTCTCCCTCACTCCAAATGAGTAGGAAGGTGGCTGTGACATCCTCTCTATCATCATCCGGGCTATGCATCTCTCCATATGCTGATATATGTCATGCTGAATGCCCTCCCAAGTGAACTCCTCCATCAACTGGAAATATGCATTAAAGTGCATAGAAGAGAAGTCCTCATGTGCTGCATGTAGCAGCTTCTCCTTGAGACTAGAAGATCTAGTCAAGAAGATCCTGCCATAGGAATAGATGACCATATCATCCACCATGTATTTTTCATCTCCATCCGGGTCATCAAGAATCATGCATGCACCAAGATCCTTGGAGTAATCTACCAAAAGCTGATATCTCCAATAAGGATCAATCCTCCTAAGAGACAGCGCTGGTGATCTGGAATGTGAAGCTCTCCTCATGCTGTTTCCTGCTACTTTGACATCCCCCATGCCAACTTCTTCCTCCAAACTCTTCACCTCTCCAAAATCCAAGAGTGGTGAACCCAAAGACAAGATATATCTCATCAACTGAAGATCAGGTGGCCTCCCTGGTGGAATGCCTCTATGTAGTGAGACATCAATGTCAAGAGTAGACTGTACATATGATTGGGAAACCTTTCCCTTGCCCTTACAACGCAATTAAGTCTGCCTCTTCCTTGCATTGGATTTCTGAAATAGAGAAGGGTGTGGGCCTTTCATCAAGTGATGCTGCTCTTCCTCTCCACCTCCTCCTTCCAACTACAATGCTGCACAATCATGCTGCTCATTGATTATGCTTGGACCTCCATGTGTGAGATCCTGGGGAACTTCTTGCAAATATACAAGAATCCCTCCTGTGGGAGCATGTGCTCCTCCTTCCTCTGCATGAGGCACTAGATGTGCTCTAGATGTGACAACGTTGTTGCCCTCATCTTTCTCATTAATGTGTGTAGGAAACATCTCAACAATTGGATCCCTTTGTGAAAAAGTGATCCCAATGCCCTCTTGTTCAAGAATATGAACTAGAGGTTTTGCTTCCAGCAAAGTGTAATGCAAGACATCAACTCTTCCCATGGTTTTCTGAAATTGATTTTCTCCATCACATGCAAGGGTTTTGTTTTCTCAATTTTTCCTTGCTCATGTGTCTTAGGAAGTTTTTCACCAAACCTCTCCATCAATGTTTTTATGAATATTGCATAAGAGAAAGTGTTGGCATTCTTTAAGGAATAAGATTCAAAAATCCACCATGCATGAGCCTTACCTCTGAAATGCAACGCTGCAACTCCGGTGGCTTCAGCTCCGGAAATATGGTGCAGCTGCAAATAGGAGTTTAGCTTCTTCAGCCAAGCTCCAACTGAACATGTAGGTGATCCGAAAAAAGTAGATAGAATAAATCTATCTGCATCCTGCTACTAGCTCTTCTCCATTTGTATCTTGAAAAACTCTTGGAAATTAGTATGATATCTAAACCTCTTAGTTTGAGATTCATACTCCGACAACAAATCACTAAGAGTTCTCCTCTTAGGCATTTTTCCTCCTCCCATCCATCTCAGAATAGCTCTGGGAAATTGACTGTGCTGTGCATCATGGAGTGCAGCTGCATGCTCACACTCACCATGTGAAAATCTAGATTTATCTCTAGATTCAATCTCCTTTGGAGATCCCATCTCGAATCTCATTTTCTTCAGCTCTCCTTGAAAGCTCTTCATAGATTTTGGAAGAAGCTTTGTAATCTTGTCTTCCTTTCTTCCTGAACACACTGAAGCTTTCTAGATTCTGTCCATATCTCCTTATTATGATAGCTATATTTCACAGTCTGGGCTAGAGATCATGCTTTGATACCACTGTAATGTTCCTTTTTCAGGATTGCTCATAAAACATGCACCAAAAATGCATTTCCAACAACAAATGAAAATAAACAGTGAAATGGACTCTTGGATCCAATATATTAGACAATATGCAACTTAAATCCAAGAATAGTGCTAAAAAAAAGAAAAATAGGTGGGTTAAACAGATCTCCCACACCTAGGATTGCCAAAAAGTGCTAAAACCCCAAGACTGCAAAATTCCGGAGCAGCTACTCAAGGGATTGCGCAGTATAAGAGTGGATTTACACATAAAATGATAGGATAACAATATATATACCCATTTATTGATAAATAATGCTGAAAATAGAGATCTAAGCTCCTTATGAAAAATACAAAAGAAACCGACAAGGTTTTCTTGTCAAACACTCTGCATACAAATGTGACCTTCAGAAAATAACTGAATAATCACTGCAACAATGAAGTACATGAGTGTAGAAGGCTGAAATATGTTTGATATGATGTATAACCCTCAAGGTATTCCTCCCATGAAAGGATGAACCTCTCAATCACAAGGAAACACTGCAACGGAGCCACCAAACCATGCAATGAACACTGCCTCCAAAATAACACACTCCCTAGTAGAAACAACGCTGGGAGGGTATGATAAATATGTGGTATGATACCAAAGATCTAAAATATGTCATGGATCTCTCCAAACAGATCTCTCAAGTGAAGGAAAGCTTCCTCCAATGAGAAACTAGCTTAAAAGCCAGGATTCCAATCCCTTTCACTATTGCACCTAGCAACACTACACAATCTCCGGAAAAGTTGTGCTGATGAAGATGGCTGAAGCTTGGCCTAAAAACCTGATGTGGAATGATGAATACAAACTCTCCCAATGAGCTCCTCAAAGGAAAGAGGTGGGATTCCCACCCGAGAACACCCAGTGCTAAACAACACTGCAGCTTTGCTAAACAACAAAGCAACAACAATTCTTGGCAGCCAAGAATAATAATCTACAACATGATGAATAATTCTGCCATCCTCTTCCTTATATAAGACATGATTTTTCTTACCCTTGTCCCCACTCAATTAGGTTACTTCTAACCCAAGTTAAATTTCCCTCCCAAATTGCGTTATTCATCCTAGGATTCCTCCTCCACTAAAACTACGTTGTGGACTTAGTCAAAGCAGCTTCATCGTAACCTTTTTCACACATGGAGGTGTTTTATTAGGCTAGAAACAATGTCTCCTTTCACACTTGGAGTTTTTTTATCCTCCTTAGGAGACTTATGGGCTTTTCTAGCCATTTATTTACTGGTTAGAGCTGCTGCTAACTCTAATGTTCCATTTAGCTTGGAGTCTAAAATTTTGGGATATTACAAAATGCCTCCTTGCAAAGAGGCATCAAGGCATAGAGTAGGATGTGAATGTAGGTGGACAGATTTTACCCTACCTTTATTGCATAGGTCCTCTTTCCTTCTTTTTTCTTTCAAACTTTGAAATAGAGAAGAGTACATGCTCTTCATCTTGTGATGCCATTCCTCCTCCTTTCCTCCTCCTTTCCTTCTCCTATTCTCAAGATCTCAACATTTGGCAACGAAGGTACATGCTGCTCATGTGTTATGCCAAGAGCTCTATGTGTGAGACATTTTGGAACTCCTTGCAAGGGTGCATGAGTTTCTTTCCTTGGAGCAAGTGCTCCATCCTCTTCTTCATGAGGTGCTTGAGGTGCCCTTGTCATGACTGCGTTATCCTCTCCTGTCTCCCCTTTCTCCTCTTCACTATTTGAAGTTGCCTTACCTTAACCAAGAGACCTTAGACCTTGGTCCTATTTTGAAAAAGGAATCTTCATGTCTTCATTTTGAGAAGAAAGTTCTTTATCCAAAGGAGATCTTTCCCTTGTCAAAGTATCAAACAAGCTCACCTCCTCTTCATTGGTTTTTAGAAATGGAGTTGGATTTATAGATCCTCCCAACTCATGCAAAAGCTCTGTTTGATATGGTATGATAGTTCCAATAGAAGATGTTTCACATGAAATCTCATCAAACCTCTCTACTAATATTTTAATGAACTTTGCATAATTAGATGTATTTGCATTCTTTAAGGAAAATTATTCAAACAACCACTAAGCATAGGCCTTACCCTCAAAATGAAGTGCTGCTACTTTGATGGCTTCAAATTCTGAAACTTGATGTTGTTGCACAAAGATGTCTAGCTCCTTCACCCAAGCCCTAGCTAGACATAGAGGTGATCCATCAAAAGTGGATAGAAAAAATCTACCCTCACCCTGCTTCCTGCTCCTTGTGCTCCTTTCCTCCTTCATTTGGCAAAACCCTTGGAAATTCAAATGGTTTTTGAACTCCTCAGATTGAGCTTCATATTCTTGCAAATAATAACCAAGATTATCTTTCTTTGGCACATCTCCTTTCTTCCTATTCATGAAGAAATTGCTAATAGAACGTGGCAGATCTGAAGATATGGCTGAGTGCTCATATCCAAAAGATGAGGACTTAGAACCTTCCTCTTGTATAGATTTTGTTGAGGGATCTTCATGTGTTTCCCTCCTCATTTCTTTGATGCCCTTGCTTTTTCCCTGCAAATTTGAAAAGAGAAGTTTTGATAACCTATTTTCTCTAGACGACAAGGTTTTGCTCTGATTTATTCTACAAATCTCCTTCTCCCCATGAGAAGACTCCATAATTCTTGAGCTCACAGGTTGAGCCAAGATTGTTTCTCTAATACCACTGTAATATTCCAAATCTGGAATTTTCTACAACAATAAGAATGCCCTAAGGTATTCCAAAGTTGGAGAGCAGAAAGTGATCAACTCATATAGTGTGTTTAAACACATATCCAACATTAAACAATCACAACAACAAACTATGCCTTTATACAATGTCACCAAGTGGGGAAAAACAACATATTTGGCCCCAAAAACGTTATTTTCTGAATATTGAGTTATAAAAGTGAAAAATAATGATTTTTTCCCTTATATTAGACAATATAGGACATGCATGCAAAATATTTTCAAAAAAATATTCCTTTAGCCTAGTTAAACAGGCCTCCCATGCTCAAAACAACTTAAAATTAACAAAACCCCAAGACTGCAAAATACCGAAGTTGCTGCATAAGAGACTGCGTAGTATAATGGAGGTAAAACTAAGAAAGTAGAGAAATATATCTGATATTCTTATTATATTACTCAATAAGGCATAAAAACAGAGATCTAATCTCTTTTATACAGATCCAAGAAGACCCGGCAAAGTTTTCTTGACAGAAAAAGATATACAAGAGAAAAATGCTGCAGATATGTGGCTGAATCATGCTGTATGGATGAAGATATGCATAATAATGGCTGAAAATACAAAGAAATGGTTGTAGAATCCTTTTCTAGCTCTCCCAAAGAAAGGCTGATCCTTCTCTTGGGAAACTAGCTCCTCAAAATGGGACTTTCACCCCTCCCACTGCACATCTTAAGAAATAACGCAGTTTTCGGAAGGGACTACATTTTTGCCAAAGGTAAGTGCTTGGACCAAAACCAGGTAGTGGAAAATTCAGATCATAAACCTCCTCTTAGATTTCTTAGACAAGATCTCCAAGAAAGAGTAGGGAATCCTTGCTCGATCAAACCCTTGCACTAAGCAGTGCAGCAACTTAGCTAAAAAGCCAAGTATGCAGGAAGTATAAGAAGACCACATAAAATATAATCTCCAATGTGTCCATATTCTTTCCATCTCCTTCATTATATAATTGATGAGCTCTCTCACCAAGGGTCCCACCCACTATGAGGTTGCTTCCATGCAAAGGCTCCTCCACAAAAACTGCACTGTCCATCAAGGTGGTTCAATGTATTAGATGGATTTTTTGACTTAGTCAACCTTGACTGAATCTTTATGCCCTGTCCCTTTTCACACTCAAGGTGCCTTCATTTTGTCTAGCTGGATTGATCTCTATTCACATTGAGCTGGCTTTATTTAGGATCCACTTCTTTGAGAATAAATCATGTTGACTTGGTCAAACTTGACCTTTTCCACATATTTTAGACCACGTTCACACATGTGGATGCTTGAACTAGTTATTTCAGGATCCCTTTTCACAGTGGGAGGGGTTTTTATTCATACTTTGAGAAAATTATGAACCTCCTTGCTCAATTATTCGTGCATCTAGATTTCAAAAGAAAAATTAATATTCCTATTAGCTGCAAGCTAATTTAGGAATATTAAATTTCCATTGTTTCTCAATAATGTATAGGCCTTTGAGCCTCATCATAACACAGATTTCACAGGCCTGTAGCCACCACATCTCTTCTCAGAGATAAGCTACCAATGCCATAGCTAGTTTATTTCCATTATGTCTATAAACAAATTTATGTTCTTTTATATTAATGAAATGAAGTGTTATTTCCACTGCATTTTTATATTTATGGTTATATGTGTATTAGGTTTCATTCCTTCATAAATCCAGATCAGTGGTATCAGAGCG
This sequence comes from Pinus albicaulis, assembly GCA_034641835.2. Taxonomy (NCBI): domain Eukaryota; kingdom Viridiplantae; phylum Streptophyta; class Pinopsida; order Pinales; family Pinaceae; genus Pinus; species Pinus albicaulis. The sequence goes on from CM076570.1 coordinate 142,719,668, forward strand.
GTCTGCTCTTTCTCTATCCTTCTTTTCATGTCCCCAACGAGGTCGGGGTATAAGGAGTTAGGGCTCGATCAAGTTGAATCTTTGCAATATCAGCCTCACAAAACTAGAAGACCTCCCATGGGGGAAGAAAAAAAATATGAGGGAGCAAGAAATCCTATCAAAATATTGCTCGAGGAGGCCCTAGAAAAACAAAGGAACATGATGATGGATAACTTTTCCTAGATCCTTCAACGACTGCCCACTGGCGGCGCATCTGCATCCAACAACCACTCTGGAGGTGAAACTCCTTTTAAGGTATAAGTAAAATTTTACATTCCCATATTTGAGGGCCAAATAGATACAGATGCCGTAGATAGATGGTTTAATCTATTAGAAGAATATTTCTCAGTTCATGACTTTTCTGACCGGGAGAAGATTATTTTTTCACTCCTCAAAGCTATCCCCCATGTCAAGGAATGGTGGGAAAGATACTGTGAGAAAAATGACGAGGGGGAATTCTTTTCAAGATGCCATCAAGGAACAATATTATCCTGTGGGGAGCTATGAGGACAAGTACATACAATGGAATATGCTACAACAAAAAAGGGATCAAGGTATGCATGAGCTGACGAATCTATTCCATACCCTACACACAAAGTTAGGTATCAAATATTCAGAGAAAAATTTGGTGCTAAAGTACCGCAGTTGTCTACACAGATAAATTCAGGAGGAAATGCAGTTCCTAGACATCTCCTCACTTGGTACAACATACTGGTATGATGCCAAGATTGAGAAAAAATTCAAACAAAAGAAGTGAGACTTGGATATATGAATCAAAAGCAAGGGAAAGGTGCCCCCAAACCACTGAACAAAGGGAAAGGCCAAGGCATGGTGCCCAAGATAACCTACCAAAGCCGCAAGAAAATACAACCCCACGAAGCCAAAGAAGGACACAGGAAAGTATTGTGAGTTCCATAAGAGCTTCACTCACAACACAAGTGAGTGTCGAGCCAAGCAGTCACTGGTGGCCGAGATGTGGGATTTTGAATCGGATGCATGCTCTAACTCTGTATCAAAACTCGACAAGGGGAATGAAAAAGAGAAGCAGATTATTGATGCGGAGCCCAATGCCATCGTCTCCACTGCAAAGATCTAGAAGGAGGAGCCAAAAGATGCACAGGAGGAGGAGCGTCTCTTCCACTCTCAGATGTGGGTAAAGGGTTCCCCGCTATAGTTCATTGTCGATATTGGGAGCAAAAGAGCCTCATTTCAGCATAGGTCATGAAGTGTTTGGGCTTGTTGACCACAACACACCCATAAATGTACACCATCGGTTGGCTTCACCAAGGACGAGATCTTCACGTTAGCCAGTAGTGCCGCCTTCCCTACAACATCAAGCCCTTTCACAGATGAGGTATTATGTGAAATTTATCCTTTTGATGTTTGTGATGTATTATTAGGCCAACCATACTTGTGGAAGAGACATGCTGTGTATGAGTCTCGACCTCATGCTCTTATTTTTACTTTGGGAAATAAGTTGTACAGGATACCAGAGGTACCACCGCTTGCGACTATCTCTTTGGTTACTACAAAATAATGCAATAAGATCCTTTCCCAAACTGGGAAATTTGTTTTCCTGATGATCCGCCCCTAGGGTAAGAAGAATATTGTGGTCACGACCTCCATACATGGATCCTCTGCATGGAAATAACAATTGGAAAGTGTCATGGAGGAGTACGGGGACATCTTCACCTCATCCACATAGGTGCCTCTGCACTCACTAGAAAATTTGGCGGAATTTCCGATAGCCAATTCGTCGCTATTCTGACATATAATCGTCGCAAGAGTGACAGTTCGAGGATGGGAAAAACGTGGTTTTTCGTCCCGTCGCAATTCTGACGCACTTAAAAAGTGTCGCACTACCAACACTTTTTCCATCACTTCCAAACAAGCGTCACTCTTCCGACGTTTCCCAAACCGTCGCGCTTCCAATGTTTGTAAACTGTCACACTTCCGACGAAATGTGGTCCAAATTTTTGAACGTCGCTCTTCCGATGTTTGTAGACTGTCGCAATTCCGACGCAATGTGGTTTGACGTTTTGGACGTCGCTCTTCCGACGTTTGTAAACTGTTGCAATTCCGACGAAATGTGGTCCGACGTTTTTGACGTCGCTCTTCCGATGTTTGTAAATTGTCGCAATTTCGATGAAATGTGGTCCGACGTTTTGAACGTCGCTCTTCTGACGTTTGTAAACTGTTGCAATTCTGACAAAATGTGGTCCGACGTTTTGAACGTCGCTTGTCTGATGTTTTTATACTGTCGCTCTTCCGACGTTTTTAAGCTGTCGCAATTCCGACGCTTACAAGGCGTCAGTATACCGACGGCGGGTTCAATTAAAAAAAAAAAATGAAACTTTAAAACAGGATAGTAAATCTCCAATATTTTTTTATGAATTGTGGGCGTTCCAATGACCGTGAAATATTAATATAATAAACCACCCCGCAACGCTTCGACTATAAACAATCATTTTTTTTTCACAAGAGAAAAAACGTTGTTTTGAATATATTATATGAAGTAAAACAGTCCATGAAGTCATTACATTTTCACATCTGAAGATTGGAACCCAAATATCCATCCAGAAAAGTGGAAGTCCCACCCCAGACAATGATAGAAAATACCCCATGTCACATACAGGGACATGATATAAAACCCAGTAACGGTCCACATGGAGATTATCGACAATCTGAGAAAGCATCCAAATATGCCTGAGGCATCTATAAGAAATTGAAATAGCAGTATGTAGAATAGTAAAGCAACAGATAGAGTACCGACGTCCATTGTTCCAAATACAAATTAAAGTACCCAAAATCCTTGAACAGAGAAAAAAACTAATCATGTGAGGAGTGTGATATGTCCAAAATATAAAAAGACCATCAGACCATATCAATAAACCAGCAACATAGACCAACATCGCTAGTTTTGAAGGCAGAGTGATAAAAATTAATCATTTTTTTTTCACAAGAGAAAAAGCGATGTTTTGAATATATTATATGAAGTAAAACAGTCCATGAAGTCATTAAATTTTCACATCTGAAGATTGGAACCCAAATATCCATCAAGAAAAGTGGAAGTCCCACCCTAGGCAATGATATAAAAATAACCCATGTCACATACAGGGATATGATATAAAACCTAGTAACGGTCCACATGGAGATTATCGACAATCTGAGAAAGCATCCAAATATGCTCGAGGCATCTATAAGAACGTGAAATAGCAGTATGTAGAATAGTAAAGCAACAGATAGAGTACCGACATCCATTGTTCCAAATACAAATTAAAGTACCCAAAATCCTTGAACAGAGAAAAATGCTAATCATGTGAGGAGTGTGATATGTCCAAAATATAAAAATACCATCAGACCATATCAATAAACCAGCATCGCTAGTTTTGAAGGCAGAGTGATAACTTGTCAACACATAAAATAGTATCATAAAGTGGATACAAGAAATGTGCAGAGACATGTACTGTTGATATACGCCTCACACAAAAAGCATCCATGATAGAGAAAAAATATGTATAAACCCAGGGTCGATTGTATGTTCTGGCTCGCTTGTTCCCGGAAATAAAAACCATCTGCAGAAACCCAGGCTTGCTTGTAAGATCAAGCTCGCTTGATTCCAAAATTGGTAACCATCTATTGCATCCGAGATGTAAGGTTCAGGCTTGCTTGTTTCCATTAGTAGCCCGCTACAACATCCACCCTGTTCATAGCAAAAAGGTTCCTGTAGATATATAGAGAAAGAGTATAATACATAGACCATATAACCATGGCTCTATATTTCAAAAAACAGGTTTAAAATAGAGAAAGGGCAACATTTTTTTTTCCAATTGTTATGAACATAATTCGACTGTGAAATATTAATATAATAAACCACCCCGCAGCGCTTCGACTATAAACAATCATATAAACATGGCTCTGTATTTCAAAAAATAGGTTTAAAATAGAAACAGGGCAACATTTTTTTTTCTGAGTAAAGTTAATCTATTAACAGTGGGAATAAAATTACACCAAAGTCAAAAACATTGCCCAGACTCATGGAAAATTTTTCATCAAAAAATCAAAAAATTAAGAAGACTGCCCTCATACGGGGAAACCAGTCTTGAACGTTTATAGAATTCAAAAATATTACAGAGGTCCAGCACAATAATATAATCTAAAAGCAGGCCAATTAAGTGGGCCGCGAAGCAAGAAAAACAAATTAACCAAACTACTCCCCCGGCTCCTCGACGATTCGACACCATCCTTCAGAAGATCCAGGAACTCCAGGTGCTACCTCCACATTCATTCCACCACTCCCCTCCTGAAGGCCCGAATTCTGGCCAGCTTTTTCTGAGCTCAGACCCGTCGGACGGGTGCATTTTTCTTCCATTTGGGCCTCCTCATGGAAAACCAGAGTAATTGAAGCTATGATTCGTGGGCAGTTCAGAGAGAAATTAAAGGAAAAAAGCGCAGTGCACGTCGTGGGAGAAGGTGAAGTGGTGGGGAAATGAGGCGCAGGGGAGCCCATACAGTGGCCAGATCCTAGAACCCGACCCTGCCGACTTCTAGTATCTGGATAGCGACTTGCGTGATAATCACTGGACTGGGAAGACGAATCGGTTGAGGGGCTGGAGGGAGCACGTAGGGGTTGACCTCTAGTGCTCCCCCTGCGGCAACGCATCCTTTGACGCAGGAAAGGCATGGGTGCAGTCTCAGCAGTGGGCACAAGAGGAGACAGAGAAATAGAATTCCAAGAAACAGAGGAAGATAGACAAGGACCAGACCGAGAGAAATGCAGATATGCAACAAGGTCTAGCAGCAGTTTAGCTGGCCACTTCTCCTTCTCGTCACAATGAGCAGGCAGTGTAACCCAAGCAACCAGCTCGTCTGAAAAACCATAGCGAAACGCCATTTTATCGACCCGACTGCAATGCAATCAAAGGACGCCCATCATAATTAATCTCTGATCATTAATGAGAGCCGAAGGCCGGATCATATTGGAGCATGCGGAATCGCTAACAAGAGTGGAGGTCCGATCTTGAACAATGTTAAAACTTAATGCGATTTGATGTGAAAACCTTGGAACTTAATTGAACAACGTTAAAACTTAGCAATTGATATGAAATCGCCACATCCATGTCCCATCGCCTTAAACGCCATCGAATGCACCCACATCCGGGAACAGGGCAACATTTGATTGAGGACACATGGCAGAAATTGATTGGAGCAGATCTTTGTTTGGTCCGCTCGCGCAGTGGAAATCCGGACCCGAAAAATATTAGGGTTAATTTGATAAGAAATTTGCGTCACAACTCTCCCTCCGTACGCCAGCCCAACTTCGGTCCCAAAAAAGATTAGGGCAGAATTCAATTGGTTTTCACGTCACAAAATTGGCCGACGTCAGCAGGCTATTTTGGAACGCGAATTTGGTTTGAATTATGGTTTATCGCCGTTTGAAGTCCGACGGGCTCGACTTAAGAACAATTTTGTTTGATCCCATCTTATAAAATTTGTGTTGGTTTTCTTTGATAATACACATATTTATAATAAATCATGGAAATACCACACTAAACATGGTGGAAAAGTTATATAAATTATTGAGAACAATCATTTTTATGTAAAAATATCCAAATGTGCTTTTGGGAAATAATAATTCGAGTATTTGGTTCATATTGTTTTAAAGGAAGGAGTGAAGTTGGAGCCTCAAAAGATGCAAGCTATTACAAAATGACCTATTCCTAAGAAAATCAAGGTTCGTAGAAGATTTTTTAGACTTACATGATATTATTGATAATTTGTTAAGAATTATGCATGCATTTCAAGTCCACTCACATATCTCTTGAAGAAAATATCATTATATGGAATGATGAGGCTACTTTTGCATTCTCTCTTTTAATGGATGCCATGTCTTCTACACCAACATCGGTTGCACCTACTTTTGGTAAAACATTCATAGTAGAGTGTGAGGCACTATGACAAGGAATTTACGTAACATTAACACAATAACGGATATCATTGGCTTTTAAAAGCAAGGAATTCAAAGAAAATATTTGGTGAAATCTATGTATGAAAAATAAATGGAAGCAATATTACATGCAATAAAAAATGGGGATAGTATATCATTGGGAGGTACTTTAAAGTCAAGATATACCATGATAGCATAAAGTATATTTTGAAGCTATGGATTTCATTGGAAGATTAACAAAAATGAGGAGAAAAAATGCAAAGTTTTAATTTTGAGATAATCTGCAAAAAGGGTAAGGAAAATTTAGTACATGATGCTCTTTCTAAAATAGAATAGGCCTCAAATTTATATCCAATTACATTTTATATTCCTAGGTGGCTAGAAGAAGCTTGCCATAATGGAAAAATGACAATAGTACTAAACAAAAACTAAAATTTATAAAGGATGGGATGAACTCTATGGAGCATTGGGAGTGAAAGAGAGATAGACTTTGGTGCAAATGTAGAATATTTTTATGCACACAAGCATATTTGAATAAACAAATATTAAGGGAGTCCCATGTCTCTCTGATGGTAGGACGCAGGGTTCCTTAAAACATCTCAAAGGATAAAAAAATAAATTTTTTGAAGGAATGAAGAAAGATACTCAAAATTTTGTAAGAGAAGGTTAGGTTTGCATAATAAATAAAAGAGAGATAGTAAAATCTCTAGGGTTACTTCAACCATTCCACATACATGTTCAAAGAATAGAAGATATATTAATAGAATTTATTACAGGGTTACTGAAATATAAAGGTAAGTATTACATTTTTGTGGTCATTTATATAGACAAATTTTGTAGATTTTTTTTGTAGAGCTCAAAGTACATAAACAACAAGCCAAGTGGCAGAAGTGTCTGTGAAAGAAATTCATAGTCTTCATGGTTTTCCTAAAGTAATAGTAACAAGAAGCTTTTGGAAATAATTATTTAATATGAGTGGAGAAACACTAGCTGCCATGAGTTCTACATATCAAACACAATCAAATGGTTAAACAAAAATAGTTAACAAATGTTTTTAAGGTTATCTACAATGTTACTCTTTAGAAAAGCAATCTTAATGGATGAAGTGGGTTCGTCAAGGAAGAATGGTAATATGATAATACCTATCACACATATACTAAAATTTCCCCATTTAAGGCCCTTTATGGATATCCAACTCCTAGTATCTCATACTTTTTGCAAGATAAGTCCAAAGTATAGGAAACAGAGTCACATATGGAAAATACTAAAGAAAATTTGAATATTATTATGGAAAACCTTCAAATGACATGAAACATGATAAAACAACAAGGGGAACAACATTGAAGTGAAAGATAATCTGAGGAGGATAATTGGGTATTTTTTAGATTATAGCATTATAAGCAATCTTCATTCAAGAAAAAGAAGAATAAAGAATTAGCTCAAAAATGTTATGGCCCTAAATAATTATTCATAGGATTGAACAAGTGGTATAGAAGTTATATTTTCCTTCTTCTTGCATTCATAAGGTTTTTCATGTATCTTGCCTAAAAAAGGTTTTGGGAAAAAATATGCCAATGTAAATAGAACTTCCAAAATTAGATGATGAATGAAAGTTGATTCTTGAACCACAAAAAGTTATAGATAAACATTCTGTATCTCTTTGACATATAACCATTATGAAGTACCTAATCAAGTGGAAGAATATTCCTCTAGAAGAAGCTACATGGTAAAATGATCAATTCGTGATGAAATACCCACGGCTAAAGGGTTTGTTTGAAGTTTTGACAAAGGTTTTGTTATATGTTTTATATAACGCGCGGAGGAATAGTTTTATTGTTTGTTAAGGTCCCACACAGTGATCAAATTTGAAGGGCAGGTCCGAATTTCAATTAGAAGGGCATATATCTATGTCGCCCTTCCATAATGAAAAGCTTAAAAAAAAAAACTTTTCAATTGACCACAATAAATTATTTTTACATTTCATTTTTAGAAAGACAAAACCATCAATCTTTATATTAATAAAAGACTGTTACATATATAACAATGAAGAAGGCTCCATCTTTCATTGCTTAAATATCTCATTGGAAATTCCAACATAAGTCTTGAAGACACTATTATAAGAATTTGGATACATACCACTGGGATATAGGAGATTCTTATGTGTCAGATTGTGTAATGCAATTTTGACTTTGTCTCACAAGGAGCAGCAACATGGAGGTTTGGATTTTTCTTATAGAACTTTTATTATTATTATTTGAAACGTTGTTTATAGATATGAAGACAACAATGAAATTATGAGCATGGTGGACAATTAGTCAAGCTCATGATGCCAAACCGTGATGATGTAAGTTTGGAATTTAACATTTTTACATGTTAAAGACAAATAGTCAAAATCATTGACAACTTAGTATGCCATAATTAATAATCATTCCCTGTTCACTTTTGTTAATAGGTTTATGTCACATGATGATCTCTCTTCTCTGGCATTTACTTGTATTTAAGATCACTATTCTAGGAATAAGGAGTTATTTTCTCCAAAAATAACCCTAGCCAAACATTGACAATGCATCAAGGATATCTTTCTATGCTTCATAAGTACACATGTTCTACTTCTAAATCATGTCTTGGAAGTGGTTGTTTTGCTGGAAATTATTCACCAGTTGGTTTCATACCAAAGTCTTTTTCTCATTTTCAGCATCCAATACATGAAAAAGATAATGGTTTAAAACAACATAAATATTTGAAATTTTTCAAGAATTGTCTGGTACACTTTGAATATGAATTTTGAAGTCAAGTGCATGATGTTGTATAGGATCAAGTGTCATTTTGAATACCAAATGTTTCACAAGAAACTTCTCAACATGCTACCCTGTAGTAAGGATTAAATGACAATATTGCATCAACTATTTCCATAATAAAAGTGCACCTCGGCCATAAGACTAAACAACTACAAATGTTGTAGATCTAACAAGACCACACTATCAAATGTATTCCACAAGGCCAATACTGTATGAAAAATGAAAAGGAGTTTGCAACCAAAAATACCTTAGGCAACTAATTCAATTAGATACACCAAACCATCAGCAAAAAGGAAAACCAACCTACTCAAAAGGCAAACGTTTACCTGCTTTGACAAAATTTTGAGTTCCGAAACAAGGGCCTTTATTTTCTTGTCAATGCCCCTAGTAATTTGAATGGGGTTTGCACCTGCTGCAACAACCTAAACAAAAAGGTTTCATTTCAAATTATTTTCCACAAATTTAAGATACAACCATTGTCAGTTTTGTATTTCCTAACAAGCTCATAAATTTTAACAAAAGAACCAAAATTTTTTAATACCTGATAGCAATTTTTTCACTCAAAAACTATCTTAGACTTAATAAGCCCAACCCAAAACTAAAAAACCAAAAACCATAAGACCCTACAAAAATGAATAGATGATCTTAATCCAGTACTATCGACAAAAAGTTACCTTTACACCCTCACTTATTAAACCCTGTGCTGTTGAATTTTAACTTCAACTGCTGCAGCAGAAGGACAGATGCAACAGCAACATTTTTTTTTGGAGGTTGCTTGCACGCCACCCAAAAATTTAATTCAAAATTTAAAATTCCTGCAAGTTTTTTTTGTAGACGGCCACAACCATATTTTTGTACAGGATTATATTTAAACACAACATCCAGCATTAACACAATTCACCAACCCGAAATTAAACAAACATAAATTTACCCCCCAGTTTTGTAAATTCAAAAGGAGGACACGTGGAGCATTAATATTGGATTGCATGAAATTGAAGGGAATCTGAAAACCTGAAAACCGGACCCAAATTTTTTATAAGGCACATTGGATTGAGAATTCGCGTTTCAAATTAGGCAGACGCCAGCATCCCATTTTGGAACGCGAATTTGGTTTGAAATTCAATCTATTCAGACTTTTGAAGTCCGACAGAAAGGGTTCTTTAATGTTTTTATAGTTTAATTTTATGTATGCTTTAATATATACATATGTTTTAAACATAGGTTATATATATATCATATGCGAAATGAAAGGTGGGGCATAGAATTTAGTTTTAATTTTATTTTTTTAAAAAGAGGGTTTATTATAATATGTTTTATATGTTATGGCATATAAAAATAAAAAGGACAAAAAAGCTTGGTAGTTTTTTTTATAGACAGTATGTAAATTTTTTATTACACAGCAGTGTGTAAAAAGTGAAAGACTGAGTGTAACTTTTTAAGTGTGTATGCACAGCAGTGTGAAAGTGAAAAACACAGCAGAGTGTTTTAGAGACAGAGTATGTTTGTTTTGAACAGACAGTGAGTTGGTTTTATGCACTGCGTTTTGTAGCAGCCATAATTTTGTAATCCCTCTCAGTGAGGAAGTAGTGTAATAGTTTTTTTTTGAGTTATTGAAGGGAATAGAAGTTTGTTTTCAAAGTATTGAAACTCTGTCTCCTGTCAAAGAAATTTTTATTTTCTGTGTGTTAGAGGAAGGGAGATTTATTTTCCATTCATTGTTCTCGAATTTTTCAATATTCCAACATGTGCAAGAACAACAGATGTTGTGGTTCCATCCCCAGCTAAATCATTTGTCTTTGCCGCAGCTTGCCTTACCAACTTGGCCCCAATATTTTCAACCGGGTCCTCTAATTCAACCAATAAAAAGGCCAAAACCATAGCATTAAGATACATTTCATTACACTCTCAATAACAATAAAATTTGACTCAACCATAACCCTTTCCTTTTATTGTTGTGAAAAGCTTTATGCATTACTCTAATGTGGCTAGTCTATAGGCCAAGTAGACCACTGGGTAACAAATATGTTTCCTTTCACCTTTGATTTTTCAAATTATGCCTACCAAATATAAGACATTTAAGAGGGGGAACTAATACAACGTTAAAAAGAAAACCAGAGCACACATCTACAAATTACCTCCTTAGCTACTTTCACACTATCATTAACTATTTTCGGAGAACCATTCTTGCTCTCCAAGACAACATTTTGCCCTTCGCCCCAAGGGTGACTCCAACAAGATCAGCAAGTTTTTTCACACCACCTGCAAGACAAATTGACAATGCTTTCAGTAAGTGTGCAATTGAATGCCAGATCATATGCCAAAACAACCCTCGATGAAAAATTAAAATAACACATTAAAATCGAATATAAGTGGACAAGGAAAGATCCACCGCAGTGACGTTTCACGTGCAGGTGACCTTCCTTTAAACATAATTTTTTCTCTGACCTGCAATTTTTTTGTCACTGAGCCATCCTTGTTGAAGTACAAATCCTTTTCCATAGCTCTTGTATTAACTACCTTCTCTCTGTCGCGTAATCTCAGAGTCCCTCTTCTACATGAGCGATTAAAGGAAATGGGTGAAAAAATTGAAAGAGAAGACAATTGTCTGCCATAATTATCAAACATTGCACCCAACTTCTTCCCCTTTCCATTGTTACCCAATGAGGTAGATGTGGAAATTGTTGTCATACCGCCCAAAGCAGAGGCCATCTTCTCTTATGCTGAATATAGAATTACAAGATCTTCATATTAGTATGAACCTTAAAAAACATGACTCCTATTGCTAAAAACCACTTTTAAGTTGTAACAGGCAAACTAAACAACTATCGCAACTTTTGGCAACTTCTGGAGCATTAAGAGAGAAACAACCAAAGAGAAATACAACCACAATCCTCATTTTAATGAGACCGGACTATATATTTGCATTAAGATAATAGAAAGAAATCACGACTATATTAAGGCCAGCACAAAACAATCTTTAACCAGTGTCTCTCGCGGCCTTCAGGTTGCCATGCTAGAGGTTGCATATTTTTAATTTAAATTCTTGAACTCTCGTGCCCATATATGAATGCATCCAATGGGATATCTACATCAAATGCTCCTTTATATCCCCAAAAACAAATTCCCTACTACAAGAGCACCAGTATTGATGGATCACCCCACACCATCCCGCCCACTAGAAACGGTGAAAAAGGAAACCCGAGAAAACTTCTGAAATATCTCAAGATGACTATATTGGTGGTTCTTATGAATCAACCAACCATTCAGAACATGCTCATCAATCCAAAGCATGAGTATTATGTGACGATATTCAAGCAAGCACTGAATCGAATTTCTGAAGCTATGTTAGAGAAACCCTAAACTCTCACTGAAAATAGGTGAAATGTGGCACCACTCAGAGATTGACATGTGCCAATTGGTACAAGTGGTAGAAAATTGGCATGCTCAAACAATAAGGTGATGCATTAATGACATGAGGGAGAAAATTTCAGAAAAGCCCCAAATCTGGAGAACTAAAGCTCATCACCAACCTAAGATTGACAACTTTACATGATGTAACCTATGAAATTGTAAATGGAGAAATCATAGTAACAATAAAGTAACCTATGTAACAATAAAGTTGGATTCATCCTAGGAGTGGTAATGGGAGAAATCATAGTGAACAACAGGAAACATGCAGAGTTGCTTACAATCAAATAGATGAAAAAACACATACAAAAAACCTAGATAATAATCATGAACAAGCTTAATATTGAATTATGAACGGTAAAGGAACTTACAAAATGTGACATTATGAACCTGGTCAAGCGCACAAGCAAAAATATCCTGGACATGACCCTGGTTGACAAGTTGTATTGCTCATGATGCAAGAGGATTTGTACCTGCACTGCCAAGTCAATCAAAATCCATCAATATCTATACAATAAATACAAGTAATTGATGTAGTATTTTTTACTCTAAGATGAATTCTTATGATAATGTTAGAACATATGTTGAAAATGTCAAAACATACCCGAATAAGCTCCTCTTCGTTTCAAGAACAATTTATTGGAGTCGCATGAACTTGGAACAAGCCTCCCACGATCTGAAAGAGTAGCAACTAAGTCAACATTGACTTTTTTGTTGCTACGCTGGATCGAGGGAGGTTTGCTCCAAGATTAAATCACTCCAATAAATTATTCTCTACTAAACAGGGCCAACCACGTGAAGGTGGAAGCTCTTATGGCCCCTCTCCCCCCTCACATCACTCTCAATTCCCCAATACCCAATCTATATTTCATTTTTTACTTTCATGAGCATAAAAAAAAATATTCAATAACTAATAAAAAAACAATTCAACAAAAATTACGCAAGGAAACATTGCAATTAATGCTTGACATAAAAATAGTATGATAAATGAGTTTTTTATATAACGTAAAAAACGTTCCAAGTATGGTAACGTTTGTCTTATAATAATACAATATTTTACATTATCAAATTTTCTTTTTCTTCTTCCTATTTCTAAAGCTCCTAATTACATCATCAATATCATCGTGCTCTGCTCCTGTTTCATGCCTTTCGACCTGCACTGCTGACCTAGTTGCGTAGTCATGATGTCTGGTCTCATCCAGTGACGGGGCATCGCCTACAAAAACAGATAATATTAAATTTTAATTGTCAGTTTTTAAATATCATTGAAATAGTTCGGTTTGGGCAGGCTGGAAACGTATTGAGGTGCCGATTCACCTGGCCAACGAATGGTCCACGCTGCTCGACCTCCTCCATGGCTTGGCCCCACGCGCATGAGAAAAAGAGATTCAAAAGGCTGGGGACCGAATTCCAGTGGCTACACCGTCTCCATGGGCTATGCCAAGCTGAAAGAAAGGCCATACGTCCCACCTAACCCTGCACCTTGGCAGGGTGTTTGGCGTTTTCCTTCTTGGCCCAAAGTCGATTTTTTTGCTTGGCTTCTCTGCCATGGCAAGATCCTTACGTATGAAATTCTGCAGAGAAAAGGGTTTTACGGTCCCTCCATCTGTTCGCTGTGCAACGATAATGCAGAGACAGCAGTGCACTTAATCCTCGATTGTAATTTTTCTAAGCAGATATGGTGCTTCTTTATTCACAATTTGGATTCCAACTTTTTTCTCCCTCGTTCCATTGCTGATATTTTTTCTAATTGGGCAAACAGATATCCTGGCCCTCCTCCCAAAAATCAGATAATCAAAACTGCATGGGCTGTCCTGCCAAAGGTTATTTGTTGGCAGATCTGGCTAGAACGCAACAGAAGAATCTTCAGAAATATTAAACAGAATCACAAAGTCTTAGAAATCAAAATTAAATGCCATTTAAAGGAGTGCTTGACAGATATAAAAGACGACTCCAATCTCAGCCAACAGGACATTGCTTGGGGATCATTCCTTGACTTGCATTTTTAGCCAGCAGTTAGAATCGCTCCTCCTCTTAAAGACTGGCAAATAAGGAAATCTGAAACTGACTTTAAAGATTGGCTCAATTCGCACTCAAGGCACTCTCTCTTTTTTGATGGAGCAGCAAAGGGAAATCCGGGCAAAGCTGGTGCTGGAGGTGTTGTTGTTAGTCGAACTGGGGAAAAAATTCACTCCTTTGCTTGGGGGCTTGGAATCTCATCCAGCATCCAAGCTGAGGCTTTGGCCCTCTATCAAGGCCTCAAGTTCCTCAAAGATTTAAGTATAAGTGAAGCTAACATTATAGGTGATTCCCAGATTATTATAAACGCAATGGTTTCCAATTCTCAAGCCTTGGATCTCAAACTGGCAAGGCTAATATCCAGAATTAAGGCTTTGGAAAACGCTTTTCAGAACTTGAACTACTTTCATGTGTTGAGAACTCATAACAAAGAGGCAGACACTGAAGCCAACAAAGCTATTCTCCTTTCAGCCGGGGTCAAGATGAAAGACGAAGAAAAATTCTGGGAACCCATCCCTTAAGCTGATTGTTGACATGTTTTACTGCTTGCTCTTAAATAAATTTTTTTGTATTTTCAAGCTGGGAAAAATCTTTGAAAGCGAATTTATAGATATCTTATCAAGGAAGAAGTCTTCAAGTTTCAGCTGCATTCTCATTCTTAGCAGGGAGATGCAGTAGGATTTAGACATCCTCATTGTAATCAAATTTTCGGCTTTCAGGCCAAGATGAATATAAATACAACATAACCGTTTCTGTCAAAAAAAAAATATTAATAAAAAAAATTGCAATGAGATTATTTACCTGGTGCACCAGTTGTCGCCGCTGACCTAGTTGCGTAGTCACGATGTCTAGTCTCATCCAGTGACGGGGCATCACCTACAAAAATAGATAATATTAAATTTTAATTGTCAGTTTTTAAATATCATTGAACTAGTTCGGTAATATTAATAAAAAAAATTGCAATGAGATTATTTACCTGGTGCACCAGTTGTCGCCGCTGACCTAGTTGCGTAGTCACGATGTCTGGTCTCATCCAGTGACCGGGCATCGCCTACAAAAACAGATAATATTAAATTTTAATTGTCAGTTTTTAAATATCATTGAACTAGTTCGGTAATATTAATAAAAAAAATTGCAATGAGATTATTTACCTGGTGCACCAGTTGTTGCCGTTGGGACTGTTGCCCTGTCTTCCTCTCTGGTGGTAAGATCCTCAAGGGAAACATTCTCTGTCATTTAAACAAAAAAAGTTATAAGGAAAACCATCAAGGTATAATTAGAAAAAATTATAAGTGGAAATTAATTACCGTCACGGCCCTCATTGATAGTAGCATTGTCGGCCTGGTCCCCACTACAATGATCAGGTTGCACGTGAGGATCATCTACATCTGGCTCTAAAACTGGGTTATTTTCCTCGTCGGTAGTGCTGCTCCCCTGATTTAAACAAAGTTGTTAGACATTAAATTTATGGACGAAAACAAACATATTGAAAGGTTAATTTTTTACCTTATCAGGCATTCTAGATCTTGGGACCTGCCCCAAGCTTTCGCGACGTTCAACTATGGCTTGATAGTTGAAATGGAAAGCAATATTTTTATCTTCCTCTGTAGTTTCTATTCCGAAGTCATCACCCTGCATTACATATGATTATGTATTTTTAATCATATTTGATAGGATTACAAAAATGTTGGAAGGAGATACAATTAATTATAAGATGTTTAGCTACTTAATTACAATTCTTGCGGCTAATTTCAAGTAGCCGCCCTGGCCTAGCTTGTGATGGCCCTTTTTTTCAATCCTAGCTTTGGTTACCTTTGAGGTGTCAGGCAACCTAGCATCAAAATATTGAAGTCAGATATGACGTAGCACACTTTTATTTTAGACATAGAGAAAATTAAAGCTATTGAGTTAAAGTTGTAATTTACCTTGTGAAAATTAAAGCTATTGAATTAAATTTGTAATTTACCTTGCGGGTCTAGTTGGCAATTTTCCTTCTTTCTTTGCCCTTTTCTCTTTTCCGTCATGGATGAGTGCTCTCCACTCACTCTTTGGAACTGTGAGAGGACGCTCGTATCTAGGGTTAAATTGAAATTACGTCCTATAGGTGTCCCTGGTATATTTAAAATATTTGCCGGCTACCCGGGCCACCGCTGTTCTGTCAAATGTGCCGACCCCAAAAAGGACATCTAGATAATCTAGAAGTTCTTTTTTCAGGTTGGAATTTTGGGAATTCCACCCTATGCATATGGTTGGGCCAAAAATTACCAACGCATGGCTCTCCAAAAACCTGTAGAACTCATTGTTTCCTACACAGAAAAAAAAGATTTTATCATTAATTTAAAAATAAAAATGATGATAAATATGTTTTAGATAAAGTACATGAAATAGTTAAAATATTAAAATTTACCTGGGAGTTGTACGTGCTTTATAGGGACACCTTAATTGTTCACCAAAAACGTGCCATTAATGGTCCCTGTGGAGCTGACATGTGTATCTCTAGGAAACACAATAATGTAGTTGGCCATATCAGCCTCATCACTGCCAACACGTTCAGCGGTTGGCCGGTTGGCTGGGTGTCTGCTTGGGCAGGGTGTGTTTCTTGGCTGGCACCTAAAGGAGTAGAAGGTGTACGAGAGGGTTGCTGGGAAATATCTTGCCCTTGTGTCCCACTACCACCAACACCGGGTTCAGCAAGTGCTAGAAAACGCTACATACAAAATAAATTTTTGTTAGTTTAGTCAATGTAAAAATTAAAAATCAAACTATCACAATTCATCTCATGCAGAAAAAAAAAATATCATTTTGACTTTTTATTATTACCTGATATGTTTCTAGCTGGCTCATAAGTTGTTTTATCCTCTCTTATGTTTCAGGTGTTTGAGGCACGTCTATCAAAGTATTAAATTATGACCTTGCATCTTGTGCCTTTTTTCACAACAAGAACACCGGAGATAGGGATGAAGAAAGCTCTTCCTCAAAGAGGGAATCATCAGGCGTACCATGGCTAGGTGTTTGCATATTTGAAAAAAATTAATATTATTTCAATTATGTAAATAACTAAAATACCTGAAGATAGAGAAATTCTGCCACTTTACATGTTCTTCCGCTGGCCTCTTTCCGTGATCATCCCGTCTCGGGGTTGTTCCTGTAATGCCCTGATCAGTCTGCCACATTGCAATAAAATTATAAATGTAAAAACTTGAAAACAATATCTAACTTGAAAACACAAAATGAAAACTGAAATAATTTCTAATAAGACACAGGAAGACAGAGTTAGAGTTTCAAATATGCCTTGCATTGAATTCAGTCCCGGAAACATGTCATTGCACATTAAGGCACCCAAACAAGAGACGAGTTGACAATGAAGACCTTATTGAATATATTGTTGGAGCAACTTCTAGTAAACTTGTTGTGAAGACCTTGAGGACATTTTTGGAGCAACATTGTTGAAGCTGATGGTATAGCATTATTGGAGACAATCTTGAAGGGCCTTGAAGTGAAGCTTTTGGAGCAACTATTGAAAAATCCTTAGAGCATTTAAGTAAGGCACTTTCTATCTTCCATCACCTTTTTACTTTCAATATCCTTTAAACGATTTTTTTGATATTTAATGTTTGAAATCACGTTATAATTCATTGATTATATGTGTTTGGGGACTCTCCCTTTGAAATTACCCAAAAATACCCTGGCAATTTTATCTTCAGGATGCATGTCTGACCCTATTGTTCAATATTTTGATTGATAGTAGTAAACATAGAGAGTTAGGGGGCTCTTGAATTGGTTTGGTTGGGCCATTAGATCCCTAACATCTACTAGGGAGAAGCCCCCTTGAGTTGGAGGAGAGCTAGGCCGAAGTGAAAATAGGTTGGTGAGGTGACAATGGGGCTATTGAATTACACATGGTATAACACTTTAGCTTTAGGACTTTATCTTGAGAAGTGCAAGATTTTTATATATCAATTCTCAAATTGTTTACAACACTATTGTTAAGAACTAATAAGAAGTGACGTTGAGGGGTTTTTGGGTATAAGAAACAATACCACTTAAAAACTAGGGTTCTCAATCCTTGGCATTCCTTCACCTGGGCCTAGGGGCACACTAGAATAATTTCACACTAAACCATGCAAACTTAAAAGTAACTTAACAGATCCATAAAGTAATAATAATCATAATTCCTAATTTCCTATTGTACGATATGATGCAAATTATTCAAACATGAAGCAATGAAGACATGCATTGTCTGAATTTCAAGATTGATGAACCAATACAAGAAGTTAGAAACTACAACTTTGATTCAATACTCTGTGTCCTAACTCCAGGAAGGAATCTAGTTTGTAGTACAGAACATGCATCGTGTATTATCAATTCTTAATCGACAACAACTAAAGGTCATCTACCTCATCAATTCCTTCCCATTTTGTGTTTTTATGTTATATTCCTTATAAAAGTGTCAAATTTCTCTCAAAGTAAGCAACCACCGAATAAAATAAAAAATAGTTGAGATATGATTGAGAAATGGTCATTTATTTCTTGAAAGGATCTTCACAATTTCTTTGGTTGTTTTTCATCTCAAGAAACAATAAATGACCTAAGAAACTATCGTGATGTAATATAAGAAACAACACGGTGCAATGGCCATTTTCAAAGCCAAATGATGTCCATTGAGGACATGGCCTTTATTTGGTTCCCGTTTCATAGGAGTTTCGGGTAGAAATGGAACTTTGTTGTACCATTTCCAGTAGTAAAAAGGGAAAACCTTATTTTTCCATGGGAAATAATTTACCTTTACTTTTTCAAGATAATCTAAATCACAAAAAATATGAACTATACTGCACACATTCTTGGATAATGTGAAAGTGGAAAAGGAATACCCTACACAAGTGATGCACACATGTACGTTTGAACACTAATATATTTTTGTAGTTGAAATGCAATGCTTGTTTTCATTTAAATGTAGGGTTTTTAAAGCAGGGAGAAATAATGGTTGCCAAATTAATAAGTGTTTCTTTGGGAAAAATTTAAATCTTGTATTGGGTGATGAAGATAATAGAGGGTATTGAATCTTGATTCTTGACATTGTGTTTAACTTGAATAACTCAAATGATTATAAATATCAATGGATGAGTTATTTTTTTCAAGTATGTCACTCAAAACTCTTATGTCAAAGCATTGTATGATGGCTAGCATTTGCTTGTTTCCCTTTCTCCAGTTCAATGTAAAAATTATATTAATATATTGGAGCACGAATGATAACTACAATTGTTTGCTCTGCAGTATATCCAGCCCCAAGATTATGAAAATTTTTCTCAAGTGGAGCTAATGGTTATTGGTGAAGCATCTTCAATTCCATTGCCTATTGTAAAGGCTCTGCTCGGGCCATATTTAGTGTTTCTGTGCTCTACTGTAAATGGATAGTAATTATAAATGAGCCAACCAAAATCACAGATTTTGTAACCATTCGGTTTCCATGGATAGTGATGATGATATTAACCCTATATATCAGTGACCTATATCTATATGACAATGATCTCAACATTGACCTTGATATGGTTGTATGGATGTGGCCTTTGGTATGTCATCAGAAAATCCCCAAATATCAGAAAATCCCCAAATCTGGAGAACTAAAGCTCATCACTTTCGATCTGGAGTACTACCCTTGTGATAAAGTTGATGACTTTCGATCTCCCATTCTCTACCACTTTGCATTTCACCTTCAATATAGATCAGACCAAGGTAAATTCGTTACTGGGTGTTGAGATGGATGAGTTTGTCGAACTAAAATCCATAGCCTGAACTTCATGAAACTGGTGGAGTCAAATTCATGCAAGCACAAACACATCTTACACATCCTCTTTGAAACTCATCCGAAAGAACATTGGAAGAAATCTAGAGAGAACCCTACAGCCTAGCACAATCCAATGGAATTGACCAAAAAAATCCAAATAGAGTCAACCCTACTATAGGAGGAAGGGCTTGCAGTAAGAACTTACCATTTTGCAAGAGCTGAGGGCAAATGGTGTTCTGCAAGAGCTGAGGGCGAATGATGTTCTGCAAGAGATGAGGGCGAACGTTGAGGGCAAATGCAGGGCGAATGCTGTTCTGCAAGAGCTCAGGGTGAATGTTGAGGGAAAATGTTGTTCTGCAAGAGCTTAGGGTGAATGCTGAGGGTGAATGTTGTTCTGCAAGAACTGAGGACGAATGATGAGGGTGAATGCTGTTCTGCAAGAGCTGAGGGCGAATGCTGAGGGTGAATGCTGTTCTGTAAGAGCTGAGGGTGAATGCTGAGGGAAAATTATGTTCTGCAAGAGCTAAGGGCGAATGCTGAGGGCGAATGCTGTTCTGCAAGAGCGAAGGGAAAATGTGTGCGTGATATCAGACGTTAATGTAGTTTTTAATAAAATAATTTTTATGTAGCGTGCATATAAGTTTCATATTTTTATGTAGCGCACATATAAGTGTCGTTATACCGATGGCGGAAAAAGCGTCGCTATTGCGACGGACGCCTCCAAGTGTTACAATACCGACACTTAGACATTGTGTCCCACTTGCGACGTTTGGAGTTAGCCGTCCCAATAGCGATGCTTTAGGGCATAATGTTGCAATTGCGACATCTTCCTCCAAACGTCGCAATTGTGACACTTTGTCTAAGTGTTGGTATTGCGACACTTTTCTCTAAACGTCGGTATAGTGACGGTTTCAGGCGGGATTGAAAAAATTTGGGGAAATTTTCGACATTTGGTCAAAAGCGTCGGAACCAAGCGTCGAAATTTCCCCCAAATGTACTAGTGAGTGTTAGGTCAAGCAACCCATCGATCTGACCCCAAGTGCGTCGCTGCCAAATCGATCGATCTATCGGGGCTTTGTTCTGGAGAATGATGAAATCAAGAGGTAGATTTAGGAGCTACTGCAAAAAGGTCACATACGACCGAGTTTATCTCCCCGTGGGAGTCCGATCGTGTTGTTTCAAAAGAAGGATGGGGCTTGGAGACTCTGTATTGACTATCGAGCGCTGAACAAGATCACTGTCTGGAATAGGTACCTGATCCCACGGATTGATGACCTTTTGGATCAACTAAAAGGGGAAAAATATTTCAGCAAGATTGACTTGAAGTCTCAGTATCACCAAGTACCAATCAAACCATTCGATGCATGGAAGACTTCCTTGAAAGCCAAGGAGGGCCTTTTCGAATGTCTGGTCATGCCTTTCAGGTTGACGAATGCTCCCGCAACCTTCATGAGGCTGATGGACGACATCTTGCTGCCATTCACCAACTCATTTGTAGTAGTGTACTTATATGACATCCTAATCTTCATCCAGACTTGGGAAGAGCACCTCCACCACATCCAATAGGTCCTCCAAACACTATGGCAACACAAGTTGTGTGCCAATTTGGAGAAGTGCAATTTTGGCATGAACCAGGTTCGATATCTGGGATACATTATTGATGAATAGGGGTGCATGTGGATCCAACCAAAATCTTAGTAATTCGAGATTGGCCAGCCCAACCACTCTAACAGAGCTTAGCATATTTTTGGGTCTTGATAATTAGGCTACTGTAGGTTTGTAATGGGATTCTCTCATATCACTTAGCCCTTGAGACAAGTCACCAAGGGAGGAGCGAAAGAAAAATTCTTTTGGTCTGAATCTCAACAGAAGGCGTTCGAATAATTAAAACATCACCTCTGCTCTACCCTAGTGCTCACATTACCAGACTTGCAACAACCATTTGAGATTGAGAAAAATTCCTTTAGCTATGCTATTGGGGAAGTTCTTACTCAACAGGGGCATCTAGGGCATATCACAGTGAGACATTGTTCGATACAGTCCGCAAGTATCCCACTTATGAAAAATAAATTTATTCCATTGTGAAAGCGTGCTGCTAATGGAAGAATTACATTTTGGGGAAGGAAAAATTCATCCACACAGACCACTAACCCCTATAGTTCATACAAACACAAGGGAAGTTGTAGAACGATTGCCATCAGAAGTGGTCCTCATATCTGCAAAAATTTCATTTGAACATCAAGTATAAGAAGGGACACACCAATAATGTTGCAAACTGCCTCAACCAACCACCGATCGTGGTGCTAACCACCATTCTAAACTCTTGTGGGCATGATACTTCTGATTGGATGCTTCTCTACAAGAGCGATCCAAAATTCGGCCACACATACAGGACACTCTTGGAGGGTACTCAAGTTCCAAATTTTCACCTCTAGGATGCACTGCTATGTCACCTGGGACACCTTTGTGTTCCTTCAAGCGAGCATGCCAAGATGATTTGGGAAGCACACTATAGTTGAGTCACTAGGAATTTCGGGGTCAAGAAAATATTGGCAGTACTGCAAAAGTATTTCTATTGACTGAACCTTCGTCAGGATGTTGGGAAGTAAGTCAGATCCTGCACTGCTTACTCCATTTCCAAACCGACCATCAAGAAGCAAGGCCTATATACCCATTTACCTACCCCTATTCGACCTTGGGAATCCATATCCATGGATGACATGTCGGGCCTTCCTTATAATAAGCATGGAAACGACTGTGTTTTCATGGTCGTTGAAAGACTCTCAAACATGGTCATTATGTCGGCCTGTAGAAAGAATATCACAGCAGAAGCCACTGCTAAAATCTTATTTGAACGAGTGTGGGTGCACTTTTGGATCCCACAATCTATCATCTCATATCAGGACAATAGGTTCCTCAGCACATTTTGGTCTAGCCTCTTGCCAATGCTGGACAAGCAAGCTCACCAAGTCCACATCTTTCCATCCCCAAATTTATGGCTAGAAAGAGGTCATCAACAGGATGATCGTACACATTCTACGCATGTAAAATTCAAAGAATCCACACACATGGGATGAGAGCCTTCCCTATGTACAACACAGTTATAACTGGGCTCTCCACAACTCAACCGGCCACAACCACTTTCAGGTGGGCTTGGGGTTCTAGCCACTATGTCCCATTGACGTAGCCATGCCATTTGTGGCTACTCAGGCTGATTCAGCTCATGTCCAGTCTAAAGCTGACAAAGAAAAAAACTTCATTGAGAACATTCAGAACATACGCCAGTAGGTTCATGACATATTGGTGTTGGGCAGTGAAATAGGTATGAAATTATTATGCATTTATTCATTCTTTACCATAAATATACTCCTGTTTGCCTTGGAAAGGTAATTTATCATAGGAATTACAATAGAATTGGAAAGGTTTATGATTACTACGAAAACATGACTAAAAGCTACTTTTTGATTGACAAACAGGAATTCAGAGAGGCGAGCAACTGTACCAAAGGCGGGGTTGAAAACAATCTAACTGCTATTCCAACATCATTGAATCATATCCAGCCAAAGGCAAGGAGATCTGAACGAATAGCCCAGAAAGGACAAGGAACAGCTCGGCCTCAGTCAGCGCAAACAGAAAGATGACTAAACGCAGAGGAGCGAATCCCTCAAGATCTTTCGATCCTGAGGGATCGTTGTTCAAACTTATCTTGCTCCTTGATTGGTCCGTCGAGATTTGATATGTAAAGCCACGTCCTTTAGTGACAAGGGGACGGATTCTTGTTGAAATTGGGAATTGGTCGCAAGACTTTACATTTTCTCTGTTCTATTAACTCTCTGTTTTGAGAGAAACCTTTCTGTAAAACTCTATGTTGGTTTAATACAAGGCACGCATTTTTATTTACCTTCTGCAGTTCTGACTTAGCCCAGCAGTATTTCACTGGCGCTAAGGGCCCGACTCTGGTGGAATAACTTTGCTGTTTGTATTTTAATCTTTGCTCATTGTCGTGTGGAGTGCGCTTAATATTTGTGTTGATTACAGAATTGGTTTATTGTTGATTGGATCAAATATAGAGTCATTGTTGTTTCATTTCTTTATAAGAGGCATAATTCACAATTCGATTATCTTGCCGTTACTATAAAGCTTCGCTGACTTGTATCTGATTTGAATTGTTGTTCCTTTAGTTTATAATCTGTTATAATTGATCGTTGCGTGGTGAGAAGCTGTCGACAGGATTGAAATATAGAAATCTAGTGTTTTTAATATGCTTGAATTATAATTGTTGTTCATTTCACATTGTTGTTCCGTTTTCTGCTCATTACTTATTCATTAGCAAATAGATGAGTTGTAGTCACATACTGCTGTTCCTTTTCAACTTGCGTTTCTTTTAATTTGCTTTCATTGAATCTGTTTTCGTTTCAATTGCTTTAAGATCTCCAACTGTAGAGGATAGAGGCTTTTGCTTCCAAGTCCCCAGACTGGTCATCTTGCATCGATTTCTAAGGGAAAGAGTTACTGCTACTGCATCTCTGATCGATGTTCTACAAAATTGAATTAGTTTAATCTTTCCATTCATGTCACAGTAATTAGGTTTCTTTTCAAGCATTGGTTACTTTTGTTCTTGTTATTTTTTACTACATCTTCACCGCGTTGCTCTTAGAAAATTGCAGCCTCAGACAGAGTACACTCTTGAAATAAAAAGACGCTCCCGGATTGATGATTAATGTAGGCTAATTAGGTGTTCAAAAGATACCTTTTTATGACCCAACATTTTGGCACCGTTGCCGGGGAGAGTATATGCCATTTTAAAGGAGTAATGCACAACTCACTTTCTTCTGTTTGCGGAGAATTGGGTATTAAAGATGGAAGGTGAGAACCTGTGCACTGGGCAAGAAATATACTTGCTCGCATCCTGCTTCACAGCAGAAGTAGGTAAGCTTCTTTCTTTAGGTAGTAATGAAGGTTTGTTTCTTTGAATGAATAAATCAATTAAGCGAAACAAAATTCCTCCTAAAACTGAAAAACCTAAGGGACCGGTGACCCTTGGGCGCACAACCTTTATTGACGAAATCCTTAAAAGAACTGAATCTCAGCCATCAGTAGGATTTAAAATAACTACTTCTAGACAACCTACTAGTTCCCTTCAGGCTACAGAGTTACCATCTGAAGTCTTTACTGAGATACACAGTCAAACAGAGGGAATTGAGCAAGATTCCCAAGAAATTGAGAATCCTTGCATAAGTTTCCTTCAAGAAGGGAACACTAGCAATCTCCGAGAAGGAGAAGGGGAAATGGGAGGAATCACAAACTTGAAATCTCCTATTGAAACTTCCCAAACAATAAACAACACAGATAAGGGAAGTGTTGTTCAACTTATTTAGAACCAAGGCCCTGAATCACCTCAAACAGTAGGTCGACAGGAAATACTTATTATCCCAGATAGAGGGAGTGCTGTCAAAGCCATTCCTGCCCCTGCTCATCAACCTAGAAATTCCTTGGAAATCCCAGAGGGATATTGGCATATCTTCGATCAAATGGCCCAGAACCAAAATCAGAATCAGCAGCAGACCTCTACGCTACAATATCCTATAGTGGATACTGCAGTCAATGCACCCATGAAAGCGATACCTCTTCAACATATTCCCACATTTCACGACTTAAAATCAGAGGACCCAGATGCATTTTTATTTGAGTTCAATGTGCTGTGCAGAGGATATGATTTCACCACCGATGCCCAAAAACTAAAACTATTCCCTTCTACATTAAAAGGGGCAGCCCTACGATGGTTTATGGGATTAGGTGGAGGTGTTATAACTAATTGGGATCATATGAAGGCTGCATTTTTAAAGAAATATCAAGATTACTGTAGGTCTCGAGAATTAAAAGATGAGATATTCCAAATGATAGCAAAACCTAATGAGACCTTGGAAGAGTATGTGGAACGGTTTCAATATAATCTTCAGAGATCCCCTTATGCATCTTTACCCTTACCTGATAATGTTTTGAAAACCACATTAATTAGGGGAATGAAAGATCAATGGGTTGAAACATTGAATATTATGGGAAAAGGTGATATATATCAGGAAAGTTATCCTAAGATCATTGATTTGTGTATCAGGATTTCGAGGGGCAATACAAGGTTGAAATCAGCAGAACGTGATATAATAACAAGAGAAAATAAGACCTCTAATGAAGGTGTGACTCATGCAGAAATTGGAAATATGCTAGAAGACTTTAAGATAGACATACTTGGGACTTTAACAACACAGTTCGATATTATGCAAGCCAAACAGAAACAGGCAGAAGTAGAATAGAACTTGGCAATATTCTGTCCCAGGTGTAGAAAGAAGCACAACCACAAAGAATGTCCATTGGATGTGATTAAATTCTGCGCCATTTGCACGAAATATCACCCTACAGAAGGAAGTTATTCGCTCCCTGGCCTAAAAGCAGTTTATAAGGAGGCAGAAGAGGAATCAGAAGTGGTATGTCTGCTTAATCAGCGCCGAAAATGGCAACCACGACCATTAGGTATGCCAAATGATCCATTTTATTTTCAGCCTCCTCAAAATAATGCTCAACAATATAGTGGGATGTGACAGAATCAACCATCTTTCCCTAATTGGTCACAATATCCATTTCCTCCCACATCTTGGCCAAATCAAACAAATCAGAATAACTGGCCTAGCTTTCCTTTCTACCCACCTTTCTGGCCTACACAATGGTCCCCCTCTACTTCCCAAAATCAGGGCTGGCAGTCAAACTGGAAAAAACCAACAAATCATCCAGCTAGATCAATTCCTCTCTCTCAACCTACACTACCAGCTCCTTATACAAACCCCCAGACCAATTTAAGACCACAAATCCCAACCCAACCCAACCCAAACCCAAAAAATAGGCCAGTTCAGTTTGTCCAAATAATGGAACCCCCAGAAGTAGAAACTGAACTTAGGGAGTGTAATGATATTCAATTAAGGTCTGGGCGCATAGTTGAAACAGAGAAAAAAAATGATGTCCACACTGAAGATCCGTTACTTGTAGAACAAACAGTACAAAGTGAGAAGGAAGTCCAGCAACAAAATCAACAACAAGTAAAAACTTCCTCTCCACCATTCCCAGAACGATTAATTATACCTTGTCCATTAGAACAACCTAATTTTGATCTTCTGGGAGAATTAAAAAATTTGTGTATAAAAATCCCTCTCCTCCAAGCTATTCAAGATATTCCTATATATGCAAAAACTATTAAGGAATTATGCATAAAGAAGCCAAAGAGGAGAGAAAAAACCAATCATACTGTCCAAATAGTCGGTACCTTATCTGATTTATTATCAGGAATGGAAACACCCATCAAATATGAAGACCCAGGAAATCCTATAGTGATAGTGCAGATTAATGGCCAATCATTTCCAAATGCCTTAGTTGACTTGGGGGAAGAAATTAATATTTTAACAACCACCACCTGTCAAAAAATTGGAATTACATCACTCGAACCAACAACAACCTTGTTGGAATTGGTTGACCGATCAGTAGTCAAACCAAAAGGTATACTACAAGATGTAATGGTATCAGTAGATTCCTGGGAATACCCTGCTGACTTCCTGGTTATCAATCCAAAGAATCGACTAGAGGGACATCTGTTAATTCTAGGTAGACCTTGGTTGGCAACTGCCGATGCTTATATTGGATGCCGACAAGGCAACATGACAATTACAAGGGGAAATTATGTCAAGAATCTAGCCCTATATCCCCCAACCCAGCCAAGTCTATCAATAATCAAAACAAAAAAACCACCTACATCATATCTTATGGAGAATATGAGATCACCTCTAACCATAGAAAATGCTCTTGATTTTAAAGATCAAATAGAGGATGATATCATTAATAATTTTGTTAATAAGACACAAACCAAATCTCATTTGCAATGTAACATGATCAAAGTAGCATTCGATAATAAAGAAGAAGAAGATCCTTTCAAAGATATTCCTGATCAAAAAATACCTACTACTTATGTGAGCAATAGCAAGGTTGTAGAAATTGAGCTGGGAAAAACTTTAAATATTAACAACAATCTCACTGCTGAACAAGAAGAGAAACTGGTCCAATTATTACGAAAATACAAAGCAGCCTTTGCATGGGATTACCCCGATATGAAAGGAATTGATCCTCAATTGTGTACTCACCACATTTACATTGAAAAAGATGCAAGACCCATTTTCCAACCTCAAAGGAGACTAAACCTTCACCTTAAAGATATTGTGAAAGATGAATTACAAAAACTATTGGATGTTAATTTCATCTACCCAATATCTGATAGCAAGTGGGTCTCCCCATTAGTGGTAGTACCAAAAAAGAACGGAAAGTGGAGGATATGTGTAGATTACCGTGAACTTAATAAAGCAACACAGAAAGACCACTTTCCCCTTCCTTTCATTGACCATGTACTAGACACATTGGCAGGGAAGAAATTCTTCTCTTTCCTTGATGGCTTCAGTGGGTATAACCAAATCCAGATTGCCCCTGAAGATCAGGACAAAACTACTTTTACCTGTCCATGGGGGACATTTGCCTACCGAGTCCTACCTTTTGGCCTATGCAATGCTCCTGCTACATTCCAAAGGGAAATTCTCAGCATTTTTGCAAACTTAATAAATGAAGGCCTCTAAGTATATATGGATGATTTCACACCCTATGGGGATGGCTTTGAGTCTGCATTGGAAAACTGAGAAAAAGTATTGCAAAGATGTATTGACACTAGGCTTTTCTTAAGCAATGAAAAGTGTCTTATGATGATGACTGAAGGAGTTATCTTAGGGCATTATATTTCAGCAGCTGGAATTCAAGTAGACCCGGCTAAAATTCAAATACTCTTGTTAATTCCTACACCTACTACACAAACAGAGGTACGTAGATTTCTTGGATTTTCTGGTTACTATAGAAGATTTATAGAACATTATTCTCAAATAGCTGCACCTTTATATGCACTGACTGGAAATGTTGATTTCACTTGGACAGATAAATGTGACAATGCCTTTAATGATCTGAAGAAGCTTTTTTCAACAGCCCCAGTGCTGAGGGGCCCAAATTGGAATTTGCCGTTCCAAATTTCATCTGATGCCTCAGACACAGAAATTGGAGCAGTACTTGGACAGGAGGAAGACAAGAAGCCATATGCAATCTACTATATTAGCAAAAATCTATCCCCTGCTGAATTAAATTATACTGTGATTGAGAAATAATTTTTAGATGTATTTCGTGCTATATACAAATTTAGGCATTACATAACTGGGTATCCTGTAGTACTATATACTGATCACTCTGCCAATAAATTTTTAGCAAATAAACCCGTTACAAACAGAAGAGTGACAAGATGGTTGATTTTACCGCAGGAATTTGACATCACAATCAGAGATCGACTTAGGAAAGAGAACCCTGTAGCTGACTTTCTATCAAGAATGCCAAAGCCAATATATATAGAAGCAGTTGAAGACCACTTTCCAGACGAACATATCTTTGCTGTTACTATCAGAACACTGTGGTATTCTGATATAGCGAACTATTTGGCAATAGGTAAATTACCTAAACATCTATCCCTTAATGAGCGTAAGAAAATAATACACCGTAGTACCCGCTTCTCCTGGATTGGAGGTCACCTATTTCATACAGGTGTAGATATGCAAATAAGGAGATGCGTTAGGGAGGATGAGGTATTTGACATCTGGAAATCATGCCATGATGGATAGTGTGGCAGACATTTTGCAGATCGTAGAACTGCCCATAAAGTTTTACGAACAGGCTATTATTGGCCTACTATCTTTAAAGATGCTAAAAAATTTGTGCAGGCCTGTGATAGCTACCAAAGGGCAGGTCGCCCTGGGCAGTCTGATGAAATGCCTCTGAACCCTCAACTAGTGATCGAACTGTTTGAACGTTGGGCTCTTGACTTTGTTGGTCCTATTAGCCCCCCATCAAACCAAAAAACATATATCCTAGTTGCCACTGAGTATGTCACTAAATGGGTTGAGGCAGAAGCTCTTTCAAAAGCTACAGAGGACTCTGTAATACAATTTCTTTTCCAAATCTTTGTGCACTATGGCTTCCCAAGAGACATAATCACAGATGGAGGACCACAGTTTGTAGGTAACAAATTAGCTGAAACATTGCAAAACTACCACATTCAGCACAAGATTACGACTCCATACCACCCACAGGCCAATGGCCAAGTAGAGAGCACGAACAAAGTAATCGAATCTATATTAACAAAAAAAATTGCTTCTCATAGACAAGATTGGGCCTACAAATTTCCAGAAGCATTGTGGGAATATCGAACAACGTGGAGACCTACCACAGGATATTCACCATACCAATTGGTATTTGGAAAGGAACCCATCTTTCCTATAGAATTCGAAATTCAAACATTACGAACAACTCAAAAGGTGGGTTTAAATTTAAATGAAGCCCAAGCTAAAAGACTGCAGCAAATTAATGAGTTAGATGAAATTAGGCTTTCTGCTCTTCAGCACACAGCATTAATTCAGCAACAGAGAGCCAAATGGCATGATGCCCATATCAAAAGAAAAATCTTCCACAAAGGAGACTGGGCACTCCTATATGATTCCAGGTTTCAGGATTTCCCAGGAAAATTCCAGAAACGATGGCTTGGACCCTATGAAATACAAAAAGTGCATGATAATGGCACTGTTACATTAGTTACCATTGATGGATCTGGACATTCCTTTAAGGTAAATGGTCATCGAGTACGATTGTATCATAAACCGCTTACCCGAGAATCCTTTTACCAACACTTACGGGAAGATTCTACCATGGAAATTCTCGCTGAAGGGGAGAAATCCTCCTCGACATCAGTTTGATAAATCATCTTTTTTTAAATTTGTACATAAATCATTTTTTTTCCGTTTTTTTTTTATTGTTGTTTTATGGAATTTGTTTTTTTACATTCTGTTAATATTACCGCTTTATTTCTTCATCGTTGTTTTGTGAAATTCGGTTTCTTCAAAAAAAGAAAAATAAAAAGAAAAAAAATTCTGTTTATTTCGGTTGTTTTGCTATTCCTTTCTAAAGGAACAACACCACTGTTGTTCCTTTCGAAAGGAACAATAGTTTTGCAGACCGTTGTTGTTCCTTTTGAAAGAAACAGCAGTTTCGCAGAACGTTTTCGTTGTTCCTTCCCAAAGGAACAACACTCCCGCACAGTATTTTTTTGCTGTTCCTTTTGAAAGGAACAACAGTTTCGTAGAGTGCTTTTGATGTTCCTTTCCAAAGGAACAACACTTCCGCAGAGTATTTTTTTGTTGTTCCTTTTGAAAGGAACAACAATTCCGCAGATTGTTTTTTGTTGTTCCTTTTAAAAGGAACAACACCTTTTTGAGGATTGTTTTTCTTGTTTTAAGACAACATTTTGAATTCTTGATTACTTTTCTAAAGGAAAATATATCATTTATATACAATCATACAAATTAAAGCTTACTGTAATCAACAAATCACAAGAAATCGTCATTTTTTTAAGAAAATTGTCTAGTAATGATAAGAAAAAAAAAAGGAAAAAGGGCATGATCAATAACATAACTTTTCTATTTTTACCATTGAATTAATCTAATCGATTATTTTTATCATGATTGGTTCCTTCCCATATGCTATAACTTTCTTTGATGTTTATCTAAGGAATAGGACTAAGGGCATATTTTTTTTCTATTGAGATGTTCAGACTTCTTACACCATCCCTACTCTTAAGGAGTGTTGAGCCATCCCTTATGAATAACTGAGGAAAAGTGCTGTGTGAAAAATAAAAGAAGAAAAAATATTTACATATTCTTAAAAATGATTTTGCAGATGGAGGATAGGGGGTCTCACCAAGAGCCAGCCTACCGTGATCATAGGGAAGGTAGTGAAGTGGCATTCCCATTATGGCCACCAAACTAGGGAAATGGTCCAATAGACAATTGAAAAAAATCAAGAAGTCCTTGGAACAGGGGGTCTCATCACGAGCCGGCCTGCCCACCTTTCACTTCTTCCCGGTGAACGGCATTGTTGTTTATCTGGTCACCAAGCTAGCACAATGGCCTCCGTCATGATATTCAATAAAAAAAGGGGCACTTCCTCAGTAAACATAAAGGAAAATGGTTCCATGGGTAAGCAAGAAACTCTGTCAAGGTTATGGACACCTATGGGCAGCAGAGCTCTGCTGATGGTATTGGAGTCACATTTATACACATCAATAGTTATATTTAACCCTTTTCCTATATCTTTTTTTAAATGTCAAATGAAATATGAATCACTTACCTTTCTCTCCGAACCTATTATACATGAAAATCATTACAAATTGATCATATTAGTTCAAATGGTAAATAACAAAATTGTATTTATGTTTATTTTATGTTGTCCCTTCTCCTCATATTTGAATCATTACAAAACAATTTTCTATTTATTAACGATTCATCACATGCATTGATTTCAGTAATTGCTGTAATTTGATTGAATGTATCATAATTACGCCTGCTTTTTACTGTTGTACTACTGCTCAAGCCACACATGCTCCTCTCAATGGACGGTCGAGGGCGACCTTTCATTCATTCAAGGGGCACATATGTCTGCATACAAAAAAAACTCCAAGATTCTTGTATACAGATTAAAACCCCTGCATTTTAGGGAATACAAAATTTTCAACGAACTGTGTTGTGCTGTTCCATTGTGATTACTATGTGTTGAGAAATTAACAGAACATAGAAATGGGAGGATGGCCAATTCGCAGTGAACCGCAAGTATGGATCGTCTCTGATGCTGCACGAGCAATTTTAGAAAGACTGGGGTGGATTACATATTTCTTGAGAATGCAGCAACACCATGAAGCTGTGGCCACAGAATTTTTATTGAACTTGCAGGAAGGATCCTCCATGGTCAGAGGGAGGCAGATAGCTATATCCGACGAGATAATTGCAGAAGTATCTGGCATTCCCGCGCAAGGGACTATTTGGACTCAGAAGAAGATTAGGATTCGTGAAGCCATAAATTTTTTTCAAGATGATGGACAGACGTTAGTTATCAAAGGTAAAGGAGTCCAACCAGCGTCATTAGGAGAACCATGGACGGAGTTGGCCAAGATTGTGCAGGCTTACATAACGTGCGACGGAAGAAAGGATGTGGTAAGACCTCACCACCTTAAGCTACTAGCTGTATTAAAACAGAAATGCACCATTAATTTGCCTGCATTTTTAAATTCTTTGCTGCATGATACTGCTCATGGTATAAGAAAATCCCAACATGCAGATACGGTGGTCAGCCACCATTGTCTAATTCATTTAATAGTGAGTCGTAGCCTCGCCCAGCAACAGTCCAGCTGGGAAGAATTAATATTTTCCATTGACGGAGGGTTAGCTCTACCCGCTCCAAAATGGAAGAGGATGGCCGGCTCAATTGCTGAGCCTTCTATTCATAGACAGTCCCTCTGGTTGAAACAAAATAGAAGGATGGTGGAAGAACTTCCGGGCAGTAGCAGCCAGCCCCTGGAAATGCACAGTTCAGAGGAGGAACAACCTCCACAATTGGAGGGAGTAAGCCCCCGCACTGACGAGGAAGAGCAATTAGAGGGAGTAAGCCTTCGTACTGATGAGGAAAAATAATTGGAAGGAGAAATTCGCTACTCGGATGAAGAAGAAATAAGTCGCCAAACCGATAGTGAAAAAAAACCCAGTGCAGAGGAAGGAGATAATAAGGAAGAAGGAATCAAAGGAAATTCTGAAGAAGAAGAAGTTGAGGGAGAAATCTGGTATTCAGATGAAGAGGAAGGAAGTTATCACACATGTGAGGAGGTTGAGGACAATCATAGCAGTAATCAGGATGAAACAGAGCTGGTAAAAATTTTTATCGTAAGTCCCTTACAGGAAGACCAATTGGCCCAGATTTTGGCCAATATGAGTGATTATGCACGGCCTCATAGCCCCTTGGATTTCAATATTGAAAATAATAAACTACCAGAATACTCTGCTATTGATAAAGAAATAGCTGGAGAAAAACTGAATGAAACAACAAACCCTAGCGAAGCTAGGGTTTCTTCTCCTGAGGGATGTGAGCGGGAGAAAGACAACGCTGAAGCTAGAAGCCCCCAGGAGACTGCAGAGTTAACTGAGAATATGATTCCAGGAGAATTGAGCCAAGGTCATATGAATATAGAAGAGGAGCCCCAAGGAGAAGAAAAAGAAGAGAATTTTACTGAAGGCACCGCTGATATGGGCCAAAACTCTATTGAGAAAATAGGGTCGGATAAAGGAACAGTTGTTCCATTAAGAAATAAGAAGAAAACAACTGATATTTAGAAGCTTCACAGAGAACGAATAAAGCTTCATAAACTAGTAGAACAGCTCAGGCAAACCATTAGGGTTCTGAGAA
The DNA here is from genome assembly GCA_034641835.2 of Pinus albicaulis. Classification (NCBI taxonomy): domain Eukaryota; kingdom Viridiplantae; phylum Streptophyta; class Pinopsida; order Pinales; family Pinaceae; genus Pinus; species Pinus albicaulis. The sequence goes on from CM076570.1 coordinate 142,754,064, forward strand.
TGAAACACATGCCCCAGCGAGCCCCTAAGAGAAGAAGCATTGCTATCAAAAGAAGCTCGAAAAAGAGAAGAGTGGTCGCTAATAGGAACCCCCAAGTTACAGAGGAAACCATACCTAAGCCTAATTATGAGGATGTGGAGCAACAAACATCTGTTCCAACACAAGCTGTTCCAGAGGAACCAGTGTTGAGTGAAAATGTGCAATCTAGCAGTCAGCACACTTTCAGTGAGCCGACATTGATCATACTTCAAGAAGAATTGACATAGGCCCGAATAGAAAGGCAGAAATTGGAGGAAGATATTGTCCCAAGAAAAAGATATCAGGAATTGCAGCAACAAATGAGAACTATTCATGAAGTAGAAGCTGAAGCTCATGAAAAACGACGGAAAGCAGAGGTAAAGGTTGATAAGGTAATGAACCAAATAAAACTAGCCTACACTCAAATGGACACTCTCTGCTCCTTCTATACTGATGTCTTAGCCTATAGATGCCTTGCCAAAAACTATGCTTTGTTTTTACTAGAAAGATATTTACAATTAAAGATCAAGGCAGTTAGGGCAGGGAAATCCATAGAGCTAAAAACAATAGATGACTTGATATCATGCTGCAAACTTTATGGGATCAAAGTACAGTGCCTGTTATGTGAATTTTAATTGGATAACATAATACTTGAAAATGACTGTGAATCAAACCCTAGCCCTTTTATTGGAGATGTTCAGTTTTAGGCATTCATTTCCTTTGCTGTAAATCAAAAGAAAATGGCTTAAAGCTTATAACGCCTTTCAAAGGTAGGAAAATGGATTAGATCTATGGGTCAGAAGTGAACCTCAGAACCCACTTCAATTTTGGGCTAGACAGAAAAGTTTGATGACAAAGGAAGGCGTTACCCAAACTCTGGGGCCTGTCCACAACTTAATAATTTTGAATGGAACAGATTATTTTTCATCCATTAGGAACCAAGCATATATAGCAGCCAAGGTCCGATGGAGAACCTCGAATCAAAATGTGCAAAATAGGGAACCATTTAATTATAGAAACTTTGGGCTAGCTGCAGACCGTTTCATTTCCGATAGCCATCTTGTTTTAAAAGAAGGACCATATTGGTTAGGATGTAGGTTCCGCAGCCCTATTGCATAGTTCCCTGCTTCAGATTACAAAGCTATTTATGAACTTCCTGAAGGGCAGACAGAACATATTTTTGAGGAATTAGCTGCACTACATGGTTTTAGGCCTGTGGATGACAAACCTTATTCATCTTATTCTTTGACTACTCTCCATGTGAACTATAGTTTTCATGAGGGCATGAAAAAGATTAAGCAGGGGGGTGTGTTGGGCAGTGAAAGAGGTATGAAATTATTATGCATTTATTCATTCTTTACCATAAATATACTCCTGTTTGCCTTGGAAAGGTAATTTATCATAGGAATTACAATATAATTGGAAAGGTTTATGATTACTATGAAAATATGACTAAAATCTACTTTTTGATTGACAAACAGGAATTCAGAGAGGCGAGCAGCTGTACCAAAGGCGGGGTTGAGAAAAATCTAACTGTTGTTCCAACAACGTTGAATCATATCCATCCAAAGGCAAGGAGATTTGAACGAATAGCCTAGAAAGGACAGGGAACAACTCGGCCTCAGTCAGCGCAAACAGAAAGATGACTAAATGTAGAGGAGCATTCAAACTTATCTTGCTCCTTGACTGGTCCGTTGAGATTTGATATATAAAGCCACGTCATTTAGTGACAAGGGGATGGATTGTTGTTGAAATTGGGGATTGGTCGCAAGACTTTACATTTTCTCTGTTCTATCAACTCTATGTTTTGAGAGAAACCTTTTTGTAAAACTCTATGTTGGTTTAATACAAGGCACGCATTTTTATTTACCTTTTGCAGTTCTGACTTAGCCCAGCAGTATTTCACTGGCGCTAAGGGCCCGGCTCTGGTGGAATAACTTTGCTGTTTATATTTTAATCTTTGCTCATTGTCGTGTGGAATGCGCTTAATATTTGTGTTGATTACAGAATTGGTTTATTGTTGATTGGATCAAATACAGAGTCATTATTGTTTCATTTCTTTATAAGAGGCATAATTCACAGTTCGATTATCTTTCCGTTACTATAAAGCTTCGCTGACTTGTATCTGATTTGAATTGCTATTCCTTTAGTTTATAATATATTATAATTGATCGTTGCATGGTGAGAAGCTGTTGATAGGATTGAAATATAGAAATCTAGTGTTTTGAATATGCTTGAATTGTAATTGCTGTTCATTTCACATTGTTGTTCTGTTTTCTGCTCATTACTTATTCATTAGCAAATAGATGAGTTTAGTCACATACTACTGTTCCTTTTCAACCTGTGTTTCTTTTAATTTGCTTTCATTGAATCTGTTTTCGTTTCAATTGCTTTAAGATCTCCAACTGTAGAGGATAGAGGCTTTTTCTTCCAAGTCCCCAGACTGGTCATCTTGCATCGATTTCTAAGGGAAAGAGTTACTGCTACTGCATCCCTGATCGATGTTTTGCAAAATTGAAGTAGTTTAATCTTTCCATTCAAGTCACAGTAATTAGGTTTCTTTTCAAGCATTGGTTACTTTTGTTCTTGTTATTTTGTACTACATCTTCACCGCGTTGCTCTTAGACAATTGTAGCCTCAGATAGAGTACACTCTTGAAATAAAAAGACGCTCCCAGATTGATGATTATTGTAGGCTAATTAGGTGTTCAAAAGATACCTTTTTATGACCCAACAATTGGACAGAGCCAATTCTAAGTACAAGCAATGACATGATCAACATCAGGTGACACACCACTTCTAGGTGGGCGACAAAGTGTGGCTACATTTACAGAAGGATCACCTCATTGGACCCCATCGCAAGCTTTGCCCACTCCGATACGGGTCGTACACCATCACCAAGGCTGTAGGTAACAATGCCTTCGAGCTCAATATTCCACCATTCCTTTTTCTGCACCCAGTATTCAATGTGGACTGCTTTAGACCCTATTTCCCACCTCTACTAGACACCTCTGACATTGCAAAACAACTTACATCAACAGAGTTAAACCCAAACTTCATGGAATAGGACACCACATATTTTATCATGGACATGAAATCAAGAACACTCGCCAACAGAAGATCCAACTGTATCAGGTTGTCAAATCTAGCCAACTCCTACACCAAGGCAAGTGGTTCACCAGGGACCAAGTTCAGCAGAAGTTTCCTCATCTCATGGAGGAACTCAATGCAATGGGGACCGTTGCTTCCTAAGGGGGGAGGAATTATCCACGTGGATATTGGTGGCGATCCACCTATTCCATTGGGGGGCCCATGCTATAGGGTAATATTCTTAGGTGGTGGTTATTAAATATCCCTCTCAGGGCTTTCCGGTGCCCGAGGCAGACAGTCAAATTAGCTGTAAAGTTCACAAAGATACTGCATATATGTTCATGCTAATATATATAATCGAAAAAACAAGATGGAGAGACTACCTCTTTATGGACAACAGATCCTATGGAGAACGCCAATTAGCGAAGTAGAGGTCCTTCTTCACCAGCTCCAAATATAGATCCTGCAATCAATCAAAGCACTCATGTAATCTCTACAACAGTATAGCTTCTTATCAATTAAACTAGCATATAAGAAAAACAAAAAAATACATATCTAAGCCATTCATATCATGCTACATAGACGATTGAACAACAATTGTGACACTGATGCATCAAATGGAAAAAACATATACAGTTCTATTGATTTATAAAAAGGAGTATTACAACCGTTAGTTGCACCAAGCCCTCCTCAATCTTCCAATTCCTCTCTCTCTTTATTTATATCCGAGTGTGATGATGCTTAAGGCAGAAAGCTCTCAATGAAATTCGCCGGTCTTCAAGCCTCACACTACAACAATGAAATTCTTCTCCACATATAATCAAACCTTCGACCTTAGACCAAGAGACCACAACTCCAATTTATAGGAGATGGAGAGGAAAAAACTTTCTAACTCTTTCAACCTGTTCAAATCAGGAAAGATCTAGATTTTTCCTTGATTTTCCTTGATTTTGCCTTCCATAGGAGTTCAGTTATGTTTGGCAATGCCTAATAAAAGGTTTGTGCAATTTAGTTTCTATTTTGAACTGATTCCCTTTTGAGAGAAAGCTGGAAATTCCAGTCAGTTTTCCGCAAGATATTTTCATTTTTCACACTTAAAAAATGGTTAACGCTACCCCTTGGGCAAGACAAAGCATTACCCTAGGCATTAGTGCTCCCTTTGCATGGCTCAAGTGCGTTATGACTTTGCCTAGCTGTTTCTGGGGCACGTTGCCTTGGAAAAAATGGGTCTTGTCTAGGTCATTTTCTTCCTTCCATGTTACCTTCTCCTCTGAGCTGATGAGGAGGTCATTTGTCTTGTAACACCCCACCATTTTTTCTTTCAGTTTTTTTAGTTTCCTTCATTATAGCACAATTTACTATTTTTAGCAATTTTTTGAGTCTTGAAATTTCGGAGCCGTTTTGAGGCCCTAAACAACGTTTTTTGGGCATCAAACCTCTGAAAAAGAAACTCAAAGTTAGCAGTTATAGTCCTCGGATAGATATTTCTAACGATGTATCATGTGCGTCAAATAGAGATAGTATACCAAAGTTACGACCCCGGGAAATTGATGTACCAATTTACCCTGATAGGGCCCATATTTTGGTGTTTCATCTCCTAGGGTTAGGTTTTTGGATTTCTAGGGTTTTCCATTATTTCTAAGTAATATATATGCCTTCGAGTCTCATTGAAACACATAGTTCAGAGGCCTGGAGCCACCACATCTCTTCTTAGAGATAAGTTACTAGTGCCCCAACTAGTTTTTTTCCTTTATGTCTGTAAACAAATTTTAGTTCTTTTATATTAATGAAATGAAGTGTTATTTCCGCTGCATTTTTATATTTATGGTTATATGTATCATGTTGCATTCCTGCATAAATCTGTATTAGTTAATTTCTTGATGGTTTGCAATATTCTGTTTCATGTTGAAGTAGTGAGAATGAACTTTGGTTAAATCTTTAGTTATTTGGGTAATCAAATTTACTGTTTTTCTGCTTGCATGTGTTACTGATTTTCTGTTTGATAAACATTTTTTATTTCTTTTGGAAACTAGAAAAGAAATTTCATTTGCATTTGTTAAGCCTGCATCTTAAAGTTTACTTCCAGAAATTGTATTACATTACACTGCACTGGAAAGTTGTTTTTGAGATTTTCATTTAGCATAAATTAGATTTCTTGATGTTGAAAGATGATAAGTGCATCTTCATTCATTTTAAAATAAAAATAATTTCTTGTAGGTGAATTTGATTGAATTAAAATTCATTTGCTTTTTGGTGGTTGCATTGGAATTGTGGAATTGAAATATCTAGTTAGGAAGCTCTTGTTGGTTGCATCAATGTTTGCACTTATTACCTACACTATATAGCTTTCATTGAAATTGAAAAGAGTCATTTTTTTTCATAATAGTTGCATCGTAGGTGTGTTTAGGTGACATCGATTTTTGAGGCTTGAAATCGAGACATAACTTGAGATTAACTATAAAATTCATCTAAATTAACCTAAGGAGAATTTGGAACATTAACGAAAACATATATAGGTCTAGGCCAGAGACGTGTTCCAATGTCATTAGATGTAGGAGTTGTTGTTGTTTGCGAGTGTTGCATCTCGGGGGTGAAATATCGTTCCATGTATGTAAGTTTATATGATCGTTCTCCACGTACCTTCGGGTATATCAAATGACACTCCATGCATGAAAAATATATCATAATGCTCTCATCGAACGATTACACATTTGGAAACACTACTATATACTGTACTCCCATGTGCCGTCGAGTATATTTTGGGAGTCCCATATAGGTTTCTATTTATCCATAGGTAACCAAGTCCATATCCTTGTATAATGTGATACACCGAACACAACATTCAAGGAGATTGGTTGCGGTACGTTAAGTCCTTGGTTTGCCAAGCTATATATCACAATTCACGGTTGCTTGGTAAACAATTATGCCTAGATTCCCCACATGGATTTTTGTTGTTGTTGTTAATTTCTTAATTTAATTAATTGAATGTAGAATAACATCCTTTTCATGAATACCTCCTTAGTAAATATTAGGTTGATACTAATGGCAAATTTTCCCCAGTCTACCAATTAAGGAAACCCATCTGATGGGAATCCTGGTCCTTTTCCTCCATTTTGAAATATTGGAGCTCCTTATAAAGCAACATTTTTCCTTCCCTAATTTACCATCAATTTTCTAGTTTGGTTATTTTCGACCCCTATGGTTCCGAATGTCCAAACTGCTTCTCAACCGACTTCTCCTTCACCTGAACAAAACCAACCTCATGTTGATCCTAAATTTGACCATTTTCCTTCTTCAAATGTTTTTTCTTCATCCCTTTCTTCCTCCTTGTATGGTGAAAGTATTGATTTTAGTAACCATAAAAATAATAAGAATAAGAAAATGCTAATGAAGAAGAAGCAAAATAAGCAAGGGGCCAACCAAGACACCATTGCTACAGATGCAACTAATGTGGAAAAAAATTCCAATAACCCCACAAAGTGAAGTTCACTTGTAGGTTATGTAAGGGTGACCACCTTCTTAGAGATTGTCCTGGTATTCCCAAGGTATTAGGAGTGTGTTCCACAGGCTCAAATCAACCTTTTTCATCTACCTCTGGAGAGCATGTTGGTGAAAAACCCTCAACTAGTGATATTAAGGTCCATGGGGAAAGGGTAAAGTCAAATTTCCCTATAAGTTATATGAAGGGAATCATCCCCTTCAAATTTGTCCTTATATGGATGAAGTCTGAAAAGTGTTGGAAAACATTACAACTTCTCAGCCTCGTCTTTTGACTGGTTACCAAAATCTTTCCCTTGATCCTCCCCTAGTTTATGAAGTGGTTGATCATAATTAATCTCTAGTCAATCCCAATTTCTTTGAAAGTGAATCCCATGAGCCCATTCCCGAACAACCATTGGTTGAGAATATGGTTGACTCGATTCCTCCTTTAGTTTATCGTACCTTTCCCATAAAGAGTGAAATTCATACCTCTCATGTTCTTCTTGTTTCTTCAGATTCAAATGAACAAGAGGGAAATCCTCTCATTCCCAAGGTCTATAGGGCGATCCTCCCTTTCCCACCCACTCCAAGTAGTATGGTCACTTCTTTTGATTGGAGTCAACTGGCAAGGTATCATATTCCTTCTTATGTGCCCTTTCAGATCATAGTATAGGCTTATAATGTGGTTGTACCTGACATAATCATAGATGAAGGCACATCTGTTAGCATTTTGTCCTCAACTACTTGGAAAGATTTAGGTTCTCTTCAGCTTGTGCCTGTTACCCAGAATCAGGGAAAATTTTTGGGGCTAATATTCGCAGGTGGGCTAATTTTCTATACTTTTTCCAAAGAAAATATTCACTAATTTCCATTTTTTTCTAAAAATGATTCACCCAAATTTTATAGTATGAAACTATTTTACCCTAAAAATCGCCAAAAATTATATAGAGACTATATAAAATTATTAGAAATTTGAATATTTTTTAAAAAATATCTCCAAACATTTTATAGATTCCATATTATGGACTAGTGGGATTTGCCAAGGTTTCTAAGCTTTAAGATAAATTTCCATCCTTAAAATTTTCCTTGCCCAGAATATGATGGCTTTTAACAGTGGAACCAATCAATCGTTACGAATCCTTCCTAAAGTTGCGTATTAATTTGGGAGGAAAAATTCTATATATTGATGTGATGGTTATCCAAGGCCCTTTGGATTTTAATTTACTCCTTGGGCATGACTATGTTTATGTCATGGGAGCTCTTGTCTCTTCTCTCTTTCATGTTATATGTTTCCCTCATGAAGGAAGAATCATGAACATTGATTAGATTTCATAATTTGAATCCCAGTCAACCAAAATCCCTAAATGGTATTTATATGCAAGTAGTATCTTCCCCACCACAGGTTAATTATGTGGCATCCTATTCCATGCCCGTGTCTATTGATGAACTAGTAAGTGATATAGTGCATCGCGTATTGGGGGTATTGGATCCTGATATTTCCATTAGATCCCTTGATATGTATCCCTTCCAGAGTGTTGTTCTACCATATTGTTATAGGTCAATTTGGGCACCATTCCCAATGACCTAGTTAGCTGGGCATCATCTCCAGGACCAATGATCAAGGGTCTATCATTCCCTATCATTTCAGTTGCTATATGCCATGAGAGAAGAAACAAGACAAATCAAGCAAAGGTTTCCATGGTTTGAAGCTTATTGTATAACATATGAGAGCTCACCAACACAGGCTCTAAGGGGCCTAAGTGTGTTGCATATGCAGGTAGCCCCATGCAAGGCTGCTTTGCAAAGCACTTCTCGACATTCAAAGGTTAGTTGGTCACATTGGGAGTGAAATTATCATTGTTCCAGAATCTCCACTTGGCTAGTTCCTTCTAGAAGAGTTCACATGTGTCAAGCTTCGGATCCAAGTGTCCATTTGACATCTACATGACTGGAAACATGTCTTGCCTATTTTTGGAAAGTTATTGATTTCAAAACAACCTACACTTCATCTATAAAATGAGCACAAATCTAAGTGCTTGAAGAGGAAGAATTTGAGTAGAGAAATGCTGGAGAATTTTAAATTGAGAGCTTGATTTGTGAAGATATTTCTAGAGAGATTTATACTGTGATGAGGCTTTGTATCATTGCTAAAAGGGTCACTTCAAATCAGTCATTTGGTTGTAACCTCTCCTTCTATCATCAATAAAGAATACAACTTATTTTTCCCTATATGCATCTGTATTGGCTTTGATTTTCCATATTTCAAGATCTTAGTTGATGTGTATGGTTTATGCTTTACTGATTTAGCTAACTAACTTGAATAGATATCTATATTATTGCATCTTCTACTGTTTCAATGTTCTTTCTTGCAGGAAGTAGTAAGCCTACAAACCGCTTGAATTTGAAGCTGCAGTGGAAGCGACAGAAGGAGCCATTTGGAATCGACTGAAAAAGTAAGCCTCCAGTCCTCTCTGTGTATCTGTTCTGAGTTAGGAGAAATAGTCATATAGTCTTTCACCTGTTGTTCTAGACTAGCACTTGTCTAGGGAAGCGTGATTTATCTGTAATTCATAATTCTGGCCCAACAAATTGGCGACTCCACTAGGGATAATTTCTCTTAGATCTAGGTGTTAGAGCCTTTGATTTGCTTTGTTTATCCACCCAATAGTTCTTTCACATAAATATTAAACTTTTTCAGAGCTTAATTTGCAAAGACAGTGTGTTAAACAATAGTATTTTTCTTTTTCTACTGCGCCCAACGCACCCTTAGACTGGACACAGTGCTTTTCAGAGCACTGCCTCCCTTCCAAGCCTGCATTGCAGAGCACTGTCTCCCCTTGGAGACTGTGTTGACTCCTGAAAGTGACCAAATTCCCTTGAATTTGACTTTGCAACTTGCATTAGTTTTTTTTGCTGCTGTGTTCTGAAAAGTTTGATGCTCAATTGACCGGTGACTCTATATACTTCTTCTCCTTTGACTGAAAATTTGTTCAATGTTGTTTTAAAAAAAATTTCTTTATCATTGACAAGTTGATTTCAAAGTATTTTTTATGGTCGCATTAAGAATCATTTGCTTTCGAAATAGGAAATTTTCATAAAATCTTGATTTCCTTGATAGGAGAAATTGTCATTGAAATCCTCGTTTTTCCTTCAAAAGAGAAATTGTTGTTTGTATTTTGCGTTTATCAAAAGTACAAAACATTTGAATTATTGATCTAGTGCACTTAGTTTCTTTTCTGCATTCATAACATTAAGGAAACTGAAAAGAAAAACTTGCATTTGCATGTAGGATTGTGTGTGTTTTGCAAAATGAACATTAGGAAATCTTCATTTAGTTTGAAATTCATTGATTTGTTTTGATCATTGATTTGTTTTCTCTCAAATTATTTTCTCTCTTCCCTTAGTAGCTAGGTTCTTAATTGAAAAAGCTGAAAGTGAAAGTTTGTTTATCATTCTTAGCTTTCATTTTAGGAATTTCATATACATCATGGCGATGAACGTTTGAAAGGAAAATTGTTAAGCAAGATCAACATAAAATTAATCTCAATTTACTTAACAACGCTTTGGAACCATAACGATAACATTTAGAAGGTATAGGCTAGAGACATGTTCTAGTGTCGTAAAACATAGAAGCTGTCGTTAACTTGTCTACATTACATTTTGAGTGTGATACCTCACTCCACTTATGTAAGTATATCGTAGCTCGTCCACGTACTTTCAGGTATATCGAGTGGTGTTACAGTACGATAAGTATAAAGGGGTGCTTTCACTGTGTGGTTTCGCATTAGACAATGCTAATACGAAATTGGGAATCCACGTACCTTCGGGTATATTGGGAGGACAAATTTTAGGTGCTATCCATCCATAGTGAACCGAGTCGGCCGCCTTGAAATTGTGATACACCGAACACAACATTCGGGGAGATTACCTGCCCGTACTTCTTGGTTCGCCAGGAGGTATTCTGCAGTTCATAGTTTCTTGGTAAACCCTTTCGCCTAGCATTACCCTCTTTTTGTTTATTTGTTTTTGAATAAAATAAATCAGTAATCGTGGAAGAACACAATCCAATCCCCCATCGTTCGCGTAGATTAGCTTTAAAACCACCTTTACCACCAGAAGTTACTTCTGGTAGGCGAAGGTGATCACGATCTGCTGAATCAAGTACAATTTGTACCTCTAGCGAAACATCATCTTTTAACCCAGAGTTAGCTCAAATTGTTTCCACACATCCGGGTTCATTTACTGTTGTTGAAACAAAGTCTTCACAGCTACCCGTGGTCACGATCCATTCAATCGCTGAGACCATACCTCCTGGACTCGACATTGTTCAATCACAAATTGATCCAGATCATGTCTCTTCTTTGCCAGAACATCTGAATCCTAAAGTCGAACAACTAGAATTTGTTCATACCTTGGTCATCCCAAAAATTTATGTAGCTATTGAAACTCCCATATCACACAGTCAACCGTCTGAAATATATTTTGGGCCTGACGGTGAAGTTCTTCCTCCTGGTTTAATTGAGATTGAAGAAATCCCACAAGACGATACACCTTTAACTCCAACCCTTTTTTTTTTGGGGGGGGGGGGACCTTTACCTGTACTAGTCTTTTCCTCAATCGTTTCCATCTTCTTTTGTTGATACTATTGCCATTCAATCTCCCGTTGATTTTCGAGGGTATACATTTGGTCAAACAACCATGTTTGAAACAGTATCTTTGGTTGGGTACGCTGTTCCAATTACGTTAGCTCCTACCCTCGCTACTCCGTCGATGTTCACAACCTCACCAGAGTCATATTTTCATGGTGGCCCTTCAGTCCCAACAGGTTACAAGTCATTATCTAGCACTTTCTCTAGTGCATCTTCACGTTCACAGTCTTTGCCAATGTCATCATTTGGTGTTTTAACTGGTAGTCCTATAGTTAGTACTGAAAAAATTGATTCATTACATCCATCATCAGGGAAATATCAAGTCGGTCCTTATGGGTCAATTCCTTTAAGTACCATATCAACTGGACTCCCAGCATTCGGGGAACAATATTTTCTGTCTTATTATCCTCTTTATGCTGGGGGTAAACCTTTGGTCACCCAATATGACAGTACTCAGTCACTTTTTGGTCAAACTAATGTTGACATGAATGTTTTTCAATGGAAGCCCACTCTGCCTATCCAACCACAAACGGTTGTAGAATCGTATCAACCAGTTCAACCTGTTACACCCACTTCATTACCACTTGTTAATACATCTATAACCCTGTTACAGAAAAAAATATTGTACATAAACCTTATCAGGCAAGATCTTCAACTCAATATCATCAAATTTTGGGTCCACAGACTCAAAATCCTTTGGTTAATTTACAACAACATGTATCAGGAATTATTTATTCACAAGCTAGTGTACCATTTTATGGGGTGTCACAAACACAACCTGGTTATACATACCAACCGAATCCAACTTATACTAATTTGGGTTATAACATTGGTGGATAGATCCCTTGGTATCCACAGGCACAAATGCCTCAAACTTCATTTCAACAAGTATCCTATCCAGGTTTTGGTCAATAGAACTCTCAAACATTTTCCATGCAAAACAACCCCTATTTGGGTTACCAGCAACAGATTCTGTATGGTGGTGCTCAAAGACATGTTGCCCAAGAAATTCCATCTTACCCTGGCTATGCTCAACCTAACCTTAATAGACAGTTTCCTTTTTTTGCAACCTTGGAATTACAATATTTAAACCGGTTAACCAATGATCCTATAAATTATGCTCCTTGGTGGCCGATGATACCTCATAAATTACCCTCCGATATTCCTAAATTCAATGGAAACTCTGTAGAAGATTTGTCGACTGATGTCATGAATTATCATTTATGGTGTTCATCAAATTCCGTGAATGATGATTCTGTTTGACTACATCTTTTCCAGCATACGCTCAAAGGTCTGACTGCTAAATGGTACATTGAGTTACCTAGAGCTTCTTTTGACAATTTCACTGTCTTAGCTACCGTCTTTTTGACCCATTTCTAGTTACTGATCAGATACGAAACTGGAACAAACTCTTGACCAATTTCAAACAGACTAATGCTACTCAAATTTCCAATCATATTCATGAGCAGCGTCTCCATTGAAGAATGGTTAAGATATTTGTTCCCGATCAACTCCTTGCTGAATGGTTCATTAAGTCCTTGTTACCATTTATAACTGAGGATGTGGCTAAAGGTGGCATCGTCATAGAAGAGAAATTTATCGCTCATGACCAATATTTAGACTTGATTTAAACTCAGTCTGGCATGCTCTATGAAAAAATTCCTAATGTGCTGCGATCTAATTTCAATGTTCGTCCTCAAATAAAGGACTCTCATGCCGGAGATGGCTTGATAGGCACTGCAAACACACACCACGCTAATACATCTGGTCCTGCTCCTACTTCCAAAATTAATGTCGTGTCATTTGACAAAGGCAAAAGTGACAAGCAATTGGGAAGTAAGAAAAAGGGAAAAAAAAACTTCTAACCCGCAGGAAAGATCATCTAATCAACCGTCAGGACCACGAAAACCTCATTATCCATGCATAATATGTAATGAGGAACACTTTGTTAGGGATTTTCCTCACCATGCTGAAGTCTCAAAAATCATCAAGACTTCCCATGCATCAGCTGCATTGACAGACCCATTTCCAAATCCAGACACAAATTTGGTTGCTACGGATCCAGCTCCTAGTTCCCAAGTGTTAATGTTATCCACCACAAAACCTTCACAAGATATTTTGGTGTCGACGCAGAATAAAGACTATGGTAGTCCAGCCACTGATCAACCTACTACCTCAAAAAAAAATCCATCTAATGAATCAGTACCACCTACTGTTATTCTTGAATTGACAATTAAACCACCGAAGGGAGTAATTCATAAATCAACATATAACCCTCGAGCACGAGCTACAAAAAATTATAATATATTTGAAGATTTGGCTCAATCCCCTTCAACTATGTCCGCTCTTGAGGTATTAAAAAATTTTCCCTCCTAGAAGTAGGCTTTATTGTCGGCAATTGGTGGAATTGATCTGACTGATTCTAATTTTGTCGTCTTTAATCATACGGGCTATGTGCCACAAATACCAGTAGAATTGGAATTCTCCATCCAAGTAAATGTTCTCAATCACCTTGTTCATCACACTATTATTGATGATGGAGCATCTACGTGCATTATGTCTCTAAACTGTTGGAATTCACTTGGCTCACCGTGATTATCAAAATAATCAACGACATTGAAGGCTTTTGATGGAAGAACATATACACCTTGTGGTATTATCAATAACCTTCATGTTGAATTAGGGGGAAAAATAATGAATATTGATGTTGAGGTTGTTGATGGACCTCTTGACTACAATATTTTACTTCGAAGACCATGGGTATATGCAATGATTTCCATTGTTTCTACATATTTTAGAATGATTGCCTTTCCACAGAAAGGTACAATAATAGTCATTAATAAATTATCCTTCTTTTCCTCCACCTTGTAGGTAACTAGAAGCGTTCCGTTTGTTCACTTACCCCAACTAGAAATTCAGAACATTGGTGTAGGACTCTTGAAGGATTCCTTTGCATTATTGCCGCCTGCGACGTCAGCAAAAATTGCAAGTATAGAGACCTGCTACATGATCTCTTCCACTCTATCTGACTTAAGGGAGAGTAAGGGTGTTTCTGATATTTCTACATTGGATGATGTTTTAATGACCAAACCTATTGAGCCGGCATAGCAATAAATCTATTTGGCTTGGGAGGAAAATCCGAAATTAGCATCGCCGAGTGTTTAGGTTGATCGTTACTTAGATTTTGGTACTCCATCTGATCCATTTTCCTCAAAATTTTTGACAAATGAAAATATTTTGGAAGCTATGATGTCAGAAGGAGAACCATGGGAAGATTATCATCATTGTTCCCATCTTCCAAACTATTAAGAAAATAATATCAGTGAACTATATCACCCATCCATCAAAACTTTCTTTTCAAATTATTTTCCAATTAATGCAATTGATTCTAAGTGAAACTTATCAAATATTGAAGAAATTATTTCTATCGATATTTCAACCAAACCTGGCATTGTAGAAAATATTCATGTCAGTGTATCTTGTTCTCCATCAAAACTTGATTCATATCGCTCTCTTTCATGAATTTTGTGACGTATTCGCTTGGTCTTACGAGGAAATGCTAGGCATAGATACTAGTATAGTTGAACACACTATTAATATGTATCCTGATGTCATACCGGTGCATAAACGGCTTCATCCTGTTCATCCGAAGAAAGCCACTACTATCAAAGCAAAAGTTTAAAAAATTTTGCGTGCTGGTTTCATTTACCCTGTTTCGCTAACTGAGTGGGTTTCCAATATCGTTCTTGTTATGAAAAAACAAGGAACCATTAGAGTGTGCGTCGATTATCGAGATGTTAATCATGCTTGTCCAAAAGAAAACTACCCTACTCCCTTTATCGACTATATTATTGACGATTGTTCTGGATGCAAAATATTCTCGTTTATGGATGGATTTTTTGGCTACAATCAAATCAATATCCGCCCAAATGACCAACATAAGACTACATTCATCTGTCCCTGAGGCACATTCGCTTATAGGAAACTTTCGTTTGGTTTAAAGAACACTGGGGCAACCTTTTAGAGAGCAATGGATTATGCTTTCAATGACATCAAGCACATTGTCCAACCATATCTAGATGATTTACTAGCGCATTCACGAAATCAGACTGATCACCCGAAGCATTTGAGAGCCATTTTCTTACACTACCGATACTACAAGATATGCCTCAATCCACATAAATGTGTGTTTTGTGTTGGTTTTGGTCGATTTCTCGGATTCACAGTCTCAAAATAAGGAATTCGAATATACCCACTGAAGGTTCAGGCCATTCTTGATTTGCCTACACCGTCAAACTTACTTCAGATACAGAAACTTCAAGGAAAGGCTAACTTCCTGAGAAGGTTTATTCCAAACTACGCCGAAATGGCTAAATGATTTACTCGATTATTGAAAAAGGGGGTTCCCTTCCATTGGGACCAAGTTGCACAAGCTTCTTTTGATGCTATCAAGGAAACTCTTGTTCAAGTGTCATTAATGTATCCTCCAAATTATCAAAATGATTATTTCCTATATATCGACGTGGCTGAAACGACCATCACTATGGTTTTGGGCCAAGTAGAATATGGAATTGAACATCCAATCTATTATTTGAGTCATAATATCAATGATACAGAAGTTAAGTACTCCTACGTGGAAAAGATTGCCTTGGCAGCTGTTCAAGTTGTCTAAATATTTCGCCATTATATCCTACTCCGAAAAACAACAATAGTTTCGGATTGCAACCCCATGACTTATATCTTATCACGTCAATTACTGGGGGGGAAATATTCAAAATGGATTGTCATTTTGCAGGAATTTTATTTGGAATTCATCAAATCCAAGTCAAAGAAATCTTTAGTTTTGGCTGAGCTTCTGTGTGACCTTCCCTCTAATAGTAATCCTACTACGTCGGAACCATCTATTCCAGGCGAGTCTTTGTTTATGATCAGATCATCTGATCCTTGTTATGGGGATTTCATTATTTATCTCCAAACCCAAAGTTTTTGACCTAATACCTCTCACTCTGAACATCGACGTATTTGATACCAAGCAAAATATTATCTGATCGTCGACGATACACTTTATTGTCATGGTGTTGATACCATTTTAAGGAGGTGCCTCGCTCATGAGGAGGCCGAAAAAGTGTTAAATGATTGTCATGCTGGGGCTTATGGTGGACACTTATCTGGATATGCTACCGCGCAAAAGATACTCTCTGTTGGTTACTTTTGGCCTACTATTTTTCAAGATTGTATCCTCACAGTCATAAGTTGTCATGCATGCCAGATTTTTGATCGTAAATTCTACAAACCACTAGCACCAATGCATCATGTTGTCTCTGCTGGACCATTTACGAAATGGGGTATTGATTTCATGACCTGCAACCCTCCTTCGTCCGGGGGGCATGGTTATATTATTTTCATAGTTGACTATTTTACCAAATGGGCCGAAGCGATGCCTACATTTAATAACACAGGACAAATAGCTCCATTTTTTTTCTTCAACCGTTTTATTGCATGGTTTGGGGTCCCACAGGCTATAGTTACGGATCATGGGAAGCATTTTCGCAATCATATGATGTCTGAATTGACAGCCAAGATAGGATTGTCACATGATAATTCTATTCCTTATTATCCACGATCAAATGGAAAAGTTGAGGCTATTAAAAAAATTCTTAAATGAATGCTTCAACAAATGATAGGAGTCCGTAAAAGGAACTGGCACTTGATCCTGTACTTCGCCTTGTGGGTGTATCGAACCTCGGTGAGAAACGCAACCAGGTTTACTCCTTTTTAATTGGTATATAATCTGGAAGCTATATTACCAATCCAATGCGAAATATCATTGTTAAAACTCATTATAGAATTGTTACCTGACACCTCGGAAGAAGAAGCGCGTCTCCTTTGTAATGTCCCAAATGGGGAAATTTCTGCTCCATCAGGAATATCTTAAGATATTCCATTTTTCCTTCTTCAGTGAGACACTACAAGTCCATTTCATAGATTGACTTTTGGGGCATTTATAGGATATGTCTCCTTCAATGAAGGGAGAGATCCTGAGGCTATTTGGCCCTTCACAGACTCTGCCGATGGATATGCAATATTCCACCTTGGGAATTTCTGCCACAGGGTCCTTGAGGACGCTGTATAAGGAATCTGCTGCATAAATAAGGCTAACCAACAATGGGATGCCTTATAACATATCTAATATAACTTCCCTGTAGAAAATTAGCTGAAAGAAATGCATCTAGATGGGTTATTTAGATCTCCCCAATCTAGGCCTCTAAAACAATGCTCAAAGAGTGAGCTACAACAATACATGAACATGAACATTAACTCTGCAATATGAAATACATCATAAGAGGGGAAATGGTGTAGCCAACATTATATTATGATTTCAGCATGAATATAAAAGAAATAATTGATGGGACAAGCCTCTCAAACCTCTAGAACCAACTCCAATGAATATACAATGTAATGCCGGAGTAGCTGCAGCTACACAGAATGCCAATAAACCATAACTGCGTAGTCTCTATGAGAGATGAAATTGATGAATACATAAAAAATGATAATGTGGCTGAAAGATATAAGAAAAATATCCCAAGAGAGGAAAATGGGCTCAATATGGAATTTCTAGCCAATCTCAGGGAGATTGCTAGAAATGACGGATAAAATACAATAGTGACAAAAAAATTGTCACTGCAACTGAAAACAAAAGAATATGAGGTTGTGGCTGATCTGAAATGCTGATGACCTCCTCTAATAATACCCTCAAGGGAAAATGGGCTGATCCCCTTTTACTGAAAAGCACTCCTCCTGATGAGCACAAGAATCTCCCTCAACACTGCCCTCATGGAATAACACAGTTCCTCCAAATGACTGCGTAGTGGGAGATGGTGAATGAGTGGCCTGATGCCACAGATCTGAAATGAAGTCCAAGAGCCCTATCTACAACTCTTCCCATGAATAAATCATTCCTCCCCTGAAAATCAAGTAGGGAAAGACTCAATGAGTTCCTCTGCTGCTACCCCAGCAACACAACACCATTCTGCTACAGAAATAATGCTGCAACTGAAGGAGTGAGCTTGGCCAAATGCCAGAATGAGGAAATGCAGCTCAAATCCTCTCCTCCCATAAGGAAGAGGTGGGGGATCCCCTCCATGGGAACACCCCTAGTGCTCAAGAGCACTGCAATCTTGCTAAACAGCCCGGATGTGCAATTCCTTGGCCTCACTATGAAATTTCTGAATCAAAGCCTAAACAAATGAGCTGCTATCTTCTTGCTTATAAAGAAAATGAACTCTCTTTCACCATAGGCCCCACAATTAGGGTTTCCATTCATTTTTGAATGCTTTCCCTCCAAAAACTGCGTTGTCTTCTCAAGCAAGCCACCCCTCTAAGGCAGTGCTGTTGACTTGGTCAAAGATGGCCAACTCAAGGTGATCCTCATCATGTTCACACCATTAGGTGTTTATTTCAGCTGCTTATTTATCCTCCTTTCTCATAAGGAGTGTTATTTCTCTATCAGCAAAGGGTTAAGGGGTCTTCTTACCCATTTTATTAAACAAAATAAAAATATGCCACTATAATGTTCCATTTTAGCTTGAGGCTAAAATTGGGAACATTAGATCCTTAACCTCATCCTTCTTGATGAAACGCGTCGTGAAGCCCAATTGGCCAACGAAGCGCATAAGAGACGTATAAAGGCATAATACAACAAAAATGTCTAGCCTCGCATCTACTCAGAGGGTGACTTGGTCCTTCTTTAAGACCAAGAAGCTGATGTAATAGGTATAGGGAAATTCGAGCCAGTATGGCATGGCCCCTATATTATCAAAAGAGTTCTTGCTAAGGGTGGCTACGAGTTAGTTGATTACGATGGGATTCCATTGCCACAGCCTAGAAATGGGTTGTATTTGAAATGTTACTATGCTTAATCATTAGCATAGTAATTTTTTGTATTATATTTGTTTCTATGCTGTTGATTTGCATTCACTATCTTATTTTGTTTTTTAGAGTTTTCTTGACGTTAGTAATACGCTTTAAATTTTTATGGTAGATGTTTGAATCTTTGGAACCATTTGTTGGATATCCTGATGGTGCTAGTCGTAGTATGCAAAATCTATCCTCTGCAGTGTGGGTCATTTTTGCTCCAAATGGCGAGTTAGTGAGTTTTCAAGGGATTTGTATTGGTAGATCGATGAACAATATCACTTAGTATAGTGCATTGATCGAATTTCTCTCTGCTGCCATTTCATTTGGTATTAACCACATAATCATAAGGTTAGACTCACAACTCGTGGTATTACAACTTACTAGTGTTTATACTGTTAGAAATCCAACACTTCTTAGATTGTTCCTAAGAGTTCGACTTTTGGAAAGATATTTTGATTTTTTTCAATATCAACACATTTCCAGAAATTTGAACACTTTAACTGATTCATTAACTAATCAAGTTTTAGACAGAAATTTGTGACATAGGTAAAGAAAATATTCACAACATTGAATATGATTGCATAATAAACATAGGAAAAAATCTGAAAACATATAGATAGATAGTTATAGGTTTTTTACAAAATTTGTGCCCAAGACACATTGGTCATCTGACCTCAAAATGTATGAAAAATTTCACAAGTAAACTAGTGGTGCTCATGGTAACATGCTATAGATCTAGCAATCCTAAAAAGAAACTGCATCCAACGGTTAGGAACCCAAATTTTGTGTCGCTGCAGTCGCATGGGAAGTTCTTCGATCCGAAAATCTGAAATCCTGAAGGTCAAACCCTATATGTGCTGCTGGAGCTCAGCCAGAGTCTCAGCGACATCAAGGTCTTGAAGGACTGCTCTGCTCACCATTGATTTTGATAGATATGCTTGTTCTATATTTACCATGCTGGTTCTACCAAGCATGGTATCTCTTCCCTTTGATCAGTGTTTGTGCCTTCACCATTGTGCCACCAAGGCATTTATCCCAGAGAATTCTTGGCCTTCATCCTCAGTTTCCAGTAGTAAGACTTACTCCTCCGCATCAGATTCGAGTTAGTCCTCCACCGAGTCCACACTCCAACTCCTATTTTGGTTCATTGGGTTCCCCTTCTGGTTCTGCCCCCGGTTCTTCCCCTGTCACCTTCACCATGTCTAGTTTAGGACCTAACGCTGGTGGTAATCCCAGCCCTAATGCTGGAAATACTACTAGTGGGACTGCAACAGGAACTACCTCGGCTTCTCCCTTTCTCCCCTATATGGTTGGCCTTAGTCTTCTTGATTTTAATTAGTTTATCAATGACCCTATACTCCATGACGCTGGTTGGCCTGCTATTCCAACCAAGCTCCCTTCCGACATCCCCAAGTTTGAAGGTATTGCTGGAGAAGATTGTACAAATCTTGTTCGATTTTTCCACATGTGGTGTTCGTCTAACTCCATTACCGATGAATCTATCTGTCTTCGGTTGTTCCAATGTAAGCTTACTGGGGAAGCTTCTAAGTGGTATGTTGATCAGGCCTCATCCTCTCATACCACCTTTGCTACTCTTGCCCGAGATATTTTGTCTTATTCCAGCTTCCCTTCCGTTATGAAACTGGTACTGAAATTTTGACTTCTTTTTTTCATTCGTCTGTGACACACCTATCTGATCATGTCCAGGAATGCCAGAGAAGAAAGAGCCTCTGTCGAGCCCCTACCTTTGAAGACCGTGTCTACATGGACTGGTTCCTTAGATCCCTTTTTCCTACTATAGGCAAAAATGTCAGATCGCATTTCCCTCAAACTGAAGAAGCCGCTTTCTAAATTGCGTTAAAATATGACCTGTTCTACGCTCAGTCGGGTTATGTTTATACTATCCTACCTGATCTTCCTAGACCTGATGGTGCCAACTCACTAGGGGAATCTCATGCCACTGATGGTATCGTTGGAGCTCTTTCTCATCCGTACGCTCAGCCTCCCATGGGCTATGGTTTCCCTCAGGGAGGGGCTAGCACCTCCAACACTTTTCCCCTCCTGGTAGCATGTATCCAGGATACGAAATGCCTCCTCCTTTTTCCCAACCTATTTACCACAATGTTACTCAACCTCCTTATTATTCGTATCTGCAGCCTGGTGCTCCAGCTCCTCAAGCATTAGCACCCTCACCTCCCTTACCTTCTCCACCCTCGCAACAGCAGCCACCACCCCCTCAGGGGTAGGTATACGCACAGCAGGGCATGACTAATCCTCCTACTTCCAAAAATAGGAGGAAAGGCACTCAAAATCAAATTTTCCCCAGTAATCCTGGACCAAATCCCCAAGGTAATGCACCTAACACTGCTAACCAACAACAAGGCACTCAACCCAAGTAGGACAGGCTTGTTCGCATGAATAAGCCTTGTTATTTTTGCGGTGTTTATGGTCATTACACTCAAAATTGTCCTCTTTTAACACAGATGCGGTAGATGTGAGAGACT
This sequence comes from Pinus albicaulis, assembly GCA_034641835.2. NCBI lineage: Eukaryota > Viridiplantae > Streptophyta > Pinopsida > Pinales > Pinaceae > Pinus > Pinus albicaulis. The sequence goes on from CM076570.1 coordinate 142,775,721, forward strand.
CAAGCAGCATCACGAGGACAACAAGCCTCCCCTTCCATCCCTCCCATGTTGTGCCTAGTCAGCCGGTTGTGTTTACTAATCCTTTCCCTTAGCAAGGATTCGTGGCTACCCAACCACCTGAAGGTCAGGTGACCACTCAAACCCCTCCATCCGGTACCTCCAATTACCATGTTCTCATGATCAACTCTGACCAACCTATAACCGTAGACCTAAACCTTCAAACTCAGTATCGTCAGTACAACAAGCCTCCTGCTACGTCTACCCCCGAGCCCCCTTCTTCAGGTTCTATAGAGCCTCTTTCAACACCTAATGTTCCTTTGCAGATCCCTCAGCCTATGGTAGATGTTCATACCAAGATCCCTAAGGGACCACTACGCCGAAATGCTGCTTCTGGAAAAGCTGCCCATTCGTATAGCATAGTAGATGATTTGGCGCAATCTCCTGCTTCCATCTCAATGCTTGAACTCTTCCAGTCATGCCCTTCACAACAAAAATCTCTACTATCTGCCATGGGCACTGTAGATTCTTCAGATGATCGATTGATCGTCTTCAATGCTGACCGGTTAGAACATCCTCCCCTTCCTGCTTCTGTCGCCTTTCAAATCCCAGTCAAGATCCAGAATGCCAACGTTTCCCATTGTATCATTGATGAGGGGAAATCCACCTGTGTGATGTCCGATTTGGTTTGGAAGCTACTCAGATCACCTAAGTTGGCCCCTTCCACGATCACTCTCCAATCGTGGGATGTCCTCACCTCCCAGCCCATTGGCCTATTCCACAATTGTCCTATTACTCTTGCAAGCAAGACTGTTTGTGTTGACATAGAAGTCATTGAAACCGCCTTAGATTACAACATTCTATTGGGGAGTAACTACACCTATGCGATATCTACTGTATCATCTGCGGTTCACCGCAAGATGTCCTTTCCCCATAATGGAAATATAATCACCATTGATCAGTTGAAATATTACGAACCGAAGTCTCAGACCTCCCCTGAGTCCATCAAATCTTTGGTGGCCAATAAGCAAACCATCGACCCCTTGACCAATGTCTCACCAGGAGTCTACAAAGACTCCTCTTTGCTTGGTACATTTCCTGGTCTTCCTCCTCCTGTCTCCAATCCCAGATCATCAAATGTTTGCATGATGCAATCATCTCAGGCTTCCCTCAAGCATCCTGCTTCGGCTAGTCAGCAGCCCCGCCCTTTGCAACCTGCTCCTACTCCTTCAATTAAACCTCCTAGACCTCCTCCTCCTGGCCCTTCACCTGTATATGGTATCCATCAACCTCTCTACCCTCCTGGAATGGTTCCTCCAGGCCTTATCCATCTTGGAGTTGTTTCACCTGGCCATTACCCCTCCGTTCAGATACCGTTCCTAACTCCCCCTCCTGGAGTGTTCTCGGTAGCTGTCATGGCTACCCTATCTCTTCCTATCCTGACCTTGGGGATTCTAGCCTGGTACCTCGATCCCCTAGTTTCTACCCCACCTGGTCAACCCAAACCTTATCTTGCTTTGACGCCGGTTCAACTGGTCCCCATGACTTCTCCCACTGCTACAGTGCCTCGGCCACCTCAACAGGAACCTTCTCTTGTTGTAATAGCTCCGGGTAACAAGGGCAAAGCTCGCAAGAGGGGATCAAAAGAAAAGGTTGCCCCGACTAACCCTTCTCCTCCTCTACCTCCAAAGCCTTGTGCTTTGTGTGATGTCATCGGTCATGCCACCCATACCTGTCCTGAGTTGCCCCGTATCAAGCCCATGGTTAATGTTGCATTCCTTGAGTCTACGGTCCCTGAAGCCTCTGTTTCTTCCTCGACTATAGCCAATATCCCTAATACTATTCACACCAACCAACATTGTGCTTTTTGTGATCTCCATGGCTATTATTATCACCATTTTCCCCACCTTACGCATTACCATGCCTCTTTAGAGGTATTTTTGGAGTACGAGGTTGAATAGAACCAATCCACCTCTCCCTTCCTTGCGCAATATGATGCATGCCAGCTTGAGGATTTACCTTCTCCCATTGACATTCCCCCTCTTGATGTCGAGATGATGGAGCCTATGGCCACCATCCTCTACCTTTCATCATTCATGAGCCCCTTGGGGGAACCTCCCTCTAATACTTCTCCTTCTGTTTTGCTCGACCTCCCTTCAGCGATCACTCTGGGCTCAACATCGGTGGATCCATTATCTGCTTGTTCTTTCATCACCCCCTGTGACGATGCGCATGTGAAAATTTATTCTCATGATGATGAGTCAGGTAGCTTTGCCACATCATGTGGTCTCTCTTCCTCCAGTCTACCCATATTCTATTGCGATGATGACATCATGGAAGCATTTTCCACCCCTGACTTTATCTTTCCCACCCATAAGCGGGATGGCACCATCCATGTCTATGGTGACTTTCGTGGCCTGAGCACAAGCTACACCTCTGGTAGCTCCCACACATGACCTAATCATCAGCGTGTGATTAGTAGGCATATTACCTAGCTCACTCCATCTCATAGTGTTTATTCGATTTCTACTTTGTGCTCAGGTTTCCAGCATTGTTCATCATCCTCCCATTTGTTGTCTTGTGGCACCTTTCAGATGGACCTCCCATCCATGCCTTGTATCGGTTATGCCGATAGTGCAAGTCATTTTCACCCCCTTTCCTTTTCTTGTTCTCTCGAACGGTGTATGCATTGGTACTGCCACCAATAATCAAGTCGAATATGATGCAGTGCAAGGTTTATTAGCTGATGCCCTTTCCCATCAGATCCTCCACCTTCATGTTCGTTTAGATTCCCTGCTTCTTTTCATGTAATTGAATGGTGTATATTGTGTGCACAAGCCTATCCTTTTTAGAAGATATTTATGAGTGAAGCTTTTGATGCGTGAATTTGAAATCATTACATTCAGTCATGTACCTCGAGCACAAAATCACTATGTAGATAGCATTGCAAACAATATACTAGATTGGCATTTAGCACATGCATTTAACATAAGACAATAACATAAAACCATAAAAATGATGCATATCCATAATATGTGTCGTATAACATGTTTTAGAGTCCATCAACTCTGATACATATGACATGCCCATAGCATGTTACAAAAACTCAAAACTGGGGGCACCACCTACCCCTACACACTAATCACTATCTGGAGGATCCCAAGCCAATGGCTATGCTCCTGCAGCTAGTAGATCGCGCATCCCCTGTCCGACCATCACCATGAGCCGCATGACCTCTCGCCACTCCGAGGGTAGACCAATACATGGCTCTATGTACTGGTCATCCAAGTCTTTCCAACCGTTCTTTGAAACACCGGTCATAATCTCTCACATCTATGACAGATGTCCTCTAGGAGGGCTGCTGCATCCTCATTTTGTGGCACTCTCGATCCACTAGGTACGATAGTTCCTGATGCTGTAGGCCATCCCATACACCCGATTAGATTTACTGGTGTTGTATCTGCATACCAAAAGTGAAAGAATCGGTACCATATACAATATTCTAAAACTTTACAATGCACATAACAGGTTAGTAATTTTTCACTTACCATTGGGCCCCCATACTCGACCAGGCGGCAATGGAAAATCTGGGTCCCCACAATAACTCATCCCAATATAGGGATATTCGTCTATGTATAATGGAATCTGATCCCAATGGGAAAATAACTCGGGTTGGAACACCTGTCCGACCAGAACACCTCCTCCCCCCACCGGCGCATCTTAGGCTCCCTTAGGCCCCCATCCTAGAGCTGTATGCGAGGTCGAAGTGTCGAGATCTTCTCGAAGAAGAGCGAGCACAAAGCTGTACCATATGCACAATCATGGTTCACTTTCCGCTTGCATAGCAACAACTGTCGTTTCAAATATGACAACATCATCTGGGCCCACCGTAGTAGGTCCCACTCAACACACTGTCCACAAGCATCATCTGCCTTCCAGTGATATGATGGAGTGCCTGGTTGCCCAGGATCCGCAACACCGTTGCGGCCACAGAATGGGTCTCTAACTTCTCTAGATCCTCGATGGGTATCTGTGTCCCCTTGACATCGAGACCTAGTCAACAATGGCGCTTTACAAACTCCATGATGTTCCACCCTCGTAGTAACACTGGTTGAGTACTCCCTACCATCCCAAGTGGTGGGAGATTAGTCAGAAAATATATATCCTAGACTGTCAACTCAATCCGGTGCCCCTACACTATAAATAACTCATGGTTTGGATCCGAATAACTGACAATCCAGGCCAACAAGGGCTCTCCAGCTCTCATCATATGGTTCTCCACAAACTTCAGAACCTCACACCTGGCCAATGCACTGCGGACACCTTGATCCTCTCAGATCTCTCTCACCATAAACCGTTTTATAAAAATAAGAGAGGTTTTTTTTTATAGGTATTTTATGAACAAAAACCTCCCGCATTTTTCAAAAATAATTTCCCATTTGTTCAGAATCCAAGCTTGAAGTTGGTCGCTAAAAATGGAGCGAAAATTGTAGAAGCACAATGGAAGTTTGGAGAGTGATTTGGAGGCCTTCCGAAAGTATTTTTGGGCTGAAAGTGGTATTTTTGGAAAGCATGTGATCTATACTACAAAATAGAGTCATCAAGAACTGGAAACACCTGCTCCAGACTCTTGAAAATTGACTTGAAGTCAATTTTTCCAAAAGTGCAGCAACTCTCCTATAGCAACTGTATTTTGGGAATTTTCTCTCTAGTCATAACACTTTCTCATGAGTCTCTAAAAGTTTTTATCTCTTTTTAACTTATTTATGTAATATCCCAAAACGGGAAAGCACAACAAAGCCTGCTGAGATAATGCACTCCTTAGAAATTTGTGCACTGAAATGAGTTTGTAGCTCCTGGATCCCTTATATTAGTAGATCTAGTGTCTAGATCCAAAAGGAGAGAAAAAAAAAATCAAACTAGGTGAGGTAAACAGACCTCCCACCACCTAGTATGGCTGGAAAACACCCAATGAAGGGACTGCAGCTATATGCAACAAAATGCTTCAGAAATAATGCAGTTCCACTGAAGTAAAGCAAGAAGCAAATATGGAGGCTCAAAGATCATATGTACAACAAAAAATCAGATTTACATTACAGCCCATACAGTGTACAAGAGAAAGTAGAAGACTATACAAGAATAAACCCTCAGAAATGAGGTGCTACAACCACAAGAAATGTCTGGATAAACTTAACAGCGTTATTTTAATGGGCTGAAGCAGAAGTATATTACAACCCAGATCTAGAGTAGATCTGTATATAAAAATATGGATCTAATTCAGATCTGTATACAAGAAAAGATCATCTATACATTCCCCTTGGGGTTTTGTGCAAAACATGAAAGTACAAGAGTAGATCTGAGATCTAAATTTGTAGATATGCAATAATATTCAGAAATATCTGAATCACATAATAGAACAGAAAATAAAATCTGAAACAAACATGGATTGGATGGCCAATCCATGGGTCACCACAGTGAGAGGAAGAATCCTATCACCAGGGATCTCTCCTCCAAAATGCAGACAAAACACCCTGCAACTACAAACTTGAAAATAATGCAGTTTTGGAAGGGAGACTATGTTGTAAGCTCTGAGAATTATTTGTCCTGATGCCAAGTTCTAGATCTATAGCTCCAATGATCTAGGATATTCTTGCCAATGGGATAGAAGACTTTCCTAGTGAAAAGAGGGGCCAGATGTGATAGATCTAAAGAGATCTATCTCCCACTTGCTGCAACTCACAAGGACAACCCAACCCTCAACAGGATCAGCACTGTAGGTGTAAGTTGAAGCTTGGCCCAAGCCTGATAATGGTCAAGACAAGCATAACTCCTCCAAGAGCTTCTTTAGGAAGGAGGTGGGATTCTCGCTCAGGAACACTTAATGCTAAACAACATTATTCTCAGCTAAACAACTAGAGAATGAGAAATGTCTAAGCAGACAAATTCTTATGAAATAATATCTTCAACAACCCCTCTCATGCTACTCTTCTCTTCCTTTTATAATATAGGAGTCTTGTCAAACCCTAAACCACTTCACCAATTTAGCTCCTTTCACATGTAGTGCCTCCATCTAGAACTGCGCTATGCGTCAAGGAGGTTCAATGCATCTAGACTGCAATGTAGATATGGTCATGGTTGACTTGGTCAAGTGCTCAACCTCTTTCACACTCAAGTGTGTTTATAAAATGGCCCAGATTTAGCCTTTTTTACATTGGGAATTGATTTATTTTGATTTTTTTAGGAGTTTTACATGTCCTCCTTTACACTTTATTCATCAACATGAAAAGAAGAACAAAACAAAGAAAAATTTAATATTCCCATTAGCTTGGGCTAAGTGAGAATATTACAGTCCTCCCCTCCAAAATGTTTCTTGTCCTCAAGCAATGGATAAGGTGAGTCTTGCAAAATCTCCCCTTATCCTCTTATGGCCTCCTTATCTAATAGTCTCCACCATTGCTTTAGGTTTTCTGCAATAGTTCTATCTCCCAATGGTTCCTCCGAAGTGTGCAAGTTGGCCTTTGGTGAATAAACCCAATGGCTCTCATCATGGAGGATTGGAAGGTCTATATGGAAACCTCCTTGCTGATCCATGGCCGCCTCAAGATATAATTGATGACAATCATGGGGGATTTCATCATTTATGAAAGACTCCCATCTCCATGCTATTATCCAAATGAAATGAATCACCTCCCAGCTTCGCAATTCATAGAAAAACTTCTCCCCAATATTTATGAGAGGCATGCCACAAAAAAACATATGGCTCACCTTACAAAGAAGCAAGTGGTCTACCATAGTGGCCATATAATATCCCATGCTCCCCTTGAAACATCTAGTGCAAATAGTGTGGGAAACTCCCTTCCCCAAGGACACATCCAACCAATGTGCCTTCGCTCCATCCATGTTCCAAACAAAGACAATAACAATTTCAGCATATGGAATCATAATTATATTCATGTTAGCTACCATATGCAATAATGGAGAAGGACAATGGTCCCTCAAGTGCAACCAGCGCGGTTTTACTCCTAATTGCCTTAGAATATGATATGACAAGTGTTTTCCCCAACACGTTTTTGCTGCCCCATCCTTCTTGCATGCTTGGATAAGGTGCATAATAGTTGGTGTAAAGGAATCACACCATGAAGAGTATATCATCTCTCCAAGTCCCTTCAAGGAATGGCCAAAATCATCATTGTTCATATCCCCAAGTGGCCTATGAAACCCATCAGAAATAATGCTCCCTCTTGGAGAAAATCCCTACACATGAGTGTTAGAAAAATACAAGCATATAGTAGATACATCAAGATATTCAGAGATACAAGTTCCTCCATATACTTGTCTTACATTAGTGAAGTAACTCATGGATGAGTTCCTTCTCACACTCAATGAATAAAGAGGTGTTGAGGATGTCTTTTCCCAAGAGCTATGTTCCTCCTCAACCAGAAAATGATCCATGCACTTCCTCATATGAGAGTGCATATCCTTATTGAGATATTTCCACATGAATCCCTCCAATATAGTATGGAATGTTTTAATGAATCTAGTAGGTTTAGAAATCAAGATCTCATAGGTTGCATTAAGTAGTTTTTCTTTGAGTTTGGAGTTTTTAGATAAGTAGATATGATCATAGAAATAAATGACTCCATTAACTAATTTATACCTCCTATCTATCATTTTCCCATGAAGAACCTTACATGTGAAGAGGTCCTTGGAATATTCCATCAAGAGTAGGGACTCCAAATAAGGATCTAGGCTTCCCAACATTGATAGTGCTGTAGAAGTTTGACATGAAGTATCTGTCATAGGATGGCTCTCCTCCTTGACATGCTTGATGTCAAAGTAACATGTTGGAGTAATTCAAACTTTATTTTTTTCCCCTCTTGCAGCTGATCTTGCTCAAGACAAGATTGAAGTTTAGGAGAGTCATCTTTCTTTTGAAAGGTTCTCCTCCTCCAAAACCCCCACAATTTTGCTCCTGCATACAAGAATGGAAATACCTTCTTGTCATATTCAGAAATTTTCATTATATATTGCAGTATATTTTGCTGCTCCAAGGCTATGGAGCGGCCTTTTGATACCATGCTTATATCAACACAGATTTCTGAATCTCTTCTTTCCAACGCAAATAGATGAATGGAAGGTAGCAAAGTCAATTTCAAAAAATTTCTTAGCTCCCCATCAATGATTCTCAGTGCTGTAGTAGCTCCTCTCAAGGTTCCCTCTTTAGACAGATATTTTGCTGCTGCATATAGCTGAGAGAAAACTTTAGCTTTCTTCTAATCAGGGGTCTCCCTAGTGGAATGCCTCCATGCAAAGAGACATCAAGGCATAGAGCAGGATACATAGATGTATGGACTGACTTGTCCTTGCCTTCATTGCATAGATCCTCATGCCTTCTCTATACATCAAACTTTTGAAATAAATAAGGGTGTATAATCTCCATCATATGGTGCTTTCCCTCCCCTTTATCTTCTGTAATATTCACATTCTCACCATTTGATAATGATGGCACATGCTGCACATGGATCGTGCCACAATCTCCATATGAAAGATTCTCTGGAACTCCTTGCAATAGTGCAAGAGTTTATCTCCTTGGAGCCATTGTTCCTTCTTCCTCTCCATGAGGGTATAGGTGTGCCCTTGTCATGACTGCGCTGTTATCCCCAACATTCTCTTCCTTGATCTTGCAAGACTTTTGGAAGCTCAAGTGATTCTCTCTCTTTGGCACATCTGCTTCCTTCCTCTTCATGAAGAAGTTACTGACAAAATGTTGTAGATTTGATGATATAGCTGAGTGCTCATATCCATGAGATGAGGACTTAGAACCTTCCTCATGTATAGATCTTGTAGATCCTTTTGAGGGATCTACATATCTTTCCCTCCTCATTTCCTTGATGTCCTTGCTAATACCCTACAAAGCTTGAGATAGAAGTTTTGTGAACCTCATTTCTCCAAACAAAAAGGCTTTTCTTTGGTTTCTCTTGTAGATCTCCTCCTTCCCATGAGAAGACTCCATAATTTTGGAAGCTCACAGGCTGAGCCAAGAAATTAGCTTTGATACCACTTTAATATCCCAAAATGGGAAAGCACAGTAAAACCTGCTGAGATAATGAACTCCTTAGAAATATGTGCACTGAAATGAGTTTGCATCTCCTGGATCCCTTAGATCAATGGATCTAGTGTCTAGATCCAAAAGGAGAGAAAAAACAAATCAAACTAGATGAGGTAAACAGACCTCCCACCACCTAGTATGGTTGGAAAACACCCAACGAAGGGGCTGCAACTATATGCAACAAACTGCTTCAAAAATAATGCAGTTCCACTGAAGTAAAGAAGGAAGCCAATATGGAGGCTCAAAGATCATATGTACAACAACAAATCAAATTTACATTACAGCCCATATAGTGTACAAGAGAAAGTATAAGACTATACAGGAATAAACCCTCAGAAATAAGGTGCTACAACCACAAGAAATGTCTGCATAAACTTGACGCGTTATTTTAATGGGCTGAAGCAGCAGTATATTGCAACTCAGATCTAGAGCAGATCTGTATATAAAAATATGGATCTAATTCATATCTGTATACAATAAAAGCTCATCTATACATTCCCCTTGGGGTTTTTTGCAAAACATGAAAGTACAAGAGTAGATTTGAGATCTAAAGTTGCAGATCTGCAGTAATATTCAGAAATATCTGAATCACATAATAGAATAGAAGATCATATCTGAAGAAAAATGGATTGGATGGCCAATCCATGGATCACCACAGTGAGAGGAATAATCCTATCACCAAGGATCTCTCCTCCAAAATGCAGACAAAACACCCTGCAATTTCAAACTTGCAAATAACATAGTTTGGGAAGGGAAACTGCGCTGTAAGCTCTGAGAATGATTTGGTCTGATGCCAAGGTCTGGATCTGTAGCTCCAATGATCTAGGACACTCTTGCCAATGGGATAGAAGACTTTCCTAGTGAAAATAAGGGCTAGATGTGCATATATCTAAAGAGATCTATCTCCCACTTGTTGCAACTCACAAGGACAACCCAACCCTCAACAGGATCAGTGCTGTAGGTGTAAGGTGAAGCTTGGCCCAAGCTTGATAATGGTCAAGACAAGCACAACTCCTCCAAGAGCTGCTTTAGGAAGGAGGTGGGATTCCCGCTTAGGAACACCCAATGCTAAACAACATTATTCTCAGCTAAACAGCTAGAGAATGAGAAATGTCTAAGCAAAAAAATCTTCTGAAATAATATCTTCAACAACCTATTGTGGTAAAACACAACCCGCCATTTTTGACTTGTTCACTTCAAAAAATGGGGACCCTTTCTATAAAATTTTGGCTAAACGCCTTCTAGGATTTTAATTAAGTTGATTATCCTACGATTTTATTATTTTTTCATTTTATTTAAATTCTTTTTTTGATTGCTTTGTTAAAATCAATTTTTTATAAACTTTCCATTGATACTTGTTTCGCCTCATTTGGTCAACTGGTTTTTAAATGGCACTCCTTTGAAGTCTAATCAATTATGTCACTTGGGTTAAAAAATGCGTAAAATGTACAATATTCCAATTTTTTTAATTACATTAGTTCAATAATGCATTTAGTTTAAATATTAACCCGTAGTTAGTTATTACTAACATTTTTTCATTTTTTTATTTATATAGCCAAATCATAAAGCATCGGGATTTTAGTCATTTATTCCAACTTTCCAATTTTCAAATAAATTACTAATCTCGAATATCCAAAATGTCAAAGTGGCTGTAGTTTAGATAGGAAAATCATCCCTTAGATAATTTCATAATTTAATTAAACATCATTAAAATTAAATTAAAAAAAAATTATTTAACATTAAATTTTAAATTAATTAAATTAAAATTTAATATAAAAACAAATTTATATAAAATATAAAAAATAAAAAATATAATAAAAATCATCGGAACATCGCATTGGGAGTTTTCAATGAGTGAATTTCTATGAATCCCCGATGACATCGACCTCCCGATATGCCGATTGCGAAGTCTTGCTTTATAACTCACCCCCGATATGCCGATTGCTATTAATTCATGTGCTTTGACTTTCAAACTCACATATATGTGAGTAGGTAAGTGGAGTGTTAGTTTAGTAGTAGGTGTAATGTTAGTTTAACATTAGTAGAATGTTAGTGTTAGTTTAATATTAACATAGTTTTAAGTTAGTATAGTTTAGTGTTAGTTTAGTTATTTTAATTTTAGATTTAATATTTAATATTTGAAATAATTAATTTTAAATTAATTAAATTAATTAATAGAATGCAATTAATTTAATTAAATTATAATTAATTATTAATTAGATTAAGTTGTTTATAAATAGTTAATTATAATTATTAGTTAGATTAACATTAATTAATAAATAGTTTATTAAATAATTAGTTTATAATTAACAATTAATAATGTAATTATAATTAATTAATAGATAATTAAAACCTAATTTAGAATTAGATTATAACTAAATTAGATAAATAATATAATTGCAATTAATTAGAATTAATTAATTAAATATCATAATCTAATTTAGGATTAGAATTTAATTTAAAATTTTGATTTTTGAGCCCAAGCAACAAAAATTCCAGATTTTTGGCAATTTTAATATATCAACTTTAGAGGCTCATAAATGGAGTTTTACTTGGCCAAATGAGGCCCATGATAACTCATTGGAAAGATAAAATGATGGAAAATATTCCTGAAGAGGTTTTATTTCCAGATTTGATCATTTATTGGGTCTAAAATTCAGTAAAAGATCAAGCTATGAATTTTTAAACAAAACTAATTTTCTGAGTTTTATTTTTTGCATTTTAATTTGCCACAACTTCTTATGAGTGAAAATTCATTCGTCTATGTTCTCATTGGCCAATTAGATCAGCACAGACATCAAAAGAAAGCTTATGTTTCCCTTTTTATTTATTTAATTAAGTTTTAATTGGATTTATTTTAATTTCTAGATTTGGCATTTTGATTTTATTTTTGCATTTTAATTTTGTTTTTGATTTGTTTTTGCTGGAAAACACTTGAAGAGATGAGAAAAAGAAACTCTCAATAAATGAGAAGACTCCAGCAATTAAAGATTGAATTTTTTGAGCAATTAAAATTGGATTGGACAGATTTTTCTTCAACAAACTCTCCTCTCAAAATTCTTTTGGAAATATTATAAATGGAAGGTTTTAGAATGTGAAAAGGGTTGCTCTCCTCTACAATTCTATACTTCTAAAAACATTTCTGTAATAGGAATCTAGTGTTGTAGGAGGGAGGAGAGAAAATTTCAGATCTGAACATTATTGAGGGTTTTTCTTTATATCTTGAATTATGTATGATGGGCAGAGTTTGCATTTCTGCAGCTCTAGTTTTGAAAGCAGAAATTCAAGTAATGTAAAGGAGCTTCTCTAAGGTCCTGAATTTGTAATATTTTGGTATTGGACAATACATTTCTATACTCCTTGACTATCTTATTTTTATAAAGGATCACATCCTGTGATTTCATGGTGAATTATTTTTTAGAGTTGCATTTATGTACCTTGAAGATTGTTCTAAGTTAAAGCGCAGGATTCCTGTAATTTCATGGTGGATTATTTTTTAGAGTTGCATTTTTGTACCTTGAAGATTGTTCTAAGTTAAAGCGTAGGATCGGAATATCAAATTGCATCAGGAAGATATCAAATGTATCTGGTATTTCTATCGATTTCGTTTTATTTTCTTTATGTGATGAAATATTCTCATTAACATTTGTTATCGCTTATATATACTTGTTTCTCAAATATTTCTTTATTATATCATTTATGAAGATAGAAGAATAACATCTTTCATAGTGTGTGTAAACGATATAAATTTACGAATGTGATGTGTTATTATAACTCTGTTTAATTTCTTAAACAAAGTTATCATAATATGATACTGCATCTTTCTTTTAAGTAAATAATACTTTTTCATGGTTATTTGTTTAATTGAAACAATCTTTAAGTCGTGTTCATATTTAATACCTGGGTTATTTTTAGATTTATTTGCAAGTCATAGATTAAGTTCTACATTCTTTTAATTCCTCTTCTCGAAGAGGCAAAATCTTAGTTTTTGGTTTCGCTGAACCCAAATCAGCTTAAGGGTCATTCTCTTGCCCGATCAACAAGAAGAAGTGATATAATATCCCTGTCTATTAGTAGCTAAAGATATATCGTAAACCAATAGCGATAAAGAAAAGGTAACTGGACCTAGTTAATCCAGTCGGAGCCACTATCATAAACGGAAGAGCTATATTAAGGTCCAGACCGGGTGGTTATCCTTCATTGTTGTCACAACGATTTTCGAGGCTTCAACATTTTTGGCACTAGAAGTAGGGCTGAGACTTGTTTTACTTTCGAGTCTTTCAATTCTAACATTTCATTTTTATTACAATGGCTCTTTTAAAACTTCTAATTTGGAGTTGTATTTCTGGACAAGAATCTTCCAATATTCCACCAGAAATAGTAAGACTCTTGTCTCAGGTAAAGTTTAAAGGTAAGATGAAAACTTCTACATTCGATCATACTTTACAATTCATTCAAAATGTTTCAAATTATGATTTTCATGAAATTGATGAAGGTATTTTATGCAGGATTTTTACTCTTACATTCTTGGCAAAAGCCAGAAACTGGTGTAAATCACTTCCAGTTGCTTCAATCCACACTTGGGAATAATTTATTACAATATTCCTTTGTAAATTTGATGGATATATCTACGAACAGGTATGTGATGATTTTGAAGATCTACGAAGGTTTGAAGGTGAGTCTTTAATTGATTTTAGCATCAGGTTTCGTTTAAATTGTTTAAAATTCAAAACTGAAGATAAACCTTCGAAAAATGAATTATTATATTGGTTTGAACATATTTTCTCTCTTCCTTCCATTCAAAACCCATGTGAAATTATTTCAAACTTTGATCAATTTCCTCCAAATTTCACAGATCAATTTCAAGAAAATATTAGCGGCAGTATTGAAGAAGACACCGCTTTGAAATATAAAAATCATTATGCATTAGAATCAGAAAATCAGATCATAATCCGACAAATACCAGAAGCTATTAAAGTTTCCAATAATAATCAATTTGTTGTACAAATTTCTAAATTCTTTCATGATGAGCAAATTCCAAATTCATATCAACAAAGCAACATTCTTCAAGAAAGCATAAGTAGCCAAGATAATGATCTTAAATCTGAAAATTGAAATGAAGAAAATATATCAGAGTGCTCAAATAGAGATATTTTCAAATGCATTGTTTCGGATTCATATTTTTCTCTTTATCCTGATAATTTTTCTAATATAAATTTAACCTCTCTTCACATTAAAGATATTTCAGAAAACAGAGAGGTTGATCTAAATGAATTGCCAATTAGTTTTTATCAGGATGGAAAACTAATTAATGATCATTATTTTAGCATTAATGAACATGAGCTAAATATTACTTCTTCTCTCAATTCATTGAATAAAATCTAAGAGAATTCTAATTAATATCTTGAAGTCATTTATGATAACTACTTTGACATTGAGGATATTGATGTGTCTTCTTTACAATTGAATTCTCATGATCAAAGTCTAATCACATGTGAAAATAAAGAACAATCTAATTCAGAAATTGTTCGAAATAATTCTCATTTTCAAACAAATAATCATACTTATGATTTCAGTATTCAAGAAACCATTCCAATATATGATTTATATGATGATCAAGATCGCATTCCTATTCAGAGTCACACCCTTATCTCTAATTCACAAATGGGTATCAACAATAATTCTAATTACATTATTCTACCCAATTCTTGTGAAGATGAAATTGCTTTAAATCAGTCCCAATTGTGTTATAACAATAATTGTAACACTAGTGTAAACTATGATTCAATTTTGTTATTATTTCAACATTTATTTTTAACTTCAGATTTATTTTCTGTTTTTAGTGTTAAAATTTTAGATACTTTATGCTAGCATATTGACCAGCTCAATATTGAACACTCAATTGATGTATTACCTCAATGGATAAATGAAGATTCAAATTATAATAGTGAACATCAAGAATTATTAAACTTTCAATTTCAATTGATGTTCATTCCTTATCAATCACTTCTTTCTTCTCAAAAGCAGTACCAACAAGCGAGTGTATTTTCACAATATGATCAATAATCTAATTCAATTAATAATCTTCTATTGGATTTATCAGACTCCCATCCATTTTTCGTTGATCAATTTGAAAGATTTTTGGAAATCTTTCCTTCACGGAAGTTCGTTAATAATTTAGCACTTAATCATAACACTAACAAAATCACACAGGCCATTGTTGCTGAAAGATCATTTCTACAACCCGGCCTGTCATCTTCTCTTTTAAACCTCTCCCACTCAATAATAGAAATCCATCCAGATTTCTATAATCCAATTGAAATTCAGTTGGAAAGGGCATCTCCAGAGAAGGTAATGGTGAATAATCTACTAATAATAAAGATACATTCTGCTTTCAGATTTAGTTTTTGTAGTTTAATTCTATTTGCATTTTTACTAATGTTTGACATGTACATACATGTAGGAATTAAAATGCTTACATGGCTTCATTGGAAGTATGACTATACCTAGTCATGTTTCCTTCATTAAGTTAGAAATAGGAAGAGATTAATTTCCTTTTTCGTTTGAATTTATTTCATTTTTTTAATAAAACAAGTAATGAATCCAATTTCTTTTTGGCATCCATTTCAATCATAGAGAAGCAGCCTAGATCATTTGAAAAACTCTTGAATTATTTGATCATACTTATTTGTCAAGACTTCAACTTTCTTGTTTTTTCAAAATTCATAACATTGATCATACATGAAAAAATTCCAAGAATTTTCTATCACTTGACAACTTTTTTTTATTCACAAGTAATTCTAAGAACTCATTTTACTACTCTAGTCTTCTGATGTAATTTTGGAAAGGATGCAATCATTACTTAGCATTTTATATTAAAATAAGAAAATGATGTTGAACTTATAGAAAAATTGGGAGAACTTGAAGCTTCAAAAAAAGTAAAATTTACCGTAAATTTTCTTCCATGTACGCATTTACAAGTTCATTTTCATCTATTAATAGTTTCTCTTTTCCTTAGTTTATTTTTTATTCTTGTTCTGTTTTATTTACAAGTTTTCATTTGTTTTCAAAACTTGAAGTAAGAAACAAACCCATTTCAAATTTGCAAAAGGTTTAGGGAAATTTTATTTTGTGATTCATTAGAATTTGAGCATTCTTTAACTTTACTTTCATTCATTAGAAAACCCAATTAAAATTTAAAACAGTATCGCAAGATTCATGTCTGAAACGTTTCAACTCAATTTTCATATTTCTGATGCAGACCTCCAATATGTTACCTCATTCAATTTTTTTTTAAATACCATATCACATTTCGCATCTCAGAGGTTTTCAATTGAATATACTTCCATTATCTTGAATCACTGATCTTCGATAATCAACTTTACCAATATTGTGATATACACATAATTCAGGACCCGATATCAAATTTAAATCAAGCTCATAAGAAATATCGTGTCCATTCAATCACAATAGCGGTAGGGTCATAATTTTAAAAGCACTGATGTCTCGGATCCGATATGATATTAAAATTTCGTAATAAATTTATCGGGTTCATTCTTCATCGCATATTGGCATATAAAAAATATTACATCTTGCATTTAATTTTTCCGATCGCCGAGAGCCGTATCATTCATCGCATTTCAAAAAATATGAAAGAAAAATTTTAACATATCGGTTTTTTTAACTCCGATGAGATAAAATGAAACGCAAAATCGCATATCGCATTGGAATAAATTTAAAAGTTTGTTTTTCATCACAAAAGTTCTGATGCGATGGATCGGATTGCAAACGCACATATCGCATTAGGCATAAGGTTAATTCTTCAATTCTAAAAACTCTGATGTGATAAAAACTTGATTGTAATCGCGAATCGGTAAATTCATATCATAATTGGTTAAAAATTTAACTTTGAAAGACCTCCGATGCGATAAGTCTAATTGAAAATCGAGAATCGGGAGGAAAATTGAATACATCCCTGTGCACTCATTTTAAAAGTTGCGATGCGATAACTCATTGCTGATTGCTCATCGCTATCGCTTTTTGCTCTTCGCTCATCACCGATTATTATAAACATCACATCGTTGCTATCGCAAGAATCATATTGGCATTTCCAACATGACTATTTTCCAATATTTCGATATGCTGATATCAATATCGCTCATCACATTTTTTATGCTCATATCATAATTCCGAAAGCCACGTCATCCATCGCATTTTCGATATCACAATCGCTTCATCACATTTTTATTCATGGTCATGTCACTATTTCGAATCTACGATACGCAATGTGCAATGTGCAAAGTACAAATCGCGAGATGCAGTGTGCAATGTGCAATTTGCAACATTATTCTTCCCGATCCTAAATATAACATTTTTTCAATAGTATGATCGCTCCATCTCATCACATATATTCTTTTCGCACGATCTCATATCAACAATTTGCTACTGCAACCCCCGATGCGATAAACTCCAATGCATGTCTCTACATGCAATACGAATCATCCGATAAGGCATTGTGTTAACTTAAAGCAATCTTGGGTAACTGCTATGATACTAAAGCGATTGATGACAATTTGCAGCATATTCAAATCATTTTGATTTCTCATATATTTCAGGTTTAAATAATTCCATAATTAAATTTGAAATTCAAGACCTCTCTATTTTAAATTTCATTATCTTAAATTTGGTCTTAACTCTGAATAATTTATAAAAAATCATGGAATTTACATAAAACTTATAATATTATAAGAACATTCATCACTGCAAATTCTCAATCTCATTTCTGACGCATTTGTTTTAATTTCAATTTCTTTGAACACAAAGCATTCCGTTTTTACATTTTACTGCTTGCTTTAGTTTAAATAAAATAAATAATGATTTTGGGTTATAAGAATTTGGTTAGTTTGACTTCTTTATGTTTTTAATGATAACTAAAAGAAGAAGTTAGCGAGTATTAGATAAACGGATATCTTTCAGGTAAGGTCAAATGCAATTATCTAGTGGTAAGATTCATGTACCCACTTTCATTTATTTCCATTTCATTACTTTAGTCTTAGTTTTGTTTTTTTTTTAAATTTTATTGATATTTAAATCTGTTTTGCAGTTCTTCATAAAAGCTTTCAATCACCTGCTAGCTTATATTTTGGAAGCCCTATGCTCTTCTCCTGGTTTCATTTCAAGGAGCAGAAATAATCCTCATTGAAACAACTACACTAGGAAGTTTTTGAACCTTTAGTTTGTTCCTTTAAGCATTCCTTTTATTAGAAAATAATTAAGAAGATGCTTTGAAACAAGAAAATTGACATCATACAGAAATTTTTCATTGTGGCTGAATTTTATGATCACTGCTATCTAAAGTCTAAAACATTCACAACCCTGCAAGGTATAAGTTTTCTGAATCTCGACATAAGAAAGAATGATTACATGATTATTTTCTTTTACTTCATTTTGTTGAGACATTGGTATAAACATTCTTGTTAGAGTTTGTGTTTCAAAATTAGGATTTTCCTTTCAACTTTTAAATTTCTTCATTTTTATTTTTGTTTGCTGATTTTTTTTCTCACTTTAGCTTAAAAGAATCCTTTTCTTTTGGTTTTCAGTTTTGATTTTGGTGACTTTGCCATGGTTTATATGGAAGACCTTCTTGTTTCCTAACAATGGTTGGCATACATAGGGAAAAAATTGTTAATAGTTTACTATTAGTTTTTTCTTAAAATCTCTTAATAAGGTTTGTTTTTCTTATTATAAAGGTAGACATACTTAAGGAAGAGATTATAAAACAAGAGAATTTGACGAAGTATCATAAAATCTGAAAATTTATTTTTCATCAAAATTATAATTATTTTGAGATTTCAATATTTTATTAAGATCTTTCAAAATTATATTTTCAGTCAAGAAAGTTATTTTTAACCAAGTAAAGACACTTTACAGCAAAGCACTTTTAACTTTGAAATTGTCATTCTGAACTCTTAAGGAGTCAATGATTCTCCCTGTTCAATTTTTTTTAATTTTTCTAGAGTGTAATCCAAAAATATATTTAAACTTAAAAGATAAGAGGTCTCATCGCAAGCCTACTTACCATGATCATAGGGGAAAAATAGGTTGACATTACCAACACTGCTAAACAAATCAAGGTAATGGCTTATAATTGCAAACAATTATAAGACAAGGGGTCTCATCACGAGCCAGGTTGTTCAGTCCAATTATAACCAGTGAATGACATTGTCAACTATCTGGCTACCAAACTAGGACAATGGCTTTTAAGAACTCAATTTAAAAAAGAAAAGAAAAAAGAAATAGATATATATAAATGGATTTATCTATAGGTCAATAATTATTAAATAGATGGATTCGGAATCATTCATGATTAAAAGGTAACCCTGTCGAGACTATAGATGTTTTCTGGAAGCAATGGCTCTACTTGTGACAAATGAGTACATTTTAAAAGCTAAGTTGTAAAGTGACATCCGCTTTATCTCTACAACTAATTAAGGACTGATATAGAGTTATGAAATATTTTAATTTATGAGGAATTTTAAGAAAATTACAATAAGATAATTCTTACTTTTATTCAGATTAATGAACTTAGTCAAACATTTCAAGAATAATTTTCTCTTCTTTAATTATTTTTACTTTAATTTTTGGAAAATTTCATTCATATAAAACATAGATAACTGGTTCTTCTCCCGTGTGTCGCCATTGTTGTGGTAAAACACAACCCCCCATTTTTGACTTGTTCACTTCAAAAAATGGAGACCCTTTCTATAAAATTTTGGCTAAACGCCTTCTAGGATTTTGATTAAGTTGATTATCCTACGATTTTATTATTTTTTCATTTTCTTTAGATTCTTGTTTTGATTGTTTTGTTAAAATCGATTTTTTATAAGCTTTCCATTGATACTTGTTTTGCCTCATTTGGTCAACTGGTTTGTAAATGGCACTCCTTTGAAGTCTAATCAATTATGTCGCCTAAGTTAAAAAATGCGTAAAATATACAATATTCTATTTTTTTTAATTAAATTAGTTCAATAATGCATTTAGTTTAAATATTAACCCATAGTTAGTTTTTACTAACATTTTTTCATTTTTTTATTTATATATCCAAATCATAAAGCATCGGGATTTCAGTCATTTATTCCAATTTTCCATTTTTCAAATAAATTACTAATCTCAAAAATCCAAAATGTCAAAGTGGTTGTAGTTTAGATACGAATATCATCCCTTAGATAATTTCATAATTTAATTAAACATCATTAAAATGAAACCAAAAAAAAAAAAAATTAATATTTAACATTAAATTTTAAATTAATTAAATTAATAATTATATTAATTAATTAAATTAAAATTTAATATAAAAACAAATTTATATAAAATATAAAAAATAAAAAATATTATAAAAATCATCGAAACATCGCATCGAGAGTTTTCAATGGGTGCATTTCTATGAAACCCCGATGACATCGACCTCCCGATATGCCGATTGTGAAGTCGTGCTTTATAACTCATCCCCGATATGCCGATTGCTATTAACTCATGTGCTTTGACTTTCAAACTCACTCATACGTGAGTAAGTAAGTGGAGTGTTAGTTTAGTAGCAGGTGTAATTTTAGTTTAACGTTAGTAGAATGTTAGTGTTAGTTTAATAGTAGCATAGTTTTAAGTTAATATAGTTTAGTGTTAGTTTAGTTATTTTAATTTTAGATTTAATATTTAATATTTGAAATAATTAATTTTAAATTAATTAAATTAATTAATAGAATGTAATTAATTTAATTAAATTATAATTAATTATTAATTAGATTAAGTTGTTTATAAATAGTTAATTATAAATATTAGTTAGATTAACATTAATTAATAAATAGTTTATTAATTAATTAGTTTATAATTAACAATTAATAATGTAATTATAATTAATTAATAGATAATTAAAACTTAATCTAGAATTATATTATTACTAAATTAGATGAATAATATAATTGCAATTAATTAGAATTAATTAATTAAATATCATAATCTAATTTAGGATTAGAATTTAATTTAAAATTTTGACTTTTTAGCCCAAGCAACAAAAATTCCAGATTTTTGGCAATTTTACTATATCAACTTTAGAGGCTCATAAATGGAGTTTTACTTGGCCAAATGAGGCCCAGGATAGCTCATTGGAAAGATAAAATGATGGAGATTATTCTTGAAGAGGTTTTGTTTCCAGATTTGATCATTTATTGAGTTTAAAATACGGCAAATATCAAGCTACGAATTTTTAAACAAAACTAATTTTCTGAGTTTTATTTTTTGCATTTTAATTTGCCACAACTTCTTATGAGTGAAAATGTATTTGTCTATATTTTCATTGGCCAATTAGATCAGCACAGACATCAAAAGAAAACTTATTTTTCCTTTTTTATTTATTTAATTAAGTTTTAATTGGATTTATTTTAATTTCTAGATTTGACATTTTGATTTTATTTTTGCATTTTAATTTTGTTTTTGATTTGATTTTGCAGGAAAACAATTGAAGAGATGAGAAGAAGAAGCTCTCAATCAATGAAAAGACTCCAGAAATTAAAGATTGGAATTTTTGAGCAATTAAAACTGGATTGGACATATTTTTCTTCAACAAACTCTCCTCTCAAAATTCTTTTGGAAATATGATAAATGGAAGATTGTAGTATGTGAAAAGGGTTGCTCTCCTCTGCAATTCTAGACTTCTAAAATCATTTCTATAATAGGAATCTAGAGTTGTAGGAGGTAGGAGAGAAAATTTCAGATCTGAACATTATTGAGGGTTTTTCTTTATATCTTGAATTATGTATGATGGGCAGAGTTTGCATTTCTGCAGCTCTAGTTTTGAAAGCAGAAATTCAAGTAATGTAAAAGAGCTGCTCTAAGGTCCTGAATTCATAATATTTTGGTCTTGGACAATACATTTCTGTACTCCTTGACTATCTTATTTTTATAAAGGATCACATCCTGTGATTTCATGGTGAATTATTTTTTAGAGTTGCATTTCTGTACTTTGAAGATTGTTCTAAGTTAAAGCACAAGATTCCTGTAATTTCATGGTGGATTATTTTTTAGAGTTGCATTTCTGTATCTTGAATATTTTTCTAAGTTAAAGTGCAGAATTAGAATATCAAATTGCATCAGGAAGATATCAAATGTATCTGGTATTTCTATCGATTTCATTTTATTTTATTTATGTAATGAAATATTCTCATTAAAATTTGTTATCGCTTATATATACTTGTTTCTCAAATATTTCTTTATCATATCATTTCTGAAAATAGAGGAATATCATCTTTCATAGTGTGTGTAAACGATATAAATTTATGAATGTGATGAGCTATTATAACTCTGTTTAATTTCTTAAACAAAGTTATCATTATATGATACTGCATCTTTCTTTTAAGTAAATAATACATTTTCATGGTTATTTTTTTAATTGAAACAATCTTTAAGTCGTGTTCATATTTAATACCCGAGTTCGTTTTAGATTTATTTGCAAGTCATAGATTAAGTTCTACATTCTTTTAAGTCCTCTTCTCAAAGAGGCAAAATCTTAGTTTTTGGTTTAGCTGAACCCAAATCAGCTTAAGGGTCATTCTCTTGCCCGATCAACAAGAAGAAGTGATCTGATATCCCTATCTATTGGTAGTTAAAGATATATCATAAACCAATAGCGATAGGGAAAAGGTAACTGGACATAGTTAAACCAGTCGGAGCCACTATCATAAACGGAAAAGGAGTTGTATTAAGGTTCGGACCAGGTGGTTATCCCCCAATGTTGTCGCAACGATTTTCGAGGCTTCAACACAACCCCTCTCGTGATGCTCTCCTCTTTCTTTTATAAGATAGGAGTCTTGTCAAACCCTAAACCACTTTATCAATTTAGCTCCTTTCACATGTACAACCTCCATCTAGAACTGTGATGTGCCTCAAGGAGTTTCAATGCATCTAGACTACGCTGTAGATATGGTCATGGTTGACTTGGTCAAGTGCTCAACCTCTTTCACACTCAAGTGTGTTTATAAAATGGCTCAGATTTAGCCTTCTTTACATTGGGCATTGATTTATTTTGATGTTTTTATGAGTTTTACATGTGCTCCTTTACAATTTATTCATCAACATGAAAAGCAAAACAAAACAAAGCAAAATTGAATATTCCCATTAGCTTGGGCTAAGTGGGAATATTACACTTTAGTAGCTTATACAAGTGTACATTCACCTTCTCAAACCATAATTCCTTTTCCTCTTCAATAAATTCCATCAGAGTATTATCAATGGTGTCTAGGGTTTGAAGTGAAGCTGGATTTTCTGCTTGTTGTCCTCTCTTTTCCATAGCCTTGGTGGTAGGCCTCTTAATATGTACCTATGTGTCCACATATTGCTACTATTAATCCATGATTTCCTTAACCTTTTCCTTTGCTGATTTGTTTGCTGATGGAGAGTCCATTTGCACTTTGCCTTGTTGAAGTAGGGTTTTCCTTAACTCTCTATTTTCTTGTTGTAAGAATGCCACCATGTGGTTGGCTTTAGAAAGGTCATATTATAACTCTTTGATATGTGCCTGCTGCTCCTTGATAATGTCTCCATCGTAAAGTATTTATTCTTCATGAGGTATATTTTCATCATTATGCTGCAGGGGTAACTCATTTCCATGCCTAGGTGATTGTTCCATAGCTTCTCCCTGAATTTCTTCAATTGTAGTTTCCTTAGGCAGTCTTCTATCTTGTGACCTAGTTATAGGTTTAGGTGTAGGAATGTCTTTAGTTATCTCAGGGGGTAAAACCAATATTTTCCCCTTCTTATATGTTTTATAATCCTATGCCCTAGGTTGTCTTTTGGTCACTAAAGGTATGATAGATGGCTCAGCTTTTTGTGGCCCATATAATGTAATATTTTTGATGTTTTTGGACTAGTGAGAGATAGAAAAGAGATTTGATACATCCAAAAATTCCTCCCAAGATATATTAAACTATGTGATTTGATGAAGAAATATGATTTTGGATGTGTGGGGGGAGTAGTAATGACACCTAGGACATGACTCAAGAGTCATTTTGCAATACAAAGACATGTTGATTTTTTTTTTTTTAGATATAATAATTTGACCAAGGACCCTAACAATAAGCATGAAAGAGTATATTTGAATAAGTAATATTGCATGAATAAGTAAGATTGCATAGGCTTTGAGTAATTTCAACAGCTGTGTTGAACAACGCTGGTAATATTGATAGAATCTAACCTGCGGAGTTCTGATAAGAAGGAAAAGCCCCAAGCCACTGTCCTCTATCCCTCTGGATGTAGAAACCTGGTTCTAAAATCCCCCTATATTACCTTAGGTGAGACTTTAATCTGTGCAAGCATATCATTTCCGAAAGGGTCGGTAATAATGGGTCTTGTTGGACTACTCAGACTGTCTGAACCTAGGTCAAGGCTCCATAAAGCCAAAAAATGGTTTTTTTTCTAAGACTGGGATCTAGCTGAGGGATAGCTCGATGTGGCATCTGTCTAAGAAATATATTGAAGATTGGATAGATCTGAAAAAAATGTGAGTTTTTTTCGCAAGAAAACAAAAGTTCACATATCTCTACTGAACACTGGTTACATAAGAATATCTATACAGATCAGTACGAGCTCTTCTTTAAATCATTTTATATCAAGCTACATGAGTGGATATCAAGGCTAGCTACACAAATGGGGTATTTTAATAATAGACCTATTCTGTGGACCCCAGATCTAATTGAGAAACTGAAAAGATTGATAATGAGATTGTGAGAATTTTTTATTACTAGATTGATAGCATCCTTGGGGGATTCATTACTGAGTTCACAATTGAGATCATTATGTCCTATAATGAAGTAGAGCACAAAGGTTTCAAAGGCATGTGGGGTAAGTACCTGAATTCACTGAAGTTATGGATTAAAATTCTATTGTGTGAAAATGGTAAACTGCGATTACACTCATATTGATGGTCAAAGAAAGAGAACCTAGTGCTACGCAAAGAGGTAAGCGATTCAAAATAGGTTGGGGTACGTGCATTGAAACTGAATATAGACCAATATTTGAATCTGATAAAGGAGAAAGAAACCATGCTACTCTGCGAAGTCTATCATTGAGATCTGAAAGTCAACAAAGTGCTCAGGAAATTCACCAACCTTCCACCCCCATCATCACTCCATCTCATTCTGTTCCTCCACCTCCACCTCCCCCCATGGCCCAACCACCATAGATGCTTGTGTTCGAGGGAAAATATGACCCTGAACAGTTTTGATTTGTACTAGAAGTGATATGGATTTCGCAGAATGTTACAAACGAAGATATGAAGAAAGCGCAGTTGGTTACTATGGTGCAAGATCGAGCATTATCTTGGTACATGAAGTTTGTTACAATGAATGCAAACGGCACATTGGTTGAAACAAAGACCACGTTGAACGTTGAATTCAAGAAACTAAAGCCGCAATCCATGTATATCACTGAAATCAAATAGATTAAGCATTTGACTACTAAGACTGTGTGGGAGGTCGATTAGAGATTTAAGACATTTTTGAGTTAGATTAACTTTAAGATCCCAGACGAACAACATAGAGAGTGGTTTATTCCTGCGATGTTTCTACATCTTAGATTTCCATTGTCACAACAAAAGATTGCAACTCAGGCTGAAGCATTGGATATCATGATGAAGCTGGAGGCTTCGCCAGTAGTTGATGTAAGCATAGGGGTGCAAAAAATTTAGAATCGGTTGGCAAGCTTGCACATGGAGCTCCCCAATCTAAAGAAGGGAAATTAGGTTCACCCAGAGATGAGAATGGAAGTTTGGTGTATCAAGTGCAAGGATGAGGGTCACTACAAGGACCAGTGTCCTATTTTTAGAGACTATGTGGGAGTTGGAATGCCAAATCCATTAGGACCTAGATCGAGTGGAGGGCCAAGTGCAATGCCTAATGTATGGCATATTATCTGTGAAGTTGCAGGCCAACATTCCACTGATTTTTGTCACCTATTACAAAAATTGGTCAGATCTCCAAAGAAAATGTTCTACAACTTCTGTAGTTTGGTTGGGCATGATGAAAAAAATTATAGGATCTACGATCTAATGCTACATAATAGTCAGAGCACATATCGAATGCAAGTATAAGGTCACGAAGCTACAGGTTCACCAACTGCGGAAGATGGTTTTCAAGGCTGAGGACGCGGCCAATGAGGAACCATTGGTCAAGGGTGAGGACAGATCATTTATTACAAATTTGTGGATAGCTTGGACACTTTGCTTAAGATTTCCAGAATGCTACTGCTATGTCCTGTAATTATTGTTGGGAATTTGTTCATGAAATAGAATATTGTCTTGTTTTGTTAGCTAAAATTTAGGAGACGTGCAACCAGCAGCCGGTGTAGAACATACAGATGATGAAGGCTGAATTGCACCAAGGAGATCCAAGTATTAACATAGTCTTGTGTAGTGGCATGAATACTAGAGGAAACTCCACAGACGGGCAAAGGTTTGTGTCAGATACATTGGTACGAAAGGCTGAAGATAAGATTGCTAGGTTTTATATACAGCGCGAAAAGGAGACATTCATGGCAACGAAGAAATTATTTAAGACTCTTAAGGTTGTGACATCGACTGTGCACAGAAATTTTTTCCCGGTAGAAAAGAAGCCTGAAGAGAATGTTGAAGTGAAGGAAGTCGATCTGTCAATCCTAGCATCTTTCCTATAGACATGCTTGAAGTTGTTAAGGGACCAAAGGGTTGTAGAAGAATTGCAGGATCTGCTTGATAACTGCACAGGTAAATAAGAGTTTTGGATGTATCGATGTGCAATCAATAAAGTGTGCAAAACAAGAAGAGAATTGGTTAGGAGATGCAATGAACTATGCAGATCAGATACTATGATATGGATCAAGACTTTCTGGATCTAGAATCGAATGCCAATGTTCTACCAAAAAAGAGATGGGAAAAGATGGGAAAACCAAAGTTGCACTGGTCGCCTATTCACCTAAGGATGGAAAATTGGCTAAATATCATTCCTATGGGGTGCTTGCAGGTAATCAACATAGATATTGATGGTGCAAGTGTGTTGGTCGACTTTGAGGTTGTCGAGATTTTTGATGATAGTAATCATTACCCTGTGTTGTTAGGATTTGGGTGGGCATATGATATGGATGCTATAATAAACCTGAAGAATAGGGAAATGGTGTTTGGGAAGGATGGTACCCATTTTTTTGTCCCATTAGATCCCTCTAAAGGTGTGCGCTATACTAAACTTGTCCAACATGAGTATGGAGATGTTGAGATTGATCAAATTTATCAACTAACTGCATAGGATGAAGACTAAGTTAATCCTAATACAGATGGAAGAATATGTTGGGAGCATGATAGTTCATATGTGTCTAATTCTGATGAATATTTGGAGCACTGGCAGAATATATTGCATAAAGTAACCATGAAGCATTGTAATAGGGTTACCAAATCTCTGCACTGTGCCAAGTCAGAAGTGCGCAACTTGCCCTTTTATGATGGAACGAGGAATTTAGTCTTGTTCTTGGAGGAATTTTAGTGGGAAGTGTCAGAGGAACAAAGGTACAAGGCTCTAGAATTCACATTAAGGTCCACTCCAGCCCTATGGTGGGGTGCACATAAAGAAAGTTTAGGAGGATGGACAAAATTTTTCAAACTAATAAGGTTGAGGTTTGGTCAGGTTGACACAAGAATTGCGGAGAAGTAAGATGGCCAGAAGGATCCGTGTGAGCATTTAGCTTTTTGGACCATATCTTGGGAGTATAACCCCAACCAGAATGGGGGCACATGTTCTTTCATTCTTTGGAGACGATACCTGAGCAATGGTGTCTTGAAACAAAATTGCGCCATGGAAATGTGTATTGGGATGAGATGGTATAAGGGTTCTTGTTGACATATAGATTCACGGATGTATGAGAGCGCATTAATGAGGTGCTTCAAGAAAGGAAATTAGGAGTAATTTTCATTACCAAGGAGCCAAGGATTTTGGTTCAAACAGATTCGATAGACCTGACCAACAAGGTTGTGTTGGGGGAGGAGATTTTCGAATGCCAATATGCTCTGATGTAAATGGAATATGGTGAAGCATGGATTCAATGCAGTTGGAGTACTACACGGAAGATGGATTGCAAGTACAGTTGGATTTTTTTGTGCCTAGGGAGGCTAGACTGCGTTGAAGAGGTGTGTTTCACGAGGTTCATCCAAAATATGACTATTGGAACAATAAAAACTAATTGGCATTGACCTGACCGATAGAAGGATTGGGAAAAATGCAATTAATGGCATATCTAGCCAAATCCACCACCAAATCGGCATTTATGAGGAGCATCTAAGGGCGATGATGAGGTTTGAATTTGAAATTTTCTATAAATCAAGAATTTAGCCTCTAATTCGAACACTTTGTGTGCTAAGTGTTAGAAGAGATCATTGTTGCTTGCAAGAGTGTCAAGCAAGCTATTTCATGTTGGAGAACAATTTCAAAGCCGTTAGAGAAACCTTGATCAAATCTGGGCTCAACCACACATTCTAGCCAAGATTCGATCACTAATGACGGCCACACCACCAATAACCACCACAAGGTCTAGGTCTCCAAGAGAATAGAATACTGTGGGCGCAGCGCTGTCCATGAAGCCTAAGAAACCAATTTTGTGATCATCACCCCGGAATAAACTTATGAAGGAACAACAGAGTAAGGGTGCTCAGGAACATCAGAAGGGAAAATTTGTGGAGATTAAATCAAAGGAAGAAGAATAAAAACAAGAGGAAATTGACGCTAAGGAGGTTGTGCCTCTCTCTAGGTTTCCCCCTTATATTCCGCCCTGGAAATATCTCAACATAGTAAATTACAAGGTATTTACACATTTGATTCTAGATGAGGTGCCAGTGGAAGGATAATTTCTGGCCAAGGTGCCTCATCTCATAATGGAGGATTGGCATCTTAATGACCGGGGCAAGTACTCACAATTTGAACCCAGTAAATACCTGCGCCCACAGGCCTACCCAAACGGAGTCACACAATTAGGGCCAATGAAATGGGTGAAGGGTATCCAACAGTCAGGGATACTCAACATGCTTTACGTGCCACATTTTGGGTGAAGTACCATAAATAACATTTGTGTGTGCCAGTTGCTGGCCTTGGTGCACGATAGTTGTTTATGGCTGGGGAAGAAGTTCTCCATTACGAAGATATTGATCAGGAGAATTATGGCCCTTCTCTATCAAGGATTCGACCCTGCAGAGGATTTTGTGGGGAAAACCCAAGAAATTCAGTTGGTAGATAAAATAAATAAGGAGTATGATCTAACCAAGGGGACCAGGGGCTACCTCATTAACTTTTTTTTTTACAGAATTGTCTGCTTCACTGCAGACATCCTTGAGCGAAAAATCATGAGGAAGAGTCGCGAAGAGGAGGCTTATGAACCTGTTATTGGTTTAGATGTGGAGGCTTCCAAGGGCGTGGTATACAATTGGGTAGGCTATTTATCTTAGGATTTCCTCAAATATTGGAGGGCCGCATAGGAAGAAGGCAAGTAGTTCCAATACGTGTGGCTCCTACTTCTGATTGCCTTGATGGAATGGAGGGAACCTGGCGGGTTGCGGTTCAATGTTGTGGACCCTTATCTCAGCAAAGAAAATCCGGTATGATTCACTATAGCATTCAACAGAACCGTTGAGGGTTATTTCTAACAATTTTTTTTTGTCGAAGTAGAGATGATCTCCCAAATAGTGATCAGCCAAAAGCCCTGACTATCAACAAGAATTGTTGAACAATATCGAAAAATTGTGGAGTTCAAAGTAGACTTCCACCATACCCACATATAGGCGAAGAAGGACCTCACGGGGTTATGGTAAGAGCTCCCATACATGGTGAAAGAGGAATATGTATAAGCCATCATTATCCGATGATTGAGTGATACATTAACTCTGTTGAATGGGAGTACAGAGACAATAGGAACGAGTGGGGTGAAGCCCACTATGCCAACTGGGAAGAAGGAAACTGAAGCAGAGACTATGGAGACTGCGGAGGATGATACTCTTGGCAGTGATTTGATCATAGATCCCTCTGACCCCTCCTCCTCATTTATCACCAAGAGAAGGCAGCCACAAAAGGGTGGCGCACGCAAGAAGGTTAAGTTCGATAGATCTGTTGGTCCACAAGACATCGTCCACACTAAGGGGGACATCGATGAAATAAGGGATGTTTTCTGAAAGTTCAATGAATATTTCTAGGGAAATGTTGAAGAGTAGTGCAAGAAGGTACTGGAATATGTCCACAAAGGGTTGTAGGGTTTCCAGATGTAAGCAAGCATGGTTCCACTGACCGACGCACAAACTAGTACAACTAAAATTGCGCACGAGTTGGCACTAAATGCATATACTCACACAGTACCTATTCCTGTAGGCGCGCTTGATTTTGACACATCTAAGATGATGAAGCAGGCGGCCTAATGGAAGAACACAACATAGAATCTTGCGGTGTTGCCTTTACAGGACTTGCATGAGTTCCATTAGGGCATCGCAGTGGAGTTAAGGATTCAGGAATAACGCACCCTTTTGGTTATTCAAGATGCGCAGGAGGAACGCTAGAGCATGGATGCATAGAAACAGGTCGTTATCCAAGAGTGTGAGTTCGAGGTAGCACAACGACAAAAGTTACAAGAAGCCATATCGAAGATATGCAATGAGCTACCAGAGCTTGAGAATGAAGCTGAAACTATGCCTGAGGATAAAGTGGCCAAGATGGCTACAATGGTGAAGGATTCAAAGGCTAAATTTGACGAATTCCACATGGAGATGGAGATGAAAATCATCGCGTTTTAGCTTCAATTATAGCCTGCCACTCTGTCATATATTAGAGAACAGCACACAACGGAGCTAAAAGTGGCCACATAGAAGATTGAGTCTCGCATATAGGAGTGTGAAAATATATTTGGGGAGCCTTTGGATGTATTTTCCTCGCTGTTGAAGGACCCTTAGGTGCAGAATATCGAAGCCAAAGTCTGTGAGAAGCTTGAACAGATGGATCCGATTAAGGCCACTGCGAAGAACTTAGCACCACTACAATGGATTAACCGTCTATTTGTTGGTGGATTTGGTGAATGAGTGTACCAATCTACACTTACTTAAGAGGATTGGTCATTGCCTCTTAATTTTAAGGCAGATAAGAGAAATAGTTAGCAGGTTAGTGAACATGCCATAAAAAAAAACACACTAGATAATGATATAGTATTCATATGTAGAGAGAAAACAAATATAAACTAAACAAATAACACAAAATCTCATATAGAAACAAATGGCACAATAATAACAACAATGGCATCTATTTCCCCTCTTATTGTGTGTTATTAGGAATAAAAGATAGAACATTTACACACTTGCGAAGGGGCCCTTAGAGCTATAGAGTTCTAAGACCCGATGCAAGGAAATGTTTACGTCCTAGTCACCTTGATGCAAGGTCCCTCTCTCTACTCCAAAGGATTGGAGTTTTTGGGTGGCCAACAACTAAATCCCCTCTCTACTTCTGCTCCAGATCACACACTGCTCGATTGCTTGGAAGAAATTTTAGCTATCATAACAATGTGATCTCCATTTGTACATCTCGTGGTGGCCTTTTATACATTAATTCAAACTCTCCTTCCCTCCCTTGGTACATTGGTGGATGGTGACCCAAGAGAGGGGGATGATTCCATTGTGTGCCACATGATTCCGTTGTGTGCACCCTTGAGGTACCAAGGAGGCTTAGGCGGTTGTCCTTGGGTGGCCTCAAGTGTGGGATCAATTTCCTGTAGTGTGCCTTGTGGTCCCAGAAAGTTACTTCCGCCACTCTCAGGTCTGCGCGGCTTTCTGAGGGAAATCCGTGCAAAGGCACCCCTATCAAAGAAAAATGTGTGCGAAGGCACATTCTGCTGGTTTCTTGAGTACGCAATTTTATTTTTCTTCTGGATGTTAGAGATTTTAAATTCTTCAGATTCTATAATGTGCCTTAGCCATGTAAATCATTCTTCCTGACGTTTAATAATTTCATCTTTGCTTGTCTGTTTTTCTAGTGATAACAATTTCCCCCTAATGTGTGAGGTCTAGGAAGAACTGTATAGCCAGAATACATTATAGTTTCTTTTCTGTGTACTGTGTGGAGAGAGAGAGACATGTGTGTAACAAGGAGTTGGAAACGCCTTACCCCAGGTTGAAGAGAAACCATGTCGTGTGGGAACCCTCTAAGAAATTGTATGATACAATAAATACAATTTTTCTACGAGGCGGGCATGTCCCATGCTCATGATGCTTTGGCTTGGTAAACAAATCTATTTGACAGATACAAATTTTGTTTGTGTCACTAGTATGGTAGTGATATTTTGGTTGACGACAACGATTGTTGATGCCCTCAGGGGAGTTTTTTTTTTGACAATATGTGGAATGTGGTACCCACCTGTGTAAGCTTGGTATGGCATATAAATTCTCATTGTACGCATGGATGTGTGACTGGGACATTCCCTTGTGACCATTGTTGAAAGAGATGCTTATAAAGGCACGGGTCTTCGACGAATTTGATCAAAGTGAAATTGTTGTAAGGTAAAATACCATCTTGACATGAAATTTTGTGTTGTAGTGAAATGTCAGGGGGATCAATGACATCTGTGGGCAATGATGTCTCCCAGAGTGCCACCCGAGGATGTCCCTTTTCTGGTGAGGGCTGCTCCAAGGTACCGCTTCCTTTTTGGAAAATAGGTGTTGACGTCGACAAAAAGGAAGCCTCAATCGAACAAGAGAGTGTCTGATGCAAGGGATCAGGATCTTGGATGCGATAAGTTTAACATAGGCATGATGGTGAGGGTTGATTGAAAACTGATGATGGGGATTTAGTGGCCCAAGGTCGAAGTACAAAAGGAAGTGTGGCGGCAGCCATAACGATTTGATGGTAAATACCTAGAGTTGGTAGGAAGTCCAGGGTGGGTATATGTTGGTTATGAATGTCATGGTGGATAATGTGTGAAAGGTGTGATACTCTGACCAACAGTGACCAAGGGTTGCTACCATGGGAGGAAAAATGGATAGATGAGTGGGGGACATGGTGCACTATTGTGGTCTTTGTACACTTACCAAAAGAATGAAATAATGGGATTTGGATTGTACAAAACATAAAGACAGGTGCCCCAAAACATGAAAGTGTTCACTCACTGATGATGTGAGGACGATGTTTTTTTTAGGGTGGGGGCCCCATTGGTTGGTCTTTTGTGTGGGGGTGACGAAGCGGATGGAAAGTATTGCATATCGGATATCCTGGTGGAGGTATGGTAGGATAAATGTGAAATGCAGTGGTGCGCTTTCGATCTACTTTCAAAACCTGGTAGTCTGGGAAAGGGGTTTTATTTTGATATGGTAAAACTTGACTTGATGCATGGTGGGTGAGTGGGCATGAAGTGCTTCCCAGACTAAAGTGGTATGGCCATGGCATCATGATTTTTTTGATATATGGTCTACTTTGAGTGACAGACACCATGGAGGGGAGGCTCTATCGACCAATGAGGATTTGTATCGTGTGCAAGGTGGGGAGATGATATACATGGTTAGGTGCTTGGAAAATATGGTCAATTTCTTGTTGAGAAATGATGTCAGGATATGTAGAGTTTTTCTAGGACTCTATCATGTTGAGGGTAGAATGATACCTGCTCTGGAAATTTCAATGGATGGAGCAATGGATGGTTTTCACAATACCTGCAACAACATACCCCAAGTGAAAGCATATTATTTTTTCAAATATTATTGAAAGGCATGTGCTAAAAAAGAAGATGAGAGAGGGCATACCTATTAGTACTGAAAAATTATTTTTTCGGAGGTTTGAATGTGTGGCACCTCCTTTGGGCATTATGAAGTGATGATCACAATGTTGCTTTCGGTCCTGCAATTGGACCTTCTGAGCTCTCGTTATGGTCCTTCAAATATTCTGAAAAAGGGCGTCATATAGGCCAATAGGGCTCATTTGAGTTCATTTGTGAGATTTGAGTGTGTGAGGTTTGGAGAGGTCATAGGCTTTTGTGAAGCTGTTCTTGCCATTTCGGTCAGCCTGAGTACCTGGGACTCACGATTCTTGAGCTAGGTAGGCCCCATGACGTCCTGAATTCTAATTTTTTCAGTATGTCGGTGTCACGGTTCATACAAGATGGGCTTGTATGGATTCCAGGTCAGCTTTTTCCTTGACCGTGCGGATGATCGAGGCATAGGCGTGCAATTTTTGTGTGAAACTAAGGTTTTTTAGCAAACTTATTGTACCTGTATTGGCTTTGGGCCCTACTTTTCCACATCTGTGGGAAAAACAGATGCACTCCTCTCGCACCTGTCTAGGGAACAGGCACGCGAAGTACCGAAGCACTTTTTTGAACTTTTTTTTGGGAATTTTGTCAACTTTTGGTGCCTTTAGTGTCACTGATGTGTTCTTGTTTGATGACAGAATGTTATCGAGGGAGAGGGATTGGCCTGAACTCCGAGCCACTTTGGAAGTTGATGCTCATGTGCATTGTTATCACCAAATTGAGTCCTGTTGGGCTGCTGCAATGGTCAATATGGTGTAACTATTTCAAACCAGCTTTTAACTAAATCTTAGCCTCTTCAGTCTGAGAGGGCTCTCTCACAGATAATTTATGATATTGGTTAATGATAAAGATAGATGGCTAACTCTATGAATTGTGTCTTGGTTTTGTGTGTTTGCAGGTTGAAGAGATGAAGGCTTGCTACCATTGGGCTATGGAGTCGGTGACATGGATCTCAATGAAAAAGGTTCTCCTTGTGGAAGTTGAGGCATGTAGATACTTAAATGAAAGTAGAATACACACATACAAGGTTTAATCAATATATAAATGTTCAAAGGAATTCATAGCATGAGATACATCAATTCTAAGTAATGAACATTAAGATACTGAAAGCAAGACATTGAGAAAGATACCCAATAGTTTAGTGCTTGAAAGGAAGTCAGAGAATGCAAAGCAAGAATTGTGAGTAATCAAACATTAACATATTGACAGAAATTAATAAGATACATAGGGTTCATTAAAGTATCAAATGAATCTTAGGTGAAGGATGAAACCAATAGCCATTCTCCATTAATGATCAACAACCTGTTTACAATAGCAACAGTCAGCCATAACATATCCCAACTATTTATAACTCTAAAACTAAGCTTTTTATGGAATGATGACTCATACAAATGATATGAAACCTTGCTAGATTCTAATTCCCACCTTAGAGGCCTATTTCAAACATGATTCTATCACTTGGAGACTTCCTAGGGATATTTCTGTTTTGCAGAGTTTGAATACAAAAAGGATTCTTCTTTCATTAATAGTTCAACAAACTAATTAAATAACCCTTATCAACTACAACCAACTAATTTTATGAGTGTACTAGAGTGATAATGTGTCATTATTCCACGTTGATGCTGAGTTGGACCTCTTCCAAGTGAAATTTTTACAATTTTTTCACAAATCTGGTTAGTGAAAATTTAAAAAAAATAGGTTTCAAAGATGAGTGTATAATTTCCAAACCCTGATAGCTTTGTAGAAACTGAGAGATTTTTTCTTATATGGACCGGTGCTGAATAAAAACCTCTTTCCAATTTCGAAAATACTTTTTCAGTTTCTTAGAAACCTTAAAAAACAATTCGCTACGAAAACAATTTTTCAGCAGTTTCGTAGCATGGAAAGATGAGTGTATAATTTCCAAACCCTAATGGATTTGCAGAAACTGAGAGAGTTTTTTGTAGAGAGGCCTATGCTGAAGCAAAAAAAACTTTCATATTTCCAAAATCATTTTTCATTTTCTCAAAAACCATAAAAAACAATTCGCTACGAAAACAGTTTTCAGCAGTTTCGTAGCGTACTTTCGTTGCATACAAAAATGACCTTTTCCATCATAATTTCTTCTTCTTTTATCTTGCATGGTCTTCATCATGTTCTGACACATCTTCCCTATCATTTTCTCCCCTTTGAAACTACCAAAACTTTTTTTTTAAACAAAAAGAAAACTACAGGTGGTTTCGTAGTGTTTTCTTGGCTTCAAGCCTAGGAAACGCTACGACACTGTCATAAACATGTAAATTCCAGATTTTTGCCTTGTTTCAAAATTGTACCTTCCAGATACATAAAATTGGTTTTCAACATTCCTTTATCTTATTAAAACACAGTCAAACTCAATTTAAGATCCTTTAGGTTTTTCCTCTTCAAAAAACATCCTTTTCTCCTTTAGCAAGTTTATTCATCACTAAAATGACTCTGTTTTTTTTCTTAAAACATAGGGTTGAGAGATGAGCTCTTTTCTCCCCATCCTTGATAGATATTGCGAAAATGAAGGAGTATTTTGTAGGTCAGTATGCATTTAAGAAAAAAATCTCTTGTGTTTTTTGAAACACATCTCCAGCTGTCCAGAATCTGCATTCTAAAAACATGTATAAAACAGGAAAATTTTGCTTTCTGAAAACAAAAAACCCTCTTTTCGGAGTTGTAATCTTGGGAAATGAAATATGTCAACAAATTATGACTTATGGAACATTATGTGACCTATATGGAGGTGGTTTTGATATTAAATGAGGGTGGTATTGAAACTTAGGATAGGTTAAATATGAAAAAATGAAATTTCCTATGCCAACTTGAAAGAGCTTTAAGGAGTCCTTACCATTTTGAGGAGTGAACTATATGACCATGTCAAGTAATGACTCACAAAATTATGAGTGATAATAGTGGCTCCACTTGGGATGGTGTGCCCCTATGGTACACTAAAGAACTTGTAGTTCTAGTGCCATCCATCTTCTTGGAAATAAAAACTCTAAAATTTATGAAAACTTCACCAAGCTCTTATGGCCTTCTCCTCGGGCTCAATATTGATGATTACTGCTGAAAAACCAAATTTGTGCCTACTGAAAAGATTCTTAGTCAACTTTGAGCTTATTCACACACTCCTACCTACCCTAACAGTTGCAATCTCCATTTTTAATTCAAGCAACATGAAACTTCCAATGAAGCCAGTCATTGATCTGATCTAACATTTGAACCTCTTAACTTCACTTGAACCAAAATTAAGCATGATACTGAAATGACCAAGGCAAAATAAAATGTATCTGATCCTCATAATGAAAATATAATTGGAAATCTAGACTGTAGAACTCTTCCATGTAGTCAGCTATAGGATCATAAAAGACATAATATGTTTGATGATTCTCAAGACATTCTGCAGCTTTGGACAACTCATATATGCTTTGCTCAGCCACACAATATTTCAGTTGTGTGCTATCAAACTGATTTTAAAAAACATGGTATTCTTTCTCAATCTCAAAAGAGAAAGGTAGCAGCACCCTCTCTTTGTGTTCTGGCATTAAAAACTTTTGAAAAGACTGATCTTGATCATGAAGACTATAATATTGAATTTGATCTTCTAAAAATTCAATGTATTTTTCAATGTTATTATCAACTTCATCCATAAATTGAATCTTATCTTCTGACTTGCACTCAAATGACTTCAGATTAGAAGACAAGGATAAAGAAAAAATTTCATCCACTTCCTCAGTAGTGTGATCATTATATGATGTAGGTTGATGCAAGGAATGACATGAAAAATAAACTTCTTCCTTTTCCTAAAGATTATAGCAATTATCTTCCAATACTTCCTCTTGTTGTTTTAAATGATTCCCATACTTACGATGATCAAAATACTGACAACTCTGCTGCAAGTTTTTATCAAACTCAGAGGATATACCATGATTTTCATAAATAAAATCTTGTTGGGTTTCATTTTCATCCAAGAGAGAGGCTATCCTTTCTCATTGGTGATGAAAGGGATTATTATGAAGGGCCTCTAAATTTTTCTCATCCATGAACTCGTCATCTTCATAACAATTCTCAAATATTCAATAAAACTCACACAATGTTTACATCAGTATTTGACCAGCAATAAGGAGGGATGACACTCTTCATACATCTCATAAAATGAAACATGGAAATCAACAAGAGAATATAATGAACCATTTGGCAGGCTTGTGTACCAAGACCATTCTTTTCCCTCTAAAGTGACCATAAAAATCTTCATGAGACAATCCTCAGGGAACTGAACCTTAAGTCTGCATACATGCATATGGAATCTAACCAAATGAAGAGGAGCATTATCCTTCTTTTCATCTTTAAATATGGGAAGATTATTTAACCATTCGACCTTTGGCATAGGATTTGGAAAACCATACATGTGAGACCGATTCATAGGGGCGTACATGGCATTTATTATTGCAATGGAACTCATCTTGAAACTTCATCAAGCTACTAATCTTCAAGCAGTGGAGTCACCTTCCAATTTATTATTTGATGTGTGGAGTCGCTAGAGCAGAAATACAACCAATATTTGTTTAAGTATCTGCTGCTCTCAGACCTTAGAACTTAAACTTTGTTGTTCTTCCTAGGGAAAATTTAAACCTTTGGCACCCCGAAAATGATGCCAAAATGTTATCACCAAATTGAGTCATGTTGGGCTACTGCAATGGTCAATATGGAGTAATTGTTTCAAAACAGATTTTGAATGAAGCTTAGCCTCTTCAGTCTGAGAGGTATCTCTCACATATAACTTATGATATTGGTTAATGATAAATATATATGACTAACTCTATGAATTGTGTCTTGTTTTTGTATGTTTGCAGGTTGAAAAGATGAAGGCTTGATACCATTGGGCTATGGAGTCAGTGATAGGGATCTCAATGATAAAGGTTCTCATTATGGAATTTGAGGCATGTAGATACTTAAATGAAAGTACAATACACACATACAGGGTTTAATCAATATATAAATGTTCAAATGAAGTCAGAGCATGAGAGACATGAATTCTGAGTAATGAACATTAAGATACTGAAATTGAGAAAGATATCCAATAGTTTAGTGCTTGAAAGGAAGTCAAAGCATGCAAAGAAATAATTCTGAGTAATCAAACATTAACATGTTGATAGAAAGTAATAAGATACATAGGGTTCATGAAAGTATCAAATGAATCTTAGGTGAAGGATGAAACCAATAGTCATTCTCCATTACTGATCAAAAACATGTTTACAATAGCAGTAGTCAGCCATAACATATCCAAACTCTCTCTAACTCTAAAAATAAGTCATTTATAGAGTGAGTAACCATAAAAATTATATTCCACATTGATAGCTTCGAATTACCACCTCAGAGACCTATTTCAAGCATGATTCTATCACTTGGAGACTTCCTAAGGATATTTCTATTTTGCAGAGTTTGAATACAAAAAAGACTCTTCTTTCATTAATCGTTCAAAAAACCAGTTCAATATCCCTTATTAAATGTAACCAAATAATTTTTTGAGTGAAATAGAGTGCTTATGTGTCATTATGCCACGTGGATGCTGAGTTGGACCTCCTCCAAGTCGAATTTTTACAAATTTTTCACAAATCAGGTTAGTGAAAATTCTGAAAACATAGGTTTCCAAGATGAGTGTCAAGTTTCAAAACCCTGCTAGATTTGAAGAAACGGAGAGATTTTTTTATCTATAGACCTATTTTGAAGAAAAACCTCTTTCATATTTCCAAAATACTTTTTCATTTGCTCAAAAATATTAAAAAACAATTCGCTACGAAAACTGTTTTTCAGTAGTTTTGTAGAGTGCAAAGATGAGTGTAGAATTTCCAAACCCTGATGGCTTTGCAGAAACTGAGAGACTTTTTTGTAGAGGGGAATATGATGAAGAAATACCTCTTTCCAATTTCCAAAATAATTTTTTATTTTCTCATAGACCTTAAAAAACTATTTGTTATGAAAACAGTTTTCAACAGTTTCATAGCGTACTTTCGTAGCGGACAAAAATGACCTTTTCCATCAGAATTTATGCTTATTTTATCTTGCATGGTCTTCATCATGTTCTGACACATTTTCCCTATCATTTCCTCCCCTTGTAAACTTCCAAAAGTGTTTTTTTAAACAAAAATAAAGCTACAGGTGGTTTCGTAGCGTTTTCCTGGCTTTAAGCCTAGGAAATGATACGAAACTATCATAAACAGTGTAAATTCCAGATTTTTTCCTTGTTTAAATATTTTACCTTCCAACTACATAAAATTAGTTTTCGACATGCCTTTAACTTCTTAAAACATAAGCAAAATCAATTTAAGAGCCTTGAGGTGTTTCCTCTTCAAAAAACATCAATTTCTTATTTAGCAAGTTTATTCATCACTAAAATGACTCTATTTTTTGTCTGAAAACATAGGGTTCAGAGATGAGCTCTTTTCTCCCTATCCTTGATAGATATTGAAAAAATCAAGGATTTTTTTGTAGGTCAGTCTATCTTGAAGAAAAACCTCTCTTGTTTTTTTTGAAACACATCTCCAACTGTCCAGAATCTACATTCTAAAAACATGTATTAAACAGGAAAATTATGCATTCTGAAAATAGAAAACCCTTTTTTTAGAGATGTAAGCTTGGGAAAGGAAATATGTCAGAAAATGATGACTGATAGAACATGATGTGACCTATATGGAAGTGGTTTTGATATGAAATGAGGGTGTTCTTGAAACTTAGGATAGGTTATATATGAAAAAATTAATATTCCTATGCAGACTTGAAATAGTTTTAAGGGGTCCCAACCCTTTTGAGGAGTGAAATATATGACCATGTAAAGTAATGACTCACAAAATTGTGAGTGATAACACGTGCCAGCAGTTGGCGCATTGGGGTCTTCTCAAATTCATGGAGAATGACCTCTTACGATCATAGGATCGTCTTCTGTGTTACCTGATCCGATGCTGTAACAGGTGACGCAAGGTCATGGTGCTACGGGGGTGAGACCTTACTATCCATATAAAGACATATATCTATTTTTTGACTGATCTACTGCCTTAGGGTGAGGCGCTTCCTTATCCACTTCCCCTGGGAGAGTGGATCTTGAGCGGTTCTCAGCGGGCCATTGTGGTGGGGCGCCCCTTTCAGAGGGGTGTATTTCAATAGCTTCTATGACTGACCTAGCCGAGTGGTGTGCTCTGGATGCTATTATCTGACTGTCGGGGTCGTCTGCACCCAATCAGGCGTCGGGCCCACCGATTGGTGTTTCGCACCAGCTGAGGGCCAGACACTTCTTTTATTTTTCCCATTTTTTCTACGACAGTATGTTGGCTCAGATTTTCAAGGTCTGGGATGGATCAAAGGTGTTTGCATATGCTGGAATTCTATGTAGCATCATGTATGAGTGAGTGGTGCTACTGAGACCTATGGTGGTTGTGCCTGCTAGGAGGCCTCGAGAGCCTCACATGAGGAGGTGGGCCCCTATTATTCCTCGTGGAGGTGGAGGTTGGGTGGGGTGTTATTGGAATAACACCATGGAGGCTTGGTTTTAGGCCAATCCTCAGATGTTTCTTTCATTCCCTTATGCAGGGATGGACTTCCGTGGAGACCCAGACATGGGTCTCCCTACTGGGTATGCATGGGGGCCAACAGGTATGTTTTTGTGTTTTATTCTGCATTTACTTGAGTATTTATGTTTTTTATGTGTACTATGATGACACTAACATATTTTTGTTTACTCTTGTAGATGTTGGCAAGGTTGGGTGTCCCGTGGCTCGGTTGGTGGGACATGAGCCGATACGGAGACCTCGAGGTGCTCCTCACGTAGGAGGGGGAGGAGATCTGACACAACCTCAGGGAAGAGTACCTGGCAGGGAGGTTGGTCCTTCAAGGGAGGGTAGCAACTCAGCTACTGCTAAGAGCGCCACTGAGTGTGCTCGTGCTGAGGTGGCGGAGGCTCGCGTTACAGATTTGACGGAGCAGATGGCTTCTCTGGAGGTCAGAGCTCAGGTTTTAGCGGATGCATGGGGTCGAGTGGACTGCTTGACTCAGGAGATGCCTACTCAAGGCTTTGTGGATGACCTTGATGATGCATGGTTACAGACTCTAATGGCCCAGGAGTGGGGCTATCAGTCGACTTTGCGCCAGGTGGCAATCTCTGTTTTAACAACGGCTCCAGTGTTGGTACAGGGAGCGGTTGTGGGTCCAGGTTACCCACTTGGGTGAGCACTACCCTAGAGACTTTATTTTACACAGGGAAAGCACCCATTATGGGGTTGCTTCCCTTTTTTTTTTTGACTTGTATATTTGTATCTTTGGGCTAACTTACGGGTCAGAGAAAGTATATCTTTTGGTATATATGAGAGAGATATTTCTTTCGGCTCTAAATGGTGTGTCCAATCACTACTACATTTGGGGGAAATTTCGACGCTTTTGACCAAATGTCATAAATTTCCCCAAATTTTTTCAATCCCACCCGAAACCGTCGCTATACCGACGTTTATAGAAAAGTGTCGCAATACCGACACTTAGACAACGTGTCACAATCACGACGTTTGGAGGAATACGTCGCAATTGTGACACTATGCCCCAAAGCGTTGCTATTACGACGACTGCCTCCAATTGTCGCAAGTGCGACACAATGTCTAAGTGTCGCAATTGTGATGTTTGGAGGCATCCGTCGCAATAGCGACACTTTTTCCGCTATCGGTATAACGACACTTATATGTGCGCTACATAAAAATATGAAACTTATATGTGCGCTACATAAAAATGATTTTATTAAAAATACGAAACTTATATCTGTCGCAATAGCTACATTAACGTCTGATACCACGCGCGCATTCGCCCTCCGCTCTTGCAGAACAACATTCACCCTCAGCATTCACCCTCAGGTCTTGCAGAAAAAATTTTTCCCTCAGCATTCGCCCTTAGCTCTTGCAGAATAGCATTCGCCCTCAGCATTTTCCCTCAGCTCTTGCAGAACATCATTCGCCCTGAGCTCTTGCAGAACAGCATTCACCCTCAGCATTCACCCTGAGCTCTTGCAGAACAACATTTTCCCT
Organism: Pinus albicaulis; assembly: GCA_034641835.2. NCBI lineage: Eukaryota > Viridiplantae > Streptophyta > Pinopsida > Pinales > Pinaceae > Pinus > Pinus albicaulis. The sequence goes on from CM076570.1 coordinate 142,818,714, forward strand.
GAGCTCTTGCTGAACAACATTCGCCCTCAGCATTCGCCCTTAGCGTTCGCCCTCAGCTCTTGTAGAACAACATTCACCCTCAGCTCTTGCAAAATGGTAAGTTCTTACTGCAGGCCCTTCCTCCTATAGTAGGGTTGACTCTATTTGGGTTTTTTTGGTCAATTCCATTGGATTGTGTTAGGCTGTATGGTTCTCTCTAGATGTCAAGAATGAAGATTCAATACCCTCTATTATCTTCATCACCCAATACAAGATTTAAATTTTTCCCAAAGAAACGCTTATTAATTTGGCAGCCATTATTTCTCCCTGCTTTAAAAACCCTACATTTAAATGAAAACAAGCATTACATTTCAACTACAAAAATCTATTAGTGTTCAAATGTACATGTGTGCGTCACTTGTGTAGGGTATTCCTTTTCCACTTTCACATTATCCAAGAATGTGTGCAGTATAGTTCATATTTTTTGTGATTTAGATTATCTTGAAAAAAGGAAAGGTAAATTATTTCCCATGGAAAAAGAAGGTTTTCCCTTTTTACTACTGGAAATGGTACAACAAAGTTCCATTTCTACCCGAAACTCCTATGAAACAGGAACCAAATAAAGGGCATGTCCTCAATGGACATCATTTGGCTTTGAAAATGGCCATTGCACCGTGTTGTTTCTTATATTATATCACGATAGTTTCTTAGGTCATTTCTTGTTTCTTGAGATGAAAAAAAACCAAAGAAATTGTGAAGATCCTTTCAAGAAATAAATGACCATTTCTCAATCATATCTCAACTATTTTTTATTTTATTCAGTGGTTTCTTACTTTGAGAGAAATTTGACACTTTTATAAGGAATATAACATAAAAAAACAAAATGGGAAGGAATTGATGAGGTAGATGTCCTTTAGTTGTTGTCAATTAAGAATTGATAATACACCTGGAGTTAGGACACAGAGTATTGAATCAAAGTTGTAGTTTCTAACTTCTTGTATTGATTCATCAATCTTGAAATTCAGACATTGCATGTCTTCATTGCTTCATGTTTGAATAATTTGCATCATATCGTACAATAGGAAATTAGGAATTATGATTATTATTACTTTATGGATCTATTAAGTTACTTTTAAGTTTGCATGGTTTAGTGTGAAATTATTCTAGTGTGCCCCTAGGCCCAGGTGAAGGAATTCCAAGGACTGAGAACCCTAGTTTTTAAATGGTATTGTTTCTAACTATTTTTTAAAACATACAAGTTACAATTAAATTTTAAAACTTAAGAGTTAAAACTTAAATGATTCAAATGAATTGGTATGCTATTTGGATGAATTGGTCTGGCATATTTAGAAAGATCAAACCTCATAAATAAACATGTCTATTTTTTAATGGTAAAGAAGTCTTAGACATTAAAGTTACAGCTCTATTATAGTAGATGTATAAAATGCTTCCTACAAGTTTATTGGCATGGGGTTGATCGAATACAATCTGGACATACACAGCCTAATTTCCAAGAGGGATTATTTGTTCACACCAAAGGTGTTGTAGCTACTATGACTATGATGCAAAACTGGACAAATAGCATATCTATCATACTAGGCATGGCTTAGACAGAGTAGTTACTGGTGAAGAAATTTCTGCTGGCTTTGACTTTAAATGTAATAGAAATTTAATCTCTTAACCAGAGGTTTCCTGGATCTTAATTCTGTGAATTTTCTACCTTGGGACTTCTATGAAATATTATACAAAACAACAGTGGAAGTGAACAGTTCCAATTGTAATGTTCTCTTATAATTAAATTGCCCAAGGGAGGACAAAGTAGCCTATCCAACCCCATAGGCTATAGTCAATTATAAAGGGGGAAGTTAAAACTTAAAAATAAAATAAAATTAAAACTTAAAACATACCTACCTATCCATGAATCATAAGTTCATAACTTACCCAACGAAAGCGTAGACTTACCACAAACATCCATCCTCAAATTGCTATGTATGAGCCAGAGCCTCAAGATGAGAGTGATTCCTACTTGGAGAGCATGCTAAGTGAAGATCTAAGTGATGTTGATGACATGGATGCTGATGATATGGCTTGAGGAAGCCATTGCTCACTATTAGGCTTTAGCTATTTTTATTTTAGTATATCAAAATTTCCTAGTTCATGTTTACAGTTTGCCATTTGGAGATGCCTTGAGGCAAATTTTGAATTTAGTATGACAATGGATATATATTTTGAAATTTTGAATCATGATTCTAATTTCTTATAAGTTATTAATATGTAAACTGAGCTCCAATTTGCACTTGATATCATATATGAATCATGATATTATCAAACTAGAAATTTTGAAATTTCAATGACAAATGTCACATGTGAATGTTGAAACTTGAATGTTGAATGATGTGCATGTTTAAATATTTAAAGTTTAAAGTTTATAAATTATTAGTGATTTACAAATTACTATATTAGTGTCATTAAATTTAGAATTTAAAAATTATAATTTAGAAAATATAGTATTATATATGATATATAAATTATAATATATATTAATATAAAAATACCCAGATGAACCCACGCACCCAGTTTCAAAAAATGTCGTCGCCGTCCCCGTCCCCGTCCCCGAACCCACATTTCCTGGCAACATATTTTCAAACATTGAATATCAACAAAATCGTTTAAAGGATATTGAAAGGAAAAAGGTGATGGAAGATAGAAAGTGCCTTACTTAAATGCTCTAAGGATTTTTCAATAGTTGCTCCAAAAGCTTCACTTCAAGGCCCTTCAAGATCGTCTCCAACAATGCTATACCATCAGCTTCAACAATGTTGCTCCAAAATTGTCCTCAAGGTCTTCACAACAAGTTTACTAGAAGTTGCTCCAACAATATATTCAATAAGGTCTTCATTGTCAACTCGTCTCTTGTTTGGGTGCCTTAATGTGCAATGACATGTTTCAAGGACTGAATTCAATGCAAGGCATATTTGAAACTCTAACTCTGTCTTCCGGTGTCTTATTAGAAATTATTTCAGTTTTCATTTTGTGTTTTCAAGTTAGATATTGTTTTCAAGTTTTTTACATTTATAATTTTATTGCAATGTGGCAGACTGATTAGGGAAGTACAGGAACAACCCCGAGACGGGATGATCGCGGAAAGAGGCCAGCGGTAGAACATGTAAAGTGCCAGCATTGCTCTATCTTCAGGTATTTTAGTTATTTACATAATTGAAATAATATTAATTTTGTTCAAATATGCAGACACCTAGACATGGTACGCCTGATGATTCCCTCTTTGAGGAAGAGCTTTCTTCATCCCTATCTCCAGTGTTCTTGTTGCGAAAAAAGGCACAAGATGCAAGGTCGGAATTTAATACTTTGATAGACGCGCCTCAAACACCTGAAACAGAAGAGAGGATAAAAAAACTTATGAGCCAGCTAGAAACATATCAGGTAATAATTAAAATTCAAAAGGATATTTTTTTTGTTCTGCATGAGATGAATTGTGATAGTTTGATTTATAATTTTTACATTTACTAAACTAACAAAAAGTTATTTTGTATGTAGTGTTTTCTAGCACATGCTGAACCCGGTGTTGGTGGTAGTGGGACAGAAGGGCAAGAGATTGCCCAGCAACCCTCTCATACACCTTCTACTCCTTTAGGTGCCAGCCAAGAAACACACCCTGCCCAAGCAGACACCCAGCCAACCGCTGAACGTGTTGGCAATGATGAGGTTGATATGGCCAACTACATTATTGCGTTTCCTGGAGCTACACGTGTCAGCTCCACAGGGACCATTAATGGCACGTTGTTGGTGAACGATGAAGGTGTCCCTATAAAGCATGTACAACTCCCAGGTAAATTTTAATATTTTAACTATTTCATGTACTTTATCTAAAACATAATTATCATGATTTTTATTTTAAAATTAATGATAATATCTTTCTTTCTTTTTTCTGTGTAGGAAAAAATGAGTTCTACAGGTTTCTGGAGAGCCATGCGTTGGTAATTTTTGGCCCAACCATACGAACAGGGTGGAATTCCCAGAATTCCAACCTGAAAAAAGAACTTCTAGATTATCTAGAAGCCCTTTTTGGGGTCGGCACATTTGACAGAACAGCGGTGGCTCGGGTAGCCGACAAATATTTGAAATATACTAGGGACACCTATAGGACGCAATTGAAATTTAACCCTAGATACGAGCGTCCTCTCACAGTTCTAGAGAGTGAGTGGAGAGCACTCATCCATGACGGAAAAGAGAAAAGGGCAAAGAAAGAAGGAAAAATGCCAACTGGACCCGCAAGGTAAATTACAACTTTAATTCAATAGCTTTAATTTTCTTATGTCTAAAATAAAAGTGTGCTACGTCATATCTGACTTCAATCTTTTGATGCTAGGTTGCCTGACACCTCAAAGGCAACCAAAGCTAGGATTGAAAAAAAGGGCCATCACAATCTAGGCCAGGGCGGCTACTTGAAATTAGCCACAAGAATTGTAATTAAGTAGCTAAACATCTTATAATTAATTGTATCACCTTCCAACGTTTTTGTAATCCTATCAAACATGATTAAAAATACACAATCATATGTAATGTAGGGTGATGACTTCGGAACAGAAACTACAGAGGAAGATAAAAATATCGCTTTCCATTTCGGCTATCAAGACGTAGTTGAACGTTGCAGAAGCTTGGGGCAGGTCCCAAGATCCAAAATGCCTAATAAGGTAAAACATTAACCTTTCAATATGTTTGTTTTCATCCATAAATTTAATGTCTAAAAACTTTGTTTAAATCAGGGGAGCAGCACTACCGAAGAGGCAAATAACCTAGTTTTAGAGCCAGATGTAGATGATCCTCACGTGCAACCTGATCATTGTAGTGGGGACCAGGCCGAAAATGCTACTATCAGTGAAGGCCGTGACGGTAATTAATTTCCACTTATAATTTTTTCTAATTATACCTTGATGGTTGTCCTTATAACGTTTTTTTTTTAAATGACAGAGAATGTTTCTCTTGAGGATCTTACCACCAGAGAGGAAGACAGGGAAACAGTCCCAACGGCGACAACTGGTGCACCAGGTAAATAATCTCATTGCAATTTTTTTTATTAATATTACCGAACTAGTTCAATGATATTTAAAAACTGACAATTAAAAATTTAATATTATCTGTTTTTGTAGGCGATGCCCCATCACTGGATGAGACCAGACATCGTGACTACGCAACTAGGTCAACGACGACAACTGGTGCACCAGGTAAATAATCTCATTGCAATTTTTTTTATTAATATTATCGAACTAGTTCAATGATATTTAAAAACTGACAATTAAAATTTAATATTATCTATTTTTGTAGGCGATGCCCCGTCACTGGATGAGACCAGACATCGTGACTACAAAACTAGGTCAGCGGCGACAACTAGTGCACCAGGTAAATAAGCTCATTGCAAATTTTTTTTATTAATATTACCAAACTAGTTCAATGATATTTAAAAACTAACAATTAAAATTTAATATTATCTGTTTTTGTAGGCGATGCCCCGTCACTGGATGAGACCAGACATCGTGACTACGCAACTAGGTCAGCGGCGACAACTGGTGCACCAGGTAAATAATCTCATTGCATTTTTTTTTATTAATATTACCGAACTAGTTCAATGATATTTAAAAACTGACAATTAAAATTTAATATTATCTGTTTTTGTAGGCGATGCCCCGTCACAGGATGAGACCAGACATCGTGACTACGCAACTAGGTCAGCAGTGCGGGTCGAAAGGCATGAAACAGGAGCAGAGCACGATGATATTGATGATGTAATTAGGAGCTTTAGAAATAGGAAGAAGAAAAATAAAATCTGATAATGTAAAATATTGTATTATTATAAGACAAACGTTACCATACTTGGAACGTTTTTTGCGTTATATAAAAAACTCATTTATCATTCTATTTTTATGTCAAGCATTAATTGCAATGTTTCCTTGCGTACTTTTTGTTGAATTGTTTTTTTATTAGTTATTGGATATTTTTTTTTATGCTCATGAAAGTAAAAAATGAAATATAGATTGGGTATTGGAGAATTGAGAGTGATGTGGGGGGGGGAGCGGCCATAAGAGCTTCCACCTTCACATGGTTGGCCCTGTTTAGTAGAGAATAATTTATTGGAGCGATTTAATCTTGGAGCAAACCTCCCTCGATCCAGCGTAGCAACAAAAAAGTCACTGTTGACTTAGTTGCTACTCTTTCAGATCGTGGGAGGTTTGTTCCAAGTTCATGCGACTCCAATAAATTGTTCTTGAAACGAAGAGGAGATTATTCAGGTATGTTTTGACATTTTCAACATATGTTCTAACATTATCATAAGAATGCATCTTAGAGTAAAAAATACTACATCAATTACTTGTATTTATTGTATAGATAATGATGGATTTTGATTGAATTGGCAGTTCAGGTACAAATCCTCTTGCATCATGAGCAATACAACTTGTCAACCAGGGTCATGTCCAAGATATTTTTGCTTGTGCGCTTGACCAGGTTCGTAAAGTCACATTTTGTAAGTTCCTTTACAGTTCATAATTCAATATTAAGATTGTTCATGATTATTATCTAGGTTTTTTGTATGTGTTTTTTCATATATTTGATTGTAAGCAACTCTGCATGTTTCCTGTTGTTCACTATGATTTCTCCCATTACCACTCCCAGGATGAATTTGACCTTATTGTTACATAGGTTACTTTATTGTTACTATGATTTCTCCATTTACGATTTCATAGGTTACATCATGTAAAGATGTCAATCTCAGGTTGGTGATGAGATTTAGTTCTCCAGATTTGGGGCTTTTCTGATATTTTCTCCCTCATGTAATTCCTGCATCACCTCGTTGTTTGAGCATGCCAATTGTCTACCACTTGTACCAGTTGGCACATGTCAATCTCTGAGTGGTGCCATATTTCACCTATTTTCAGTGAGAGTTTAGGGTTTCTCTAACATAGCTTCATAAATCCGATTTAGTTCCTGCTTGAATATCATCACATAATACTCATGGTTTGGATTTATGAGCATGTTCTGAATGTTTGGTTGATTCATAAGAACCACCCATATAGTCATCTTGAGATATTTCAGAAGTTTTCTCGGGTTTCCTTTTTCACCGTTTCTAGTGGGTGGGATGTTGTGGGGTGATCCATCAATACTGGTGCTCTTGTAGTAGGGAATTTGTTTTTGGGGATATAAAGGAGAATTTTATGTAGATATCCCATTAGATGCATTCATAGATGGGCACGAGAGGTCAAGAATTTAAATTAAAAATATGAAACCTCTAGCATGGCAACCTGAAGGCCGCGAGAGACACTGGTTAAAGATTGTTTTGTGCTGGCCTTAATATAGTCGTGATTTCTTTCTATTATATTAATGCAAATATATAGTCCAGTCTCATTAAAATGAGGATTGTGGTTGTATTTATCTTTGGTTGTTTCTCTCTTAATGCTCCAGAAGTTGCCAAAAGTTGCGATAGTTGTTTAGTTTGCCTGTTACAACTTAAAAGTGGGTTTTAGCAATGGGAGTCATGTTTTTTAAGGTTCATACTAATATGAAGATCTTGTAATTCTATATTCAGCATAAGAGAATATGGCCTCTGCTTTGGGCAGTATGACAACAATTGCCACATCTACCTCATTAGGTAACAATGGAAAGGGGAAGAAGTTGGGTGCAATGTTTTATAATTATGGCAGACAATTGTCTTCTCTTTCAGTTTTTTCACCCATTTCCTTTAATCGCTCAAGCAGAAGAGGGACTCTGAGATTACGAGACAGAGAGAAGGAAGTTAATACAAGAGCTATGGAAAAGGAGTTGTACTTCAACAAGGATGGCTTAGTGACAAAAAAATTGCAGGTCAGAGAAAAAATTATGTTTAAAGGAAGGTCACTTGCACGTGAAACTTCACTGTGGTGGATCTTTCCTTGTCCACGTATATTCGATTTTAATGTGTTATTTTAATTTTTCATGGAGGGTTGTTTTGGCATATGGTCTGGCATTCAATTGCACACTTACTGAAAGCATTGTCATTTTTTCTTGCAGGCGGTGTGAACAAACTTGTTGATCTTGTTGGAGTCACCCTTGGGGCGAAGGGAAAAATGCTGTCTTGGAGAGCAAGCATGGTTCTCCGAAAATAGTTAATGATGGTTTGACAGTAGCTAAGGAGGTAATTTGTAGATGTGTGCTCTAGTTTTCTTTTTAACGTTGTATTAGTTCCCCCTCTTAAATTTCTTAGATTTGGTAGGCATAATTTGAAAACTCAAAGGTGAAAGGAAACATATTTGTTACCCAGTGGTCTACTTGGCCTATGGACTAGCCACATTAGAGTAATGCATAAATATTTTCACAACAATAAAAGGAAAGGGTTATGGTTGAGGAAAATTTTATTGTTATTGACAGTGTAATGAAATGTATCTCAATGCTATGGTTTTGGCCTTTTTATTGGTTGAATTAGAGGACCCAGTTGAAAATATTGGGGCCAAGTTAGTAAGGCAAGCTGCGGCAAAGAAAAATGATTTAGCTGGGGATGGAGCCACAACATCTGTTGTTCTTGCACATGTTGGACTATTGAAAAATTTCAGAAAAATGAATGGAGAATAAATCTCCCTTCCTCTAACACATAGAAAATTAAAATTTCTTTGACAGGAGACAGAGTTTCAATACTTTGAAAACAAACTTCTATTCCCTTCAATAACTCAAAAAAAAACTATTACACTTCTTCCTCACTAAGATGGATTACAAAATTATGACTACTGCAAAACGCAGTGCATAAAACCAACTCACTGTTTGTTCAAAACAAACATACTCTGTCTCTAAAACACTCTGCCGTGTTTTTCACTTTCGCACTGTTGTGCATACACACTTAAAAATTTACACTCAGTCTTTCACTTTTTACACACTGCTGTGTAATAAAAAATTTACCTACTGTCTATAAAAAAAAACTACCAAGCTTTTTTGTCCTTTTTATTTTTATATGCCGTAACATATAAAACATATTATAATAAACCCTCTTTTTAAAATAATAAAATTAAAACTAAATTTTATGGCCCACCTTTCATTTCGCATATGATATATATATAACATATGTTTAAAACATATGTATATATTAAAGCATACATAAAATTAAACTATCAAAACATTAAAGAACCCTTTCCATCGGACTTCAAAAGTCTGAATAGATTGAATTTCAAACCAAATTCGGGTTCCAAAATGGGATACTGATGTCTGCCTAATTTGTAACATGAATTCTCAATCCAATGTGCCTTATAAAAATTCAGGTCCGGTTTTCAGGTTTTCAGATTCCCTTCAATTTCATGCGATCCAATATTAATGCTCCATGTGTCCTCCTTTTGAATTTACAAAAATGGGGGGTAAATTTCTGTTTGTTTAATTTCTGGTTGGTGAATTGCGTTAATGGTGGTTGTTGTGTTTAAATACAATCTTGTATAGAAATATGGCTGCGGGCGTCTACAAAAAAAACTTGCAAGAATTTTAAATGTTGAATTAAATTTCTGGATGGCGTGCAAGCAACCTCCAAAAAAAAATGTTGCTACTGCATCCGTCCTTCTGCTGCAGCAGTTGAAGTTAAAATTCAACAGCACAGGGTTTCATAAGTGAGGGTGTAAAGGTAACTTTTTGTCGATAGTAGTAGATTAAGATCATCTATTCATTTTTGTAGGGTATTATGGTGTTTGGTTTTTTAGTTTTGGGTTGGGCTTATTGAGTCTAAGATAGTTTTTGAGTGAAAAAAATGCTATCAGGTATTAAAAATTTTTGGTTCTTTTGTCAAAATTTATGAGCTTGTTAGGAAATACAAAACTGACAATGGTTGTATCTTAAATTTGTGGAAAATAATTTGAAATGAAACCTTTTTTTTTAGGTTGCTGCAGCAGGTGCAAACCCCGTTCAAATTACTAGGGGCATTGACAAGACAATAAAGGCCCTTGTTTCGGAACTCAAAATTTTGTCAAAGGAGGTAAACGCTTGCCTTTTGAGTAGGCCGGTTTTCCTTTTTGCTGATGGTTTGGTGTATCTAATTGAATTAGTTGCCTAAGGTATTTTTGGTTGCAAACTCCTTTTCATTTTTCATACAGTATTGGCCTTGTGGAATACATTTGATTGTGTGGTCTTGTTAGATCTACAACATTTGTAGTTTTTTAGTCTTATGGCCGAGGTGGAATTTTATTATGGAAATAGTTGATGCAATATTGTCCTTTAATCCTTACTGCAGGGTAGCATGTTGAGAAGTTTCTTGTGAAACATTTGGTATTCAAAATGACACTTGATCCTATACAGCATCATGCACTTGACTTCAAAATTCATATTCAAAGTGTGCCAGACAATTCTTGCAAAATTTCAAATATTTATGGTGTTTTAAACCATTATCTTTTTCATGTATTGGATGCTGAAAATGAGAAAAAGACTTTGGTATGAAACCAACTGGTGAATAATTTCCAGCAAAACAACCACTTCCAAGACATGATTTAGAAGTAGAACATATGTACTTATGAAGCATAGAAAGATATCCTTGATGCATTGTCAATGTTTGGCTAGGTTTATTTTTGGAGAAAATAACTCATTCCAAGAATAGTGATCTTCAATACAAGTAAATGCCAGAGAAGAGAGATCATCATGTGACATAAATCTATTAACAAAAGTGAACAAGGAATGATTATTAATTATGGCATACTAAGTTGTCAATGATTTTGACTATTTGTCTTTAACATGTAAAAATGTTAAATTCCAAACTTACATCATCATGGTTTGGCATCATGAGCTTGACTAATTGTCCACCATGCTCATAATTTCATTGTTGTCTTCATATCTATAAAAAATGTTTCAAATAATAATAATAAAGTTCTATAAGAAAAATCCAGACCTCCATGCTGCTGCTCCTTGTGAGACAAAGTCAAAATTGCATTACACAATCTGACACATAAGAATCTCCTATATCCCGGTGGTATGTATCCAAATTCTTATAATAGTGTCTTCAAGACTTATGTTGACATTGCAAATGAGATATTTAAGCAATGAAAGATGGAGCCTTCTTCATTTTTGTATATGTAACAGTCTTTTATTAATATAAAGATTGATGGTTTTGTCTTTCTGAAAATGAAATGTAAAAATAATTTATTGTGGTCAATTGAAAAGTTTTTTTTTAAAGCTTTTCATTATGGAAGGGAAACATAGATATATGCCCTTCTAATTGAAATTCGGACCTGCCCTTCAAATTTGATCACTGTGTGGGACCTTAACAAACAATAAAACTATTCCGCCGTGCGTTATATAAAACATATAACAAAACCTTTGTCAAAACTTCAAACGAACCGTTTAGCCGTGGGTATTTCATCACGAATTGATCATTTTATCATGTACCTTCTTCTAGAGGAATATTCTTCCACTTGATTAGGTACTTCATAATGGTTATATGTCAAAAAGATACAGAATGTTTATCTATAACTTTTTGTGGTTCAAGAATCAACTTTCATTCTTCATCTAATTTTGGAAGTTCTATTTACATTGGCATATTTTTTCCCAAAACCTTTTTTAGGCAAGATACATGAAAAACCTTATGAATGCAAGAAGAAGGAAAATATAACTTCTATACCACTTGCGCAATTCTATGAATAATTATTTAGGGCCATAACATTTTTGAGCTAATTCTTTATTCTTCTTTTTCTTGAATGAAGATTGCTTATAATGCTATAATCTAAAAAATACCCAATTACCCTCCTCAAATTATCTTTCACTTCAATGTTGTTCCCCTTGTTTTTTTATCATGTTTCATGTCATTTGAAGGTTTTCCATAATAATTTTCCTTAGTATTTTCCATATGTGACTATGTTTCCTATACTTTGGAATTATCTTGCAAAAAGTATGAGATACTAGGAGTTGGATATCCAACAAAGGGCCTTAAATTGGGAAATTTTAGTAGATGTCTGATAGGTAGTATCATATTACCATTATTCCTTGACGAACCCACTTCATCCATTAAGATTGCTTTTCTAAAGAGTAACATTGTAGATAACCTTAAAAACATTTGTCAACTATTTTAGTTTGACCATTTGATTTGATATGTAGAACTCATGGGCGCTAGTGTTTCTCCACTCATATTAAATAATTATTTCCAAAATTTTCTTGTTACTATTACTTTAGGAAAACCATGAAGACTATGAATTTCTTTCACGGACACTTCTGCCACTTGGCTTGTTCTTTATGTACTTTGAGATCTACGAAAAAAATCTACAAAATTTGTCTACATAAATGACCACAAAAATGTAATACTTACCTTTATATTTCAGTAACCCTGTAATAAAGTCTATTGATATATCTTCTAGTCTTTGAATATGTATGTGGAATGGTTGAAGTAACCGTAGAGATTTTACTATCTCTCTTTTATTTATTATGCAAACCTGACCTTTTCTTACAAAATTTTTAATATCTTTCTTCATTCCTTCCAAAAATATATTTTTTGATCCTTTGAGATGTTTTAAGGAACCCTGTGTCCTACCATCAGAGAGACATGGGACTCCATTAATATTTTTTTATTCAAATATTCTTGCGTGCATAAAAATATTCTACATTTGCACCAAAGTATCTCTCTCTTTCACTCCCGATGCTCCATAGAGTTCATCCCATCCTTTATAAATTTTAGTTTTTTTTTAGTACTATTGTCATTTTTCCATTATGGAAAGCTTCTTCTAGCCACCTAGGAATAGAAAATGTAATTGGATATAAATTTGAGGCCTCTTCTATTTTAGAAAGAGCATCATGTACTAAATTTTCCTTACCCTTTTTGCAGATTATCTCAAAATTAAAACTTTGCATTTTTTCTCCACATTTTTGTTAATCTTCCAATGAAATCCATAGCTTCAAAAAATACTTTATGCTATCATGGTATATCTTGACTTTAAAGTACCTCCGAATGATATACTATCCCCATTTTTTATTGCATGTAATATTGCTTCCATTTATTTTTCATACGTAGATTTCACGAAATATTTTCTTTGAATTCCTTGCTTTTAAAAGCCAATGATATCCCTTATTGTGTTAATGTTACGTAAATTCCTTGTCCTAGTGCCTCACACTCTACCATGAATGTTTTACCAAAAGTAGGTGCAACCGATGTTGGTGTAGAAGACATGGCATCCATTAAAAGAGAGAATGCCAAAGTAGCCTCATCATTCCATATAAATGATATTTTATTCAAGAGATTGTGAGTGGACTTGAAATGCATGCATAATTCTTAAAAAATGATCAATAATATCATGTAAGTCTAAAAAATCTTCTAAGAACCTTGATTTTCTTAGGAATAGGTCATTTTGTAATAGCTTGCATCTTTTGAGGCTCCAACTTCACTCCTTCCTTTAAAAAAATATGAACCAAATACTCGAATTCTTATTTCCCAAAAGCACATTTGAATATTTTTACATAAAAATGATTGTTCTCAATAATTTATATAACTTTTCCACATGTTTAGTGTGGTATTCCCATGATTTATTATAAATATGTGTATTATCAAAGAAAACCAACACAAATTTTATAAGATGGGATCAAAAAAAATTGTTCTTAAGTCGAGCCCTTCGGACTTAAAACGGCGATAAACAATAATTCAAACCAAATTTGCGTTCCAAAATAGCCTACTGACGTCGGCCAATTTTGTGACGCGAAAACCAAATGAATTCCGCCCTAATATTTTTCAGGTCTGAAGTTGGGTTGGCGTACGGAGGGAGAGTTGTGACGCGAATTTCTTATCAAATTCGCCCTAATCCTTTTCGGGTCCGAATTTCCACTGCAAGCGGCCCAAACAAAGATCTACTCCAATCAATTTCTGCCATGTGTCCTCAATCAAAACTTTCCCTGCTCCCGGCTGCGGGTGCATTCGATGGCGTTTAAGGCGATGGGACATGGATGTGGCGATTTCATATCAATCACATTAAGTTTTAACGCTGTTCAATTAAGTTCCAAGGTTTTCACATCAAATATGCATTAATTAATTGAGTTTTAACACTGTTCAAGATTGGACCTCCACTCCTGTTAGCGATTCCGCATGCTCCAATATGATTCGGCCTTCGGCTCTCATTAATGATAAGATATTAATTATGACGGGCGTCCTTCGATTGCATTGCAGTCAGGTCAATAAAATGGCATTTTGCTATGGTTTTTCAGACGAGCCGGTTATTGGGTTACACTGCCTGCTCACTGTGATGTGAAGGAGAAGTGGCCAGCTGAACTGCTACTTAGACCTTGCAGCATATCTACATTTCTCTCGGTCTCGTCTGTGTCTGTCTTCCTCTGTTTCTTGGAATTTTTCTTCTCTGTCTCCTCTTGTGCCCACTGCTGAGACTACATCCATGCCTCACCTGCGTCAAAGTATGCGTTGCTGCAGGGGGAGAACTAGAGATCAACCCTTGCGCGCTCCCTCCAGCCCCTCAACTGAGTCGTCTTCCGGCCAATCCAGTGATTATTACGCAGGTCGCTATCCAAATACTAGGAGTGGGCGGGGTTGGGTTGTAGGGTCTGGCCACCGTATGGATTCCCCTGCTCCTCGTTTCCCCACCGCTAGTTCACCTTCTCCCACAACGCGCACTGTGAAATTTTCCTTTAATTTCTCTCTCAACCGCCGAAGAATCACAGCTTCAGTCATCGTTGTTTTCCGCGAGGAGGCCCAAATGGAGGAAGAATGCACCCGTCCGGCGGGTCTGAGCTCGGAAAAATCCGGCTAGCATTCGGGCCTTTAGGAGGGGAGCCGTGGCATGAATGTGGAGGTAGCACCTAGCGATCCTGGACCTTCCAAAGGATGGTGCCGAATCGTGGAGGAACCACCAGAGGAGTAGTTTGGTTAATTTGTTTTTTTTGCTTCGCGGCCCACTTAATTTGGCTGCTTTTAGATTATATTACTGTGTTGTACCTCTGTAATATTTTTGAATTCTGTAAACGTTCAAGACTGGTTTCCCCATATGAGGGCAGTCTCCTTAATTTTTTGATTTTTTGATGACAAATTTGCCATGAGTCTGGGCAATGTTTTTGTATGAGGCGTATATCAACAGTACATGTCTCTACACATTTCCTGTATCCACTTTATGATACTATTTTCATGGAAGGTTTTACTTCATATAATATATTCAAAACAACGTTTTATCTCTTGTGAAAAAAAAATGATTAATGTTTATCACTCTGCCTTCAAAACTAGCAATGCTGGTCTATGTTGCTGGTTTATTGATATGTTCTGATGGTCTTTTTATATTTTTGACATATCACACTCCTCACATGATTAGCCTTTTTCTCTGTTCAAGGATTTTGGGTACTTTAATTTGTATTTGGAACAATGGACGTCGGTACTCCATCTGTTGCTTTACTATTCTACATACTGCTATTTCACTTTCTTATAGATGCCTCAGGCATATTTGGATGCTTTCTCGGATTGTCGATAATCTCCATGTGGACCGTTACTGGGTTTTATATCATGTCCCTGTATGTGACATGGGGTATTTTTCTATCATTGTTTGGGGTGGGACTTCCACTTTTCTGGATGGATATTTGGGTTCCAATCTTCAGATGTGAAAATGTAATGACTTCATGGACTGTTTTACTTCATATAATATATTCAAAACAACGTTTTTTTCTCTTGTGAAAAAAAAATGATTAATGTTTATCACTCTGCCTTCAAAACTAGCGATGTTGGTCTATGTTGCTAGTTTATTGATATGGTCTGATGGTATTTTTATATTTTGGACATATCACACTCCTCACATGATTAGCGTTTTTCTCTGTTCAAGGATTTTGGGTACTTTAATTTGTATTTGGAACAATGGACGTCGGTACTCTATCTGTTGTTTTACTATTCTACATACTTCTATTTCACTTTCTTATAGATGCCTCGAGCAAATTTGGATGCTTTCTTAGATTTGTTGATAATCTCCATGTGGACCGTTACTGGGTTTTATATCAAGTCCCTGTATGTGACATGGGGTATTTTTCTATCACTGTCTGGGGTGGGATCGACTTCCACTTTTCTAGATGGATATTTGGGTTCCAATCTTCAGATGTGAAAATGTAACGACTTCATGGACTGTTTTACTTCATATAATATATTCAAAACAATGTTTTTTCTCTTGTGAAAAAAAAATGATTAATGTTTATCACTCTGCCTTCAAAACTAGTGATGCTGGTCTATGTTGCTAGTTTATTGATATGGTCTGATGGTCTTTTTGTATTTTGGACATATCACACTCCTCACATGATTAGCGTTTTTCTTTGTTCAAGGATTTTGGGTACTTTATTTTGTATTTGGAACAATGGACGTCGGTACTCTATCTGTTGCTTTACTATTCTACATACTGATATTTCACTTTCTTATAGATGCCTTGGGCATATTTGGATGCTTTCTCAGATTGTCAATAATCTCCATGTGGACCGTTACTAGGTTTTATATCATGTCCCTGTATGTGACATGGCGTATTTTTCTATCATTGTCTGGGGTGGGACTTCCACTTTTCTGGATGGATATTTGGGTTCCAATATTTAGATGCGAAAATGTAATGACTTCATGGACTATTTTACTTCATATAATATATTCAAAACAATGTTTTTCCTCTTTTAAAGTTTCATTTTTTTTTTAAATTGAACCCGTCGTCGGTATACCGACGCCTTGTAAGCGTCGGAATTGCGACAGCTTAAAAACGTCGGAAGAGAAACAGTATAAAAATGTTGGACAAGCGACGTTCAAAACGTCGAATCACATTTCGTTGGAATTGCGACAGTTTACAAATGTCGGAAGAGCGACGTTCAAAACTTCGGACCACATTTCGTCGGAATTGCGACAGCTTACAAACGTCGGAAGAGCGATGTCCAAAAAGTTGGACCACATTGCGTCGGAATTGCGACAGTTTACAAACGTCAGAAGAGTGACTTTCAAAACGTCGGACCACATTTCATCGGAATTGCAACAGTTTACAAACGTCGGAAGAGCGACGTTCAAAACGTCGGACCACATTTCGTCGGAAGTGCGACAACTTACAAACATCGGAAGCGCGACGGTTTGGGAAACGTCGGAAGAGTGATGCTTTTTTGGAAGCGACGGAAAAATTTTCCATAGTGTGACACTTTTTAAGTGCTTCGGAACTGTGACGGTATGGCAAACCATGTTTTTCCCACCCTCGAACTGTCGCTCTTGTGATGACTATGTGTCGGAATAGCGACGAATTGGCCGTCGGAAATTCCGCCAAATTTTCTAGTGAATGGATTATGTGTTGTGCTAATGGATATCTATATTTTCTATGTTTTTTTATTTTTATGTATGAGGTTTATACGAGATGCATTCCAATTTAGAATATTGTTAGCTATGCGATCAGCTGTTTGGTTTTGACTTCTTGGTACATTTGTGAATGTAATGTTATCAAACTATCGACTTAATCTTTTTGCACTAAAATATTTTCTAAACATATGTGAATCCTGTACCTCAAATTATTGGTTTAATTGTGACACCACTAATTGGGAATCTAGGTAGATATGCATATGGCGTATGCCTTGATTGAGGGTGTCGCACATAAGTCTGATGGCGGCGTCATATTCTACCTAATTGTTTGTCATTGAGCCGATGCATACACCATTGGTTCAGAATGGCGATCGGTAAGGGTGTTAGATGACACAGGCAGCTACTGCTAAACTTTGAGACCATTGCGATGCTCCATCGGCAAATCCAAAATAATAGTCAGGTTGAGAATCCATTGTGACACTAGAGCATATTTTGCGACAAGTCTTCTGGTCAAATTTTAAAGTGTTTGGTCTGTGTACTTTAACTCTAGATGTGGTCCTTGTGGGCCCTTAAGGGTATAATTTCTTGAGGTAAAGGCTATTGGCGGGGTTGTTGAGGCATGTTCAATCCAGCTCTGTCAATATGTATGCCCCCTTGAGGAGATAATGTTTTATGATGTAGGGTCCTTTACACAAAGTTTCAAACTTTCCTGGTTGTAGGGATTCTTTTGCAACATCGTAGCGGAGGACTAAATTTCCTTCAGTAAATGAATGAGGATTGACGTGGAAGTCGAACGATGATTTTACCCATTTCTTGTGGGCCTCATTGTGTTGCAAAATTTTTTTTCGGCTTTCTTCGACATACTCTAGTTGTTCTAGAGGTTGGGTATCATCGAGGAGATCGATGGAGGCATGTAAATTTGGGATCTCGCGTTCTATGGGAATCATGACTTTGACTCTGTATACCAAGTGGAAGGGTGTGAAATCGATGGATGTTTTCATGGCCGTGTGGTATGCCCTTAGGTTAGATAAAAGCATGTGGTGCCAGTTTGTTTTGTGGTTATTCACCATACACTATAACATAGTTTTGAGGAATTTGTTCACAGCTTCTACCTATCCATTGGATTGGGGGTGGTATAGTGATGCGAATTCATGAGTGAATCTGAGATGGTGAGATAGCTCCTAGAAAGCTTTGTTCTTGAAGTGTTTCCCATGGTCGGAGAATAGCTCCTTGGGAAAGCCAAACCGGGCAATGACATAGTTAAATAGAAATCGTGCGGCGGTTTCTACATTGTTATCGTATGTGGGCATAGCCTCTGCCCACTTGGTGAAATAATCGACAACCAAAATGACGTATTTTTTATTTCCCGACGATGTAGGGTTGCAAGTCATGAAGTCGATCCCACATTTACAAAAGGAACTAGTGATAATGACAGGGTGCAAGGGAGCGTGAGGGGCTCTTGCCTTATGATCGAAGCATTTACATTGTTCGCACCTCTTGACTGCTAAAATACATTTGCAAAATAACGTGGGCCAGAAATATCCTGCTCATAGGAATTTTTGGGTGATGAACATTCCGGAAAGGTGGCCACCGCAAGCTCCACCGTGGCAGTCATTAAGGTCTTTTTCCACTTAATCATGGGTAAGGCATCAACGTAAGATGGGGTTGATGCCCCGTCGGTATAAAACATAACCTATAAGGAGGTATCGAGGGGCCTGATGGTGAACATGCCGACGGTCATCTCAAGTGAGATGGGGTCTAAAATTTTGGGTTCGTAAGAAGAGGATAATGTCTCCGTACCAAGGTTTGTCAGTTGCTACGAGGAAGATATGTTCATCTAGTAGCGAATCATTTACTTGTGACCCTTTGGTATGACTTGGGATGTTTGTAATGAACTCTGCTAAGATTAACGCCTTTTTTTTCTTGCGGGAGTGAAACTGTAAGTCATACTCTTGTAGAATGACTATCCAGCGGGCGTATTTGCGGTTCATTAGGTAGCTTGTCAGTAGATATTTGATGGGATTAATATTCATGACATTCATTGTGGTCTTTAATATGATGCAGTGGCAAAGATTTTGGACTGCATGAATTAGCGCTAGGGCAGTCTTTTATTCGGATTCATATCTTAATGTCAGGCCTGATAAGGTTTTTCTCACATATTATATTACGTGTTCCTTCCCATACGGGCCCTCCTGGATCAATTATCTGGCCAACGCGGCCTTGGATGTTGATAAATATAAGATGTATTATTGGTTGTCGTCTGGGGGACTGATTAGCAGTGCTAAAGACAATGTGTCTTTCAACGCGTCGAATTCTTGTTGGGTGTGGTCATTCCATTTGAATGGGATTTCCTGGTAGAGGAGGCACATGAACCCTTGAGCACAAGTGGTGTAATCGGGGACGAAACGTCTAAGAAAATTGTCCTTTCCCTGCAAGCTTTGCAATTTCCTGAGGGTTCTAGATCGAGGTACCTCTTTGATGTCTTGGACCTTGAGGAGGTCCACTCAAATTCCTTTTTGGGACATGATAAATCCTAAAGTATTCCTGTTATGATGCAAAAGATGCACTTGAGGGGGTTCAAGCATAGGTTGTATTTTCGGCATCGTTGGAATAAGAGTCGCAAATCCTCGAGGTGGTCTAAGCACTTCTTGGATTGGATGGTGAGGTCGTCCAAGTAGGCGAGGATAAGGTGTGCCAAGTCATGAAATATGTAATTCATGGCCCTCTCAAAGGTGGCTCCTGCATTTTTCAGGCCAAATGGCATTACCTTGTATGCGAATGTGCCCTAGGGGTAGTGAACACGGTTTTGTACTGGTTGGTGTGGCAAATTTTAATTTGATCGTACCCAGAGAATCTGTCCATAAAGGAGAGGGCCTTGTGACCCACACATGAATCGATGAATTTGTCGATGAATGGGGTAGGGTAATTTTCCTTGGGACATACTTTGTTCAAATCATGAAAATCGGTACAAACAAGTATGGTGCCTTATTTTTTTCATGATAGGAATAGGGTTGAAAACCCAAGATGTGTAAGCAATGGGGTACATAAACCCAACTTTTTGAAGCTTGCCGATTTCTCGTTTTATTTCTTCTACCTTGGATGGGTGCAGTTGACATGTCTTCTAGCGTATTGGGGGTATGTCATGCCAAGTGTCAAGATGGTGCTCTACGACAGTGGGACTAAGCCCAGGCATCTCTAAGGAGTCCCATACAAATATATCTCTATACTCTTGTAGCAATTGGGTATAAGAGGTTATTTCTTCTAGTGAACATGATGCCCCCAGTGAGATTTCTTCAACCTTTATAGGATTTTGCGATATGTTCACCTTGACAGTAGGTGAAATGTTTGACATGTTTCCTTACTCAAACGCATCGGGCGGCGGGATGGGGTTCTTGAACCAATTGAATTTTCCTTATGGGAGGAAATATTTTGATTCAATCGCCTAAATATCTTGTTCGCCTGTTTTTTCAGGATTGAATTTTTTCTTGGGAGAAAAATTGAACGGTGATGCATTGCATCCCATGGATAATCCAGCTCTGTCATGGCCTCCAGGATGTCCTGATATGAATAAAATAGGGATCCTAAGGGATATTTTTTATGCATATGGTTGTGCAGAAGAGGTTTGGTCCAAACGGAGCTAGTTGACAGACATGAAAAGGATTCCATCGTCAACGTGGTGGAACCAGACACGGTTCACAAAGTGCATACAGATTGGTTTCTCATTGTCATTGGTACAACTATTCTCGTAGTTGCAGCTGACTCGACACCTATGGCAGATGAGCAGACAACCCTAGTCATAGTTCTGATACATGATAATATGAATCATATACGATGTATCGTGTCGTCGGTGTTTGGTGTAGGAGGAATTTCCATCACGACGGCTTACATGGGCATAAGGCTAGGTTTCTCGTTAAGCTGGGCACTTTCTGGTAGATGGAAGCTATGCCTAGTATAGAGGTGCCTGAATGTTTCCATTAGTGGGCATGCCTCTAGTTCGTGGTTATGGCCGGTGAAAATGGTGCACGGTACCACTATGCCAACTAATTATATTGTGTGGGAATCAACACTAATCGTCATCCCAGAAGTGGACGCTCAGAAGCGATCAAACGTAGAGGAGAGGGTTCTCTGCTGCCATTTCCAAGTTTGTAGCTTGGGTATGTCTAACTCTCTTGGGGAGTGTATACTTAACATCACTCTTGCCGCTTTAAGCTTCGAGATATGATCATATTTTATTGTGTGATGAAAGTGTGAGAAAATATGGAAATAGCAGTGTGTGATTTTCTCTTGGTTAGAGTGATGTCTTTGCGGAAGGGAAGAGACTATGCGAAAACTATTTGTGAGGCACTTCAGTTATTTGCACTGATTGACCTGATGACCAATTCTGTCGCATAGCCCGCATGTTATCCTAGGTTTAACCTGGGTCATGCTTATTTGGTGCACCTTCCTAACCTGCCCCATATGCTGAAATGTGTATGGAGTAGACTACCTATGGGAAACCTGCCTTCCATGTTGGTTGTTAGGTTCCGGATTGATAAGGTCCCAAATTTTCATCTCTAATGGATGTATCATGTCAATTAGAGGACGTACTTGCAGGATATAGGTACAACGATGTTCATGGTGATTGCACTGACATACTAGGCATAACATCCTATAAATTGGGTTCCCATCCTATTCGTTTGATGATGTGACTAGGTACCAGTGACGTAGTGATTCTAAGTCAAGGCAAGTGGCGACCACATGATTTAGCATGTTACATAACGCACATGTTGTTCTTCGCTATGGAGGGCAGTTAGAGGTGACTAAGGGTTCCCTGACTGGCCGATTTTCAACTGATAGGAAGAGGATGAATCTACTCGTCACATCTTCTTGAGTTGTCGATCTATTCATGGACTCAGTGTCCGAGCCATATTTTAGGGAGAGACGAACTATGGTGAGTGCAAGCTAGCTAGTGCTAAGAGAAATTGAGGGATGTAATGGCACTATTCTAAAGTGTGGTTGTCAGCACATAAAGGACATGTAAATTGTGTCACTCGCAAACCAACATTGTATATGCGCTCTACTAGATACCACCTATGGATGAGTTCCAGGGTTGCGCACTTGTCGATGAAGTGGTCACATTCATCGCACAGTGTGCAGCGTATGGTAGGAGGGGGGGAGATAAACGACAATCGTTCAAGTGACTGTTGTTCCTCCTGTAGATATAAAATGATGCGAGGTTCATCTCCAGTTTATTGGGTATAGGGATCCTCTTGATAGGATTTCTTAATGATATGTAAGGCATCTTTGTATCGCTAAATTTCTGGGAAATGATGGGTATAGTGCCCATAATTTCTGAAGATAGTGCATGTGTGATTGGTACGCAATGCCTTGCCTTGATTTTTGGTGGCAGGTTCCTTTTTATGGGAAATTTTTACCGTGATATCTACCGCAGAGCTTAGGAGCAGTTTTAATTCATCCAGCTCTGGGTAGATGTGGGTAGGGTGGCCTACTATGTCACATATGGTGCAAGGTTTTAACTCCCATTGCATGGTGGGATTCTCAACCTTCTTCCCTCTTTTATTGGTGTTGTTGGTCATATCCATCAGTTTTGCGATGGGAATTACCTTCACAGGGATGTTTGCGACAGTTTCCTGAACGAGTGGGGCCTTTTCAAGACTAAGGGGGATTAAATGTAGAGGTGATGTGCGTGCCTCCCGTCCCGATAGGTGGGACTAGGTACCAAACTAGGATTGAAAAAGATATGTTTGGTAACACCATGGTGTCCAAGACCTGTTGGAATACAAAACCAGCTGGGGGATAGAGGAAAGGAGTTTGGGAGACGACGTAGGCTAGAGAAGCTATCATGGCCAAGGACTCGGTATTGTTACTGCTTGTTTCTATCTCTTGGATGGCTTCAGTGCTTGATGTGGAAATCATGCACACCAGGGCCTTTGTAGTAGCCAATGATGATTCTGGTATCATATGGGGGTCTCCTGGGAATGACCAAGGATGGATGACGGTTTGAACAGGTCAGGGCCATATTCTTGGTACCGTGTCAACGTCTCGACAGATGTGTCTAGATAGGGTAGGAAGACATCAATATTTTCTAGGGTTCGCTTTTCGTGGTATGTCAATTGGTCAATATTTACGATGCAATCCTCATGGGGGAACACCATAGTTCAGAAGAGGGAGGAGGTTATGGCTGACATGGCATACATATAACTCCAACCAAGGAGTATATTATAATCTAGTTGAGCATCCAAGAATTCAATGTCTATAAGGACCATCTTTCTGGCTAAGAAGACTGGGACGTTTTGGTAGAGAACAACGGGAGTTGAAGGGTGCCCGTCATATGCTCTAAGCGTGATGTCTGACGACTTTAGCTTGGGAGACCCTAACTTCTTCCAGACATTCTTTGACATGATGCATGTGGATGCACCCTTATCAATGATACATCGGTCAATGGTGATGTTTTGAATTGACACCGGTATTTGGAAGGAAGCCATTGAAGGAACCTTAGGGGTGGCTTTATCTAAATCGAAATCCATTAGGCACGAATCGACAGGGTCGATGGTGCCTAATGCAGAAAGTAAGGCTTTCCTTTGTTTTGGTCATGATTATAATACCTCCAAAGTTGACATGTGTTAGGTCCCTATATTACTAGTATAGTCCCTTATTGTTGTTAGTGTAACCCCCTTATTGTTATTATTGTACCCTTGTAACCCCCATTTTTTTATTATTGTGCCCTTAAATTATTATTGTTAGGTCGGCTAGCATTACATTGTGGCCCACTAGGATTACATTATGGCCCCATGGACTCCTATATATAGAAAGGAGGTTTTGTAAATTGTATCATCCAATAATTGTTCATTTATGTAATGTATTGGAGGTTTCCCCCTCGAAGTGGCTTATTTCTAAGGCGTTGATATCTCTTTTCCTCTATTTTTGGAGCTGGTTACACAACATTTGGTATCAGAGCTTTGGATTCTAGGGTTTCGCTACTCCAAATAGGTCATCGTGGTATTTTCGCTATAACTTTTTTTCTACGAAGCTTCAGAAGTTGAAATTTTTAGGGTGCGAAGCTGAAATCTTGAGGAACACTGTCAAAATATTTCTGAGTTTGGTTCGCAATATTTTCGGAGATATGATCTGTGGAAGCTAGGTATTTTTTCAGGCTCCTAAATAGGTCATTGTGGCATTTGCGCTATAAATTTCTTTCTACGAAGGTTCAGAATCTGAAATTCATATGGTGCGAAGCTGAAATCCTGAGGAAATTCATCAAAAAATTTCAGAGCTTGGTTCGCAATATTTTTGGAGATATGATCTGTGGAAGGTAGTGCTTTTTCAGGCTCCTGAATTTCATCTCAAAGGGGTGATCGTGGGAAAACTTCAATAACTCTCTCTCTGGGCATTGGATTGAAGTGCCGTAAAAATTGGTCGCAAGTACACAGACTGAAGTTTCTGAGCTATCAATTTCAGAGACAAAGGACAAAACAGTAACACGTGGCAAGTCGTACAAGTTCGCTCTACTGAACCAGTCCAGAATTAGGTCATTGTGGGAGATTGGACACAACTTTGTCTTGGAGAATCAAAATCAGGTCAGACCTGTGGAATTTGAAAGAAGCTTCAGAGGGCTACTACAGGGCTGAATTTCAGATATCAAAGATTTTCAATTACAGAGATAATTCAATTTCAATATCGATCTCCTAAAAGATAGTAAAAGGTGTGTATTTTTTTTTTCCGAATTGCATAAGTCTTGTTTGAAGAATCAAGTTGAATTGATTCCAAGGGAATCTTTTAGAATAGATATCAATATTGGATTCTAAAATGGCCCCTAAAAAGAATTCAACACCCATTAAGCTTTCAGAAGGCTCTACTATGACTCATGAAGATGAAGAATTGCAACATGATCTATCAAAATTACAAGAGCAAGTGCAACAAATTT
The DNA here is from genome assembly GCA_034641835.2 of Pinus albicaulis. Lineage (NCBI taxonomy): Eukaryota > Viridiplantae > Streptophyta > Pinopsida > Pinales > Pinaceae > Pinus > Pinus albicaulis. Next base: position 142,843,889 of record CM076570.1, read on the forward strand.
CACTCTCGCAAAGAGGAACAAAAAATGAAATGGAAGTTTTGAAGAAAGGCGTGGAAGTGAAGATGGACGGTTTGAAGAAAGGCATGGAAGCTAAGATGGATGGCGTGGAAGTGAAGATGGACGGTTTGAAGAAAGGCATGGAAGCTAAGATGGATGACATGGAAGTGGGCATCGAAGCTAAGATGGATGACATGAAAGACAACATGGAAAACAACATGAAAAACATGAAGAATGATCTAAAAGCAGACATCGAAGATTTGACCAAGTTGATACAAGAAATGTTTCCTAATGGTGAAAAGATAGTAGAAGAACCTCATGATGAGAACAAAATAAATGTTAATCACGATTTCATAAACTCTAATGTTGGCGGGAAGAACCACCATATTCCAAAAATGGATATGAGGAAGTTTGATGGAAAGGATCCTGTAACATGGATACTACAGATGGAGCAATATTTTGATCTCCATAATGTGCAAAACACACAAAGGTACGCATTGCAACTTTACATTTAGAACAAAATACATTTGTATGGTATCGATGGCTTTGCTCCCGTAAAAAAATTGTCACTAGGTCAATTTTTACGGAGGAAATGATAGCACATTATGAGGATACAAAGAGCAACACCTTCTTTAGCCAATTGATAAATCTCAAACAAAAGGGTTTCGTGGGGCAGAACATTGAGGACTTCCAAAAATTGAATATAAGGGTAACTGATATTCCAGAGGAAGACATGATTGATCTCTTCATAGGCACTTTAAAGGATAACATACAACATGAAGTTCGCGTTCTGGAACCTGATTCATTGGAGAAGGCATTCAAGTTGGCAAGAAAAGTTGAATGTAAAATTATGGCGACAAGGAAGCCTACCACTTGATTCTATAAAGAAGGAAGTGTTGATATGCCTAGATTTCCACAACCTACAAGGTTGACACCACAAAAATTGGAAGAAAACGGAGCAAAATGGCTTTGCTACAGTTGTGATAGCAAATACACTAAAGGTCATAAGTGTGCTGAGAAGAAATTATTTTACATAGATTGTGAAGAGGAAGAAGAAAATGAATAAGAAGAGGATATACACCTGGAACCAGCCCTAGAAGAGGAAGAAATGAATCCGACCATATCGTGTAGTGCACTGGCAGGAATTACCACTCCTCAAACTCTCAAGATAGAAGGACAAATCAAGAAGAAAAAGGTAATAGTGTTGATTGATTCAGGTAGCACCCATAATTTTATTCATTGTACGGTAGCCAAGGAATTAAATTGTTTCCTATACCCAGCACCAGAATGTCAAGTGATGGTTGCAAATGGAGGAACTATAAATTGCTCTGGAAAATGCCATAATATCAAGCTAACCATGGGGAATATGTATTGACTAGTCCAATGCTTTCCATTCCTATGGGAGGTGCTGATGTTGTACTAGGAGTACAATGGTTACAATCTTTGGGGACGGTAGCTTTTAATTTTCAAGAACTTTTCTTGAAATTTTTTTCAGAAGGAAAGGAAGTCGAATTACGGGGTATTGAAGGGAATTTGGGAAGGATAATAAGCTCTAATGTCATGACAAAGCTTCTAAAGAAAGAACAACGAGGCGTAATTGCACAATTATGCTCACTAGAAGTTCCAACATCAAAATCATCTATTTCTGCAGATCTCCAACAAGTCTTGGACGATCATTCCAAGGTGTTTGAAACTCCCAAAGGACTCCCACCTATTCGTGATCATGATCATGCTATTCATTTGATTCCAGGAAGTGTTCCTCCAAACATCAGGCCTTATAGATATCCTTACTTCCAAAAGAGCGAAATTGAACGTATGATTGGAGAAATGTTAGAGGCGGGTATAATTCAACCTAGTCAAAGTTCTTTCTCTGCTCCTGTATTATTGGTACACAAGAAGGATGGATCATGGCGAATGTGTCCAGATTATAGGGAGCTCAATAAGCTCACCATTAAAGACAAATTTCCCATTCCTGTGATTGATGAATTATTGGATGAATTACATGGAGAAATTTATTTTACCAAGTTGGATCTTCGTTCGGGATATCATCAAATTAGAATGAAGACTGAAGATATTCCAAAAACAACATTTCAAACTCATAAGGGTCATTATGAATTTTTGGTCATGCCTTTTAGCCTTACCAATGCACCTTCTACATTTCAAGGGTTGATGAATTCCATTTTCAAACCCTTCCTTAGAAAATTTGTGCTAGTATTTTTTGATGATACACTAATCTACAGCAGGTCTTGGAAGGATCATGTTGAACATGTTGACAGGGTGCTCAAACTATTGCAGGAGAAACAATTATATGCAAAAACATCAAAATGTTTCTTTGGAGTACAAGAGGTGGAATATCTAGGTCATATTGTATCTCATGAGGGTGTTAAGGTAGACCCTAACAAAATTAAAGCCATTAAGGAATGGAAAGTCCCCACAACCATAGAGCAGTTGCGAGGATTTCTCGGGTTAACAGGGTATTATCGCAAGTTTGTTAAGAATTATGGGAGAATAGCAGCACCTCTAACAACATTATTGAAGAAAGATGCATTTTCATGGACTCCTGAAGCAACTAAGGCCTTTGAACATTTTAAAGAGGCAATGTGCCTAGCACCAGTCTTAGCTACGCCAGACTTCACAAAAACCTTTATTGTGGAATGTGATGCCTCAGGAAATGGAATTGGTGCGGTTTTAATGTAGGAAGGAAGACCCATTTCTTTTGAAAGTCGTCCAATCAAAGGAAAGTATTTACAGAAACCTATTTATGAGAAGGAAATGTTAGCAATACTGCATGCACTAAGGAAATGGAGAACTTACCTAATGGGAAGACACTTCAAGGTAAAAACTGATCATGATAGTCTTAAACACTTTTTGGAACAAAGACTATCTTCAGAAGAGCATAAAAAATGGGTCACAAAGATGTTGGGTTATGACTTTGAAATAATCTACAAAAAAGGAAAGCTTAATGTTGTTGCAGATGCACTCTCAAGAAAGAATGAAGAGGTGGAAGCATTGCTTTGTGGCATTTCTATTATCCAACCAGATTGGATAACCGAAGCAAGAGATGAATGGAAGAAGGAAAAAGATGTATGGACACTCATTCAAAAGTTGCAGCAAGATCCTAGTACATCTGATACATTTAGTTGGAAAAATGATTCCTTATGGTACAAAGTTCGCTTATATCTTTGTAAGAATTCCCAACTAAAACAAAATATTCTTCTGGAATTGCACACTTCTCCTTTAGGAGGACACTCAGGATTTTTAAAAACTTACCACAGGGTGAAGAAAGAATTTTTTTGGGATGGCCTTAAATCTCATATTCAAAATTTTGTGGCGGAATGTTTGGTTTGCCAGCAGAATAAAGTGGAAACAATTAAGACCCCAGGACTTCTACAACCTTTATCCATTCCAAGTCAACGTTGGGAGGAGATTTCAATGGATTTTATCACAGGTTACCTAAGTCCGAAGGAAAGAGTGTCATCATGGTGGTAGTTGATAGACTTACCAAGTATGCACACTTTTGTGCATTATCTCATCCATTTAAAGCAAGTACAGTTGCTACTACATTTATGGACAGAATTCAAAAGCAACATGGAAGCCCAAGGGTCATTGTGAGCGACAGAGATCCCATTTTTACTGGAAATTTTTGGACGGAGTTATTTTCTTGTTTGGGTACTCAATTAGCTCATAGCTCATCTTATCATCCTCAATCCGATGGTCAAACCGAGATAGTAAATAAATGTTTGGAAGGATATCTTCGTTGTTTTGTATCTGATAAACAAACACAATGGGTCAAGTGGTTACCTCTCGCTGAATGGTGGTATAACACTTCCTTCCATACTGCAGCAAAAATGACCCCATTTATGGCACTTTATGGATACAATCCACCATCCATCACATCATATTTAAGGTAAAATTCGAAGGTTCAAGCAGTGGAAGATCACATCGAGCATCAGCAAGAAGTTCTCCAACTCTTAAAGGATAACCTAAATTTGGCACAAAATTGAATGAAACAACAGGCATATCAACATCGCAGCGAGAGAAGTTTTGATGTAGGAGATTGGGTATTTTTACGGCTAAAACCATATAAACAAATGTCCCTCAAGCAAGCTAAGAAGGATAATAAATTATCGCCAAAGTACTATGGTCCTTACAAGGTGTTGCAAAAGATTGGTACTATGGCATACAAATTGGAGCTTCCTGCTTCTTCGCGAGTACATCCAGTTTTCCATGTTTCATGCTTAAAGAAGGTTATAGGTGAAAATATTCCAGCTCAAACAATATTGCCAGAACTTGATGAGGAAGGAAAAATCATATTGGAACCTGAAGCGGTCACGGAAACAAGAACTCGACAGCTACGGAATCGATCAATTTCAGAGTATCTCATCAAGTGGAAGAACTTACCCACTGAAGATTCTACATGGGAGGATGAGAATTTTATACAGAAGCACCCGTAGCTACTCAAGCGTTGAGGACAACACTTTTTTGAAGGAGAGGGGCATGTTAGGTCCCTATATTACTAGTATAGTCCCTTATTGTTGTTAGTGTAACCCCCTTATTGTTATTATTGTACCCTTGTAACCCCCATTTTGTTATTATTGTGCCCGTAAATTATTATTGCTAGGTCGGCTAGGATTACATTGTGGCCCACTAGGATTACATTATGGCCCCATGGACTCCTATATAGAGAAAGGAGGTTTTGTAAATTGTATCATCCAAGAATTGTTCATTTATGTAATGTATTGGAGGTTTCCCCCTCGAAGTGGCTTATTTCTAAGGCGTTGATATCTCTTTTCTTCTATTTTTGGAGCTGGTTACACAACAACATGGCGTCGGGATATTGGGCTAAATCATCCACGATGCTATATTATGGGCCGCTTTGGAATGGTTTCCTTCCCACCTAGTTGGTCCCTTAGCCATGTTTGGAAAAAGGTTCAATAGGTATATTTGATATGGTTAAATGTGTTGTTGGTGCACTTGTAATAACCCCTAACGAATTGGTGCCAAGTGGGGTATTGTAATTTTGATTCCCTGTCTGAAAAAAAAATTCTTCGCCAGTCATGTAGATTTCATGGTTGTTTTTTTCGGAATCGTCTAGAGTTGTTTGTTGTTGCTGAGTGCTAACTTTCCCTTGATGGGGGAAAGGTTGCTGCATGATGGCTGTCTGCTATGAGGATCCCCCTTTTCCACGGTTACCTTGAAGCTTCTTCAACTTAGGGAGATCGGGACAGTGGTATGTGTAATGGCCATACTCACCACAAATTTAACAAGAGTGCTTAGTCCAAATATTTGCACTCTTGTTCTGCCCTTGGGAGTTTTTAGGTTCCTGGTTTTGATTTCGGTTGGATTTGGCTCCAGCTTGAGATCGAGGAGGGAATTGTTGGTTGTTACCCCCCTATCTAGGATTTCCCTTTGGCTTGTTTTTTTCCTTTTTTCCTTGCCGCATTATGAGGATAGTTTGGATTCTCCTAATTGTATGGCTGGCACGGTTGTACTCAGGAATGTTGCACAAAGTTGACCTGTGCATTATTATGCATGGGTGGCTTTTGTCTTGGGGACTAGGCATATTGCAGTCCTTGTCCCTGGTTTATGAATGGCTGTTGGAGGGGAGCTCTTCCGCCAGCGTGTCTAGCTACATATTGGGTCCCCTGAGCCAGAGGATATGGACCTCCCTGCTGATGATGGTACGAAGATGTCCTATTGGTCATGTTTTGTGAAGGTGCATGATGACTCTGATAGCTGGGTTGCGGGATGTTATGGTTAGAATCATATGCGTAACCGGGGTACTGAATGTTGTTGCTTAGGTTATTTTGGGTCAATGACCCAATCAAACCATCTGCAGATTTCGACGCGCATGGAAATTCTTTATAAGTTTGGAGGTGAGCGGCGTTAGGCAAGATATTGTAAATATATCTTGACTTCGTACAGATCAGCTCGAGTTGTCTAGCCTTGCTGATGGCGTCCTCTTCAAATATGGGCTTTTGTGTTTCCATATCCTTCGAAATCTCTACGATGAGATTTTTTAGGATTAGGTCTAAAAAAACTCGATCGTCGAGTTTGGCTTTGCATAAAATATGACGTCACCGCCATTCATGGAGATGGTCTGAGATATGGAAGGCAGGTGTTTGCCTAAAGTGGATCAATAATTCCATCCCGGAATTGTGGTGGATGGGTAACTGGAAATAGCTAAGGAACGCAGTAGTGAGGGTGCTAAAATTTCCATGTGTAACAGATGGTTGCTCCACATACCATTTCGTGGCTACCCCTGAATGGTGAAAGACCTGGAACCCCTTCCGGCAATGGGGGGAGGTCTAAAAGATGTCTAGAATGAAATCGTACCATTGGGTCCATTATGGCATTACCTAGGTATGGTTTTGGAAATATTGAGAGGATAGAGATTATAATCAAAGAAAAAATCTGATCGCATACATAAAAAAAAGAGTGAAAATCAAAGATAATTGTTCCCTTTAGATTAATCCTATGTGACCATACAATAAAAAAATATGATTTTTGTTGATTTTGCGTATGATACTCAAATCCTAGAGGACCTAATTATCCTCACATGCTCAAATGTAACAGGGCCTTGAGAATATATCTTTCGAATTTTGGCACAACGTCCCTAAAGAATTGGTGATGCCCCTAGTCAACCAAAGAAAATCAACCAACGTAAGGATAGAGGATCTAGTGTTGCCTAGAATGTCACCTATAGGGAAGGATGCCCTAGTTTTGGCCACTAAATATCGTCATCCCACGCGAGCGTTCGAGTCTTAAGCTTCTTGGTAATTCAACTACCAGTACCAAGTATTAGAGAGGTTAGGTAGCCCCGAATAATACCACTCGCATTAAGCCTAAGCTTAACCCCCTCTGAATTGAGTCTCGTGGGTGGATAGTCGGATTTAAAAGTTCCCTAGAAATTCAACTTCTATGTTTCAAGATGTGAACTGATGAAGGCGGCTTATTGGATGCCTAGCCCCTTGGTCCTAACTTAAACTATAAATTCTCTTGTGGCCCCTGTGGGGAGAGTTTAATGAGCTTAGTTAAGTTGGTTTTAAGGTGACTTTGATTCACTTAAGGTGTGAAAGTGTGTGAGAAATATGTGAAAAATCACATAGTTTTAACATGTGGATATGCGGTGATCCTTTTCAAAATCCCCTATTAAGCTAAATTTGGTTGTTCCTTGCTCAAAAGTAAAACACATGTGGATATGGGCCGCTTACAATGTTGCCTAGTTAATCTAAGTGATCAACTAAAGGGAGGCGGCTAATTATCAGCAAAGGGTGTTCATATGCTTGCCTAGGGTCACCCAATAGTGCAAAGGTAGCAAAGATTACTTTCTCTCTAATAATAATCAAATCCTAGTCACAAATGCTAGTGCCAAAAATTGAACTAAAATTAATGACTTTAAACAAGGAAAAATGAAAAAAAATTAGCTAAGCATGTGTGGCCTAGGGCCAATTACTTTGGCTAATTATCTACGTGTTTTTGGTTTCAAAATTCGCAAAACATAAGTTATTTTAGAATTCAAGTTAATTGTCCCCTACTTAAACTATGTTGTTCCTTTGCGAAAATAAACTTGGAAACTTTAAAACTAACACCCAAAACTACTCAAATGCAGCCAAGAGTGTTTTTTAACAAGTCATGGGACTCCTCACATAGTGCTGGAAGATTTTTTATGGGCTTCCATTCACTTTAAAAATAGGAAATGAAGGGATATAGTAAAAAAAAAATTCCTCTAGTTTCCGTGCACAAAAGTCTCACACAGGCAGGAAATCTTCGCGTAAGTCACTGTTGAACACGTGCGCGGTCAAGCGCGTCTGTCTGTGTAAAATATGTGTTAATTTCTTGCAACAAAGGTTTTGTATCTTCTGAGCTTCAGCCTCTCACTAAGGGTGAATAGGCAGGGAAGAAGAGAAGAGGGGTTTTTCAAGACAAACTCCTGATCAGAGAAAGAGTTCTCTACAAAAGGAACAACCACATTAACTAGGAAGTAAAATCAGTGGAGTCGCCAATCCTGTGTTGGTGGATTTGGTGCATGAGTGTACCAATCAACACTTACTTAAGAGGATTGGTTGTTACCTCTTAATTTTATGGTCACAGGAAGATAAAAAAAAGATTTAGTAGGTTAGTGAACATGCCATAAAAAAAACACAGTAGATAATGATATAGTATGCATATGTAGAGAGAAAGCAAATCTAAACTAAAAAAATAACATGAAATATCATATAGAGTCAAACAACACGATAATACCAACAACGGCGTCTATGTACCCTCTTATTATGTAGCAGATGGTTGCTCCACATACCATAAATCCAACAGATTGGAACATCATTGTCGAGGAGGAATGGAATTCATGAATAAACCACTGATCTCAGAGAATAATGGTGATGAGGACCATGTGGCATAAAGACACTTCACCTAATATTTTTCCACTATGCCATAGTAATGATCAAAGATTTAATCATTAAGGTTTAAGTTTCCTTGTAGGAATATGGCAAGGCATAAAAAGGGAAACCACACAAATATGGTCCATTTGTACACTTCGATATTTTATGATGTAAGCCAAAAGCAGATCCGAGATATTGAACACAATCAAAATCTAGGTAAGTGAATCATAGTACAAATCCAAAAATTCAATAGATTAGACATTTTTAAACTATGTGTATTAGTTATAGTGCAATGGGAAAGGTAGCAGAATCTTAGGGAGAATGTAGGCCACAAACTAAGCGACCTCTACTTACACTGGGGGACAAAACTGAAGACTTGCATGAGGAGGTTGCATCGCCTACAATGGAGGAGCCGATGACAACTACAGAGAACTCCAGTGTAGGTCCAAGCACTGAGACGAGAGGGCCAGCCTATAGTGAAAAGCCTCAATATGTTACACTAAGACTAAAACCCCTCGTGCCAAAGTTCCAAAGGATAGAAAATACCCTCTGGTATAGATACCATTATTTCTTGGTATATTCGTTCAAGGGAGCATGGGAGGCCATATTGATAGATTGCGTTACACCATGATATTTGTGATTCCACGAAGTTCCCTAAATTGTAGGGTTATATTCAATGATCACACACAATTAATCCCTTTGTGTTTAAGCTGGAGCCACAAAAATGGCCTTGTGGGATAGAACATAATGAAATTCTATATCTATTTTTCATTCCCCACCTCGGGAAAGGGACTAAAATCAACATAGTTGTAAAGTGCATGCTTTCTTTTGTGCATATAGGTTATATATGGTTAGATAGGCTGATAGAACTAAATCCAAAACTTGTTTCCAAAATCATAGGATTTCCTACTACTGGAGAATGTAATGAAACATTGTTCACAAATACCACTTTGGGAAAGCATGTAGTGGACTGGTTCTAGACTACTAGAGGGATTAGAGGTTACAAGGTTTCACATATTAATGAAAGGGCCATAAGGTTTTTGTTGGGTGTGTGTTATATTCTTTCCACGATTAGAAGAAGGTGTGAAGTTAGGGGTAAGAGGGGGGTGGTACCCTCCCTACGCTTGTGTTGGGCACAGTAGGGGGGGCAGAAGACCCCCTTGTCGGGGGTTGGTAGCCCCCCTGCATGAGGTCCATGGCAGCACCCTGGGAATTTTTTTGGACCCTATATTAGGTGGGAAGACCCGCTTATGGTTTTTTGAATGGGTTTGCACATGGCTTTGGGCATGATGGTTTTATGTTTATGGTATTTTGTAGATCTGGTCAAGGGAACTATGATTATGTTCTAATCTAGGGTTAATGGATTGAGGTTTATGAATTCTTTGACATGTATGTATATGTGTTGTAAAAATAAAAGGAATATAATGAAAAATCAAGCTGGTAGTCCCGGTTTTGGATCCAGGGGAAAATATCTGTGCACATCTGTTTTATGGTTTATGCTCTCATTATTATTATTATTATTTTTAAGAATTCATTTGCAGATAGTTTCTATACAGGTTTAAAACCTACATCTTGTATCAAATTTGTTTCAGCGTATAGGGGATGCCTTTCCTGCTAAGGGGTTTTTTACTCAGGCCTGTGGTAGACCTTGTTCAGTGGGAGATCTGAGGGATCGATTCTTGCAGTGAAAGAAGATGACGAGCAATGGAAAGATAAAGATCGAGGAAATTAATTAATGGTTAAAGTTTTGAGTTGTGGAAGCTCATGATGGGGGATTTGATGGCGGATAAAGATCAGTGGATCACGGTAGATACGGGTACTAAACTAACAACAATTTCAGATGAAGATTGGGAAAAGCTGGATCAGAAGTAAAATGGCACAATACAGTTGTGTATCTTAGATTCAGTATTGCTGAATGTATCTAGGGAAGCTGCAATGAAGACTTTGTGGGTCAAGTTAGGGACTTTGTGGGTCAAGTTGGGGACTTTGTACCAATCTAAGTCTTTGGTGAATAAATTGTTCCTGCAGAAAAAACTATATAACCTAAGGATGAAGGATGTATACTCGGTGATAGAGCATCTCAATGCCTTCAATATTGCGGTAAGTCAATTATAATCTATTGATACTAAAATCTCAGATGAAGATAATTTAATTAGTTTTTTGTGTTCTCTACCAGATTCATGGGATATTCTGGTTATTGCAATAGGTAGCAATACAACTACCTTGATTTTTTATGAAATTGTCTCAGCCTTGTTGTCGAAGAAAATGAGACGGAAAATATGGAGGGCCAAAATGAAGATTCCTTATCTGTACGAGGAAGGTTCGAGATCATAAACAAAAATAAGTTTGCGAGTGGGAGATCTAAATCTCCAGGAAAGCCTGTAAAGGTGTGCTGGAAATGCAGAAAGGAAGGGAACTTCAAAAAGCACTGCAGATCTAAATCTCCTGACAAAGGAAAGGGATCTAATATATCCTTCTACAGAGGTGAAAACCACCTCAGAGGAAGGTAGGGATGTGTATTTGGCTTCTTCTTCAAATAAACATGTATATCATGAGGCATGGTTGATTGAATTAGGTGCATCCTTTCACTTCACTCCCCATAGGAAGTGATTCTGCGAGTATAAGAAGTATGGTGGTGGTGATGTCTTCTTAGGGGATGATAGGAAGGCTAGAATCCTCAAACATGGAAAATTCAAACTGAAGCTACAAGGTGGAATGATTAGAACACTTCCTGGTGTTCTGCATATTCCTGTATTGACCAGAAATTTTATTTTTGTAAGCAAGATGGATGATGTAGGTGTAAAAATAGTGTTCGAGAAAGATGTCTGCAAGATGGTTTGGGGACCACTAGTATTAATGCGGGCAGTTCTGATTGGAACTTTGTGCAAGAATCTAGGTAGCATGATTATTCATGGGTGCAACAGTTCTGTGGTTCCTGAAAGTGGAGTAGAAAGCCATGTTGTATCTAGATAAGAGACCATGATATGCCATAAAAATCTTGGACATATTGGACATAAGGTGCTTCAGATACTACATGGAAATGTTATGGTAGAAGGTATGTCTAATTTCTCTCTAGATTTCAATTTATGTGAACATTGTGTATATGGGAAGCATAATCAAGTGAGTTTTCCTTCTGGTGCTAAGAGGGCAAACAAGATATTAGAGCTTGTGCACACTGATGTGTTTGGACTGGTGTCAGTTCCATAAATGGGTAAGTATATGTACTATATTTCATTCATAGATAACTTCTCAAGGAATACATGGATATATTTCTTGAGGAAGAAATATGAAATCTTTGACAGATTTAAAGAATTTTAGGCTTTGGTAGAAAACCAGACAGAGAAGATAAAGGTGTTGAAGAAATATACTAGGTGGAGAGTTCTGCAAGAAGGAATTTGAAGAGTTTTGTAAGAAGTGTGGTATAACACGGCAGAAGGCTACTCCATACACACCTTAGAAAAATGAAGTTGCAGAAAGAATGAACAAAACACTGATGGAAAAGGAAAGAAGCATGCTCAATGGTACCGGGTTAGGATATCAATTCTGGGCAGAGACAATGGAGACTACATGTTACTTGATGTTGGTTTTATGGGACTTAGATCCAGGTTCGAAGTGACTACACAGTCCAATAAAACCCACTATTACCTGCCCTTTCAGCAACAACGTGCCTGCGAAGATCTAAGTCTCACCTGAGGCAATATAGGGGGATGATAGAACTAGGTTTATGCATCTAGAGGGACACTGGACTATGGTTTTAGGGCTTTTCCTTATTAACATAGATTCTTAGGCCATATCTATTATTAATAACAATGTTGTTCAACACATATGTTGAAATTACTCACAGGCTACGCGATGCTACTTTTTATTGCATTAAACAAAGAAAATAATCATGAACAGGAATACGTTACTCAGTTATAGATCAAATCATTTTTTAGCATAAATATTCAGAAACAATAAGTAAAATAAAAACACATCAATATAACTTAGATCTTTCTCAACAAGTCTTTCATTAATGGCCATATCCCTCTCATACATTCACTTTCCACCCTGCACACACAGATACAGTGGTCTGTGCACAAAGCTACAGACTTCCTAAGGTCTCCGCGCACACATGATCCAGAATTATGCAGGAATGAAATAAAATACAGAAATACACATAAGCACAGAGATGCATCAAAAATAATACTTCATTTCATTAATATCTCATAACTGAAATATGCTTACAGACAAAATTGGTAATAAACTAGCTATGGCGCTGGTAGCTTATCTTTGAGAAGAGATGTGGCAGATACATGCCTTTGAAATGTGTTAAAATGAGGCTCAAAGGCCTAATTATTATTGAGAAACAATGGATAACCATAAAAATCCAAAAACCTAACCCTAGGAGATGAAACACCAGACTATGGGCCCTGTCGGGGTAAAATGGTACATCAATTTCCCGGGTCGTAACTTTGGCATACTACCTTCGTTTGACGCACATGATACATAGTTAGAAAGATCTATCTGATGAATACAACTTATAACAAAGAATATTAAGTCCTTTACTCATATTCACCAGACATTTCATGCCCAAAAAAAATTTTTTAGGGCCTAAAAACGTCTCTGGAAGTTCATGACCCGAAAAAATGCCAAAAATAGTAAATTGTGCTACAATTAAGGAAAATGAAAAACTAAAAGAAAAAATGGTGGGGGTCCAATTGGAATAGGTGGGTGGCCACCAATATCCACCTAGATCATTCCTCCCACCTTAGGAAGCAGTGGTTCCCATTGCGTTGAGTTCCTCCATGAGATGAGGAAGCTTCTGTTGAACTTGATCCCTGATGAGCCACTTGCCCTACTGAAGGAGTTGGCATGCTTTGACAAGTCGATGTCATTGGATCCTCTTTTGGAGGGTGTTATTGATCTATGTTTCTGTAATTCGATCAGTTGTGGTTTGTTCTATGCAATCTTGGTTAATCTTTATTGGTGTAAGTTGTTCTACCATGTGGAAAGTAGGGTTGAAGGCGGTCCACATTGAAAATTGGGTGCAAAACAAGGAATGGTGGAATATTGAGCTCAAAGAAATTTTCCCCTACAACCTTTTTGATTGTGTATGACCCATATTGGAGTGGGTGAAGCTTGTAATGGGGTCCAACGAGGCACTTCTTCTGCAAATGTAGCCACACTTTGTCACCCACCTGGAAGTTATGTGGCACCCGATGTTGATCATGCCACTGCTTGTACTTAACATTCTATCTGTCGAATATGTCACGAAACTGTTGGCGGATATGCTGAATCTGCTCAATGAAGTTGTTCAACTTGGAAGCTTCGGACTGGACATGAGGCGAATCGGCCTGAGTAGCGGTAAATGGCATGGCTATGTCAATGGGACATAGTGGCTGGAATCCCAAGCCCACTTGAAATGGGTTGTGGTCAGTTGATATGTGGAGGGCTCAGTTATAGCTATGATGTACATTGGTCAGGCTCCCATCCCATGAGCATGGATGCTTTGAGTTTTACATGCGTATAATTGGTATGATCATCCTATTGATGACCTTCGTCTAGCCATCAGTTTGGGGATGGAAAGTTGTGGAATTGGTGAGCTTGGTGTCCAGCATTGACTAGAGGCTGGACCAAAACATACAAAGGAACCTGATGTCTTGATCTGAGATGATAGACTGTGGGATCCAAAATTGCACCCACACTCATTCAAAGAATATTTTAGCAGTGGCTCATGTTGTTATATTCTTCTTGTAGGCCACCATAATGACCATCTTCGAGAATCTATCGACGACCATGAAAACACATTCGTTGCCATGCTTAGTAGAAGGAAGCCCTGACATGTAATTCATGGATATGGATTCCCAAGGTCGACGGGGGTAGGCAGCGGAGTATAGAGGCATTTATTCTTGATGGTCAGTTTGGCAATGACTCAGAAAGTGCATGATCTGATGTACTTCTCAACATCTTGTTGAAGGTTTGGCCAATAGAAATACTTCTGCAGTATTCCCACTGTTTTCTCGACCCTAAAATTCCCAGTGACCTGACTATAGTGTTCTTTCCAAATCATCTTGGCACGCTCTCTTGAAGGAACACAAAGGTTTCACAGGTGAGATAGCAGTGTATCTTGAAGGAACTTGGTTACCCTCCAAGAGAATCTTGTATGTATGGCCGAATTCTAGATAATTATTTTAGAGAAGCAGCCAATCAAAATTCTCGTGCCCACAAGAGTTGAGCATAGTGGTTAGCACCATGATCGATGGTCAACTGAGGCAGTCTACAACATTATTGGTGCTTCCCTTATTGTACTTGATGTTCAAATGAAATTTTTGCATATATGTGGACCACTTATGATGGTGATCATTCTGCAACTTCCCTTGTGTTTGTATGACCTGTAGGGGTCGGTGGTATATGTGGGTGACTATTTCCTTCCCCACAATGTAATTATTCCATTATCAACAAGCTCGCACAATGAAATACATATATTTGTGATAAGTGGGATACTTCCAGACTGTGTTGGACAATGTATCATTGTGATATGCCACTGGATGTCCCTGTTGAGTAAGCACTGCCCCAATAGCATACTCAGAGGAATATTTATTGATCTCAAATGGTTGTTGCAAGTCTGGTAATGTGAGCATTAGGGCATATCAGAAGCAATATTTCAACTCTTCGAACGCCTTCTATTGAGATTCAGACCAAATCATTTTTATTTCACTTTTCCCTTGGTGACTTGACTCAAGGGCCAAGTGATATGAGAGAATCCTAATATGAACCTATGATATAAATTAGCAAGACCCGGAAATATACGGATATCTGTTAGAGTGGTTGGGGCTGGCCAATCGCGAATGACTTGGATCTTGGATGAATCCACATGCAACCCCACTCATCAATAATGTATCCCAGATACTGAACCTGGGTCATGCCAAAAGTGCACTTCTCCAAATTGGCACACAACTTGTGTTGTCGCAGTGTTTGGAATACCTGTCGGATGTGGTGGTGGTTCTCTTCCTAATTATGGCTCAAGATCAGGGTATCATCCAAGTATACTACTACAAATGAGTTGGTGAATGGCCACAAGATGTCATCCATCAGCCTCATGGAGGTTGCAAGAGAATTTTTCAACCTGAAATGCATGACCGACCATTCGAATAGGTCCTCCTTGGATTTGAAGGCAGTATTCCACACATCACAGGTTTGATTGGTACCTGGTGATACCCAGACTTCAAGTCGATCTTGCTGAAATATTTTTCCCCCTTGAGTTGGTCCAGAAGGTCATCAATCTATGGGATTGGGTACCTATTTTGGACAGTGATCATGTTCAGTGCCTTATAGTCAATACAAAGTCTCCAAGTCCCATCCTTCTTCTGCACCAACATGATCAGGCTCCCACAGGGTGATGAACTCGGCTGGATGTGACCTTTCTGCAACATCTCTTGAATCTGCCTCTTGATTCGATCGTTCTCTAGAATAGAGCGCCAATAGATTGGTCCATTGAGCAGGGGCACACTTGGGGTCATATCTATGTTTTTCTTGACCTCACAGTACAGAGGCGCCTCTACGGGTGAGGTGAAGACGTCCCTATACTCCTCCACGACCTTGTCTATTTGTTTTTTTCATGTAAAGGAGCCCTATCTAGAGGTCATGGAAACAATCTTCTTCTTGCCCTCAGATCGGATCATTAGGGAAAAAAAAAAACAATTTTGGAAATGAGCTTACTACATTGTTTTGCAGTATCCAAAGAGATGACATCAGGCGGTGCTACCTTCGGTATCTTGTACAACTTATTTCCCAAAGTAACAATAACAGCATGAGGCCAGGACTCATTATCCAAAGAGATGGCAGCAGGTGGTGCTACCTTTGGTATTTTGTATAGCTTATGTCCCAAAGTAAAAATAACAGCATGAGGCCAAGACTCATATACATCATGTCACTTCCACAAGTATGGTTTTCCTAATAATACAGAGGAGGAATGTCACATAATACCTCATTTGTGAAGGGCTTGATGTTGTAGGGAAGGTGACATTGTTGGCTAATGCGGAGATCCCATCCTTGGTGAAGCCACTTGATGGTGTACGGTTGTCGGTGTGCTTTGGTCGAAAAGCCCAACCGCTTAGTGACCTATGCTGAAATGAGGTTCTTTTGGCTCTCGCTATCAAAAAATAACTACAGTGGGGAACCATTTACCTACATCTGGGAATGGAAGAGACGCTACCCCTCCTCTGGCTCTTCTGGTTCCTCCTTCTGGATCTTCGTGGTGTAAACGGTGGCGTTGGGCTCCACGTTGATAATTTTATTCCCTTTTTCACCCCCCTTGTCGAGTTCTGATTAAGAGATAGAGCATGCATCCGATTCAGAAGCCTTTAGCTCAGCCACCAGTGATTGCTTGGCCTGACACTCACTTGTGTTGTGAGTGGAGCTCTTATGGAACTCACACCACTTTCCCATGTCCTTCTTTGGCTTCGTGGTGTTTTTATTTTCATGCGGATTTGGTGGTTTATCTTGGGCCGCCCCTCCTTGGCTTTGTCCTTTTTTTTAGTTGTTTGGGGAAACCTTTCCCTTGCTTCCGATTTGGAGATCCAAAGTATCGCTTCTTTTGTTTGAACTTATGCTCAATCTTGGCAGCATACCGGTATATTGCACCAAGCGAGGAGATGTCGAGGAACTCCATTTCCTCCTGAATGTATATGTGCAGAAATTTGTGGTACTTCAACACCAAATTTTTCTCTGAATATTTGATACCCAATTTTGTGCACAGGGTATGGAACAAATTCGTCATCTCATGCACATCTTGATCCCTTTGCTACCACAACGTAGTCCATTGTATGTAATTGTTCTCATAGCTCCCCATGGGATAATATTGTTCCTTGATGGATTCTTAGAAATAATTCCAAGTGGGTGCGGTTAAAAATAGAGAGGGATCCCTCTTGTCCTTTTGCTCACAGTAGGTTTCCCACCAGTCCTTGACATGGCGGGCAGCTTTGAGGGGTGAAAAAATAATATTTTCCCAGTTTGAAAAGTAATGAACTGATAAATACCCTTATAATATATTCAAACAACTATCTATGATGTCTACATCCATTGGGCCCTAAAATATGGGAATGTCAAATATTACTTGTACCTTAAAAGGAATTGCAGCTCCAAAGTGGTTGCTGGATACATATGCGCCACCGGTGGGCAGGCGTTGAATAATCTGGGCAAAGTTATCCATTGTCGAGTTCCTTTGTTTCTCGAAGGCCTCCTCGAGAAATATTTTGATAGGATATCCTACTCCCTCTTCTTTCTTTTCGTCCCCCATGGGTGGTCTTCGGGGTTTGTGAGGCTATTCTTGCAAAGGTTCAACCAAATCGAGCCCTAACTCCTTATACCTCGACCTCGTTGGGGACATGCAAAGAAGGACCGAGAAAGAGAAGGCCGCTCTAATACCATTGATCCAGACTTATGCATGAACATAATCAAATAAATAAATACACATAAACACATAGATTCAGTAGAAATAAGACTTCATTTCATTAATATATCATAACTGTAACATTCTTATAGAAAGAATGGTAATAAAATAGCTAGGGTGTTGGTATCTTATCTCTGAGAATTTATGTGGTGGCTACATGCCTCTGAACTATGTTACAATGAGGCTCAAATTCCTATTTATTATTTAGAAAAAATGGAGAACCCTGCATCCAAAAACCTAACCCTAGGAGATGAAACACCAGACTATGGGCCTCGTCGAGGTAAATTGGTACATCAATTTCTCGGGCTCGTAACTTTGGTATACTATATTCGTTTGACGCACATGATACATCGTTAGAAATATCTATCTAAGGAATAAAACTACTAACATCATATGTTGATTCTTCAACTCATATTCGTTGGAAATTTCATGCCCAAAAAACGTCGTTTAGGTCCTCAAAACGGCTCCGGAAGTTCAAGACTTGAAAACTTGCCAAAAATAGTAAATTTTTCTACAATTAAGGAACCAAAAAACTGAAAGAATCAATGGTGGGGGTCCAATTGGAATAGGCTGGCCACCAATATCCACCTGGATCAACACAACTGCGAGATCCTTTTCCTCTAACCCAAGAACAAACTCTAATTCAAAGAAATCTTACATCTAAATGCATCATTCAACTTCTACTTGGCTTCTGACTTCTATCTAGACTCCTTATATATATTTTGCCTTTACAATACCATTATACAAAACCATAGGCAGAGTCCAACGTTCACAAAATATCCCATCCCATTACGTAATAAGGGGCTTTGACCCACCCCAAAGCCCCTTATGACTCAAAATAAACTCTGTGTTGCACACTCCGCTCCTCGATCTACGGAGTCTTTCCTTATTTTCTTACTTCTCGGGGATCCCAGCTTTAGCAAGCCCCCAACACAAAATTATGACTCGTCTCAAGTCAAAAATCTGGGGTGCCATTGATTATTGCTCTGATTCTGCTCAAGGAATCCTTCAATTGGAGCACAAATTCAACACACTGCATTTAATTCTCCTTAATTTCTCTGAGCAGTGTCTCTAAAACCTTATTAGTTTCCTTCAGCTCGAATCCTCACTAAGTTGTGAAAAGTGCCTTCAACTTCTTTTCTGCCATTTGGGAGAGTCGGTTGGCCTCATCTTCCCATGGTTTCATCCTATATGTAACTAGTTTCTTCTTCCTGCACAACTCATCAACCTGTTCATATAAGAATTTACCCTCTTGGAGATGGGTAAACTGTTGCATTGGTGCTAAGGTGTTAGAAGTGACCCTAATTTGATCCATTTGTTCCTACTTCTTGTGCACTTTGGCTTGTAACTTTTTCACCTGAGCGTACTCTTGTATCGAGGTACATACATCAAATAATTATCGAAATATATGTGTATACTATATACGGAATTCAACCTGTTCTGATGTAGCTTTCAGCTTAGCTGCATGCTACTCCCAGAATTATGGTAGAGTGGTAGGCTACAATTGCATCTGTAGCTCAACTATCTTCATTTTCATTTCCAAGGGCACTTCATCAACCTTGGCCTTGGATTCCTTCACTGCAGTGGCTAGCTTGGCTACTTTCTCCTTTGGTGAAACAAAAAATTGAACTTTGAGCTCTGGTAGCTCACTACATGATTTAGAAATAGCCTCCTCTAGCTTTTGTCGTTGCACTGCTTCAGTCACACACCCTTTGACAACAAGTTGCTTTTCCTCAACCATGCTTTTCCATGCTTTCATAACGTCCTGAATGATCAAGAGGGTCATTTGTACCCTGATATTTATTTCCCCGTCAATTCCCTAGGGGATTTCATGTAAAGGCTGCATTGGCATTGCAGTGAGGTTAAAATTTTTATTTTGCCAAAGGGCCACCTTCCTTAGTTGCTTCACTGTGTCAAAACTTAGTGTGCCTGCAAGGATAGCTACTGCGCGGGTATCAGATGTCAATGCCAACTAAAGTGCAGTTGTGCTTGTTCTAGCTAGTTCTTCGCTTGGTGGAACCACACTCACTTGCAATCTGCTCATGCTTGCCTGAAAAACGCTCATCTGCACCTACATGTCTTTCAATCCCTTATGAACATTTGCCAACACTCTCTTATATTTCTCTTTTCTACTTCCACATAAGCGCACAGCGACCTGTTTCACAGTATCCCAAATTTCATCAAGGTCCCCTTCAGTAAGTACCATGGCATGTGGGCCAGTGAACTTATTATAATTTAACTTCTTTCACATGCCACCCTTCTATGGTTTCCTTCACTTGGTGGTAAAGGGGGAAGTTGGATCTGTGCCGAGATCACTGCCAAGAATATCATTCCTTCCTGTGTCTAGAATCTCTATATGAGGTTCTAACAACATAAACTTTGAAATGAGAATTATTAACAAAAAATGAGAACTCTAACCATGAAAACCCCAAAAAACATGAAAAACAACCCAAAAATGAAAAGTGTGTATTTTAGAATGAGGTATTATTTTTTTCAGGGTTAATTTGCAACATTTTTTAAAAATGGCAGTAAATCCAATTTTCATGTGCCAAATAAATGGAAAAAACACACTAATGTTGGTGCTAGAGTACCATTTTTATTTTCTGGGTACAATTTAAACATATTTTTTTTAATGAAGTTAAATATAAAATAATGATATTTTAAACACATTTAAATTCCAATAATTTTTATCCATGTCATTTAACATATAATATCATGACACTAAAATCCCTAAAATTATAATTTTTTTCAACCATAATGTTAAAGATAAAAGATATTTCACAAATTTTCACCCATAGAATTAAAAATCATTAACATTTCAACATATTTCAACCATGATATTATGAACAAATTATATGACTAAAATAACCCAATGAAACATAAATTATTTCTCCAATTTATTGTTGCATTGTGAATATTTTAGACAAATGAATTCATCATAATTAAAACATATAATCCAACAAACATAAAAATGGATCATAACTTCATGTAAGATCATATGGAAGTTAAAGTATCATTTTCATTGCTCAATGAAAACATCATTTATATAAATTGTGTTACACAATTATTCAAAATCACTCATATTTTCTTGCACACCCTCAGAATTCTCATCTTCAGATGAATGACTGGATGCAGATGAATATGTTCCATATTCTTCTCTTTCATCAACTAGTGGCCCATATAAGTCAACATGCATGCCCACCTCTTGAGGTTTAAAAATTATTATAGATCTACGACTGGGTTCAAAACACTGCCATCTCAACATTTTTTCTTCTGGTAGTAACCTCTTTAGAATCTCTATCATCCTGGAGCAAATATTTCCTCTCTTTGTTAAATTGAATTCATTAACAAGTATGTCAACTTCCTCCAATTTTATGAGGTTTGTGTGGAGAAAATTTATATTTGTGCCATTTCTTTTTATCTTTCCACTAATTTTTTTATCAACTACCATATCTGGCTTGTACACACCATTGAATGGGTGCATGTTTGTGGCACACTAATGTACTTCAACACATGTAACATCTTCATTTTCTGTAATAACCTTTATAACCTTGGCAACCTAGAATGGATAGCCATGTGGATATTCATGTGCTAACACTGCATAGCATGCAACCCTCCTTAATATCCTATACTGAACCCATATAAAGGTCTTCCATGGCTTCACGTTGTGCATGAGATCTTCTGGAACCAATATAAATTTGTCTTTCCTCCACTTGCATAGAATTAATAATACCTTGTTATTTTTGTTGTTCAAAAATTTTTGTTTTCTCCTGTTCATTTGACACTTTTTGTGGCCAAATAAATGGAGTCCTAAAAAGCATATATTCATATGTTGATCTTGAAAGGATATCACTTTGATCATTTAAAAAGGACTCCCACCAAAATGAATCAACAACATCAAAGTACTCATATGTATTTCTAATGGATTTTTTAATTTCTTCCAGGAATTCAGAATAATCTATATCCCTGTTCTTCCTTTGTGCATTATGAACTTCACCGACTGATTGTAATAACAATATATTTGATGAAAATATTGGATGATCTAGAATGAACTTCAAAAATTCCAAACATGATGACGACACCCATATGGTAGTAGTTAAGTACTTCTTGCCTCATATAAGTGTTTTCCAATCAATTTTTTTGATACGAAATTGATGTTGGAAGATAATGTCATTAAGTTGTTCAATGCATTTCTCCTCACCATGCGATCTAAGAATAAACTTTCGCATGTCAACAATTTCTTCTAACACATGAAAAATAAGCTATGGCATATATGATTTCTTAATACATTCACTTAATGATGGCAAGCTCCCAACATCCTTCCTCTTCAATGTTACTGAAAAACGACTGAACATCTGATCAATATGCTCGTGAGTGTACCAAAAAAGAAGGAAACCAACCTTTACCTTATGAAAAATTCTCAATTCAACAAGCATGTTTAGATATCCAAAAAAATTCTCATTTTTGTTTTCACGAAAAGTGTTGTCTAATTATAGATACAAAATTTTAGGAAGATTACCACACCAATGAGAAAGCACATCATGAATTATTGTTATTTTCAGATTTCAATCTTATGAATATTTGGAGTTGTGAAGTAAACTCTTGCCGACATTTTCCCATTGAAAACCATACAACTGACCAAGTGAAATTGGATAAAATTTTACTCCTGCGAATTTTTGGGTGTGTGAAAAAACTATAGTAGAAGTGTTTTCTTCTTGTCCATACCATCAATTATCAAACCCAAATATTTATTTGGATTATCATAAAAATTATTTATATTATTGTACAACTTTTTCCTTCACTTATTTGTTTTTCATGATGCTCTTGAAGTTTCTTGAAAATGGAATCTACACATAACATAAAATAAACCTATTAATAAATACATTTTCATAGTTTACCACTAAACAATTTAAAAGAATAATGTTATGAATGCTTACCTCTTTCTTCTCTTTGACATTTATCCCCTTTTTATTTTAGATAAGCACATGTACTGCAAATCCCCATCCCTGTCTTCTTAGGAATATGAACATTTTTGAATTCTCTCCTCCATATCTGCACTAAATATTGATATGTAATAAAATGACCATTTCCTTCAACATCTTCTGCATATTCCTTGTATAAGTTGTAGATTTATTGTCTTGAGAAATTATATGGAATATGTATTGTATCTCTATTTGGAAAATGCTCTCATTGTTTTGAAAATAATTCTTGCAGCGATAATATTGCAGTGTTTTCTAGTGGCCCAAAATCTCATTTATGACGAACTTCTGAATAATATGTAGGATCCTTTGCCAAATTACCTTGGATACTTAATAGACTAAAATTACCAATTGAATGAAACATTTTGAAAGAATTTCTACAAAGAAATAAATACCCAATATGATAATCATAACCTGCCAGTGTAGATTTCATGCACCCCACTAAATATGAATTTTGCATGCTTTTATTCATTTACAAATACTTCTTCCTTTTCTCCAAAGAAAACTTGAAATTCATATGTTTCAAGAAATCCTTTTTACAATAGTCACTTGAAATGAGATCACTGATAGAAATTATTCTCATGAGATATTCTACTCTGCCCCTTGTATAACTAGAACATCTTGGATTGATACGAAATGGTCTACTCCTACTCCTAGATACAATATTCTTTGGAAACATCTCCATCATTTCATCATTCTCTGAACAAGAATTTCCATCATCATTAGGAGGAATACTATTCTTACTATGATCATTTTCAATATAGTTAGGAAACTCGCCACTATCATTGTTTCAAAAATATTCATTACCATCTTCGGCGGTATGAAAATTTTCAATACCATCATCTTTGGTATTGAAATACTAAGTTGGAGGATATTATTCACCATATTAATCTTTCCCTTCATCATTTTTTCTCTCATAGTCCATAGGATTAGGACTATGTGGAAATTCTGACTCTCAATTTATTAGAAATTCTTCATCCTAGCCTTCATCACTGCTGATCTCATAGTCCATATGATTAGGTCTAAGTGGAAATTGAGACTCTCGATTTATTGGAAATTCTTCATGCTGCCTTCATCATTGTTTCTCTCAAAGTTCATAGGGTTAGGAATAAGTGGAAATTGTGACTCTTTATTTACTGAAAATTTTTCATCCTACCATTCATCACTATTACTCTCATATTCCGTAGGATTAGTACTAAGTGGAAAAAGTGACTCTCTATTCACTGAAAATTCTACATCCTTCCATTCATCACTATTGCTCTCATATTCCTTAAGATTAGGAGTAAGTGGAAAATGTGACTCTCTATCCGCTAAAAATTCTACATCCTGCCATTCATCACTATTGCGCTCATAGTTCTTAGGATTAGGAGTAAGTGGCAAATGTGACTCCCTATCCATTGAAAATTCTACATCTATCCATTCATCACTATTATTGTCATAGTCCTTAGGATTAGGACTAAGTGGAAAATGTGATTTTCTATTCACTGAAAACTCTTCACCCTGCAACTCATCGCTATTGCTCTCAAAGTCCTTAGCATTAAGATAAGTGGAAATTGTGAGTCTCTATTTTTTGGAAATTATTCAACTTGGCCTTCGTCACTGCTACTCTCATAGTCCATAGGATTATGACTAAGTGGAAAATTTGACTCTCTACTTATTGTAAATTCTTCATCTCACCCTTTGTCACTATTTCTCTCATTATATTCATCAATATCAATAGAGTTGTTAGAGTTGTTACGTGACGAAGATGTTGATGCTTCATAAAACGAGACTTCAGTATCAGAGGAATCCATAGCAATAAAAAAAAAATATGTTGAATGATGCAAATCATCTCTCTCCCAATGATAATATATAACTGAAAGAATGAAATTTTCCCTCCAAAATTTCCCTTTAAAATTTTTCGCCAAAATTTTTTGTCTAAAGTATGTCCCTCGAAACTTTATTTCCACAATTTATTTTAAAAAAATTGCTAAAATATTATCTTAAATATTGGACGTAATTTTCATTTAAATTTCCTACACGTTTTTCTTTTAATATTTTTTTCCAAATTAAAATAATATTAATTAATTGTATAACATTTACTTGATTATAAACTTTATTTTTTAAATATTGATCATAGTTTTTATCCCACATTCACCCCGAAAAAAATCAATTACGTAATTTTCGCTTTATAAGAACTTTCATTGTCACTATTCCTCACATTACATCCAGATTTATCAAGGTTTATTTAAAAACTTGGAAAGATTTTCTGGAGCAACAACATTGTCAATGGGAAATTCTCTCTTTTGAAAGGTTAGTTCCCCTTCTACTTGGACCATTTAACGAATAATTTGATGAAATTATTTTTTACCATAAAAAATGAATTAAAATAAATATATTATCTAAAATCAAATTAAAAAAATCCACTCAGACATGGTGAGTGGGCCCACATCCCACTTGGCCCAGGGCAGTCGTACCACGGGCAGATGCACCCACGGGTGGGCGTCTGCCTGAGCCCAATGGCCTGGGAGTCGGCCCCCCTGCCTGGCAGACCGATTCTCAGAATCAGCTCCCAAAAAGAAATAAAAAAATTCTAGGGGGTTGGGGAGATGAGATGTAAAAAAAAAATAAAAAAAATCCAGTAAGGTCAGGGATAAAATGTAAAAAAAAAACAAAATCTTTTTTTAAAGGAACTTGTTTCAAATTTAGGGGGGTCGATTCGACCCCAAAAAAAATAGTTTAAATTTTTTTCCAAGGGGGTTAGGGAGATGACCTATAAAAAAAATTAAATTTTGTTTTACATTTGGGGTCAGGGAGAAAATGTAAAAAAATAATTTTTTTAAGGAATTGGTTTTATATTTTGGTATTTTGGATGAATCTAAATTCACACTAAACCTGGAGGGGAGTTACATGTTTCTAGTGTGTGTGTGTGTGTGTGTGTGTGTGTTTCTTTTTTTTTACATAAGATATCTTTTTTTATGATTTACTAATTTATATATACATATATACATTTGCAAGAAAATGGCATCAAGGAAGGGTGTTTTCAAACTTTTTGGACCAAATTCAACAATTGCATCATCTAAAGCTGCAGGTGGACCATCAAAAAATACTGTTGAACGTATTCCAACTCAGTTAATTACTGAAAATGTAGGAGATTTTGCCACAAAAGAAAAGAAGTTGGTTTCATACTGGAAGAAATCAAATTAAGTGAATCGTAAAAAATATGCATGGTTTTTGAAAGATATGAAAGGCGAAACTCTACAATTATATATATATGCTAGTAAGAATTTTGATGATGAAAGATTGACCTGGTGGGAAAAGTACTAGACCTATATATTTTTCTGAATTCTGAAAATGCTTATATACTTTCAAAACCTCCCAAGTCAAATGATCAGCTTCGATATCATTTTACATTGGCGATGTATAACACGGGGGAATATTATTCAAGGATATGTAAACAAATCATACATAATATTGCACAAAATATTGTAAGTATTTTTATTTACACTTATGTGTTTTGTGTTATTCTAACTATATCATTATATTTTTAATAACTTGGTTATTATTGACATATTATATTTTGTTTGACAGGATTTTGCTGAGAGAATTTCAAATATGTTGGGGGGAATCTATGTTATGGAGTGAGATATTAAGAATGTTGTATCCATTTTCCATGAACATGAAGAAGAAGATATAGGAAAGGAGCAAAAAAAAAAACTTCATGATGCTACAATACTATATCAAAGGGATCAATCTAGAAAAGGTACACATGTTACTTTTGAAAATGAGGAAGTTGAAGTTAAAGTTGAATGTGAATAATGTGTTGCATTACTAAGGATCAGATTAAAACTGATGTTAGAAAGGAGAAGAGCCATAAAAACCAAAAACAAAAATGCCCAATAATGTCTCCCTTATAGTTGATAATGATGAGGTTGCTTCGGGTGAAGAAAATATCATAACCAATAGGAGGAATAAACAAAAAATTACTCATTCTAAAAAAATCATGGACAACATTGAAGGTCCTAGTGAAAACTCAAAAGGAAGAAGGGATCATTAAACTGGGAGTTGATTTAGAGGATAGCATTATTAAAACAAAACAAAATTCCATTCAACATCACTTGACGAAGAAAAATTTAATTGAGGGTGGTCAGTCATTTCAACTTAATGTCATTCAAGTCTACAAGGAAGATGAAGGATAGTTCAAATATTAAAGCAGAAAGCCACACCACTTGCATGTTCACAATTTGAAAACATTGATGAGGTACAACCCTTTTGCACATGTGGTTGATTATGTTCTTCTTATTGATCCAATTCACGTTCTTAATAAAGAAGCATTTCACAAGTCAAAAATTTTTGAATACAAATATTATGTACTTGGGGGCAACCATTTTGTAGAATCTCAAAGGAAATTGATGGAGGAATATACCAATAACCCACATTTTGAAACAATGAAATGTATCATTTATGTTGGTTTAACAGATACAGAAGAAAAGTTATTGGCATGGGATCATAATTCAGATGATGAGTATAGGATGTCTATGAATTTCATCCAAAGGGTAAAATTTATTCATAGTGAATTTGAAAAAAAAATGTGGTGGGGATAACACAAAGGTTGATCATGCATTTCGGAAGGAATGATGTATGGAAATTGGTTATAAAATTGAAAAAAAAAAATAAAAGGTAAATTTTGAAATTTCCAGAGTTATGGATAACATTTTCCAGTTTCCATTTAGAACTAGAGAGATATGGGTAACATTTTCCAGTTGGCATTTATAACTAGAGAGATATGGGAATTGAGTGATCATATTTTTGAGTTGTGGGAGAATGTTGGCATAAAAATTCAGAAGGTCAAAAATTCTAAACCATTGATATGTACCAGCAGTAAATTAGGTCCTCAAATGAAGCTACTTCTAGAAGATATGACTATCACACCTTGG
The DNA here is from genome assembly GCA_034641835.2 of Pinus albicaulis. Classification (NCBI taxonomy): domain Eukaryota; kingdom Viridiplantae; phylum Streptophyta; class Pinopsida; order Pinales; family Pinaceae; genus Pinus; species Pinus albicaulis. Next base: position 142,871,592 of record CM076570.1, read on the forward strand.
ATATCAATGCAAGGAGTTAAGGATGAAAAACTTGTCAAAACAATATTATCTCATGTAAAGTGAGGATAATTATCAATGGAGGAAATGTCTGAGGAATTTCTAAAGTAAGTTTTGTATTTTACTTATTTTTGGATTATAAGTTTCTGTTAAATATAATATATTATTTTTGGTAGCATTTTTTATACATATCACTATATTAACATTGCTTACTTTATTTATTCAGTCACAAGGTTTATATGAGAATACAAGAACAAATGGTTAAATTGTTGAATGAAGATAATTGGGATGATGTTGTACGAAACTACGCATATTCTAGTTCTACATCAGTGATAAAATATTTTTATCTTGCATTTAAAAAGGTATGTTGATTTATACATTCATTTCTATTCATATTTATATTATTTTTATTTTATAACTTATACATTTTTTTTTTTTATTTCATTAAACATGAAGAAGGATGCAAATGAAGCAGTAGATAGTTTCAGAACTTTGTTGAAAAAATTAAAATGGAAAAGATGATAAAACAACGTCTTAGTGATGTTGAACTTGATCACAATCTTAATCATTTCAATTGGAATGAGCTCCACACTATCCAATATCAAATAATATCAGTTGGTTGTGAAGACATTGCAAAACTCATTCCTAAAAGGGATTATTCCCTATTTATTGCAGATATTCCTCATGGTTTCAATATCCCAAACATTGAATATGATAGTGACCCTTATACTTATCAAGTTTTTAGTAAGTGGTTACAGGATTTCTAGAAGCCGCAACATCACCATTTTGGATATTTGTGTCATTTCATTCAGACACACAATTGGGGTTGTTATTATTAAGCTTCAAAGGAAAATTAAAGTCAAGAATGCAACTTACATGGTAAGACATTGAAATTGTATGTTTGATTAATGTTAAAAAATCAATTATGTACAAGTTAATTGAACTTTTACTATTTTGTTTTATAGGAAAATTCCAAATCTTATTTGGTGCAGAAATCAACCAATTATAAGTGACTTTGAGTTCATTCATGTTGAAAGTTGGATAAAGGATGGTAGCTATAAGCCTATTCTTTTCAATCAAGTAGATGGAAAGATTCATAGCCAAGTATTGATCCATGATGTTGTTGTAAAAGAACTAACGTATGAAGATAAAGAAGCAAAAGGAGAGACAGTTAACATATATAAAAAACCACAATCATTGATTAACTATATTTTATATTTATGTTCAAATGAAGGATATTGACTTTTGGATTTATTTTCAGGCTTAGGTAATTTTTATTATATAAAATGAATTTCACTATTTTCTTTTTTCAATTTTTTGTTTTTATACTAATTTACCAAAAAAAAAAATGTACTTGATGATTAGGTACAACACTAGCATGTTGCTTACAAAAAGGAATAAATTGCATTTCCATCGAGAAAGACCTAGTACAATGCAAATTTATTCACCAAAGGATTAATGCTCTTCAGTTTCTTCTAGATGAAATGCAAGAATTTGGTTTGAGGAAAGGAGATTTTAATGAATCCTGTGTGGCAAAAAAAAGCAAGAGAACCTCAACCAACATTAGATGGAATGATTGGAAAGGCATACTTTGGAACATTCACAGACATCAAAGATCCATCATAATAGGAAAAAGATCAAACTGAATCCAATAATGAAAATATTGTGGAAGAAGACAATAATGAAACTCTTGAAAATGAATATTTTTGGTTACATGATATTATTGATTAAATTTTAGTTAAGCTTCCAAATGAAGCTCATTTTTTGTAACTGTTAATAAGTTATATTTGTAATGTTTTGACTTTGAAATTTTATGAGAATAATAAGTATTCAATTGCTGTTATTATATGTTTAGCATTTTTATAATGTGCTTTTGACTTCATTTTTTATGTCAGTCATTTAATTTTAGAAAAAAATGTTATTATTATTAATTTGACATGTCACTTTTAGCAAAAAAGACTCAAAATGTGTATTTTTTTAGTTACGTATATATTTAAAATGTGAATTTTTATGTAAATTGTTCAAAATTCTTGCTCTTTTGGTGAAAATTATTTCATGTGTAATGAAATATTATTTAACAATATATAATTAGATAGATGATTGAAACTTTAAAATTTTGGCTTTTTTTAACAGTGCAAAAAATCAAGTGACTCATTACAAAAAAAAATGAAAAGAAAAAGAAAAAGAAATACATGAAAAACACTTAAAAAAATATGTAACTGAAGAGGAAGAAGATGAGTACTTCCAAAATTGTTAAATTTAGAAAATAATTATTAGCATTTAATACATTAGAAAATTTAAGGCCAAAATTAAGTCTTCTAAGAAAGGGGGATGATACTGGCATCAACACTTTTCAAAATTAACATAAAATTCACTAACATTAGGAATTTGGCTTCTATGATCCACAAAATGTATATAAAATATTTTGGTGATAATCACCTATGAGCATATTTTGTCAACGCGTTTCGAACGTTCACCATCAAGACAAGATGAGAAATACGATCTAGGAACTAGTTTAAATAGTTAAAGAGACACTCCAACTAGCTGTTGTAAATAATGACTAGTTTGACTAGAAAAGGAAAATAAGAAATTTAATTAATTTAATTTAAAAATGAATTAATTATTAGTTTTATATTATATAATTTTCATATATTTTTATGATATTTATTTTCTAATTTAATATAATTTTAATATATATACTAAATCCTAATTTAATTTGTTAATTCAATACATTATTTATAGATAATAGTTTTAAATATTATAATTAATAAGAATTATAGAATGAATTAATTTTAATGTATTAAAAATCTCCAAAGGGGAAAGAGAGCAAAGACAAGAGAACAAGAGGAAGAGGAAGGGTGGCCGGAGGAGGTAAGAGGAAGATAAAGGACAAGAGGGGAAAACTGGGAGGGAAGAAAAAACATCAAATAAGAGTGAAGGGCACAAATCCAACACCTACTAACACTCCACCCATCATCCTTGTTAAGGTTAACCGGTATTTTTTCGATTTCTAAGGCTTCCCTTAACTTACGTTGATGGAAATGGTCAATCCTCGCAATAACCTTAGCATCTTCAATGAAAATATGATGCTTTGCCTTTTCAGCATGCTCTGCTAAGGAAAAGGAGAGTGATCTACCATGTTTAAGGTCAGCACCGTGCTCATGAATTACTTGATTAATGGATCGACCAGTTTCACCGATGTAAGGCGTCCCATAGGAGCATGGAATCAAGTAAACACCCTTACCATCCTTAGGGAAAATCGAGTCCTTTACTGATCTACGCGAACTCTGAATGGTGTGGAGGGGCTTGAAGGTAGAGGAAATATTATGTCTCCTAGGGATCCTAGCGATTCTATCATAAGTACCTTGAATAAATGGAAGGTGAACTCCAGATAATAGATCACTAGGATCCTTTTTATTCATCGGACCTTTTTATGCTTTTTGAAAATCTCTAAGACATTGAACCTTGCTATAATCGTTCTTATTGAAAAAATGTAGGAGATGATATTTTTCTCGTTCAAGGTTGTGTTCATCTAAGATTCTTAAGGCTATGGTAGCTAAGGTGTTCAGAATCCCTAGCTTCTTAGCAGGGAAATGATGAGAACCAACATGAAAATATTGCTCAGTGTGTGTCTTCTTTCTAAAGACTTGACAAGAGAAAGAACCATCCTCATTCCTAGAAATAAGAACATATAGAAAAGGCAGGCTTCCTTCCACTTCGATTTCCATGGTAAACTTAATGGAGTTAGATTGATCATTAAGATGTTGGAAGAAAAGGTCCAATTTTTCCTTTCCATGAGGCCAGACCATAGAAGTGTCATCAAAAAACCTTTTCCAAAGTCTAGGTTGGAATAGCGTGGAGGAAAGGGCCCTGGATTTGAATTATTCCATGAAAATATTAGCCACAACGGGGGACAAGGGGGATCCCATGGCCACACCACATGTTTTCTCAAAGAATTAACCCTCAAAACTAAAGAAGGTTGAGGTGAGACAAATCTCAACCTGATGGGTAGTATCAGGATCGGTGATTCGATTGATGACATCAATAGCTTCATTAATGGGAATGCAAGTGTATAATGAGACAACATTAAAATTTAAAAGCCTTTCATTGGGATTCATTTTAATTCCTTTCAATTCTTTAATAAAGGAGGATGACTCTTTGACAAAGGAGTTGATCCATCCCACAAGAGGTTTAAGCCTATTCCCTAAAAATTTAGCGAGAAGATAATTTGGACCACCGATGGTGTTGAAAATGGTGCGAAGGGGGGCTCCTTCATTATGAATATTTGGAATACCATATATCCTAGGAGTGAGGGGGTTATTCTCAATGAGATTTTTACTCAGGGAGCTAATTGTGCTATTAGATTTTATGGCTAAAGCAACGATTTTTGAAACTTTCTAAGGGGGATTTTGTCCAGTTTCTTATAAATCCTGCTATTATGACATTTTAAAATAATGTTATACTTGGTACATAAGAAAATTTAATGTGTCAAAAAAATTCTAAAAAAAATTAAGAGTATTATGAGTCAACACTTTTCAAAATCAGACAATATTTTTCTACCTAAAAAAAGTAGGTACTCGTTTTCGTTCTCATTTTAAATTTTAAATTGTTTTTGGTATCAGTCATGAATGTGACCTTCGTGTCCTTCTTTATTGTTATCTGAGTGGGATTTTCCCCACTTGTTCCTACCTACTCTGTGCCTTCAGATAACGGAGTAAAACAATCACTTGTCCAGTAACTGATTATGGCCTCCACATCTTCTTCCTCGACCAGGTACAATAGTTCATACCAGACCCCCGCAAGGTCCTTCTTCACCTGAATGTGTATATGATGGAATTCCGTTTTGAACTCCATGACTTGGTGATATTTCTCCAAAATGCTTGGTGATGACCACGGCTTTTGGTTAATCATTATCCGCAAGCTCATCTCAAATCCTACCTAAAAAAACTTATTATCCATAACCTATGATGCCTCAATCAAATGCCATAGTGAAACATATCTGGCTACTTTTCATAGATCAGGGTCTGAGTTATTGAAATGTGACTCCTCAAGTTCTCGCCACTCCATCAATGCAATGATAAGTAGAAGCCACGTGTAGTGGAACTGCTTTCCTTCTTCTTGTGCTGATCTACAATCGGTGAGGAATTCAACACATAAGTACTATGCCCAGTTATAGACTACGAACTTGGAGCACTCTACAGCTAAAGCTATGATAGGTGCGAAAGCCTCCTATCCGTGAATTTTCTTCATAATCTTCCCCGCAAGGATGTGCGTGGTGAACTGCACAGTTCTTTATGAGATGGAGTTAATTAGATAACCCTGAGTTCCTTTGGTTAGCTCATAGTCGGTATTCATCTAATCCGTGAGCTTATTATCTTGGATTTTACTTTAAAAATCCTTTACGGGGTCTGACCCAAGGCAAGGAAGGGTCGTAATTCTCTGTATGAGCACCTCTGTAATGTGGATCTTCTTCCCCGTCCATAAACAATCATCATGTACTAAGGCCAACATTTGGTGCACACAAATAGTGTTGATAGTACTATGCTTGAAGTGGGGTACATATAGCATATTGATGATCCTGGCCTCCTGGATACCCTTTACCCATTTCATTGGATCCAATTGTGTTATTCCTCCCTTGTAGGTTTGTTGGTGCAGATATCGGTTGGGCTCAAATTACTGTGGGTATTTTCTCCAATCATTAAAATCCCAATCTTCCATCCTGAGCTGAGGCACCTTGGCCAACAACTCTCCTTCCACCGACACCTCATCTAGAACCAATGGTGTAAACACCTTGTACTTTACTACGTTGGGATCTTTGACCAAATTCTTAGCCTCCAGCTTCCACGCTAGGATATATGGAGGCATGCTGCAAAGAGAATCAACCTCCTCAACATCAATCTCTTCGAAGACTTCTTCTTCTTTGACATCATCTGAATATATCTCCATGGGATTTTTCTGTTGATCCTGAGCTCCCTTACTCTGTTTTTCTAGCAGGTTTTTCTTCTAGGAAGACTGCCTGAATATTTGTTTCTTTGGATTTGCAGAAGAATTTGCGCTTGTAGTCTTCTGTCCTCTGGGCGACCTCGACCCTGTGGTTGTTATTTTTGGTGTAACCGTCATGGTGTGATCCACTCTTGGCCGGATTGTGTGGCTGAGACCTACCATGATCAATTCTTCTCTCAATGTTGTGAATTTGTACTCCATCATGCAAAAAATAACTCAGATCTCTTGTACACTATGATTCTCTCTTCTAACACTTAGCGCGCAAAGTGTTCGAATTGGGAGCGGGATTTCTGATTTATAGAAAAATTCAAATTCAAATCCCATAATTTCTCTTAGATCACCCTCATAAATTTTGATTTGGTAGAAGATCTGCCCATATATGCTCATTAAATATTCTCTTCCTACTCCTTCTAACGGCCAACTCATTTTCCAATCGACTTTTACTGTTCCAACGATCACATTTTGGACAGAATCTGTCAGACTCACTCCCTTAGCGAAGTTAGTACTTCCTCGGCACAGTAACCTCCAGCTGCGCCTACATCCAGTATATTGCACAATACTCTTGTTGCATTGGAGCCACCCTATAGAAAAATCCTTCTGTGTATGTTTACCACGGTAACTGCAGATCTCCTCCCCCAACACAAGCTTGTTGGTCAGGTCTATCTAATCCGTTTGAACCAACGTCCTTCACTCCTTGGTAATGCAAAGTAATCCTGCTTTCGCTCCTCGAAGAGCCTCATTAATGCACTTCCAAAAATTAATGAAGCTATATGTTAATAAGAATCCTTCTATCATCTCATTCCAATCCACTGTTCCATGGTGCAACTCAGTTTCCAAATACCACTGCTAAGGTATCCTCTCTAAGGAATGAAAGAACATGTGCACCCATTTTTGTTGAGGTTTTGTTCCCCAAGATTCAGACCAATGAGATAAATGAACACATGGATACCTCTAGACATCATACTTCTCCGTGATATTCATACAACCAGACCAAACCTCAACCTTATCAATTTGAAAAAAAAAATCATCCTCTTAAACTTTCTTTATGCGCGCCCCACCATCGGGTTGGAGTAAACCTAAATACGAATGCCAAAGATTCATACGTCTATTCTTCAGGCACCTTTTTCTAAAATTATTCCAGAAATAAGATAGCATTCTCTATGCCATCATAAAAAGGTAAGTCGCGCACTTCCTCTCTGACATAGTGCAGAGATTTTTTGAAGATTACAACAAGAAACAGTGAAAGTGGCATCTGCAACATCATTCCTTGATCCTAGTGAAAATTAATCACCTAAACTAGGTGGGGTCCACACAAGCTATTTTTAGGTGTATGTATATTTTTAGAATGGTGAACATATTCTAAAATTAGTAAGAGGTTGATTCTAGATGGTTGAAAAAATTCTATCTTTAGATGATTTTCTATTTTTAGAAGATGAGCGAAGTCTATTTATAGATCGCAAATCTAAAAATAGAATGCATGTCGATTATTATTAGCCCTTAATAATAATCAGACAATAAATAGTAACTTATTCTCAGCTTGGAGCACTTTATTACAGTGAACAGATGTGGCACATCAGTGGGCTAAAGGAATTACGCAATTCCTATGGTGGTTGGTGACTCATGCATGGAGGACTTCATTATAACTGACAGTGGCAAGTTGTAACAGAGTTGGAAGAGTAGTTATGTGAGTTTTTATTTAGTTTAACTCAGTTCAATGAGTTAAACTCAGTTGTGCTAGTTGTAACTGAACATACACTAGTGATAGATGAGTGAATTAATTATTTAATTAATTCATAAGTAGTGTCTTACTTGCAACTGAATAAATACAACAGTTAACTACTTGCATGTTAGATCCAGTGGAGACCTAGTGGAGAGATAGGTGAAAGGGACAGTGTCACTATCAGTTGTGATATTAGCAGGCTACCCAAGTGTAGTTATAACACCATAGGATGCCCATGATACTCAGTGCAGTTGAGGAAGGCTGAAATTCTTTGTGATTAAGGATTGCATTCATCAGGAACAGTGTGAGCAAGGCAAGTTTTCTGGAGACAGTAAATTGGCTAAGGAACTTGCCAATTTTTATATGACAGTGTGAGAAAATTGGCTGATGTGCTGAGAGCTTTTGTCATTAGAGTTTTTTATGTAATTATTTCATGACACTTGTGGAATATACAATATATGATAGAGGGTTTTTGAGCAGAAATATTTCCCCTGGAATATCTGGTGTTGTGGTTTTTTATCTATTCTTCTTTTCTTCATATGTGTTTGCAATTGGCGATTTTTTAATTCAGCAAAGAATTAAGTGGAAGGATTTTGTATTAACATAAGATTAATTTGTTAGATTAGGATATTCTGGAAATAAATTATTTTGTTTATAAATTTATACATGGTATCAGAGCAGTGTTGATCACTAGAGATTTCAATATTGAAGCGGTGTTGAGTTTTGTGTTGGTGGAACAATTCGAAATTACTGCAAGAATTTCTTGGTGCGACAGTTGAGTATACATTGAAATGGCTTTCAATGGGTTGCGGTTGAAGTATTCAGTCAAGGGCAGCTCAAGCTACATAGCCTGGAAGGATAGGATGGAGGTGGTGCTTGAAGATAATGGCTTGAATGAGTTCATTGAAAGCGATGTTCCTAAGCCCACTTCGGTGGATGCTGTAGTACTTGACGCATGGCAAAAGAAAGTAGCAAGGGCGAGGAGGATTCTGTTGGAAGGTGTGAAAGACCATATTGTTTCAAGCCTTCATGGGAAATCCACTCCATTTGCAATGTGGAAGGCTTTGACAGATCTTTTCCAAAGCAGTAGCGACCATATGAAATTGGAACTGAAGGATAAACTCAGAAAAATTAAGATGGAGAAGAACGAAACTATTCTGGTATACTTGAAAAAGTTTTTCCAATGCAAGGATGAGCTTGGGAGTGTAGGATTAAATATTTTGGATGATGATTTGGTGAGCTTGGCTCTCCTTGGATTTCTGAAGAGTTGGCACAATTATTAAGACTCTGTCAATGGATGAGAAAAACTGCCGGATTGGGAGAAACTTTGGTCGTATCTAGTGCAGGAGGAGATAAGGTGGAACACCAGGGATGGCTCTTTATCAAAGCATGATGCTGAAGAGGCTTGTGCTTTGACTACCAATGTGAAGAAGGGGAAGGGGAAGAAGTTCCATTCTAAATCTAAGGACGGTAAAGATGGCAAGGAGCACAACATGTCCAAAGTGAAGTGTTTTCACTGTCACGAGTATGGACATATTGCCATAAATTGTCCACATAAGAAGAATAACAAGATGGTTGTTGAAGCTACAGTTAGTGAGGTCCTCGCCTTGCAATTTGAGCTTGACTTCTCATTGATCGCATGCATGGTGTCTATTGCATTGGGATTGGGGTGGTACTTTGATAGTGGTGCTTCCTTTCACCAGACAGGAGATGAGAAATTTTTCAGTGACTTGGTGGAGAAATATCTCTAGATGCATGTTGAGTTGGGCGACGATGGATGATACAGTGTGATCGGAATTGGTACCATTACCTTTCAGATGGCATCAGGTAAACTCTTTCATTTAAAATATGTTGAGCATGTTCCAGGTTTAAAGAAGAATTTAATCTCAGTCGCAATGTTAGAGGATAGAAGCTATGATGTTTTCTTTAGTGAAGGAAAATTTTTCCTGTGACATAAAGCAACAGGGAAAGCCAAGAATGTTGGGATTCGAGTTAAGAATATATACAGACTTGAAGTAGATGGGATTTCTATGGAGCTTCCTACTATTGGGAAGTGCAAGGAACACATGCAATTGAAGCTTGAGAGGGAGTAGTATTTGCATGTAGGTAAAAGTGAACCTCGGGATGTGAATCAGCCACAAGATGTGGATCATGGAGTGGGAGAAACCACTCATGCAGAGAAATTTTGAGCCAGATGGTCAGAGGGAGTGCATGCAACTATACCACCAGGTGAGATGTCGGGCGACATGCATGAATAATACCAAGAAGAAATTTCTGGGCAAGATTCATTGAGATGGTGTGGATCTCATGAGTCGAACCTAGCTACAAGGAGCCCACAGTACAGTAGTAGCAGGATCATATGGATTGATGCAGTCAGATGTCGTGAGGACATGAAATCAAAGTGACAGTGTTAGATACTGGAGCGCGGATCAAAGTTGAAAGCAAGTACAAAGTGCATGGGTGCAGAGTTCAACAATGCAATGGTTCCAGAAGACTTGTGCAGTTGGTACCAATAGAATTCAAAATACTTTGATGAAAGATGCACCATACTGATTCAGTTGTTTGGAGGCTATTTAGTTTCGGAAGTGTTGCATGCAAGTATTGCAAGGCGAATGCATGGAGTTGCATGTCGCATGCAAAGACAATCATTTATTCTTGAGAGGGAGTGTTGAAGATTGCAACAAGAAATAGTGAAAGTGGCATCCAGAAACATCATTCCTTGATCCTAGTGAAAAATAATCACCTAAACTAGGTTGGGCCCACACAGGCTATTTTTAGGTGTATGTTTATTTTTAGAATGGTGAGCATATTCTAAAATTATTAGGAGGTTGATTCTAGATTGTTGAGAAAATTCTATCTTTAGATGAATTTCTATTTTTAGAATATGGGCGAAGTCTATTTATAGATCACAAATCTAAAAATAAAATGCATGTCGATTATTATTAGCCCTTAATAATAATCAGACAATAAATAGTAACTTATTCTCTTGGAGAAATTTATTTCAGTTAACAGATGTGGCACATCAGTGGGTTGAATGAATTACACAATTCCTAGGGTGGTTGGTGACTCATGCATGGAGGACTTCATTATAACTGATAGTGGCAAGTTGTAACAGAGTTGGAAGAGTAGTTATGTGAGTTGTTATTTAGTTTAATTCAGTTCAATGAGTTAAACTCAGTTGTGCTAGTTGTAGCTGAAAATACACTAGTGATAGATGAGTGAATTAATTATTTAATTAATTCACAGGTAGTGTCTTACTTGCAACTGAATAAATACAACAGTTAACTACTTGCATGTCAGACCTAGTGGAGACCCAGTGGAGAGATAGGTGAAAGGGACAGTGTAACTATCAGTTGTGATATTAGCAGGATACCCAGGTGTAGTTATAACACCACAGGATGCCCATGATACTCAGCATAGTTGAGGAAGGCTGAAATTATTTGTGATTAAGGATTTCACTCATCAGGAACTGCGTGAGCAAGGCAGGCTATCTAGAGACAGTAAATTGGATAAGGAACTTGCCATTTTTTTTGTGACAGTGTGAGACAATTAGCTAATGTGATGAGAGCTTCTGTGATTAGAATTTTGGATGTAATTTTTCATGATCCTTTTGGAATATACAATATATGATAGAGGATTTTTGAGCAGCAAGCTTTCCCCGGGAATATTTGGTGTTGTGGTTTTCAATCTATTCTTCTTTGCTTCATATGTGTTTTGCAATTGGCGATTTAATTTATGCAAAGAATTAAGTGGAAGGATTTTGTATTTAACATAAGATTAATTTGTTAGATCAGGAGAATCTGGAAATACATTGTTGTGCTTATAAATTTCTACAAGATATAGTAACCCTGTTACAACTCTTAGTGGTTACTTCCTACAAACGATTCTGCCAATGTTCTAGCTCTTCATCGGAATCTGAAATGCACGAACTATCATGCTCCAAAAAAATTATACCATCTGCATTGGGATTGATCCATTCTTTATCCTATTTAGTAAGCTTATATACAATCAATATCAGCATCCCCATACTCATGTTGTACAGGCTCTATATAGTGTGCACCTTCGGCAGGATCTAATGGCACAACAACTCGGGTACCATTCTGCTAAAAGATCAGCTGCCTCTTCTTCAGGTTGATTATATCATCCATGCCATAAGCCCAGTCAAACCCCAACAATGCAGTATATGGATTTGTGTCATCAAAAATATCAATCACTTCGAATTCAACCAACACTCCAGTGCCATCAATATCTACGCTAATCCCTTGCAATCAGCCCATAGGAATGATCTTTAGCTAATTTTCCTTCCGCAATTAAATTGGTGACCATAAAAAATTAGGCCTTCCCATATGCTCCCATGTCTGGTTTGTTATATTGTTGGCATCTGATCCTAGATCCAGAATGACTTGATCCATCTCATAATCTCCAATCTGTGCAGTAAACCGCATCTCCCGGTCGGTTCTTTTCTTGTTCGTGTATACATTTTTTACTGTGTGTTGTTAAAAATGCAGACTTTCCTTCCCAACACAGTTTTATATTAGTTTATGAAACCCTTCTAAAGCCCTCTAGTCCCTTAGAAATTTCATACGCATCTGCAGGAAGGACGCCAACGTAGATTGATCCACTTCCTTTACTTTGGTCTTCTCCTTGGCCTTCTTTTCAAATGGAAAGAGTTGTCTCTGCATGGTAGGTAGCGAATCTTTAGGATTTGTAAATGTCTTCCTTGCTTTCATGAATGTGTCTTTCTCACGCTACATATTGAAGCCAACATTTTTATCTCCAACTTTCCTGACCCATGTCTCTGTCATAACCTTTCTTCCTTCTACGTAGTCTCCTCCAGTATTAACACCATTGCATGTTACAACGTTAATGCTTGGATCTGCATGGTGTGGCTCAACCCTCATCATTTTTATATTATGAGCCAACTTATGGTCGTGATCATCCTACATTTTAGCCACAAAATGGGACAATATTCGACTTCATTACCAAGTTCTTGACAATACTTACAGGAAATTGCAGTGGGATTCTGACAATCCCTGGAAAAATGTCCAGTCTATCTGCAGTTGTATCATATGATCTAACCTCATCCACAACCCGTGCTTCCTCCTCGACCTAGCACTAGTACAAAATGGCTAATTAGTTACTAAAAAATGACTAAATTTTGCATATAAACGAATATTTTTTGGGCGGTGACCAATAGTAGCTAATTTACAATATCTTGGAACAAGACCAACTTTTAGTTGTTTTTAGCTTAGTCATTAATTGGTTGTATCAATTTTATTGTGTAGTATATATTTAGCCATAAATATGGTTATTAACTTAGTCATTTATTTAGTCATTAATTTCCAGAATTAATGACCAAATATATAACAAAATATATTACTAAATGATCACCCAAGAAAATCAATTAATGACCAAAGAAATATGACCAAAATATTGGTCGTGTTATAAGATACTAGAAATTAGCTACTAATAGTCATATATATGCAAATTTTATTCTTCATTTGAAACGAATTAATGACCAATAAATATGACTAAATTTTGGTCGTGTTATAATATACTATAAATTAGCTACTAATAGTCATATACATGCAAATTTAGTTGTCATTTGTAATCAGAAATTTATCATTTGCAGCATTAATCTATCTTTTTTTGGTAGTTTTATATTCAGTATATAAATGAATACTTTAGTTGTTTATATTCATTTCATTTACTTTCATTAAAAATCATTATAAGCAACTAATTTAGTTGTACATTCATTTTATTTGTGTTCATCAGTAATCAACATAAAATACTAATTTAGTAGTTTTAGATTGATTTTATTGTGTTCATTATTAATTATCATAAATTAATTAGTATTATTTTGCAACTAAATTAAAAAAATAAGTGTCATACAATATACATGTTCATCTAATATGAAAATCCAATGTTACATATGTTAATTTCAATACTAAATAATATCAAGTGCAACCATAAATCATTTCAACCACATAAATTATATTATATACAATTTCAAGTATTACAATATGAGTTTCCAACTTAATATTTGTTGGAATACAATTTCCACATGAAATATTGTTTCATCACTTCAAAACATTATCATTGTGTTGCCAAGGCATTGCAGGTGAATTAACTAACACTGAAGACTTAACCATTAGTCTCTATGTGTGTCTCTCATGCAGGTATTGGCTCTACGAGTACCACTAGACCAGTTCTCTTCTCTCTCTCTTTAATTTTCATTTTTTCAATCCAATGTTATTGTTCTCCTATTTCTTCAATTCCCACTTCTTACCATCAATAATGAGTTATTTTTCTGAAAAAGAAAGAAGATACAATGCAAAGTATAAGACATGAAAGATGATGAACACTAGAATATAGACTAAAATAGACTATAAAGGATTTATACGATATATACCTCAACATCAACAATATTTTCAATGCCATTTTTCCCCATAAAAGAAAAAAAATTGAACAAGTTTTCTTCAGTTGGGAAATAGTGGCCAATATGTGACTACATGACCTGTATTTAAAAAAAAAAAAAAAAAAAACGTCACCATAGAAAATAACACCTTAGTAGACTTAGTAATCAACCTTCAAAGAAAGCTTAGACACAATCATGCAAACTAAGTTACATGCTAAAAATCTCAAGTTGTAGATTACTTATACAATATAGGAGTACAAAAAAAACTCATAGAAAATGTCATAGCTATGTCTAGAATAAAATGAAATGAAGTAAAAAGAATACAATAATACGATAGCCTCGTATACATGTATATAACCGGATAATTTAGAAGGCTAAGTGAATAATTCCAGGGATTGAGGTCGTTGATGTCAATAATGTTCAACTTTGATAAGCATTTCTTCAAATAAGATCAATTTGGGTCCATTATCACATATGAATAAGCCAACTAGCCTGTATCAAATTTTTAATGTTTTTCTTATATTTATGGATCACCACAGTATAAGTGGATAAATTTCAAAGACAATTCCCTTCCCATTGTGTTCCTGACTTGTACAATATATTAGTCATGATTTGGAGAAAATTTTCAACATCGAAAATATGTAGCAATCGCCACTAGTAATCCCAAAAATAGTATTATTTTGGAATGTAACTTTCAAATTCCAGTTTCTATATGATTATTGAATAGAAAATCCACACTAAATTCCAACACCAAACATACAATTTGAGGGAACACCTCTGGAAATCCTCAATTACTCAAACTCCAAACATCAGTGATCATTATAATGAAAAGATAAAATTAGAGTAGGATTGATCTTTTTTGTAGATTTACATGCAAAGCACTGATAGTTTTCCCATATTTACCATACTTGTAATTTCCAAGATATAACACATTGATTGTTCTTTTACAGCAAATACTTGATTCAATACAAACA